>CM022297.1:122006253-123206253 GCA_011799875.1 Thinopyrum elongatum
GGGTTAGGGTTTCGGTGGCCTCCAGGGGGAGGCCAAGTAGGCGCGGGGTGGGCCGGGAGCTGGGCCGGCCGGCTGGGCTGGGGCCCAGTTCGGCCGGGGAGGGGGGGAAGGGGGGGTCCTTTTTCTTCTTTTCTGTTTCATTTTTCTTTTATCTTTTTCTTTATTCTCCTTTCTCAGTTTAGTAAATAGTCAGGCCTCCTAATGGTTTTTGTAAAACACAACAATTGCTCCAACAAATACTAGGTATTATCCACCACTACCAAAAATTAGTTTGGAGACAATTGAAGCTCCCACAAATTTTTATAATAATGAAAATGCATTAATCCTCGCTGTTTTAATTATGTTAGAGCCACCTAATTATTTTATTATTTATTGGTTACAATTTTAGAATGGCCTCTGCAATATTTGTTATTTATCGAACATTTTAGTTTTTATGTTGGACAACTTTTATATTTCACTTTCATTTAAATTTGAATTTGACTTAGGAGTTGAAATGCAATATGATGCTAATGATGATTATGCAGTGTTAATCTCGCTGACATGTCATTATCAAAAGTGATTACTGTTGCTAATCACCGGGGGTGTTACATTAGATTTGTCTGTGTTCTTTCTTTTGGCGAGAAAGTTTACATACACATATAACATCATTGCTTGAGAAACAAAATAGTCCTAACTAAAATGTTCTACAATAAATTATTGATTTGGTTCTGTGGAGTACAAAGAACATATTACAATAGTTCCTGTTATTTCCTTAGTTGTTTAATGATTAATAAATTAAATCAGTCCAATCAACTTGTGGCTCTCCAGCCTAGATGTAACTTACACTCCATCCAACTTGAAATCCACTAGCTGAAGATGGTTGTCCATCTCCTCTGTTCATAATCCAAATTCCAGCTGCACTTAATTGGCCGGGTTGTAAATTAAATCCATATACATCAAGTGTAGCCTCAATACCATAATAGTCATCTGCACCACCTCGAGGAGTCCACACATGACTCGTGATCTATCAAACATAGTCTAAGGGTCAGGGATGCATATTAAGTTATGTTTGTGAAATTAATAATTGAAGTAAATCTTTACCTAATAATAAAGCAAATGCCCACGCCGTCCGTCTCCCACACGAACGCGAACGGAGGTGGAGCCGCGGGACAGAGGAGGCTCGGGGCGGCAGCACCTCTGCGGTGGTGTCATGGCCTGCTGGCCGGACATGACGGAGGCCGGACGGGCTGCTGCAGATGGAAACTAGGCCAAACCCCATGTAGTCGAAGGCAAGGGGCTCCTCCGGGCAAAGAAGAGGCCGGAGGGGAGCAACCCTGGCCCCGCTCGGACAGGAGCTCATGGTGGGGCAGCGTTGTGGCCCTCGTCGGCCGGTGGCTTGGAGGTGCCGGACCGAGGCGGCGGCGACGCATAGGTGGGTGGGGGCGAGCTGAATCAGGCAACGACGACTATGGCGTCTCCATGGAAAGCAGGGGGAGGCGAAGGGGCCGCGCAAGGAGGCGCAGGAGGGGGCAGCAGGAGAGGAGGAAGCGGTGGACGGCAACGGCGGCTAGATCCCGCAAGTGTTGGCCGGCCGCCAGATCTGGCGAGCAACAAAGCCACTGCACATCGGCCCTGCAGGCCCCGTCGCCACCAGCCACCCACCGGGAGGAGGGGCTCCATCACCACGGCAGGGGGACGCCCCCCATGCGCCGAAGAGCAGATCGCCGCCGCCCAGAACCTCTCGCGTGGAGGGAATGGAGGGGGTGATCCCGGCGGTGCTGGAGCTTGGTGGGGGAGAGGAGGAGAGGCCGGGGTGGGATCCCGGAGGTGCTGGAGCTTGGTGGGGGAGAGGAGGAGGGGGTGGGGTGGGATCCCAGCGGCGGTGTGGGCTCAGGCGGCCAGCGGTGGCGCATCCCAGTGAGAGGTCGTGTCTGGATGTGGAAGACTTGGCTTGGCGACAGCCTCGCGGAAGAGAAAAGAAAACAAGGAGATAAGGCTGCGAGCGAGCGGCAACGAGCGAGCTGGTTTCTTCGCGTGGCGGACCAGTCTTGACGTGTTAGCTAGCTAGCTTGGCAGCATAGATCGGTTCTTTTCATGTTTTTAATTAAAGGCACATTCTGGTTAGCGTGGCTGTTAGCGTGCCCACATGTGTTTACTCTCCTTTCTTCTAAAAAAATGTGTTTGCTCTTTAAACTATGCACACGTGCCATTTTGCTTTAAGGTTGAATTTGACTCATCTAGAAATTTGATTTTGACTGTGTTTATGTCCCTGGCGAGCTCATACTGACAGGCTACTAGGAAGCGAAGACTGAAAAGATAACAAACATCATACGTAGATGAATAAGGATTAGGCAACGTTGGACTAACATATACACAAGTTATGCCATACATGGTGAAAACATATATGCTTGCACATCTAATAAAGTAAATACAAAACAGATTGTCTTCAGAGGGTGTTGATCCCGGTTCATACGAGTGCATAACAAATTGTCGGCGCCAAAACATAGACATTTACGTGTCATGGCAATAGAGTCTTTAGTTGATCTTAATGAAGCTATTACTTCAGATCAGAAAAATGATGCCATGCCTGATGTCCCTAATGATGGACATGTTGGATGTGGTATGGAGCAACTTGGCAACCACCTTATACACACTTTTGCCCCAAACATTGATGCTATGGAGGAACAACAACAATTGCATCCAGGTAAAATTACTTTGAAAATATTGCATGCACAACATTTTAATTTTGCGATGGAAGTACAATGATTAATCTGTCAATGTGATTTGCTTTTTCACTAGGCATCGCCAATCTGATCTACAATGTCGTAACATTTTTCTGCTTCCTAAATTGTATCCATGAAAAACATGACACTAACAACACATGCACCACCATTAATTAACTCAATCGTGCTTACTATAATTAGGGATACCATAGTACAAAAATATTAGTCAAATAAAAGAATATAGTAAAAAAAAGAACCTACTTTAGCAACCGACTAAGCAAAGATTCAATTGTGACGCAAAATCCTGCATATATCGCATCAGAACAGGAAGTTAGAACATCTACACGACAAGGACTTCACGGTTAGCACACACGACAGAAGCATGCATGCGTGGACACCAGACGAACTATAGCACACTTTTATTATCTGATGATAGCTCAAAATAAGCATTGCGTGCATGATATTTTTATTATCGGTACGGTAGTCTAAAGATAAGGTTGTTCACCCGGTTAGTTGACTAGGATCCACGTTGCATGTTTCGAACTAGCACCACAAAGAATTATATTGTTAATTGAACCATCATTTTGGTCATCATCAAACTTATTCTCTACCTGGCCAGTCTGATTAATGATAATTGGCATTTTGTGTCACAGTGAATCACACTAATTTTTTCTCCCGTTGAAACGTACGGGCCCTTTGCTGGTAATTAATAATAAAGCGGCTATTGCGTCTTCGCTCACCTGTCGCGACACTTTTGCAAAAAAGTCCCTATGTTTTCTGGTATTCAACCCGCGCTTCTTTTTTAAGTGAAAAAAAAAAACGTTTAGCATCTCTCCTCCCCTGTCGTCTCCTCCCCTGTCTCTCTTCCCACCCAACCCACAGCCGCCGTCCCGACCTCGATCCGCCGCCGCCGCCGCCCCCACCGTCGACGAGCCTCAGCCCACCTCACCTAGGCCCCGGATCGAGCAGACGAGGCGGCGCTCCCAGACCCACGACGGCCGCAGCGGATTCACAGCCATGCCCACGCCGATCTGGACCTCTATCTGCACGGATTTGGCTGCCTTCTTCGCCGCCCACCGGATGGGAGGGGCTTGGGCACGCGCGGCTCCCGCGACCTACAGCCGCCGTCGGTGATGCTGCCTGCCGTCGTGCTCGCCCGTGCGCCGTGACAGGAAGGTCCATGGAGCTTCCCTCCCACCCCCGGTCGTCCTCGGGACGCCATCAAGGTCCGCCCCTTTCTCCTCTTCTCTTGGATTTCTTCTAACCATCAACTCTGCGGCGCGGGACTGGGCGTGCATGGGAGGCGGACGAAGACGGAGGGCGGCGTTATGTTTATCAGGGGAAGGGAGTGAGGCAGTACGGCGCGAGGTTGTTCAGATCCGTTCGTCCATGTACATGTCCAGCACCGCCGTCCCCATCCCCTAGAGGCATGGCCGTCCCCGTGGAGTAGTCGTCTTCCCCGATGTGGTGTTGCTGCTGCATAAAAATTGCTGCATTGCGGGACGTGACAGGTTCAACCACGAGCTATGGTACTCTTCTTCCAATACGAAGCTCCCTCAAGGTATTTGACGAATTGCTAACTAGCTGATGTATCAACTCTAGGCATAATTACAAAATTTATGGTTCCGGCATGCCCTTGGCCTCGCGCTCGGCGGTCGGCACCTCCACCTGATGCCGTGATCTCATGCTTCTTCGGCAGCGCTGGACACAGCAACCCCGCCGTTGGCCTCGTGCTCTGTAAGCGTCCGGCACCTCCACCTGTTGCTGAGCATGTCTTGGTCCAGAGTTCAGAAGGTGCTGGTTCGCTGTCATGCAGCTTTGAGCTGGGGATTGTTGCCTAAGTTTCCTCCATCAGGTTCAGTTTTACTAGCCATGTATGTTTCGTGAAGCTTTCTCGATATTTCTATGTCCATGTGATATTTTGAAAACTCCATTGAAATTACAAGCATGCAATTAAGATAACGACAACACGTAGTTTTTTTGTCAGTGTTTGTCATATGAATTACTTTGATAGGAAGTCAAAGGATAACATTAATAATTAATGCCATACTGTGTTGTAAATATCAATTATGGCCGGGCGGATTCAAGACTGCATCCTCGCTACCATAGCAGAAACCAGCGACATGAGCTGGCCATGGTGCTCCAGCTCTAAGCCCCTACTGCAATTGCAGCCACTCTTATCTCAGGTTGCCAAGTCGACGAAGGGAAATGTTGCTCGGTTGGCTGGAGGTGCTCTATTTTGTGCGATTTAGTCACATGGGGTTCCTGCGTACTGCTCTTAGAGCCTAGGATTGATGTTGGACGGAGTTGAGAAGATTCGTGTGTGCTTTATAATTTTTAGGGTAGCTGTCCTGGCACTTAGAGTGTTTGAGAAGAATTGAATCGGGATGTCAGTTTTCAGCTGGAGCACTACATGTTTTCTAGCAATAGAAGCACCCAGGTGTTAATTACTTAAGCTAATATACAACTTCTGCCTTTTGTTTCAGGTATATAATCACTATGATTAGCTCATACTCCCTCCGTTCCTTTATATAAGGTGTATTTGTTTTTTGATAAAATTCTACAATGTAAGGTGCATTTCTTCCAATTCCTCAAAAATCCGTTTTTAGCCTTCTAGTAAAAAGGAAAGTATCTTTTCCCCGATTGCATGTATCTCTTCTTGTAAAGACATAAAGTAAAGTATCTCTCTCCTGATTGTGCATATATCTTACTTTCCTAGCTTAAATGATTTACTTGCCACTAATAAATGATTTAGCCAAGGTTAATTTTGTCCTAACTTGTGTATAATTATGTGCCTTGGTCATCGTGCTGAAAATTATACACCTTATATAAAGGAATGGAGGGAGTATTTGAGAACAGGAAGGGCCATGCTTTTCACCATGCATGCACTCTGGTCGATATAGTCACTAACCAAGCACGGCGCATCGTCCCCAAGAAGTATCACCGGCCGGACGGAACCAAGTTCAAATATTTGATATGAATTTTGTATGATCTTGAGTACCCAATTGGCTCATTCCCAAACTACCATTGACAATGTATCTGGAGCAGCCATGTTTTATCGTTCAATAGTTCAAGCTATTAAGTAAACACTCTCAGGTTTGTACACTGAAGTTATTTTCTGATTTAGCGAGTGTGTTTTACAATGTTATCGATAACTATTATTGATGATAATCAATAGGTGTATGAACCTTTAGGATTTTCTTTCAATTTACAAATACTTTATACAACAACACTGCTAAATACTACTATATTTTAGATTTTCTAGGTCAATCAGTAAAGATGGGAGTATTCATGTTCATAGTCTATTTCAGTGACTAGCAGCCCTGCAGCGGCGACGGCGACGCAGAGGCAGATGACACGCTGGGCTGCGGCGGCAATGGCACAGCATCTGACGCGGATAATATGGCATCACATGTGGTGAAGCGTGTGCTGAAGGACCGGCGATGTCTGCTGGACCATGGCCTTCGCGTACATCGACGACAATATCGCCGAACTTTTGGGACACGGCGATGGGCCGTGTAGTGGTGAGAACATGAGTTCGCGAGTATCAGGGGCTCGGTTGATTGCTTCATGTGCTGCTACTGATATACTACATTGTTGGACTTGCCCTTCCCCTTTCGTCCTCGCAGTCGCGTATGGTGGACACCACAACCACCATTGGCGTGGTTGGGGGAGCAGCGACACGGGTAGGTCGCCATGTTGAAATAGAGAATGTGGATCAGTGTGTATCGGTGCGGGGGACGGGTTTGAGCCATGCTTATTTGGGGCAGGGTTTCTCCCGTTGTAACACACGGGCATTTTTTGCTATCTTTACCTAATACTCCTTCCGTTCCAAAATAAGTGTCTCAACTTTGTACTAGCTCCAGTATAAATTTGTACTAAGCTCAAGACACTTATTTTAGGACGGATGAAGTAATAAAGTACGGAGTGCTTCTGTTCGTCCATCGTCGCACATTTTGCAAAAAAAAAAACCCTCTATTTTCTATAAATTAACCTGCAATACACATTTAAGTCATAGTCGAACCTTTTTTTTCATTTTCTCAGAACACCCCCCCCCCCCCCCCCCCCCCCCCCCCCCCCCCCCCCCCCCCCCCCCCCGCGTTTCAGGTAATCAACCCGCCGTTCATATTTAAGTCAGCCGAATCATTTTTTTTAACAGAAAACCCCCTGACTTTTCGGTTAATCAATCCGCAGTTTATTTAAAACAAAATTATCCATATCTTTTAAACTGTGACTTCGATTTTAACATGTTATATATGAAATTTGATTAAAAAAATGTGTAGAATCTAAATATGATGTTATTTTTAGTTGTTAAATATTTTTAAAATATTATTTTTGGTGCAAACTTAATCTATAGTGCATGGTCCATTTTTCTTTTATACTGGCGGTGATCCAAATTGCAAATAAATACCCATTAAAACCAAATTGAGAGGAAAGAAAACATCAGTAACCACGCATGCACACCTCTGAAAAACCTCGTGGGGAAAAACAACATATTTTTCATCTTATTCCGAGCGAGTGTGCGTGCGCGGGCGCGCGAGAGAGAGACGTCTTAGGACTGATCACATTCAAATACGTTTTCATTGTGTGAGTACTGAGGTCACCGTCGGCAACATAAATGTGATGTCATGTGAAAATAAAGGACGTGGACCTATTAGGGTCTTGAGTCGTGCTTATTGGGTTAAGAACGTGTGTTATTTTCTCTCCCGTTGCAACGCACGGGTTCTTTTGCTAGTAAATACAATAGACACATGGAACTCACGTAAGAGATTACTGAATTCTGATCGGAGGCAAGATTTTCACTAGTATGGAAAATCACTGGACGAAGAACAGAGGGCCATGGCATTGATGAGTTTCCTTGCTTCAAATTATAAAAAGGAAGAAAAGTCAACTTATGAATGTAAATCATGATTATTGAAATATTGAATATGTGTCGACCTAAATAATGGGAGTAAAGTATAACACGTACCTCTGTAGGGGAAGATCCTCCTGTAATTACATTAGCGAGAAGTAGCACATACAACACAATATGTTGAAGACAATTCTCCATTTAGATGTCAAGAGGGAAACAGTTTTCTGTGGTCTTGTTTGCCTTCCACTGAGGCCCTTCTGCCCCTCTTTAAATAGTGTAAAGCATCCCAACGTGTATGTAGGAGTAGGTGAGAAGGGTGCAAATATCATGAGAAAAGTAAATGTGCCACATTTAAAAGCTAATCTTATACGATGAATGTAGCGAATAAATGAGTTCATTCAATAGAAAATATTGAAGGCAAATATTCGCTTTAGTAGGCAAATATTCGCTTTAGTATAGACAAATAAATGAGGAACATTTGAAAGCAAATCTAGTACAAAGAATACACAGCATATACATGGAATCAGTTTAGTAAAAGGGGTAATCTAGATATAAATGACGAAATAATGAGAAGCATTTATTAGTCAGTAATAAAAATAGTGATTAAGAAAGTAAATGTGTATCTAGCTAGGAATTACTTAAGAAATGGCAAATCTAAACATTAAGAAACAATTTAACTCGGAGCATTTAGAACTTAGTTTAAAGGATACGTTTGCATGTATTTTGGTTTTGGTTAGTACTTAAGTTAAATGAACAAGTTTTGCTCCATTGTAATACAACTACTAATTGCTCATGTGCAATGCACTCACAAAAAAGTGCACAAGGCAATATGTTCAGATTAATTCATATTCATGTTATGAGTCTTAGGGAAGCCATATTACTCCTATCACAAGTAGAAAAACCCCTTGTAGGATTTCGCTACTTTTTTTTTTGACGGAAGGATTTCGCTACTGACTGCGTGTAAGAAAAACAGAACGCGACTACAATTTTTTTTCCAAACTATCAGCTGTGTTCGCCTACAGCTCGAACGCCGCTGAAATCTGAGTGTTGATAGCATTTAGATTTATCAAACGCTGCTAGTACTTAGCACCCTGTAGCCTTGCTGGCCATATAACTTTATCGGCGTCTCAACACAGGAAACATCGCCGGTAAATTAAATTTTAGCAGTGTGCACTGTCGGTTCCTAAGAACCTACATATGAGTTGTGAGCAACAATCCTTTGAGAGTTCGGTCAAGAACTGAACACGTCCAACAATCCTAAGTCATGGAAGAATGTGGTGGATGAACTTTAGGCGAACACAAGGAACTACCCAGGTTCGGGCCACCTTCCTGGTGTAATACCCTACTCCTTCTTTGTTTTGTATTGTATCTGTATGGAGCTACAATTAATGTGTATGTTAGAGCATCTACAGCCGGATCTGGCAAATCCGGCCCCTCAAACGCCCGCGGACGCGCCCGCGGGCACTGACCGGGCACCCCTCAAATGTTGCGCCGCACATCCACATACCACAAATTTCGATCCTCAAATCCATGCAATCCATGCACGTCGATCATACGGTACAAACTGTTTGAATGCCCAAGTTCGAAACAAAGCAAAGAAAATCATAGTTCAACAAACCGGACATGGCAAAATGAAATCAATGTCCGAGCGTGATGGATGGCTTCGGATCACTTGCTGGGCGCGTGCTCCGAGCGGAATGCGTCCTGGTCGTCCTGCTCCGTGCATCTGGGTTGCCTGCTCCGACTGCATCCGGGCTGCCTGCTCCGCCAACATCCGGGCCGCAGTCGCCCTCGCCGCCTCGTACTTCCTATGGTCGTTGATCTCCATCTTCTTGTCCACAAGCCACTTCTTCGAATGCTCATCGTAGAGGTTCTCGTCCGCCAACATGATCCTCGCATCTTCCGCATCCCGTGCGAGTTGCAACCTCTCCTTCTCAAGCTCTATGTTGCCAAATGTCTTGGCCTTCTCGAGCTCCCATTTGATCGCCGCTTGTTGCTTCTCAAACTCGATCTTCTCCCTCTCAATTTCCAACTTATTCTCCGCCCTCTTCCGGTCCCACTCCATCCTTTCCTTTTTCGCATCCAACATGAGCTTGTACCTCTCCTCCTCCTTGTTCTCCCTCACTGAAAAAATGCCCGCCATGTTGACGACATTTTGGTAGCCACGGCATCACGGGCGGTACGTGCCTTCTCCCACTTGTTTCCCATGACTTGGCGGTTGTCCTTTGGCACGGTGGCTTTTGCATTCTCCACTACAACATCGTCCTCTTCATCGTCCAACCCAATTGATTTGTTGGAGCTTGAGCCATCGTTCCTCTTCTTGCCGGACTTGAGGTCGGCCACAACTTGATTCCACTTCGGCTTGCCATTTAATATGACCCAAAAATGGCTAAAAGCAAATGGCTTCTTCTCCACCTCGTGATACAAAGTGGCTGCCACCGCCGTCTAGCAATCAACATATGTATGAGCACGAGAAAGCAAACACAAGAAGCAAATGCAATGGATGACAAGATGAGGCAATCGAGCTTATGTGAGTTGCGACTCCCATCCCACTTTAAGGGCGTTTAGTCACTTGTGAGTAGTAGCCAACGTACTTGTTCACTTCCCCTTGAATGACCCCCCAACTATGTTGGAGAGATGCCACATTGCGAGTGGTCACAATAGGATGCGGCTCCACATACTCTTTTTGCTCATGATACTCCTTCCAAATCTTCGTCCCATAGGTGTTCCCCTTTTGCTCGGTGCCGCATATTGGATCCATCGTTGTGGCCAACCAAGCTTTGACCAACAAGATGTCCTCAAATCTTGAGAATGTTGGACCTCTTGCTTTCGGCGTCTTGGTCTTCTTCTTCTTCTTGCTCGGATTGGGATCGGATGTTGTCCCAACTTCAAATGCGGTGGTGGCCTCCAATTCATAGTCCATTTCGGTCGGATCTTCATTGTCATTGATCATGTTCGACACGAACGCCTCCTACATGATTATAGTTTACAAGCATTGGTCATGAGCAGAATGAACTAGTGGTCTATGCTAAAATCTGGTCGGACAAGAGCAAAGAAAACGCACCGACTCTTGTTCGGTCATTCCGTCGAACATGTCGAGGGCAACCCGGGCATTGCCGGAGCCCGTGCTCATCCGCGCCCGAACGAGCTACGATGAGTCACACACGTCGACCGCCGGCATCTGCGTGGTCACAAAGCTCTTCGGAATGGCCTAGCCGGTGGTCAGATCATCGTCTGTCCCAACGGGGTCGGACAGAGTAATCCACGTAGGCGCTCGGATGGAAGGGGTGCGGGGATCCAGGCACGACGGAGGAGACATCTGCTCCACCACGTCCGAACCTCGCTGCGCCGCCACCGCCTCCCTCTCTTGCTGCCGGTGTCGCCGCAACTTGCGGGCGACGTTCTCCACCTTGCAAGTCGCCGCGAACGAAATCACGCCGCCGACGGACGAGGCGGACTGTGTCTCCATCGCGGCGGTGTGGGTCGGGCTGGACGACATCTCCGGCGGTGGATCGGGACCGGAGGTGAGGATTGGGAGCAAGGGTGGAGGTCGGCGAGGGTCCGGGTGCGGGAATGGTTGGAGGGCGGCGGGAGGAGAAGGGTTTGGTGGATTTGGTGCAATTTGGGGTGGGGTCGGGTTGTCGGGTCCGACGTGGAGGGCGTGCCCGGGCGCCCCCATATCCGCCCCATATTTGGGCTGGATATGGGGGGTGCCGGTCAGCCCGTTTGAGAGGCCCGTCTGGGTCGAAAAATCATGACCGCGCAGTGACCGGTCGGCCCGCCCGGGCGTATGAGGCGGGTTTGAGAGGTCCGGTTGTAGATGCTCTTACCAGATCAGAAGATCGACCCCCTTTGAGGTCCAGATCCTCCCATATTTATACAACACGGGCAAGGGAGGAAGACGGTTCAAGGTGAAGGGAGTAAATCTCTCCCTTCACCTCCATCCACAGAAGGTACCCCCTAGCACCTGTAGCCTGCTACAGCGCCACCCTGTGGCATGCTAAAGTGGGTTGTCCCGCAACACTGTTGATGACCACCCAGGGACGGGACGTCATCGGCAGGTCGCCTAAAGTTAAACCACATTGCTTCTGCTCCATGCTTTGTCCGTAGGCGCAGTCCGCCTTTGTACTGCGAGGCAAAAACCCTTCACCCATCTCGTCTGAGGTTCTCGGGATGGCTTCCCGGGAGGCTCGCCCGAGAGGGAGAAATCCCCAAACTGTCTCTGAGAACTCCTTCCATCATCGTATTTACTCCTTGCTTCTCCATGGTGCCGTCTTGGACCCTCTCAGTTGTCCGGTCCTGGATACCCCATATTCCATGGGTGCAACAGTAGCCCCCTGGCCCATTCTCCGATCGCAACCTCCGTGGCATACGAAGGAGGAGCAATGGGGCCACGAACCGGAGAGGACCCAATATGTGTCGTCGGCCTTCAATGCAGTGATAGTTGTCTCAATATCTTCGTTTCAGACGCCATCATGAAGATGTTGAGCCAAACTGTCATCATGCACTAGCGTCTTTTCGATTCTTGTTCCATGATTCCCCCAACTGGGAAGAGCGGACGAAAAGGAACGGTTTCTCGATTGGCAAGCGGTTTCAGCCCCCGCGCCCGCTGAACACAAGTTCGAAGAGTCAATAGATGACGGAGCCCACGCCTCGTCTCTCCTTCCCAAAGCAAATGCCTCCTCGCCGTATCATGGCACGACGGAGAAAAAACGCGCCGGCGAAGAGAGGACGAAGCGAGGGGCCACACCGTCTGAACCCACCCCCGCAGGCTTTGCCTCGTACGAGGATTATGAACGCCGAGGGGCTCGATAAGGTCTGCCACCTCGTCGGTGGGGAGAGTGATAACCCAAAAGTATAGGGGGTCGTTTGTAACCTTTCTCGATAAGTAAGAGTGTCGAACCCAACGAGGAGCTAAAGGTAGAATTAATATTCCCTTCAAGTTCTATCGACTGCCGATACAACTCTACGCACACTTAACGTTTGCTTTACCTAGAACAAGTATGAAACTATTTGGTAGGTGTAAGGATAAGTTTGCAAGGATAAAACTAGATGTACTTAGCAAGAATAAAACTATGAGTAATTTGCAAGATAATAAAAGTTAGTTGTTTAGTAGAAAGCTTTTGTAACACAAGAGAGGGATTTGTCCATAGGCAATTGATAACTAGATCGGTAATCATTATTGCAATTTTATATGAGGGAGATGCATGAGCTAACATACTTTCCGTACTTGGATCATATGCACTTATGATTGGAACTCTAGCAAGCATCCGCAACTACCAAAGGATCATTAAGGTAAAACCCAACCATAGCATTAAGTAACAACTCCTCTTTACTCCCATACGCGACAACCCCCTTACTCGGGTATAAGTTTATGTCACTCTCGCCACCCACTATAAGAGAATCATGAACGTATTGCAACACCATACAGCGGGAATCCCACACGCTTGCGCAAGATGGAGGGCACCATAGGACAGCACCAAAATAAAACATACAACTCAAACCAATCACGATCATCAATCAACCCATAGGACAAAACGAATCTACTCAAACATCATAGGATGGCCATACATCATTGGGTAATAATATATAGCATGAAGCACCATGTTTAAGTAGAGATTACAACGGGGAGAAGAGGTTTTACACCACTGCATAGAGGGGGAGAGAGTTGGTGATGACGGCGGTGAAGTTGTTGGTGTAGATCGCCATCACGATGGTTGCCCCGGCGATGTTCCAGTGCCACCGGGAGAGAGGGAGAGAGAGCCTCCCTCCTTCTTCTTCTTGCTTGGCATCCCCCCTAGATGGGAGGCGGGTTTCCCCTCTGGTCCTTGGTCTCCATGGCTCCCGGAGGGCAAGAGCCCCTCCGAGATTGGATCTCTCTCTCTCTGTTTCTCTTCTGTTTCGCATTCCTGTTTTCTAGCCCTTCACCATTTCTTAAATTCTTGGAGATCCGTAACTCCAATTGGGCTGAAATTTTGAGGGGATTTTATTTTGGACATTATCTTTCTTGCGGTAGAAGAAGGGCACCACCCGCCTTACAGGGGCCCACAAGCCTGCTGGGCGTGCCCAGGGTACGGGGTGCGCCCTCTAAGCTTGTGGGCCCCTCGAGCATCGTCTCGTATTGATTCTTTTTTCCCAAAAATCACATATATTCCAAAATAAATCTGCGTAAATTTTTATCGCATTTAGATTTAGTTTGATATGGATATTCTGTGAAACAAAAAAGATGCAACAAACAGGAACTGGCAATGGGCACTGGATCAATATGTTAGTCCCAAAAATAATATAAAATGTTGCCAAAAGTATGTGAAAGTTGCAGAATATTGGCATGAAACAATAAAAAATTATAGATATGACGGAGACGTATCAGCATCCCCAAGCTTAATTTGTGCTCGTCCTCGAGTAGGTAAATGATAAAAAGAAAATAATTTTTGATGCGGAATTCTACCTAGCATAATCTTGATCATATAATATAGTCATGGCATGAGCATTAAGATACGAGTGATTCAAGGCTATAGTCTATAATTTGATATAAAGATATCAATACTCAGGCATACCAACAAACCATCATGCCTTTCAAAACAAAAATTCTAAAGAACGGTATCCCTCCAAAATCATATAGTCTTGTCATGCTCCCTCTTCTTAACACAAAGTATTTATCATGTACAACCCTGATTACATGCCGAGCAATTGGTTCATACTTTTTAACACCCTTCATCTTTTTAAACCCCCATGCAATACATGAGCACAAGCCATGGATATAGCACTATGGGTGGAATAGAATGCGGTGGTAGAGATTAATGAGGAGAAGTCAAAAAGGAAGAAAGTCTCTCATTGACGCGGCTAATCAACGGGCTATGGAGATGCCCATCAATTGATGTCAATGCAAGGAGTAGGGATTGCCATGCAACGGATGCCCTAAGAGCTATAAGTGTATGAAATCTCAAACTGAAAACTAATTGGGTGTGCATCCAAGTTGCTTGCTCATGAAAACCTCGGGCATTTGAGGAAGCCCATCATCAGAATATACAAGTCAAGTTCTATAATGAAACATTCCCACTAGTATATGAAAGTGACAACATAGGAGACTGTCTATATCAAAAACATGGTGCTACTTTGAAGCACAAGTGTGCAAAATGATAGTAACACTGCCCCTTCTCTCTTTTTTATTTTTTTGGTGGGCTCTTTTTGGCCTCTTTTTTTCTTTCTTTTTTTGGTGGGCTCTTTTTGGCCTCTCTTTTTTCCTTTTTTTATTTCCTCACTGGGACAATGCTCTAATAATGATGATCATCACACTTCTATTTACTTACAACTCAACATTACAACTCGATAAAACTGGAAGATATTACTCTATATGAATGCCTCTGGCAGTGTACCAGGATGTGCAATGATGCTAGCGTAACATGTATGATAATGATGAACGGTGGCTGGGCCACAAATAGTATGTTAGCTATATGATCATGCAAAGCAATATGACAATGAATGCTCAAGTCATGTATATGATGATGATGGAAGTTGCATGGCAATATATCTCGGAATGACTATGGAAATGCCATGATAGGTAGGTATGGTGGCTGTTTTGAGGAAGATATAAGGAGGCTTATGTGTGATAGAGCGTATCATATCATGGGGTTTGGATGCACCGGCGAAGTTTGCACCAACTCTCGAGGTGAGAAAGGGCAATGCACGGTACCGAAGAGGCTAGCAAATTGCCGAAAGGTGAGAGTGCGTATAATCTATGGACTCACATTAGTCATAAAGAACTCACATACTTATTGCTAAATTTTATTAGCCCTTGAAGCAAAGTACTACTATGCCTACCCCTAGGGGGATAGATTGGTAGGAAAAGACCATCGCTCGTTCCCGACCGCCACTCATAAGGAAGTCAATCAGTAGTAAATCATGCTCCAACTTCTTAGCATAACGAGAGACTATATGTGCATGCTTTGGGAATCACAAACCTTAACACCAATATTCTTACTAAACCACAATCATTCACTAGTACCTCCCACATATTACCATCTCAATATCACAAAACTATTGGAAGGAATCAAACATATCACATTCAATGATCTACAAGTTTTATGTAGGATTTTATGACTAACCATGTGAATGACCAATTCCTGTTGACTCTCTAAATATATATAAGTGAAGCATGAGACTTTAATTTGTGACGCCCCCGGCTCAATCATGCACTAATCATACATGCAAATGCACACAATCAAGCCTAAGGACTCACGGGAAGATATCACAACACAACTCTAAAACATAAATAAAGTCATACAAGCTTTATATTACAAGCCAGGGGCCTCGAGGGCTCGAATACATAAGCTTGCGTACAAGCTTCAGTGGAAGCATCAGATATCTGAGTACAGATATGAAACAGAAACAGAAAGGCCTTTAGAAAGGCGGGGCAAAACAAAACACTACGATCAAAAGGCGCAGGCCTCCTGCCTGGGACCCTCCGATCCTACTCCTGGTCATCGGCCAACTCGTAGTAATATCCACCCTCGGGGTAGTAGTAGCGATCGTCGGTGTGGGCAACTGTATCCGGGGCTCCGTCATCTGGTTGCATCAAAAGGATATGGGAAAAAATAAAGCAAAGCAACCGTGAGTACTCATTCGAAGTACTCAGCAAGCAAGGATCTACACTACATATGCAACATTATCAAAGGAAGGCTGTATATGTGGACTGGGCTACAGAAATGCCAGAATAGAGAGGAGGCCTAGTCCTATCGAAGACTAGCATCTTCAGCGGTCTTGCAGCAATAGAAGAGAGTGGATCAGCACAGTATAAATGTAGTAGTAATGTTATCATCCTCACCCAGAGATCCTTTCTCGACTCCCTGCGAGAAAGCAATCCCAGAGCCATACAGTCATCAACCTTGTCCTAAGATCCCTTCTCGACTCCCTGCGAGAAGCAATCCCAGAACCATAGTATCCAATTCTAGCTGTATCGATCGGGATACAACTCCGAGTGTCCGTTACCGAGGATCCGGCTATGCATAGATTAGTGATTCCCTACAGGGGTGCACCAACTTACCCACCACGCTCGCTTAACTCTGGCCGGACACACTTTCTGGGTCCTGCCCGGCCTCGGCCAAATGACACACCGCAGCCCTACCTAGAGCTCAGCAGAGAGGTCCCCGCCGGTCTACATCCTAAGCGCAAGGGGGTCTTGGGCCATCGCCCCTCGCCCTCCGGGTCGTTGCGCACATGGCTCAGATCCAAGCACCACCTCTATCGTGAATGGCGCCAATCACTCCATGCCGCACTGCTGAACTAGACGTCTGACAGAGCTTTCGGCTGATGCATACGATGCAGAACGCCCATACTATGCCCACGTGATGGTTAGTGCTATCGGGCCAGAGGCCCACTCGAATCAAATATCCAAATTGTTAGTACCTTGGGGGTGCGGTAACGAGCAGAGACTCACGATCGATGTGACCCCGTCGCCCCGTCTCGAGGACTTGCGGCAAGGGCTAAGAATGCCCGGCCACGCCTCGTATTCATCACTCGGGAACCATACAGGCAACCCGTCTTCACATCACACGCGGGTACCCCTCAGGGTCGACCCGCCTTTCCAGGTAACAATAGTACAGTCCAAGTATCCATGTGTCCATAACATTAGGGGAATCCGAGGTATCACCCTCGTTGGATTCCTACTCGATGTATCCGTCAAGGTGAACTCGGAGGAATCACCCTCGATGGGTTCACACTTGAGGTGTTGTACGACGGCGTCGTTATCGGAAGTGGGGAAGGAGGAATCACCCTCGGTAACCACAACCGATGAACTAACCTACCAGATTAACATCAGAAGTGCTGACGAGGTATCACCCTCGGCACTCGATAGTAATCCAGTAGTGGCGTACAGCTAAGGGGGGGGGGTGATGTGCGGTGCCGGGGCCTGGTCTTCAATCCCGTTGATCGGGTCTTCTGATAATCCAGCGGGGCAGTCGGGACTAGTGGGGTCACTGATAGGTCTCTACCCAGCCTATACTATACAGTTTAGGGTAAGCAGGTAAGGTTTCAATTGCAAGTTACAATAAATAGGCTATGCATCAGAATAGGTAAAGCAGTAGCAGCAGCAATTCTAATGCAAGCATGAGAGAGAAAGAATAGGCGATATCGGTATGCTCAAAGAGGGGGGGTGCTTGCCTGGTTGCTTGGCGGCAAAGGCAGGGTCGTCAACGGTGGCGTCGGGCTCCGGAGCTGCGTCGGTACCGGGAACTGCATCGGAGTCTAACGAGAGAGAAGAGGGGGAGGAAACAGTATAAATTCGCAGCAAACATGAGCAACACGGAGCAGGCTATGCTAACGTGCAGTGCAGGGTTGCCTAAAGACATGTCTAAGTCATTTAGTTATTTTAGGAATTCGTTTGGATTTATTTTATAAAAGCCAGGCACTATTCATTTATCGAAAACAGGCAAAAAGTTCCATGTTGGTCTAGCTATGGGCATCTGACAGGAATACGGAGGGCGTATTCAGTTTCGTATCGAAATACTAAGCAACTTTCATGTACAAAGTTTTTCGATCTGAGTTACGGATTAATTTATATGATTTTCTAAAGTTTAATTGATTTTCTAAATTTAATTATTTATTTAAATTCGAATTATCCAGAATAGTGAATGATGACGTCAGCATGACCTAGGTGTGATGTCAGCAGGTCAACTGGTCGGTTGACCAGTCAAACCAGACAGGTGGGTCCAGTGGGACCCACATGTCATTGACAGGGGCACTAACAGAGGGGTTAGACTAACTAAATTAGGTTAGTTAGTGGGTGGGCCCCAGTGACTGTTAATATAACTAATTAACTTAATTAACTGTTTATCTATTTATTTAAATTAGTTAAATAGGCGGGGCCCACATGTCATAGACAGGGGCCAGCCCAGTCAGCAGTTGACCTGGTCAATAGGTCAACTGGGGCCCAGGGGTCAGTGGCACGGGGTGGGGCCCACCAAGGGCCAGGTCAGCGCCGGCCGCCAGAGCTCTCCGGCGAGCCCCGAGCGGTGGTGGAACTCCGGCGAGCTCGGGTTTCGCGTACGGTGAATCATTTCGCGCGTGGTTTCTTGATTTCGATCGGCCACTCCAAGCCGCGTCGATCTGGGCAGACGGCGCGAGCTCTGGTGGTCGGAAACGATGGCTACGGCGAGCGCGGGCGGCGGCCGGAATCCGAGCTCAGCGCATTCCGCGTTCCCGCACACTAGCGCGCGAACTAAACCTACTGGGGGCTCTGCAAGGCTGCCCTGAGCACGAGGGCGTGCTCACTTGGCTACGGCATGGACCACGGCGCCAGAGGCGAGCTCTACGGCGGAGGCGAGCTACGGCAATGGCGACGAGCAGCGTAGGGGTCGCGCGCGAAGCAGAGAGTAGGGGGAAACGGGGAGGAGCTCACAGCGGGGACGCACGATGATCCGGCGATAAGTTTAGGAGCCGCAGTGTAGTGGATCGACGCCGGCGAGGTTCGGTGGCCGGAGCGTTGGCGGAGTCGATCCAGTCGATGTGCTTCACCCCGGCTCGAGCTAGTGGTCGAGGAAGAGGAGGGAGAGGCCGGCGCACCTCCCGGACAGCGCTGCCGGACGCGGGGCCGCCGGTGGCCGCGGGATCGACGGGGTGCGGTGACGAGCGCGTACGGGAGAGGAGGGGAGCGAGGGAGAGGGGTGAATGGGGCGACTAGGGGGAGCGGGGAGTTGCTCTTATCTCCAGCGCGGGCTCGGGCGACGTGCTGTCGAGCGAGGGAGGGGGGCCGGTGCGCGGCGAGCGCGCGCGCGGTGACAGCGACGCGCGTGAACAGCGCGAGGTGGGAGGCGACAGGTGATGGGCTGGACCGCACTGTAGTTGGTGGGCTCAAGTGCATAGTAGCTTTTCCCCTTTTCTTTCTTTTCTCTTCTGCTTTATCTTTTCTTTTCTGTTTTGCAAAATCTGTAGCACCCAAATGAATTTTGTAAAATATAAGACCTGGTCCATAAATCACAGTGCAACATACCCTATCACCAAAAATTAGTTTGGGGTATTTATCGTTTCATATTTATATTATATTAACTAATAGGTTATTAAATAATGTTTTCAGCCACTGTTTGAGGATGTTTAAGCCACTTATCCAATTTCAATAAGGTTGGTTACAATTTTATCATTGCCTCCAAATTATTTGCTATTTAATGAACATTTTAGTTTCTGGGTTTGGACAACTTTTATTTTCACTTTCGGTTTGAATTTCCATTTGAATTTGAATTTTGAAATGAGATATGATCCAATTAATATTTAGGCACTGTTGATCATGATGACATGGCATTATCAAAAGGGGATTACTGTAGCTAACCCCTGGGGGTGTTTCAAGTCTCCTCCACTAATAAGAATTCTCGTCCCGAGAATTAAGAGGAAGACTGAAAGGAAGCGGGGTATTCTTGGAAGTTCTTCCGAAGAAACGTTCGGAAAATCTCGAACGACTGGAACATTTTCGATCCCCTCAAGCAGAGAAGCGTCCCACGCATTCAAGGTGTATATTTTAGCCTCAGCATTTTGAGTTATCTGGGCACGGTAATTCACTAGCCCGGATGACTAATGGAGTATGCATTTCCTCATAATGAAGGTCATGCATGAATGCAAATTTTTCAGAGATGAATGAATGTGATGCTGCTGAATTAAATAAAACAGAAGCAGGTACTGAGTTAACGAGAAGGGTACCCATTTCGGTGGCAGGTTGATCCTGGACTTGTTTAATATCAATGTAGTAGGCGTGTCCACGTCCATATGTTTTTCGCTTCTGTGTTGAGCCCGAAGATGAGCCAACATCACGATAGCGCTTCTGCGAGTCCTTATGCTTCATCTGAGTGGTCTCAACCAGAATAGCCTTGTTCACAAGAGTAGAAAAGTCGTTGAAGTGTTGAGCAGCAAGTGCAAGCTCGATGTCTGGGTGGAGTCCATTACGGAACTTCTATTGTCTACGGGCATCCGTGGCGATGTCTTCTTCAGCATAGCGGGACAGGTCAAGGAATTCCCGCTGAGAAGCTTCGACAGTCTTATTGCCCTGGGTGAGGTTGCGGAACTGGGTTTTCATCCGGTCCATGATTCCCAGAGGAATATAATGGGCACGAAAAGCAGCCTGGAACTCATACCAGGTAACTATTGTTCCAACAGGCAGTGTACGCTTGTGTGTATCCCACCATTGAGCAGCGGGACCCTTTAAGAAAAAGGACGCGAAGGCAACAAAGTTGGCAGGGGAGACATTTGCAGACTCCATCTCGTGAGTGATGTCGCGAATCCAGTCATCAGCATCCAGTGGCTTCTCAGAGTTGCGGAACTGAGTGGGGTTAAGACGCATAAATTCCGGTAGAGTTATTGAAGGAGGGTTCTGGTTCTGGTTGTTCAGATGTGGGAACTGAGCCATAATCCCAGTCATGAACTGACGGTTGGGCTCAAACTGTTGCATCATCGCTGCCATATAGTCTGGCGGTGGTGGGCGTTCAAGGGCACGACCACGACCACAACCACCTGGTCTAACCATCCTGCTACGTTTCAATAGGGGTAGTTCAGTAAAAGCAGTTGCGGGTGTTTAGCGACAAGCATGATGTAACACGACAATAATTAAGCAGTGTCATAGATACTTAACAGTAGTCAATTAAGACATATAGATCCATACACAGAGTCGGGTACATGCGAATAGCATAATGGCACATATTCAAAAACTAGACATGCTAGGCGGCACGCAGGCACGCGGTAAGGAAGTACACCACGAGATATAGCAAAGGCTACATCAACGTCGGGAAGATCCACTGAAACAGGGTAGCTGCACATGCGGACGACGAGTGTTCGTCACGGAAGGATCCTGTGCTCCATGTGCACTCTGATGCAGAACTCGGTCTCGAGCTGAAAGAAGAGGTCCACGTGGAGGTGCGTGACCTCCAACAGCAGGCCAATCAATACCAGCATACATCTGAGTTCTGCTCAGATAAAGGATGTGCTCCGGATGTATCCCTACACGAACAACAGGTAGCAACTGCATCATAGCATCGTAGAGACGTGCTCGAGTGGCAACCAACTCGACGGCAAGAGCCCGAACAGTGCGATCCAGAGCCTGAGTGCACTGAATCAAAACACGCGGGTCGTAGCGACGAGGCTCGTACGGGGCACAGATAGCTGTGTAGTATCCAGTAGTATCTCCAGTAGGGGCATACGGAATGTATCGGAATTCGGAAGCATCCAAGCTATCGCTGAACTCTCCTCGGAGACGTGCGACAGCAGAGTAGGCGGCATCATGTACTGCCATCTCAATCGTCACGCCGATACCGTGGAAAAGGTGCATCTCAGTGTCTGAGTCATCGCACTGATCATAGATACGAACATCAGCATGGTACTGCTCCTGGTTGAACTCACGGTAATCCTCGTAGACCATGTACTCGGGGTACCAGCGGTAGTCCAGCCGGGTCAGGAGGGCGATCAGGACAGCTGGAAAACCAGGGGCACCACGAGCCCAAGTGCGAAGCACAAGCTGCATCGTAGGGCGTGGTGGAAACAAACGATCCATCTAAAACAGAGGAAATTCAGGATTGTCAAAAGACAATGAGAAGCATAATACAACTCAGAGAGAAAGGTTAAACAAAACAATGGAAAGGAAAATGATTATCAGACTAATCAGATCAATGGTAAGGAATTAAGCACAGATATCTAGCTCTCCGGGTAGACGAGATTTACGAGATCCTAGGTGTCGGCGTTTGTAAAATTATTTAACCCGAATAGAAGAGAGATCAGAGTCCCAGAGTAAAGGTCGAGGAGTAAAAGATCCTAATACCACCCAGTTGGCGACGTGGGCCCGTAAGCCACACAGCCAAGTTAGTAAAACAGTTTTGGACCACTAGACTCAACTTCGGCCAAGGAGATGGAAAAGGGGGGTTCCTATAGGCAGTCGGCTCTGATACCAACTTGTGACGCCCCCGGTTCAATCTTGCACTAATCATACACGCAAATGCACACGATCAAGCCTAAGGACTCACGGGAAGATATCACAACACAACTCTAAAACATAAATAAAGTCATACAAGCTTTATATTACAAGCCAGGGGCCTCGAGGGCTCAAATACATAAGCTTGCGCACAAGTGTCAGCGGAAGCATCAGATATCTGAGTACAGATATGAAACAGAAACAGAAAGGCCTTTAGAAAGGCGGGGCAAAACAAAACACTACGATCGAAAGACGCATGCCTCCTGCCTGGGACCCTCCGATCCTACTCCTGGTCGTCGGCCAACTCGTAGTAATATCCACCCTCGGGGTAGTAGTAGCGATCATCGGCGTGGGCAACTGTATCCGGGGCTCCGTCATCTGGTTGCATTAAAAGGATATGGGGAAAAAGAAAGCAAAGCAACCATGAGTACTCATCCGAAGTACTCAGCAAGCAAGGATCTACACTACATATGCAACATTATCAAAGGAAGGCTGTATATGTGGACTGGGCTGCAGAAATGCCAGAATAGAGAGGAGGCCTAGTCCTATCGAAGACTAGCATCTTCAGCGGTCTTGCAGCAATAGAAGAGAGTGGATCAGCACAGTATAAATGTAGTAGTAATGTTATCATCCTCACCCAGAGATCCTTTCTCGACTCCCTGCGAGAAAGCAATCCCGGAGCCATACAGTCATCAACCTTGTCCTGAGATCCCTTCTCGACTCCCTGTGAGAGGCAATCCCAGAGCCATAGTATCCAATTCTAGCTGTATCAATCGGGATACAACTTCGAGTGTCCGTTACCGAGGATCCGGCTATGCATAGATTAGTTCTTCCCTGCAGGGGTGCACCAACTTACCCACCACGCTCGCTTAACTCCGGCCGGACACACTTTCTGGGTCCTGTCCAGCCTCGGCCAAATGACACACCGCAGCCCTACCTAGAGCTCAGCAGAGAGGTCCCTGCCGGTCTACATCCTAAGCGCAAGGGGGTCTTGGGCCATCGCCCCTCGCCCTCCGGGTCGTTGCGCACATGGCTCAGATCCAAGCACCACCTCTATCGTGAATGGCGCCAATCACTCCATGCCGCACTGCTGAACTGGACGTCTGACAGAGCTTTCGGCTGAGGCATACGATGCAGAACGCCCATACTATGCCCACGTGATGGTTAGTGCTATTGGGCCAGAGGCCCACTCGAATCAAATATCCAAATCGTTAGTACCTTGGGGGTGCGGTAACGAGCAGAGACTCACGATCGATGTGACCCCGTCGCCCCGTCTCGAGGACTTACGGCAAGGGCTAAGAATGCCCGGCCACGCCCCGTATTCATCACTCAGGCACCATACAGGTAACCCGTCTTCACATCACACGCGGGTACCCCTTAGGGTCGACCCGCCTTTCCAGGTAACAATAGTACAGTCCAAGTATCCGTGTGTCCATAACATCAGGGGAATCCGAGGTATCACCCTCGTTGGATTCATACTCGATGTATCCGTCAAGGTGAACTCGGAGGAATCACCCTCGATGGGTTCACACTTGAGGTGTTGTACGACAGCGTCGTTATCGGAAGTGGGGAAGGAGGAATCACCCTCGGTAACCACAACCGATGAACTAATCTACCAGATTAACATCAAAAGTGCTGACGAGGTATCACCCTCGGCACTCGATAGTAACCCAGTAGTGGCATACAGCTAAGGGGGCGGGGGGGGGGGGGGGGGGTGATGTGCGGTGCTGAGGCCTGGTTTTCAATACCGTTGATCGGGTCTTCTGATAATCCAGTGGGGCAGTCGGGACTAGTGGGGTCACTGATAGGTCTCTACCCAGCCTATACTATACAGTTTAGGGTAAGCAGGTAAGGTTTCAATTGCAAGTTATAATAAACAGGCTATGCATCAGAATAGGTAAAGCAGTAGCAGCAGCAATTCTAATGCAAGCATTAGAGAGAAAGAATAGGCGATATCGGTATGCTCAAAAGGTGGGTGCTTGCCTGGTTGCTTGGCGGCAAAGGCAGGGTCGTCAATGGTGGCGTCGGGCTCCGGAGCTGCGTCGGTACCGGGAACTGCGTCGGAGTCTAACGAGAGAGAAGAGGGGGAGGAAACAGTATAAATTCATAGCAAACATGAGCAACACGGAGCAGGCTATGCTAACGTGCAGTGCAGGGTTGCCTAAAGACATGTCTAAGTCATTTAGTTATTTTAGGAATTCGTTTGGATTTATTTTATAAAAGGTAGGCACTATTCATTTATCGAAAACAGGCAAAAAGTTCCATGTTCATCTAGCTAGGGGCATGTGACAGGAATATGCAGGGCGTATTCAGCTTTGTATCGAAATTCTGAGCAACTTTCATGTACAAAGTTTTTCGATCTGAGCTACAGATTAATTTATATGATTTTCTAAAGTTTATTTGATTTTTTGAATTTAATTATTTATTTAAAGTCGAATTATCCAGAATAGTGAATGATGACGTCAGCATGACCTAGGTGTGATGTCAGCAGGTCAACTGGTCTGTTGACCAGTCAAACCAGACAGGTGGGTCCAGTGGGACCCACATGTCATTGACAGGGGCACTAACAGAGGGGTTAGACTAACTAAATTAGGTTAGTTAGCGGGTGGGCCTTAGTAGTCAGTGACTGTTAATATAACTAATTAACTGTTTATGTATTTATTTAAATTAGTTAAATAGGCGGGGCCCACATGTCATAGACAGGGGCCAGCCCAGTCAGCAGTTGACCTGGTCAACTAGGGCCCAGGGGTCAGTGGCACGGGGCGGGGCCCACCAAGGGCCAGGTCAGCGCCGGCCGCCAGAGCTCTCCGGCGAGCCCCGAGCGGTGGTGGAACTCTGGCAAGCTCTGGTTTCGCGTACGGTGAATCATTTCGCGCGTGGTTTCTTGCTTTCGATCGGCCACTCCAAGCCGCGTCGATTTGGGCAAATGGCGCGAGCTCCGGTGGTCGGAAACGATGGCTACGGCGAGTGCGGGCGGCGGCCGAAATCCTAGCTCGGCGCATTCCGCGTTCCCGCACACTAGCGGGCGAACTAAACCTACTTGGGGCTCCGCAAGGTTGCCCTGAGCACGAGGGCGTGCTCACTTGGCTACGGCATGGACCACGGCGCCGGAGGCGAGCTCTACGGCGGAGGCAAGCTACGGCAATGGCGACGAGCAGCGTAGGGGTCGCGCGCGAAGCAGAGAGTAGGGGGAAACGGGGAGGAGCTCACAGCGGGGACGCATGATGGTCCGGCGATAAGTTTAGGAGCCGCAGTGTAGTGGATCGACGCCGGCGAGGTTCGGTGGCCAGAGCGTTGGCGGAGTCGATCCAGTCGATGTGCTTCGTCCCGACTCGAGCTAGTGGTCGAGGAAGAGGAGGGAGAGGCCGGCGCACCTCCCGGACAGTGCTGCCGGACACGGGGCCGCCGGTGGCCGCGGGATCGACGGGGTGCGGCGACGAGCGCGTACGGGAGAGGAGGGGAGCGAGGGAGAGGGTCGAATGGGGCGACTAGGGGGGAGCGGGGAGTTGCTCTTATCTCCAGCGCGGGCGCGGGTGACGCGCTATCGAGCGAGGGAGGGGGGGCCGGTGCGCGGCGAGCGCGCGCGCGGTGACAGCGGCGCGCGTGAACAGCGCGAGGTGGGAGGCGACAGGTGGTGGGCTGGGCCGCACTATAGCTGGTGGGCTCAAGTGCATAGTAGCTTTTCCCCTTTTCTTTCTTTTCTCTTCTACTTTATCTTTTCTTTTCTGTTTTGCAAAATGTGTAGCACCAAATGAATTTTGTAAAATGTAAGACATGGTCCATAAATCACAGTGCAACATACCCTATCACCAAAAATTAGTTTGGGGTATTTATCATTTCATATTTATATTATATTAACTAATAGGTTATTAAATAATATTTTCAGCCACTGTTTGAGGATGTTTAAGCCACTTATCCAATTTCAATAAGGTTGGTTACAATTTTATCATTGCCTCCAAATTATTTGCTATTTAATGAACATTTTAGTTTGTGGGTTTGGACAACTTTTATTTTCACTTTCGGTTTGAATTTCCATTTGATTTTGAATTTTGAAATGAGATATGATCCAATTAATATTTAGGCACTGTTGATCATGATGACATGGTATTATCAAAAGTGGATTACTGTAGCTAACCCCTGGGGGTGTTACATAATTCTTTCTACAAAAGACTTGCCCACGCTCTAATAAATATAAGTGAAGCAAAAGAGCATTCTACAAATAACAGTTTTCTATATGTAGAGAAACACGCATCCAAACTTCAAATGATATAAGTGAAGCACATGAAGCATTCTATAAAGCCATACTCAAAAGATATAAGTGAAGTGCAAAGAGCATTCTATAAATCAACCAAGGACTCTCTCATACCAGCATGGTGCATTATCAAAAGAAAAATAAAAGGCACACGACGCTCCAAGAATTTACGCATATCATGTGAACAAAACAAAAACCAAGACATACCTATAATTGTCGAAGAAGAAAGATGGGATGCCTTCTGGGGCATCCCCAAGCTTAGACGCTTGAGTATCCCTGAATATTTACTTGGGGTGCCTTGGGCATCCCCAAGCTTGAACTCTTGCCTCTCCTTATTCTCCTCATATCGATACCTCCTCGATCTTCGAACACTTCATCCACACAAGACTTAACCAAACTTTTTATTAGAGGGGTTAGTACATATAACATCAAATCCCATCATGTCCTGCAGTAACATTATAGTATAATTATAATAAAACATTACCCACTATATGCTATCACAATTCTATGGCTCCCAAGTAAATGGGGCTCAACAAGATTTCAAACACAAGCAAATAACGAAACTATAACAGCAATCTGTGAAAACAGAACAGTGTGTAAAGATGCAGATGGTGCATATACTTCTGTAACTCAAAAAATTCTGAAAAATTAGGAAAAATAAAAAAATTTCATAGAAGCACCGTGTAAAAATTTCAGAAACTTTTGATGTTCCAGTAAGAAAATGTAAATTCACGCACAATAGCCAAAGTTTCTGTTTTTGCACTGCACATACCAAACAAGCAATTTAAACATCCTAAAGGTAAATCTTGGAACATTGTTTTTATAATATAATGGATTTGTACAAGGGGATAATTATTTTGTTGAAAAGTTTCTGTAATTCAAGATTCACAAAGTTTCCATGGGCATGAACAAAGTTCAAGGGCATCCCCCACTTCAAGGGTGTTCGTCTTTCTCACTTTCACTTTTCTTTTTGAAAAAGTTTTAGGTTCCCCTCTATATTTTTTTTGCTTTTAAACTTTTTTAAAAGCTACAACAGAATAAAATGACTCTCTAAAACTTCCGGGTTGTCTCCCTAGCAGTGCTTTCTTTAAAGCCATTTGTCGGCGTTCTGGGAACCAGGGTACCTAGACTTGCCTGCCTGCGGCCCATGGCGTGGCTTCATTGACGGCCTGGTATGGACCATCTACAAGACTACCAAGACAAGACACTCGCGAGGGGCCAAGCCTTGCGAGGCAGACGACGCCAAGACCTCCTGAGGGAGCGGCCTTCCCAGGCTGCCTCCTGAGGAGCGGAGATTCCTATGCAGGTGCCCAAACCTCATGAGGTTGCGGTGACACAAGCCATGATGACCAAGGCCAGGTGGCCGTCAGCGGGCGCAGAGATGACAGTTTCCTCTTTGGTGCTAAGGAGGCAAGCGCAGGTGTGGGTTCCCGAGGACTCAGGCAAAGGTCTCCATTCCTGTGCAACGAGACCAAGACCACCAGGACGGCAGGACGGATGTCATCACCGAGCCCACCGCAGCGTCACACCAAAAGCTTTGCAGGCGAAGACCACCTTTCATCAGGATAAGATGTACTACTTGTCCCCTTTTAAATTGGCTGTTGTGGAATCCCTTCCCGCCTATGTTTTGGGAAGAGGACAGAGGCCACTATAAATATAGGCTAGCCATCACCGTAGAGCAGGGCGAACCCCCAGGGATCGGATCCTTTCCACCCTCACCAGAGTAGACCTCACGAGGTTGTTCATCCCTTGTACTTGTTCATCCTCAGCCCCTCGTGAGGCAAATCCACCACAAAGCAGGAGTAGGGTCTTACACCGCAAGGTGGCCCGAACCTGGGTAAACTGCCATGTTCATCTTCTTCCTTGTTCCTCGAGCTAGGCCGTAGGGCAACAAGCTGGTTGGCTAGATAGGTTGAGTTCTTCGCACATGCCCCAGAGTTCGAACCTTTCTTGGGTCTGCGGAGCCCTGAATCCGACATTTGGCGCGCCAGGTAGGGGCATGTCAAAGCCTCTCTTCCACCGTTCGCTCCGCCGCCGTTCCGTCGTTCCTATGGCCGATGCTCGCCGTGTCCGTGTCCAGCGCCGGGCCGCTCGCGTCGCCCAGACGGCTCCAGCGGGCAACGGAGCTCCTCGCCGCTCTGCCTCCCCGGTGGCTAACACCGCCACCGACCCTGCTGCTCGCGAACAACAGGACTCGTCGCTGCCACCGTCCGTGCGGCGTGCCGGCCGCATCGCGACCCCATCACCAACTCCGGCCGCGGCATCATCTTCTCACGTTCGTCGCGGGCCGGCGAACGCGCAGGCTGCGCTGCTCATGGAGCGTGAGCTTCTGCGCTATCGTCCGGCCAACGACCTCTATGACGACTGGCTCGCCTGCATCACCGAGCTCGTCAATGCCGCCGGTGAGGCCCCTGCACCGTCCCGTTTGCCTCGTCCTCCATCGTCCCTGGCGGGCGACGTGGCTCACGGCACGCCTCCCCCTCCTCCTCTGCACGGTGTGGACCCCGAGCCCAGGCGTGAGGCACCCCAGCGCGACCTGCCGCGCAGAGCGCCGACGCATGATGAAGAAAGCTGCCAGGTGGTGTAGCGGCCCCAAGGAGAGGCGCGCGCACTCCCAACGCCGCCGCGTCAAGACCGCGCGCCACCAGAGGCGATGGCACGCGGGCGCCAAGACCAAGCTCCTCCCATGCGACCGGCCCCTGTGAGTGCGGCAGGCTGCCGTGCTTTCACCCCGGAGCTGCGCCGTGTCGTCTGGCCCGGCAAGTTCAAGCCGGATCTGCCTCCATGCTACGATGGCACCCCCAACCCCGCTGAGTTCCTCTAGCTCTATGAGGTGAGCATCGAGGCGGCAAACGACATCGAGAAGGTCATGGCGAACTGGTTCCCCATGGCCATCAAGGACGGCGCGCGCTCTTGGCTCCTGAACCTCCCGGTGGGCTCGATCTCCTCCTGGGACGAGCTCCGCGAGCGCTTCATCACCAGCTTCTAGGACACTCGCGACCGCACTCCTGCAGTAGGCGACCTGCGGCACATAAAGCAGCAGCCGGGCGAGACCTTGCACAAGTACATACATCACTTCACAAACGTTCGCCTCAAGATCCCGAAGGTGTCAGACGAGGCCATCATTTCGGCGTTCTTCGAGGGCGTCCGAGATGTCAAGATGAAGGAGGAGCTCGCCATACACGAGGACTTGTGCTCGGCTCTGGAGATGTTCAACATGGCCGCCAAGTGCGCGAGGGCAGAGGAAGGTTGCCTCTCCCTGCTGGAGCTTCCGGAGGTCGATCCTGAAGACAAGAAGGGCAAGGCTAAGGAGGTGAAGCGCAAGGGCCCCGCTGTGCTCGCGGCTGAACCTGAGATGAAGCGCGGTTGCAACCGCGCCGAATCCTCCAGGGGCAGCCACCCGTTTTGCGTCTTCCACAACGTCCACAGCCACAACACCAATGACTGCCAGGAGCTCAGGGCAATCCACGACGGGCGCCTTGGCCGCCGTCCCGAGCGCAACGACCGTGGCTACGGCCGCGGAGGAGGCCGCGGTGGAGGCCGCTGGGACAACCGCGACCCCCGCCAGGACTGGCGTGACCAACCTTGTGAGGACCGCTGGCAGGGCCAGCCTCGCGACGGCCCCTGCCATGACCAGCCCCGCGAGGACCGTCCTCAGGGAAATGCTGGCCTTCCTCCGCTACCGCCGCCTCCAAGGAGAAACAACGACAACCGCCAAGATGATGGAGCTGGGGGCTTCCAGGAGCCATGCGCGATCGCTTGCATCCTGGGTGGTGCTCAGGCCCCCGCCTCTCATCGCATCTTCAAGAAGTTCACTCGCGAGGTGAACGCGGCCCTTCCCAAGCTTGAGGCATCGCGTCCCCTCAGGTGGTCCAAGTACGCCATCACCTTCGACTCTACGGACCAGCTAAAGTGCTCAGCCGCCGCTGGCGCGCTCCCGATGCTCTGCGCGCCGACCATCAGCAACGTCCTCGTCACCAAAACCCTGATCGACGGTGGCGCAGGGCTCAATGTTCTTTCCGTCGAGACATTCGAGACACTCCAAGTGCCCTACGATTAGCTCCTGCCCACCAAGCCCTTCTCAGGGGTGACCGATGGCTCCATTGTCCCCATAGGGCAGATTCGCCTCCCTGTCACCTTCGACAAGCGCGACAACTACCACACCGAGCTCATCGATTTTGACGTTGCCCACATTCACCTCCCGTACAATGCCATCCTCGGGTATCCGGCCCTCGCCAAGTTCATGGCGGCAACTCACCACGGCTACAACGTCCTCAAGATGCCAGGAAGCGGTGGTGTCATCACAGTTGCTTGCGACGAAAAGGATGCGGTGTGCTCCCTCGAGCGCGCCTACCAAGCTGCGGCGGTCGAGAACTCAGATGGCGAGGGTGCCATCCTGCCTCCTGAGGCCATCCCCAAGAAGAAGAAGCAGCTCCTCCCAAAGGGTCGTCAGAAGGCTGGGGCGCCCGACGATCGTGCCTTAGGCCCCGCGCCCACTGCTGGGGCGCCCTTCCCTCTTGTATAGGAAGGCGCGCCCGGTGTCCCTCTCAGGACGGGCTCGGGGGCTCTCGTCTGGAGGGCCTCTGACCTAACCAGCGTCGCGAGGGAGGCGTTCGGGCACCACATGGGGGCGTGCTTCGACGCGCACCACGGTGAGCAAGGTGCAAGGCGCGAGGCACCGGGCGCTCAGGAGTTCATCACCAAGGCAATCGAGGAGCTTCAGGAGGCGCGAGCCATGCGTGGCGAGTGTCGCCCCGCGTCATCCAGTGCGGCTTCTGCCCCTGACATGGGTGGCGAACTGCACGTCTGCGTCAACATCCCAGGCCTCAATAGAGTTGCTTCTCAGGAGCTCTTCTGGTCGTCCCGCGCTGGACGGGGTGGGGGCTGCCCCCGCAACTACGTCCGCATGCCGTTCGGCCTGCTGAACATGGCCGCCTCGTACCAGCGCCTCATGCAGGGAGCCTTGGCGGCTCACGAGGCCAGGCGCCAGGCGGTCCTGACCGAGGAGGTGACGGACCCTCGTGTGACGCCCCCGGCTCAATCGTGCACTAATTATACACGCAAATGCACACGATCAAGCCTAAGGACTCACGGGAAGATATCACAACACAACTCTAAAACATAAATAAAGTCATACAAGCTTTATATTACAAGCCAGGGGCCTCGAGGGCTCAAATACATAAGCTTGCGTACAAGCGTCAGCGGAAGCATCAGATATCTGAGTACAGATATAAAAGAAAGCACAGAAAGGCCTATAGAAGGCGGGGCAAAATAAAACACTACAATCGAAAGGCGTAGGCCTCCTGCCTGGGACCCTCCGATCCTACTCCAGGTCGTCAGCCATCTCGTAGTAGTATCCACCCTCGGTGTAGTAGTAGTAGTCGATCGACGGGGCATCTGTCTCAGGGGCTCTGTCCTCTGGTCACGTCAAACTGATGTGGGGAGAAAAGGAAAACAAAGCAACCGTGAGTACTCAGCAAGCAAGGATCTACACTACATATGCAACATTTTCAATGGGAGGCTGTATATGTGGACTGGGCTGCAGAAATGCCAGAATAGAGAGGAGGCCTAGTCCTATCGAAGACTAGCATCTTCAGAGGTCTTGCAGCATTAGAAGAGTGTAGACAGTACCATATAATGTAGCAGTATCATTAAGTCTCAACCTCACCCAGAGATCCTTTCTCGACTCCCTGCGAGAAAGCAATCCCAGAGCCATACAGTCATCAACCTCGTCTGGAGATCCCTTCTCGACTCCCTACGAGAAGCAATCCTAGAGCCTCATATCCAGGTCTCATCTCAAGTTCTAGCTGTATCGATCAGGATACAACTCCGAGTGTCCTTTACCGTAGGACCGGCTATCGATAGAAGTTTTCTTCCCTGCAGGGGTGCACCAACTTACCCACCACGCTCGCTTAACTCCAGCCGTACACACTTTCCTGGGTCATGCCCGGCCTCGGCCAAATGACACACCGCAACCCTACCTACAGCTCAGCAGAGAGGTCCCCGCCGGTCTACATCCTAAGCGCAAGGGGGTCTTGGCCATCGCCACTCGCCCTCCGGGTCATTGCGTGCCGGGCGAACCAGGCTCCACCCCTCAGGATGGTGCTGGCCCAGCCCGGCCGCCAGGCTGAACTAGACGTCTGACAGAGCTTTCGGCTGATGCTACGATGCAGAACGCCCATACTATGCCCACGTGATGGTTAGTGCTATCAGGCCAGAGGCCTGCTCGGATCAAATATCCAAATCGTTGGTGGACTAGGGCTTGCGGTAACGAGCAGAGACTCACGAAAGATGTGACCCCGTCGCCCCGTCTCGAGGACTTGCTGCAAGGGTTAAGAATGCCCGGCCACACCTCGTATCCATCACTCGGGCACCACACCGGCACCCGTCTTCACAACACTCGCCTCTTAGGCGCACGCGGGTACCCCTCAGGGTCGACCCGCCTATCCAAGTAACAGTGTAAAGTCCAAGTATCCGTGTGTCCATAACATCAGAGGAATCCGAGGTATCACCCTCGTTGGATTCCCACTCGATGTATCCGTCAAGGTGAACTCGGAGGAATCACCCTCGCTGGGTTCACACTTGAGGTGTTGTACGACGGCGTCGTTATCGGAAGTGGTGAAGGAGGAATCACCCTCGATGACCACGATTGAATAGCTACTCTACAGAGTTAACATCAAAAGTGCTACAAGAGGTTTCACCCTCGGCACTCGATAGTAACGCTGCAGTGTCGTTACAACTAAGGGGTGGTGATGTGCGGTGTCGGGGCCTGGTCTTCAATCTCGTTGATCGGGTCTTCGGATAATCCAGCGGGGCGGTCGGGACTAGTGGGGTCACTGATAGGTCTCTACCCAGCCTATACTAAGCAGTTTAGGATATGTATGTAATTATCAACAGCAGGTTACAATAAACAGGCTATGCATCAGAATAGGTAAAGCAGTAGCAGCAGCAATTCTAATGCAAGCATGAGAAATTAGAATGGGCAATATCGGGATGATCAAAGGGGGGCTTGCCTGGTTGCTCTGGCAAAGGCAAGGTCATCAACGGTGTCTTCGGGCTCCGGAGCTGCGTCGGCCTCGGGGACGACGTCGGTGTCAGGGGCTACCGAGAGAGAAGAGGGGGAGGAAATAGTAAATACTAAGCAAACAAGTGCATGACATGTCAATAAGCAGAGCTAGCGGTGTTCTATCGTAGTGCTAGGTAATCCCGGCGAAGGGGAGAAATGTCCGGGAAAGTATTCCCAGTGTCCGGCTTTTCGGACAGACGAAAAGAGGGGAACGGTTGCATGTTTGGATAGTTAGGGACGTGTGGCAGATGAACGAACCACGAATTCGGATTCGTCTCGTCGTTCTGAGCGACTTTCATGTACAAAGTTTTTCGATCCGAGTTACGGATTATTTTATATGATTTTTCAAAGTTTTATTGATTTTCTAGAATTTATTTAATTATTTAAATTCGAATTATCCAGAACAGTGCATGCTGATGTCAGCATGACATCAGCAGTCAACAGGGCCGTTGACCTAGTCAAACTGACATGTGGGCCCCACCTGTCATACTCTGCCTAATTAATTAGGGTTTAGTTAACTTAATGACTGTTTAATTAAACTAACTAATTAATTAATTTAACCTAATCAGAGTTAATTAACTTAATTAATTTCATAATTAATTAATTAATTTTATTATTATTATTATTATTATTTTTACATTTTTTTAAAGGGGGCTAGGCCCCACGTGTCTGTGGCCCAACAGGGGCTCGCGGGCGCTGGGCAAACAGGGGCGGGCATAAACGCCCGCCCGAATGGGACTGGCGAGGAGGGGCGCGGCGGGGCGCCGGCCAGGGGGAACTGGGGCGGCGGCGGGAGCGAGGCGAGGCAGGCTGGGCGGCGGTGCAGCAGGCTGGGCGAGCGGCGCGCGAGGAGCTGCGGGCCGCGGCGGTCACCGCGGCAGCAGCAGCGGCGGGCAGTGGCGAGCGAAGGGCGAGGCGGGAGCATACGCGGGGAGCGACGGGCGCGGTGGTGCGGTGGCACGGTAGTGGGCGCGAGGGCAGGGGGCTGGCCGGCGCAAGCGCGGCCAGGGGAAGACGGGCGCGCGCGGTGAGCACGGCGACGGGGCGCGGGCACAGCGGAGTAGCCGTAGCTGCAGCGCGCGGCGAGGGGGAGGTTGGAGCGCGGGCGCGGGCGCTAGCGCGACGGCCGCTAGCCGGGACAAGCGACGGGGAAGGGGGAAAGGGGAGGCCGGGCCTCACCGGCGAGCAGGGGATCGGGGTTCGGCGAGGCGCGATGAAGCGGCTCGGGGAGGCGGTCGGGGACGACCAGCGAGGTGGAGGGGCGACGGGTGATGGCGGGGCGACGAGTTCCGAGCGCGGCGAGCGGCGACGGCGACGGCGACGGGATCGGGCGTGGCGCCCCCGATCCAGAACCTGGGGAGGAAAGGGAGATCGGGGGGGGGGGGAATGGGGATCGAGAGGGGGGTTAGGGTTTTCGGGGTGAGGGGAGGGGGCCATATAGGCCAGGGGAACGGGCTGGCCTGGTGAAGTGGCCAGCTGGGCCGAGGCCCAGTCGGGGGAGGGGATTTGTTTTCCTTTTACTTTGTTTTTTTTATTCTTATTTTCTGTTTTATAAATAGTTAGGCCACCAAATGACTTTAGTAAAACATGTGACTTGCACCATTAAATGTTAGGCATTATTTACTACTGCCAAATATTGTTTTGGAGACAAACGGAGTTCACACAAATTTTATATTAAATAAAATGTATTAAACCTTGCTGTTTTGGTAATGTTAGAGTCACCTAATTTATTTATTTATTGTTGGTTATAATTTTAGTATGGTCTCTGGAATATTTATTATTTAATGAACATTTTAGTTTCTAAGTTAAGCAACTTTTATCTTCCACTTTAATTTAATGTGAAGTTTGAATTAGGAGTTTAAATGCAATATGATGCAAATGATGATTTGGCACTGTTAATCATGCTGACTTGCCATTATCAAAAGTGATTACTGTAGCTAACCACTGGGGGTGTTACACCTCGCGGGCCCCCCGGACCTCCGGAGCCTCCCGGGACTCAGGAGCCGGTCGGCTTGTGAGGAGCGATCTCTACAGTACGCGTCTTCAGCTACTCCAACGCTTCTACAACGATGGTGCCAGGTGACTTTTTGTTTGTTCAACCGAGGGCGCCCCTCGGGCTGCATTATCCTCAGGTTGCTAGGGTCCGACCCCGCAGCTGTATCGTTTTGCGCATGTATCAGAACTGGCTTTGCCTTCATGAGTTTCCTAAGTATCTCAACTGCATGTCTGGTGCTTCGTCACTATGATGTCGCTGCGCCCTCGCAAACCCGCCCGCGACCGCCTCATGATTAAGGACTGGCACGGCGCCTGTGCTCTGGTTTGTCCCTGCAGCGTCGACAAACCCAAGCGATCGAGCTCTGTCCCGCGGGCCAGCTCCCGTGCGCGTCACCTCCCGTGGTCCTTGGTGCCTTGTTCTCGCATGAGCTAATCGCATGTGGGCAAGTGCGGGCGCACGACACAGTTCGTACAACCGCAGTTTGGCGCTTCGCTGCAGCGGGAGCCATGCGCCGGTTGTTTTCCGTGGGATCGTTGCATGAGAAGACTTGGCACGGCGACTGTGCTCGGGTCCGTCCCTAGAGCGTTGATAAAACCAATGACTGAGCTCTGTCTGGTGGGCCGGCCCCGTTCACATCACCTCCTGGGGTCATTGGTGTCCGGCCTTCTCATGCGATAACCTCCAGAGGGGCATTCGGCGCAGGACCGCCCATCACCCCGCAGGTTTCTTACGTGCGCCCCGCGCCACAAAAATCAGGCGCAACCCGCCTTGAGGTAGGGCCTCGTGAGTCCCGCGCTGGCTCACGAGTGCCCAGATACACCTTCTCCAGTTCTGTCGTGCTAGCCACGCGTACGAACGGGGATGTACACGCCCCGGAGTCTCCCCCAGCGGGAACTCCCACCCACGTACCAGTGGAAGCCCCATGCTCCGCGCTGGCGGCCGACACTGTCGAGGAGCGACTATGCCCATGCACCAGTGGAAGCCCCATGCTCCGTGCTGGCATACGACACAGTCGAGGAGCGGCTATGCCCACGATAAAATGGAAGCACCATGCTCTGCGCTGGTGAATAAACAACTGAGGGCGCCCTCGCGGCCGCACCAACCTCAGGATAGCCTCTCGGCTCTACGACCGGCAACACCTCACAGCTTCCCCCTCGGGAGGATCGCGCGAGGGGGCTGGACACGGGGGCTATGCTCAGGCCCTGCCTGGCACACGCTACCCTACCAGGTCCGGGTACCTCGTCTTCTTGCGTTCCCCCCTAGGCAAAAGCTGGCGAGGAAAGGTATGGAGGACTCCGGATTGACTCAGACGCTGCTCACACTTCCTTCATGAGGGTTGTTCGTACGTCAAGGGGGACCCCTGAGCATCGCGACTCAGGGGCCTCACTAGCCACGTAGCCCCTCGCCCCTTGGTCTCGTCCTGGTGATCCAGACGCCCCAACGGCGGTCGAGGTATGCGCGGGGCTGGGCCCTGCCGACGTAGAACGCTGAGGCAAACATGAAGGGAACCGAGCACTAAAAGGAAATCGCGGAGTTCTAGCAAGTTATTACAAAACATAATGTTCCACAAGTCCAAACAGAAGTTCTCACGCCTCTGCAAGGCACGTTGAATGTTGTAGGGTCAAACTAGGAGGAAGCACCATCGTCGCCTTGGTCGCCGCCGCCGCTTGCCTTGGGAAGCCCGTCATTAATGACGCTGCCACCATCTTCACCGCCGGCCTCTGCCGCCGTGGCCACGGGGTCGGGGACGCAGCGGAACTTCCCCAGCAAGGCGTCCACTTGCCCCTTCACGGCCTCCGCGGCAATGATGCGGGACTCAGGAGCCACCTGTTCGATCAGCGTGCCGAGGTCGAAGCCTGGGTCCCGGAGGTGGAGGTGGCTGAAGACGCGCGTTGCGGCTGAGGTGAAGAGCGTGCGGCACTCCCCTTCCACCCAGGAGTCCACCCCAGCAGCGACGCCCTCGAGCGCCTTAGCAAGAACGGGGAGAAGCCCAGCAAGGCCGTCCTCCGGAGTCACCAGCGGCTCTTCATACCCTCCCCCGTAGATGGAGCGCAGTGCCTCGCGAGACCTGAGCTCGAGGGAGAGGAAGGCCTCGCGTTCCACGGCCGCTGCTTTCTCGGCGACCACAAGGGCCTTCTCCCTGGTCTCTAGCTGGGCCGTCACCTCGGAAACATGTTGGGCATGGGACGCCTGGGCTCTGTCCACCTCCTCCTTCAGCTTGCCCAGGCGGTCCCGCTCCACGGCTTGGTCCTTGGTCACCTGGGCCAGCTTGGCGTCGCGATCGGCGAGCGCCGCCTCGTGGGCCTTGAGGTCCTCCTCTTGCTGTCGAAGCTGCTGGGTGCGGGCAGCCAGCTCCTCGTGAAGGGCCTTTAGCTCAGCTTCTGCCTTGCCGCAGCGCTCCTTGGCGGACGCCGCGTCGGCTAGCGCCACGTCGCGAGCCCCCGTGGCTTCGCCGGTCTCCCTCTTGCTCTCTGCGGCGGCGGCCTCAGCCCGGCCCCAGGCCGCCCTGGCGGACGTATTGGCCTGGAGCAACCCCGAGATCAGCCCCATGTGTTCCCTCACCAGGCACCTATCGGCGTCTTGGAGGTCGGCCCGGAGCTGATCAAGCGCGGCGTAAGCCTCATCCAGGGCACCGGGCTTGACGGGGGGGCGCAGTACGCCAGCACAAGGGCTTGGGAAGGAGATGACACCGGCGCTTGGGCTGACGTCGTCACCAGGGAGGCAGCCGCAGGTGCAACTTGGGACACTGGAGCCTCTGAACCCCCCGCGGGCGCAATGGGGATGGGCGGCTCCGGAGCCTGCCGGCCAGCGGAAGCAGACCCCTCTTGAGGTTCCACCACCATGCCTCTGGGGGCCTGCTCCGTCACGAGGGAGTGCGGGGCAACCTCTTATGCCTACATCAGAGCCACCGCAGCTTTGGCGAGCGGTGGAGCTTCAGGGGTCCCGGCTTCCTCCTTCCTCTTCTTCGCCATGATGCCCATCCTGGTCACCAGGAGGGGAGCACTGTGGGCACGGCATCAAGGGCAACAAGCAAAAACAAGGTAAGGTACTTACTCATCAGGGGAAATATATGCCCTCTTCCTAGCCGGAGCCAGGGCGCCTCCGATCTTCCTGGGTGCGGCCTTCACCGTGTCTTGGGGGGTGGCGGGACGTGCATCGGCTAGCTTCGGTGCGACAACGACGGATGAGGCGGAGGTGTTGCCTCAAGGAGGGGGCGCCGCCCCGCTCTTCTTCGGCGTCACATGGTCCAGCCTGCCGAGGGCCTGAGGGGTGGCCCCCGACCTCGTGAGGATCCCAGTGGAGGGGCGACGGGTGATGGCGGGGCGACGAGTTCCGAGCGCGGCGAGCGGCGATGGCGACGGCGACGGGATCGGGCGTGGCGCCCCCGATCCAGAACCTAGGGAGGAGAGGGAGATCGGGGGGGGGGGGGGGGATGGGGATCGAGAGGGGGTTAGGGTTTTTCGGGGTGAGGGGTAGGGGGCCAGAATAGGCCCAGGGGAGCGGGCCGGCCTGGTGAAGTGGCCAGCTGGGCCGAGGCCCAGTCAGGGGAGGGGGTTTGTTTTCCTTTTACTTTTTTTTTATTTATTCTTATTTTCTGTTTTATAAATAGTTAGGCCACCAAATGACTTTAGTAAAACATGTGACTTGCACCATTAAATGTTAGGCATTATTTACTACTGCCAAAAATTGTTTTGGAGACAAACGGAGTTCACACAAATTTTATATTAAATAAAATGTATTAAACCTTGCTGGTTTGGTAATGTTAGAGTCACCTAATTTATTTATTTATTGTTGGTTATAATTTTAGTATGGTCTCTAGAATATTTATTATTTAATGGACATTTTAGTTTCTAAGTTAAGCAACTTTTATCTTCCACTTTAATTTAATGTGAAGTTTGAATTAGGAGTTTAAATGCAATATGATGCAAATGATGATTTGGCACTGTTAATCATGCTAACTTGCCCTTATCAAAAGTGATTACTGTAGCTAACCACTGGGGGTGTTACACCTCGCGAGCCACCCGAAACTCCGGAGCCTCCCGGGACTCAGGAGCCGGTCGGCTTGTGAGGAGCGATCTCTATAGTACGCGTCTTCAGCTACTCCAACGCTTCTACAACGATGGTGCCAGGTGACTTTTTGTTTGTTCAACCGAGGGCGTCCCTCAGGCTGCATTATCCTCAGGTTGCTAGGGTCCGACCCCGCAGCTGTATCGTTCTGCGCATGTATCAGAACTGGCTTTGCCTTCATGAGTTTCCTAAGTATCTCAACTGCATGTCTGGTGCTTCGTCACTATGATGTCGCTGCGCCCTCGCGAACCCGCCCGCGACCGCCTCATGATTAAGGACTGGCACAGTGCCTGTGCTCTGGTTCGTCTCTGCAGCGTCGACAAACCCAAGCGATCGAGCTCTGTCCCGCGGGCCAGCTCCCGTGCGCGTCACCTCTCGTGGTCCTTGGTGCCTTGTTCTCGCATGAGCTAATCGCGTGTGGGCAAGTGTGGGCGCACGGCCCGGTTCGTACAACCGCAGTTTGGCGCTTCGCTGCAGCGGGAGCCGTGCGCAGGCTGTTTTTCTGTGGGATCGTTGCATGAGAAGACTTGGCACGGCGTCTGTGCTCGGGTCTGTCCCTAGAGCGTTGATAAAACCAATGACTGAGCTATGTCTGGCGGGCCGGCCCCGTTCACGTCACCTCCTGGGTCATTGGTGTCCGGCCTTATCATGCGATAACCTCCGGAGGGGCATTCGGCGCAGGACCCCCCATCACCCCGCAGGTTTCTTACGCACGCCCCGCGCCACAAAAATCAGGCGCAACCCGCCTTGAGGTAGGGCCTCGTGAGTCCCGCGCTGGCTCACGAGTGCCCAGATACACCTCCTCCAGTTCTGTCGTGCTAGCCATGCGTACGAACGGGGATGTACACGCCCCGGAGTCTCCCCCAGCGGGAACTCCCACACACGTACCAGTGGAAGCCCCATGCTCCGCGCTGGCGGCCGACACTATCGAGGAGCGACTATGCCCACGCACCAGTGGAAGCCCCATGCTCCGTGCTGGCGTATGACACAGTCGAGGAGCGGCTATGCCCACGATAAAGTGGAAGCACCATGCTCTGCGCTGGTGAATAAACAACTGAGGGCGCCCTCGCGGCCGCACCAACCTCAGGATAGCCTCTCGGCTCTACTACCGACAACACCTCACAGCTTCCCCCTCGGGAGGATCGCGCGAGGGGGCTGGACACGGGGGCTATGCTCAGGCCATGCCTAGCACACGCTACCCTACCAGGTCCGGGTACCTCGTCTTCTCGCGTTCCCCCCTAGGCAAAAGCTAGCGAGGAAAGGTATGGAGGACTCCGGATTGACTCAGACGCTGCTCACACTTCCTTCATGAGGGTTGTTCGTACGTCAAGAGGGACCCCTGAGCATCGCGACTCAGGGGCCTCACTAGCCACGTAGCCCCTCGCCCCTTGGTCTCGTCCTGGTGATCCAGACGCCCCAACGGCGATCGAGGTATGCGCGGGGCTGGGCCCTGCCGACGCAGAACGCTGAGCCAAACATAAAGGGAACCCAGCACTAAAAGGAAATCGCGGAGTTCTAGCAAGTTATTACAAAACATAATGTTCCACAAGTCCAAACAGAAGTTCTCACGCCTCCGCAAGGCACGTTGAATGTTGCAGGGTCAAACTAGGAGGAAGCACCGTCGTCGCCTTGGTCGCCACCGCCGCTTGCCTTGGGAAGCCCGTCATTAATGACGCTGCCACCATCTTCGCTGCCGGCCTCTGCCGCCGTGGCCACGGGGTCGGGGATGCAGCGGAACTTCCCCAGCAAGGCATCCACTTGCCCCTTCACGGCCTCCGCGGCAACGATGCGGGACTCAGGAGCCACCGGTTCGATCAGCGTGCCGAGGTCGAAGCCTGGGTCCCGGAGGTGGAGGTGGCTGAAGACGCGCGTTGCGGCCGAGGTGAAGAGCGTGCGGCACTCCCCTTCCACCCAGGAGTCCATCCCAGCGGCGACGCCCTCGAGCGCTTTAGCAAGCTCGGGGAGAAGCCCAGCAAGGCCGTCCTCCGGAGTCACCAGCGGCTCTTCGTACCCTCCCCCATAGATGGAGCGCAGTGCCTCGCGAGACCTGAGCTCGAGGGAGAGGAAGGCCTCGCGTTCCACGGCCGCCGCTTTCTCGGCGACCACAAGGGCCTTCTCCCTGGTCTCTAGCTGGGCCGTCACCTCGGAAACGTGCTGGGCATGGGACGCGTGGGCTTTGTCCACCTCCTCCTTCAGCTTGCCCAGGCGGTCCCGCTCCACGGCTTGGTCCTTGGTCGCCTGGGCCAGCTTGGCGTCGTGATCGGCGAGCACCGCCTCGTGGGCCTTGAGGTCCTCCTCTTGCTGTCTAAGCTGCTGGGTGTGGGCAGCCTGCTCCTCGTGAAGGGCCTTTAGCTCGGCTTCTGCCTTGCCGCAGCGCTCCTTGGCGGACGCCACATCGGCTAGCGCCGTGTCGCGAGCCCCCGTGGCTTCGCCGGTCTCCCTCTTGCTCTCCGCGGCGGCGGCCTCAGCCCGGCCCCAGGCCGCCCTGGCGGACGTATTGGCCTGGAGCCACCCCGAGATCAGCCCCATGTGTTCCCTCACCAGGCACCTGTCGGCGTCTTGCAGGTCGGCCCGGAGCTGATCAAGCGCGGCGTAAGCCTCATCCAGGGCACCGGGCTTGACGGGGGGTCCGCAGTCCGCCAGCACAAGGGCTTGGGAAGGAGACGACACCGGCGCTTGGGCTGACGTCGTCACCAGGGAGGCAGCCGCAGGAGCAACTTGGGGCACTGGAGCCTCCGAACCCCCCGCGGGCGTGATGGGGATGGGCGGCTCCGGAGCCTGCCGGCCCGCGGAAGTAGACCCCTCTTAAGGTTCCACCACCTTGCCTCTGGGGGCCTGCTCCGTCGCGAGGGAGTGCGGGGCAACCTCTTATGCCTACATCAGAGCCGCCGCAGCTTTGGCGAGCGGTGGCACTTCAGGGGTCCCGGCTTCCTCCTTCCCCTTCTTCGCCATGATGCCCATCCTGGTCACTAGGAGGGGAGCACTGTGGGCACGGCATCAAGGGCGACAAGCAAAAACAAGGTAAGGTACTTACTCATCAGGGGAAATATATGCCCTCTTCCTAGCCGGAGCCAGGGCGCCTCCGATCTTCCTGGGTGCGGCCTTCACCGTGTCTTGGGGGGTGGCGGGACGTGCATCGGCTGGCTTCGGTGCGACGACGACGGACGAGGCGGAGGTGTTGCCTCGAGGAGGGGGCGCCGCCCCGCTCTTCTTCGGCGTCACATGGTCCAGCCTGCTAAGGGCCCGAGGGGTGGCCCCCGACCTCGTGAGGATCCCAGTGGAGGCTGGGGGCTCGTCGGCGTCGTCGTCGGAGAAGCCTCGGAGGAGTTTGCCTCGTGACGGGGGAGAGATCTCTGCTACATCATCCTCGGTCGCCTCCGAGTCCTCCTTGCCTTCTTTGTCGACGCTGTCGCCGGAGGACACTGGCACCGGGGCGTTGGGGAGCTCGGGCGGCACGAGCCCCTGCTCGTTGAAGACAGGCATGGCGGCCACCAGCGCCTCCCTGTCGGCACGGCGGTACAACGGAGCGTAGGCCTCTGAAAGGTCGCCCGGCTCACCCTCGAGCAGGGTGTTCATGGCCTTGTCTAGCTCCTCGCCCATCAAGCCCTCCGAGCGCAGCCCGATGTCATCCTCTGCGCCCTGGAACTCCCACATGGGGCACCTGTGCGCATGGAGCTGGGCCGGACGCTGCGTCAGGAACTCCTTGATGAGCATGCCCCCCGTCAGCGCCCTGGCGTCCAAATCTGCGGTCATCCTCCTCAGAACAAGTGCCGCCCGGGGATCGAAGAACTTCTCGTGACCCCACCTATCGAGCTTCTCCGACAGCTGGGTCGGCAGTTCTAGTCGCACGTTGAGGACCTTGGCGTCCATGAAGACCCAACGACGCCGGAAGTTGTCCACCTTCTTTCTGGCCCTCATGAGCAGGTTGTTCTTGTGGACCGCGACGAAGGACACACAGCCAGAGCGCTGTGCCGGATCGTGCAACCGCAGGTAGAAGAAGTGCCGGAGGAGCGGTACGGAGGGCTTGACGCCCACGAATGCCTCACAGTAAAAGGCAAAGATGGATAGGAGAAGGATGGAGTTGGGTTGAAGATGCAGGGCCTGAACCTGGTAGTGGTTGAGAACGGCGGTGAAGAACTCGGAGAAAGGCGGGACGAGCCCCGCAAAGACGCTGTGGAGGAAGAAGGGGTAGAACATCTCTGCCAAGGTCCTTGGCTCGGCGGAGCCGGCCAGGAGCATGGTCCCTTTCCACTTGTTGTGATCACTCGCCGTCAACGGGAGTGCGGCGGCAAGGTGCCACTCCTCGGTGATGGAGGATGTGCCGAGGGCAGGCGCAGGAGAGGGGGAAGGGCTTGCGGCCTGGGCGGCCGGCTTCGTCTTCCTGGATGCCATTCATGAGATCTTGAAGGAAGGGAGAGGAGCGCGGCCGGATCTGGAGATATTCTCGGCTGGGAGAAAGGGGATCTGGAGCAAGGCGAAGGGAGAGCAATGATGGCTCGGTAGCAGGCACCAACCTTTTGTCAGCCCAGGCAGTTGTCAAGTCGAGCAGTTGCCGAGGCAACGTGGGGAAGTGGAGGCACCCACGTCCCATCAAGTGCCATGCGTCAGCCTGGTCCGCAGGCGATTGGGGCCCGCGGCGCTTCACCCTTGCCCTTTGGCTTCGCCTCGAAGCCAAGTCCGAGCACGCCTTGGGCCCGGGGGCTACTGTCGGTGTTCTGGGAACCAGAGTACCCAGACTTGCATGCTTGCAGCCCATGGCATGGCTTCATCGACGGCCTGGTACGGCCCATCTACAAGACTACCAATACAAGACCCTCGCGAGGGGCCAAGCCTCGCGAGGCAGACGACGCCAAGACCTCCCGAGGGAGCGGCCTCCCCAGGCTGCCTCCTGAGGAGTGGAGATTCCTATGCAGGTGCCCAAACCTCATGAGGTTGTGGTGATGCAAGCCATGACGACCAAGGCCAGGCGGGCGCCAGCGGGCGCAGAGAAGACATTTTCCTCTTTGGTGCTAAGGAGGTAAGCGCAGGTGTGGGTTCCCGAGGACTCAGGCAAAGGTTTCCATTCCTGTGCAATGAGACCAAGACCACCAGGATGGCAGGACGGATGCCATCACCAAGCCCACCGCAACGTCACGCCAGAAGCTTTGCAGGCGAAGACCACCTTTCATCAGGATAAGATGTACTACTTGTCCCCTTTCAAATTGGCCGTTGTGGAATCCCTTCACGCCTATGTTTTGGGAAGAGGATAGAGGCCACTATAAATATAGGCTAGCCACCACCGTAGAGCAGGGCAAACCCCCCGGGATCGGATCCTTTCCACCCTCACCAAAGCAGACCTCGCGAGGTTGTTCATCCCTTGTACTTGTTCATCCTCAGCCCCTCGTGAGGCAAATCCACCACAAAGCAGGAGTAGGGTCTTACACCGCAAGGTGGCCCGAACCTGGGTAAACTGCCATGTTCATCTTCTTCCTTGTTCCTCGAGCTAGGCCATAGGGCGACGAGCTGGTTGGCTAGATAGGTTGAGTTCTTCGCACACGCCCCAGAGTTTGAACCTTTCTTGGGTCTGCGGGGCCCTGAATCCGACACCATTAAGCTAGGCATAAGTGCTCAAGTAATTGATCCACCCGGATCCCAAGGTATATCAAAGCCAATTCTAATTAACAATGATTTGTAATTTTGTAGTGAGCACAAAGCAACATATATCATGCAATGACGAAGTCTAACTCTCTTCCTATGCGTCAGCATGTCATAAAGGAACAATTCATGCACATCAAGTAAAGGCCAATGCATAGTATAAACAGTTTCTTGCAATTTTATTGTGTTTGAAACATAGAGAGGTGGAGATGTAGGTGTTCTCTCATAATAATTGCAAGCAGGAACAACAAGCAGATGCATATTATATTCATCAAAATTATCATGTGTAGTAGAAAATGCAACCCATCAATATAATCCTTAATAAGCGTAAACTTCTCCAATATAGTGTAGTTGGGAGAATTCAAAAGGATAATAGGACTATCATGTGTGGGTGCAATAGCAACAATTTCATTCTTAACATAAAGAACTACAGCAAGTTCATCCCCATAAGCATCATTCATATTGGCATCACGGCCACAAGCATAGCAAGCATCAATTTCATCAAAAATGGATATTTCAAATGAATCAAAGGGATCATAGCAATTATCATAGCATTCATCCTTCGGTAAGCACGAAGGGAAATTAAACAATGTATGAGTTGAAGGGTTACTCTCATCAGAAGGTGGGCATGGGTAGCTAGTCTGCTCTTCCTCCTTTTATTCTTCACTCTCCTCCTCATCTTTTTTATCTAATGAGCTCACAGTTCAGCAATTTCTTCTTCCATAGATTCCTGCAAAATATCAGTCTCTTCTTAGATAGCGGAGGTGTCCTCAATATATTCTTTAACATAAGAATTATAAGCATAGTTTCAATAGCCATATTTAAGTATGGCAAAATTTTCAGATTTGTAAAGAGTAGCATCATACTTTTCAATCAAAGAAGCAATTTCATAGGCACCCTTAAAAGAAACAAATTCTTCAATTTGTTCAATATCATAGTAACTATAAACACCTTTGGCATAAGAAGATAAGATTCCATTATCCTTAAACTCACATTGGTAGGGAAGGTGTTTTTTAGGGTCTTCAGAACAACAAGTAAAATAATATATTCCGCATAAATTCCAAGAATAGCATTGCAAAAAATTAATTTGACCCCATAAGAGTTTCCATTTTTGAGACAAGCGGTGTTGCACAAAATAAGCAAGCTCATCTAATGATTTTCCCTCAAGTAAGCTAGTTAGGTTTTCAACACGAGCACAAAGGGATCGAAGATGACCCAAGTAGAAAGCTTCAGCCGTATGGCAGATTTTGGGTGGTTCTTCAACCATTCGGTTAGCAAGTACAACTATTTTTTGGTATTTTATGTTTTCTACCCATAACTAAAGATAGAAAACAAGAGCAAAACAATAAAAACAACTTATTGATAAAGCAAACAAGCACACATGAGAATATTAACCCCACGCTATTGCTCCCTGGCAACGACGCCAAAAAAAGGTCTTGATAACCCACAAGTATAGGGGATCGTTTGTAGCCTTTCTCGATAAGTAAGAGTGTCGAACCCAATGAGGAGCTAAAGGCAGAATTAATATTCCCTTTAAGTTCTATCGACCACTGATACAACTCTACGCACACTTAACGTTTGCTTTACCTAGAACAAGTATGAAAGAAACTATTTGGTAGGTGTAAGGATAAGTTTGCAAGGATAAAACTAGATGTACTTAGCAAGACTAAAACTATGAGTAATTTGCAAGATAATAAAAGTTAGTTGTTTAGTAGAAAGATTTTATAACACAAGAGAGGGATTTTTCCATAGGCAATCGATAACTAGATCGGTAATCATTATTGCAATTTTATATGAGGGAGAGGCATGAGCTAACATACTTTCCGTACTTGGATCATATGCACTTATGATTGGAACTCTAGCAAGCATCCCCAACTACCAAAGGATCATTAAGGTAAAACCCAACCATAGCATTAAGTAACAAGTCCTCTTTACTCCCATACGCAATAACCCCCTTACTCGGGTATAAGTTTCTGTCACTCTCGCCACCGACTATAAGAGAATCATGAACGTATTGCAACACCCTACAACGGGAATCCAACACGCTTGTGCGACACGGAGGGCACCATCACTACAAAAAAACACTCCCGTGATGATACGTGTTTGTCACAGTAGGTCACGTTTTCTGTCATGCATGTACATCCATGACGATTTTATGACAGAATCAAGATAGTCATACCTGTGCTGTCGTAGAAGTGTTCCATGACAATACTGAAATTATCATCACGGAAGTGTCCACTTCCATGAATAAATGGCGCATCATGGAAGTGCTTTCGTCAAGGATAACCGACACGTGGCATCCACCGTAACGGGACGCCGTTATGCTATCGGGTCCTGTTTTGGATCCGATAACCCGTTAACAGCCAAGACCAATGGCGATTTTCCACGTGTAAAATTCTCATTGGCCGGGCGAACCACGTGTCACCTCCTCGTTGGGACAGATGTCAACCGTCCAATGGCCCATTTATGTTAAAATGGCCGGCCCAGCCAAAGGCCCACAATATTCTGTCATTCACTAGTGGGCCGGCCCGTTAACAACCTGCCGTGCTTTAGGTGAAATTACGGCCCATATCAGATCTGGACCGTCCACGGCCTGTCGTGTTTTGGGCTAAATTGTGGCCCATATCAGATCAGGCCCGTTAACAAGCCACTGTGCTTTTGGGCCCATTGTAAGCCTGGTTTGTATTTCGGCCTATTAAAGGCCCGTTTAACAGTTCGACCCGATAATCAATTAGGCCTGTTAGCGGCCCTTGGTGCATCTGGGCCGTTATCGGCCTGGTTTCATTTTAGGCCATTTGACGGCCCATGCTACAACTAGGCTATTTCTTGTCCGAAGTGAGTTTTGGCCTCTTAACGGCCTGAAGTCTTCATGGATAAATTTCAGCCCAACGTGCCCATCGCCTGTTAATGGCCTGCGACAGAGTTGGGCGTAATTATGGCCCGCGTTGAATCCGGCCTGCTTATAGCCCATAATTTTATTAGGCCAAACAAGGCCCGAGATAAATTTTGGCCTGTTAACGCCTCGTATGTTATTGGGCCAAACATGGGCCTACAGATGTTTCCGCCTGTGTTGGCCCGTGAATTGTTTGGCTCAATGATACGTCTTCAACGTATCTATAATTTTTTATTGTTCCATGCTATTATATTATCTGTTTTGGATGTTTTATATGCATTAATATGCTATTTTATATTATTTTTGGGACTAACCTATTAACCTAGAGCCCAGTGACAGTTTCTGTTTTTTCCTTGTTTTTTAGTTTTACAGAAAAGGAATATCAAACGGAGTCCAAACGGAATAAAACTTTACGATGATTTTTCTTGCACCAGAAGACATCCACGGAGCTTGGAGAGGGGGTCAGAAGATGGCCGAGGAGGCCACAAGCCTGCCAGGCGTGCCCCTGGGGGGGGCGCCCTGAGGGCTTATGGGCCCCTTGGGGGTCCTCAAACCCTAATTCTTGCACTATAAATTCCCAAATATTTCCAAACCACCAGAAGCGTCCACCAAAATACTTTTCCGCTGCCGCAAGCCTCTGTTCCCGTGAGATCCCATCTTGGGGCCTTTTCCGGCGATCTGTCGGAGGGGGATTCGATCACGGAGGGCCTCTACATCAACCTTGCTGCCCTTCCGATGATGCGTGAGTAGTTTACCACAGACCTACGGGTCCATAACTAGTAGCTAGATGGCTTCTTCTCTCTCTTCGATCTTCAATACAATGTTCTCCTCGATGTTCTTGGAGATCTATTCGATGTAATACTTTTTTGTGTTGTGTTTGTTGAGATCCGATGAATTGTGGATTTATGATCAGATTATCTATGAATATTATTTGAGTCTTCTCTGAACTCTTTTATGCATGATTAAGATATCTTTGTATTTCTCTTCGAACTATCAATTTGGTTTGGCCAACTAGATTGGTTTTTCTTGCAATGGGAGAGGTGCTTAGTTTTGGGTTCAATCTTGCGGTGTCCTCACCCAGTGACAGAAGGGGTAGCGAGGCATGTATTGTATTATTGCAGTCGAGGATAAAAAGATGGGGTTTATATCATATTGCTTGAGTTTATCCCTCTACATCATGTCATCTTGCTTAAAGCATTGCTCTGTTCTTATGAACTTAATACTCTAGATGCAGGCAGGAGTCGGTCGATGTGTGGAGTAATAGTAGTAGATGCAGAATCATTTCGATCTACTTGTCACGGACGTGATGCCTATATTCATGACCATTGCCTTAGATATCGTCATAACTTTGCGCTTTTCTATCAATTGCTCAACAATAATTTGTTCACCCACCGTATGCTATCTTCAAGAGAGAAGCCTCTAGTGAAATCTATGGCCCCCGGGTCTATTTTCCATCATATATTTTCAGATGTATAAACCAAAAAACCCAAAATTACCTTGCTGCAATTTATTTAGATTTATTTTACTTTGCCTTTTTATTTATCTTTTATACCTATCTCTATTAGATCTCACTCTTGTTCGAGACCGTGAAGGGATTGACAACCCTTTTTTGCGTTGAGTGCAAGTGTTTGTTAGTTTGTGCAAGTGCATAGATTGGAGACTTGCTTGTGCCTCCTACTAGATTGATACCTTGGTTCTTAACTGAGGGAAATACTTATCTCTACTTTGCTGCATCACCCTTTCCACTTCAAGGGAAAAATCAATGCAAGCTCAAGAAGTAGCAGGAAGAATTTCCGGCGCCGTTGCCGGGGAGGTTCTACATCAAGCCTACCAAGTGAAAGGATCGATATAGTTGACTAGAGGGGGGGGGTGAATAGGCAACTACCAATTTTTAGCTTTTCTTTACCAAATTAAACTTTGCATCAAAGTAGGTTGTCTAGATATGCAACTAGGTGAGCAACCTATATGATGCAACAACAACAAGCACACAAGCAAGCAAGGGATACAACACAATATGAGCTTGCATAAGTAAAGGTAAGAGATAACCAAAAGTGGAGCCGGAGGAGACGAGGATGTGTTACCGAAGTTCCTTCCCTTTGAGAGGAAGTACGTCTCCGTTGGAGCGGTGTGGAGGCACAATGCTCCCCAAGAAGCCACTAGGGCCACCGTATTCTCCTCACGCCCTCACACAATGCGAGATGCCGTGATTCCACTATTGGTGCCCTTGGAGGCGGCGGCCGAACCTTTACAAACAAGGTTGGGGCAATCTCCACAACTTAATCGGAGGCTCCCAACAACACCACAAAGCTTCACCACAATGGAATATGGCTCCGCGGTGACCTCAACCATCTAGGGTGCTCAAACACCCAAGAGTAACAAGATCCGCATGGGATTAGTGGGGGGAATCAAATTTCTTTTGGTGGAAGTGTAGATCGGGGCCTTCTCAACCAATCCCTAGAAAATCAACAAGTTTGATTGGCTAGGGAGAGAGATCGGGCAAAAATGGAGCTTTGAGCCACAATGGAGCTTGGGGAGGGAAGAGGTGGTCAACTTGGGGAAGAAGACCACCTTTATATAGTGGGGGGAAAGACCCAACCGTTACCCACTTACTCAGCCCGCGACATGCGGTACTACCGCACAGACTCACGGTACTACCGCAAGGGATTGCGGTACTACCGCTAGGCGGTGCGGTACTACCGCTCGCGCGGCAGAGACCAGACGAGGCCCTGTTGCGTATAGCAACGAGCGGTAGAACCGCCGGAGCGGTACTACTGCGCGCCCTTTCGGTACTATCGCAAGGCAGGGTTCAACTGGGCTGAGAATGCATGGACTAATAAAATTACATCCGTGACTACTTCCGCTAAGTTTCGGTCGGTGCAAAAATCCGGCACGGTACTACCGCTCGCAGGGAGCGGTACTACCGCGTACGGCGCGGAAGTAAAAAATTACTTCCGCACCTACTTCCGTGCGTGCCAGCGTTCTGGGCTAGAGGCCACGGTACTACTGCACGCGAGGAGCGGTACTACCGCACGACGCAGTAGTACCGCTACCCTGGGCGGTACTACCGTATACCGCTGCGGTACTACTACTCCCTTGAGCAGTACTACCACACGCCACAGAACCTATGGCACTTGGAGGCCTTCATCTTCGCAACGACACGGGAAAACGACCGGTGCTCCAATGAAGCGAAGGAAAGGTGGTGCACAGGAATAGATGTGTATGTGTTGATTCCACCCTAACCTTTCCGAAGCGGACCCCCTCTTAATAGTACGGCTTTCCTATGACTCAAATCCACCAAAAAGAAACGTAGAGAACCGCCGTGTTCGATAGGCTCCGAGGGGCACCGAATTGTCTTGTGCCTAGACATGAACTATCTGAAATGCTCAATGCATACGATTAGTCCGCAAAAGCATTGTCATCAATCACCAAAACAACATAGGGAGAAATATGCCCTTACAATCTCCCCCTTTTTGGTGGATTGATGAAAAATACTGGATTTGCACATAAGGATATAAAATGAACATAAGCAAACCCAACATCTATAAAATATAGACAGGCTCCCCCTAGATGTGTGCACTCTATAGATAAGCTTTGGACTGCACGGCACACATACTAGGATCAACACTCCCCCTATATTTTATAGACAAGGCAATCCTTGCAATAATATAAAAGACACTAAGCATGGAGGCAAGGTAAAGTACGTGAGCATGAAGTAAAGGGCACAAGATAACATAAGCTCACAATCTACTCACCATACTAGACAATAAGATAAGACAATAAGATAAGCTTGAGGGCAGTCTCCTGGACTCACACGAACACAACCGCAAACCAACAAACCAAAGCAACGAAGGTTCAGTGGAACGAAAGCAAAGCGACACAAGACTCGCAAATCCTACTCTCTCCCCCCCTTTGGCATCGAGACACCAAAAAGGCAGAGAGGACACCTACGACACATGTGGTGGTAGAACTCCAAGGCATCACCAGTCATGTTCCTCCTCCTCAGACTCCTCTACAGCACATCAAATTATTTCGTGGATTGGATTTCACTTGCCTGTCTACGGTTCCCTTGCGTGTGCTCGGGATAGGTGTTTTGTATAAATGTTTCGCCGTATTATTAAGTATTCTCCTTTAGTTTTTTTCTCTATTGGGCGGGGCACCAAATTCATGTATCTTTACCAATTAACCAATTTCTTGACGCTGGGGTGGATCCTAAAGAGATACCACTTCCTCATGAATTTATCTTGAATCGGGACCTTTTGGCTCAACTTTATCCTAGTTTTGCCGAAGGAGCAACCCCTTTTTTCACTTTAAATTGGTCCAAATACGCAGAATTTCCGACTTTTCGCGGAGGACTAGATCCAGTAACCGGTGGTATCTTTTGTTTTCTACTCACGCGAGCCCATATCCTTTCTTTTTTATCAATTGCTAATTCCGATCTCCCTCCCCAATCTGATATTATAGTCCCAGTGTAGATAGAAATTCCCTTATGATCTAATTCCGAGCGGTAGTAAATACCAGGACTTAGCAATATTTGATTGATCACAATTCGGTATATTCCATTTATAATAAAGGTTCCTAAGGAATTCATTATAGGAATGTTTCCGATAGAAATGGTTTGCTTTTGCACATCGAAACCAAAAATTAATCTCGCGGGATGAAGTGCGAACTCCAGTATCCTCCTCAGACTCACTCCACCGACAGTGCTGTCTGGTCCATGGTTCCTCATCTGTGATCCTCTCCTTGGAGCCACTCTCAACCTCAAGACCAACCTGTCTCATAATAGCCTTGTCGCGACGACGAGCCATCTTGGCGTTCACATGAGCCTTGTACTGTCCCTTGGTCTGCATGCAGAAGAGAGCCTTCATCTTGGCCTTGAGCTTCTTAGCCCATGATGGCTCAGCAGATGGAGGAGCGTACCCCGCGGAACTGTGCTCAGCCACCTCCTCCGCAAACTCATCCTCATCAACATCCATCCATGCAGCCTCAGCCTCAGCCTCAGCCCAGGTCGTGGTATTAGCCCACTTGGTCTTGATGCGTAGCTTGATAGGCTCATGGCGAACCCAGTTGGGAGCAAGAAACTCTTCATTTGGAAAGAGCTTCTCCCAAGTCGTCGAGATCAAGAGGTGCAGGTAAGGTCCATAGATGGGCACTTTGTGATTGAAGACCGCAAACCGGAGCTCACACAACATGATATGAGAGACATCAAGTGGTCCAGGAATTTGACGACGCGCCTCCTCACAAAGAAGCATCATGTCCACAAGATAAGCATGCACCTTGTCCTTGTCACCAATGCGCAGAAAGAGAGTGTTGCAGAAGATCCGGTGCATGATGTCAAGGAACGGTTTCAGGACCCAAGTCTTCTTGTCATTGGCTAACTTCTTCTCAACAAGGTAAGGTTGAAGCTTATTCTTTTTGGCAGACTCTGGGTTGCCATGAGGGCGGACACCAATGGGCACTTCAATCCCCTCATCACGAACATGCAGGAGATCCATGAACTCCTTCCACTCAGTAGACATCCTCTCCCCATTCGTCATCCAAGTCATGGTCCTCTTCTCATCCGTGTGGAAATGGACAGACGCAAAGAATTGAGCCACAATCTCCGGGTCAAAGTCAAGGTGGAATGTGAGGAGCTCCTCAATGCCAAATTGCTCCACCAAGTCCAGAGGCTCACCAAAATAGTCTTGATTCTTCTTCAGATGCTCCATGTCAATCCACTGAACTGGAACATAGATGTTCTGCTTGGCCTTGATCGCATCGAGGAAGATGAGATTTTGCTGCTTGGTCCAGAACAGGTCATTTCCTCTGAAATTCTCACGAGGCTTCACATAGGGGTTGAGCCTCCTTCGAATTAGAAACTCGGCTTGAGGCATCTCATCCATGCCAACATTTGGCTCCTTGAACTTGCTAGCTATGGTCTTAACGCGGCGTTGTGGGGCATTGGACCCCTCTGGAGCTTCTTGGTTGCGAAGTCGCTTGGAGCTCGTGTCACGGCTGGGATTTGAGCGTCGGACATTGGAACCAGAGCCACCACCTGTGACACACAACACAAACACACGAGAAACACGAGAAGGATCATTGCAAAGACCAAGGCCAAAACCAAACGAAACAAGTAGAAATGAGATTGGGTGGACAAAACAGAGTAATTCTTAACTCAACGGTAGTATCGGGCCAGGATGCGGACGTTAAATTTTACATCCGCTCTAGCCGCGGTAGTACTGCGCCGGGTTGGCACGGTAGTACTGCGCCTGGAGCGGAAGTAAAATTTTACTTCCGTGCTCCAGGCGGTAGTACCGCTCCATCAGAGTGGTAGTACCGCATGAGGCGGTAGTACCGTTCCAGGAGGAGCGGTAGTACTGCACGGAACTGCATCTCGTATGAACGGATCTAGGAACATCCGTAAATGTAGATTGGTACTACCGTTGATCAAAACTACACTGTTGCATCACACCAAATAGCATATCTACTGCACTAGCACTCTCCAACACTCCCCTCTTGCAAAGATTTGGCCAAAAATTACAAGAACTACACATGCATCTCCCAAAACCTAGAAGCACAACAACGGGGCAAAAAAAGAGGGACTTAGGGAGATACCGGGTTCCATGGCAAGAGGGCGAGGTGGGGATCGATCCCACCGGTCGGAATGCAAGGAGAGCGGCCGGAAACGGAGATCCGACGAGGTCCTCTGGCGCCGTTCTTGGGCAGGAGAGAGAGACGAAGTGAGGGGAAGAGATGAATGGGTATGGGGGAGTTGGAACTCCCCCTGCCCGCTCTTAACCCCCACGCGCTCTCGACGGCGCGGTATTACCGCGGGTCATCGCGGTAGTACCGCCCTGGCGGAAGTACCGCACTTAGGGCGGTAGTACTGCTCTTCCAGCGGCAGTAAAAAATTACTGCCGTGCTGGAAGCGGCAGTACCGTGCCGAGGTTGCAGCTGTGCAAGCACAGATGCCACCCACCTCCTGCGGTAGTACCGTGGCTAGCCACGGTAGTACCATACACCCAAGAAAGTGCAAGTTTCGACAACAACAGAAAAACGCGGCCTTTGCAATGCAAACTTCAAGCACTCGGACACGCAAACGAGCACACACAAAGCAAAACAAACACAAACACAGCTCACAGGAAGGCAAAAGACCACAAGGACCAAACACGAACCAAAACCTCTCAAAGAGAGAGGGCGGTGGCCGGAGCCACCTATGTTTGAGTCAATTGGTATGGCACCGCGAAGATTTATCCTTGGGCCCATTACCAAAACTCGTCTTTGAAGCACAAGTACCATAAAAAATGGCTAATGTGAAAGAGTTGATCAATTTATGCATAATGGGGGGAGGGAGAGTTCATTGAGAGAACAACACTCCCCCTATGTCCATGCCTACACCTAAACAAGACATCAAGATGAGTATGGTGGGGTGTGCAAAGGTTCAAGCCACATTGCTCAAATCAATGATATTTAGCTCATGCCTTAACTCGCGAAATCTTGCTTCATCCAGGGGCTTCGTGAAGATATCTGGAAGGTTGTCATGAGTGTTGACATAGTTGAGCTCGATCTCCCCTCGCCTAATATGATCCCGAATGAAGTGATACCGAATCTCAATATGCTTCATCTTGAAGTGTTGCACCGGGTTGAGAGAAATCTTGATGGCACTTTCATTGTCACACCAAAGAGGCACTTTGTCACAATTGACACCGTAATCCTTTAAAGTTTGCCTCATCCATAGAAGTTGAGCACAACAACTACCGGTGGCCACATACTCCGCTTCGGTGGACGAGAGAGACACACAACTTTGCTTCTTAGAAGACCAACTCACCAAAGAGCAACCAATAAATTGGCACCCTCCGGAAGTTGACTTCCTATCCACTTTGTCTCCCGCCCAATCCGAGTCCGAAAAGCCCACAAGGTTGAAGTTTGCTCCTCTTGGGTACCTTAAGCCAAAGTTTGGGGTATGAGCCAAATATCGAAAGATTCGCTTGACCGCCACATAGTGGCTTTCCTTAGGTGCGACTTGAAACCGTGCACAAATTCCCACACTCAACATGATATCCGGTCTAGATGCACAAAGGTAAAGCAAGGAGCCAATCATGGAACGATATACCTTTTGATCCACCGCTTTACCATTGGGATCTATGTCAAGTTGGCATTTGACGGGCATTGGAGTGGAAGCTGGCTTGACATCACTTAGCTTGAATCTCTTGAGCATGTCTTGAGTGTATTTGGCTTGGTTGATGAAGGTTCCTTCTCTTCTTTGTTTGATTTCGAACCCGAGAAAGAACTTCAACTCTCCCATCATGGACATCTTGAACTTAAAGGTCATGAGAGCGGCAAACTCCTCATTGAAAGCTTTGTTAGGAGAACCAAAGATAATATCATCAACATATAGTTGGCATACAAACAACTCCCCTTTGGCCTTCTTAGTAAAAAGAGTGGGGTCGATTTTCCCAATTTCAAACCCATGATCTTGCAACAACTCGGTAAGGTGCTCATACCACGCACATGGGGCTTGTTTAAGGCCATAGAGTGCCTTATCAAGTTGGTATACATGATTGGGGAACTCGGGATCCTCAAACCCCGGGGGTTGTTTGACATACACCAACTCATTAATAGGACCATTAAGAAAAGCACTCTTCACATCCATTTGTTGCAACTTGAAGTTATGATGAGAAGCATAAGCAATTAACAAACGAATAGATTCAATATGAGCAACGGGAGCAAAGGTTTCACCATAGTCGATTCCCTCGACTTGGGAGTAGCCTTGTGCTACCAAACGAGCCTTGTTGCGAACAATAATCCCATGAGCATCTTGCTTGTTCTTGAATATCCACTTGGTTCCAATAACATTATGGTTCTCCTTTGGCCTTGGCACCAATCTCCACACCTTGTTGTGCTCGAAGTTGTTGAGTTCTTCATGCATGGCATTAAGCCAATCCGGATCCTCGAGCGCCTCATAGACCTTTTGGGGTTCAACACAAGAAACAAACGCGTGATGTTCACAATACTAATTGTCTACGAGTGCTTACCCCCTTTCTTAAGCTTCCAAGCACACTCATCATGAGATGATCTTTGGTAGTGAGCTTGGACGCAATCTTGGCGGCACGACGCTCCAATTCCTCCTCAGGAGAGAGTTGAGGAGCGGTAACTTGATCATCTTGAGCGTCGTCATGAGCTTGTTCTTGATCTTGAGCTTGCTTTTGATATTGAACTTGCTCGGTGGTGAGAACTTGACCTTGGGCATCACTTGGTGGTTCACCACCATCTTGAGGTTGATCTTGCCCTTAATATTGTTCATTTGGTTGAGGGCCTTCACTTTGTTCTTCGGAAGCGTGTGGGTCTTGGGTTGGTGATGGTTCCAATTGAGTGGAACATTGTCCTTCTCCTTCGGCCACAAGGGGTCCCTCAATGGGTAGGATATGACCAACACCCATTCTTCTTATGGCTTGGGGAGGAATTTCATCACCTACATCACAAGTACCACTTTGCTCCACTTGGGAGCCGTTATTCTCATCAAACTCTATGTTACACGTCTCCTCAATAAGTCCCGTGGACTTATTGAGGACACGGCAAGCATGAGAGTTTGTAGCATAACCAACAAATATGCCCTCATGAGCTCTAGCCTCAAATTTAGGACAAACGAACACCTTTCTTGAGAATGAAACACTTACACCCGAACACCCGGAAGTACTTGAGGTTGGGCTTGTTGCCGGTGAGTATCTCATATGGAGTCTTGTTCAAGCCTTTGCGGAGATAGAGCCGATTGGAAGCATGACAAGCGGTGTTGATGGCTTCAGCCCAAAAGTTGTACGGAGACTTGAACTCGGCCATCATGGTCCTTGCCGCATCCATCAATGTCCGGTTCTTCCTCTCCGCTACACCATTTTGTTGAGGGGTGTAGGGTGCAGAATATTGATGCTTGATCCCCTCATCACTAAGAAACTCATCCAAGGTGTAGTTCTTGAACTCGGTGCCGTTGTCACTTCTTATCGTCAAGATCTTTGCATTGTGTTGACGTTGAGCTTCATTTGCAAAGTCGATGACGGTATGTTGGGTCTCACTCTTCCTCTTGAAGAAATATACCCAAGTGTATCTTGAATAATCATCCACAATCACCAAGCAATACTTTCTACCCCCAAGACTATCAAAGGATGGAGGCCCAAAGAGATCCAAGTGAAGGAGCTCCAAGGGCCTCTTCCAGTAGATGATAGTCGTGGGAGGGTGAGCCTTCTCATGTAGCTTTCCTTCGATACAAGCACCGCAAGCACGATCTTTGGCAAAACTGACATTTGTTAGTCCACGGACATGGTCCCCCTTGAGAAGACTTTGCAAAGATCTCATATTGACATGGGCTAAACAGCGATGCCAAAGCCATCCCACATCAACTTTAGCCATTAGGCATGTCGCGGTCTTAGTGGGTCGCTCCGAAAAGTTAACCACATAAAGACCATTCTCGACATGCCCAACAAAGGCTACTTTAAGAGTCTTGCTCCACAAGAGGGCCACGGTATCAATATCAAAGAAAGTGGCGAAGCCCATGAATGCAAGTTGACGAACGGAAAGTAAGTTGTATGCAAGGGACTCAACAAGCATGACTTTCTCGATCGTGAGATCATGAGAAATGACAACCTTGCCAAGACCCAATACCTTAGAAGATGAAGCATCACCCCACTCGACATTGGTGGGCATAGATGAAACCTTGTGCACGTCCACCACCAAGTCCTTGCTTCTGGTCATATGATTTGTGGCTCCACTATCGAGCAACCATGATTCCCCACCGGAAGCAAACACCTACAAGAGATCAATGCTTGGTTTTAGGTACCCATTTTGTAATGGGTCCTTTGATGTTAGTAACAAGGGTCTTAGGAGCCCAAATAGACCATTCAATGTACTCATAAGGAGAACCAACAAATTTGGCATAAACATGCCCATCACTAGCACGGCATAACACATAAGAAGGGTTAAAGTCGCCGGCTTTGTTGGAAGGGGTGGCATTTCACTTCTTGACACCACCACCCTTCACATTGTTCTTCTTCTCCTTAGAAGCATCCTCTCCCTCCTTCACAAAAGTTTGCTTGAGAGGAGGAGGTTGTTTGGCCTTGTCATTCTTCTTCTTGTTCTTGGACTTGGGTGCAAACCCAATTCCCTCCTTGCCCACAACTTCCTTTTGATTGCTCAAAAGGTCGTTGAGGTTCTTCTCACCTTGTATGCAAGACACAAGGCCTTTCTCAAGTTGCTCCTTCAACTTGGCATTCTCCTCCACAAGATGCACATGCTCACAACACGGGTTAGTAGCATTTGCATTATCAATTAAAACCATGTGAGGAAATGTGGCTTTCTCCTTGGTTAGCTTCACTTGGAGTTGATCATGAGACTCTTTGAGATTAGCATGAGCACTCTTCAAGGCCTTGTGAGCCTTGTCAAGTATATCAAACTCCTCCTTGAGTCTAGCATGGTCAACCCCAAGTTTAGCCTTCTCAGAATTGAGCACACGAGATACAACAAGAGCATGATCAAGATCTTTCTTTAATTTAGCATGATCATCGTTGTGTGACTCCTCAAGAGCCAAACGATGACCACGCTCTTCCTCAAGTGCATTAGAGAGATCCGATATCTCATTGGCATAGTCACGACTATGCCCTTCCATCTTAGAGATGGTTTCTTCGTGAGCCTCGATCATGTCATTGGCTTCACCAAGTTGTTCCAAGAGAGAACAAAGTGCTTCTTGGATTTACCCTTGAGCTTACTCATAAAAGACTCAAATTCATTCTCCTCCTCCTTCGTCCCCTCACTTTCATCAATGCAATCCGTCAAGGAAGGATTATTAATGATGGTGGTTTTGATGTTGGGGGTTACCTTGTTAGTGGCTTTAGCCATGAGGCACTTGGCGGTGATGTTCTCGTTGGGTGAATCGAAGAGGGACACCCATGGAGTTATAGCAATAGCAATGGAGGCCATGGCAACCGTCTCACCGTCTTCATCATCATCATCCTCATTGTACTATTCTTGTGCCACCAACCCATTGGGAGGAGTCTTCTTGGTGAAGTTGTTCTTGTTGGGGAAAGACTTGGCCTTGTCTTTTCGGATAAGCTTGCCACCATTGTCTTCCCTCTTCTCGTACGGGCACTCCGCAACAAAGTGGCTTACATTGCCACAATTATAGCATGTCCTCACGCGTTGCTTGCCCTTGACGCCACTTGAGTTGTTCTTGTTGAAGTTGGGCCTTGAGTTCTTCTTGCTCCAAAATTGCCGAGAAGCAAGAGCCATGTGCTCATGATAAGCATATTTCGTATCTTCGGGGCAACACTCTTCTTCCTCCTCTTCACCCTCTTCTTCCACACTAGCCTTAGCCTTCAAAGCAAGGTTGGGCTTCTTTGCACGTTGAGAACGCAACACCGCATTGTCGGCGGTCTTGTCCAAGATCCTCATTGCCACAAACTCATCCAACACTTCACTTGAGGACAAGGCGTGAAAGTCCGGCCTTTGACGGATGACGGAGGACATGGCCTTATGGTAAGGCATCATGGCCTTGAGAAACTTGCGCTTGATCCAATTGTCATCCGTATCCTTGCTCCCATGATCTTGGAGTGAGACCGTGAGAGTGGTTAATCTCCGGTAAAGCTCTCGAGGTTCTTCATCTTCATTCATTGCAAACTCATCGGCTTCATCTTGCACCACTTCAAAGTTTGAGCGTTGAATGCTTACACTTCCCTTGTAAACGGACACAACATGTTGCCATGCTTCCTTGGTCACGGTGAAAGGTTGGAGATGTGCAATATCTTCGGGTGGAATTGCTTCTTGGAGAATGAAGAGAGCGGACTAGTTGAGTTGATGATCCGTGGCTTCTCTAGGAGTGAAGTTGCCTAGGTCGTGCGGGTAGAAACCTTGCTCAATAATTCTCAAAATATTAGTAGAACTATGATTTAAATGATGTTTAAAGCGATAGACCCAAGAGGCAAAATCCTCATTTTTCACAAGCTTAGGAGGAGGACCAACATGATTCATATGTGTGGAGGGAACCGGTCCTCCATAAGTAATTGGAGGTTCAACATTGGCAAAGATGCCATTTCCACTTCTACCACTAGGCAAAGGAACTTGTTCACTAGTAGCTTCCCCCTTATTGGAGTTAGCATCCGTCACCTTGTTAGCGGGTTCAACCACTTTCAACGGTGCGGTGGATAATTTAAGGCCTTCTAAAAACTTATTGAACATGCCTTCAACCTCGGTCGTCATGGAGGTTTTCAATGTGTCCAAAGCCGCATTGAACTCCTCATGAGAGACCGAGGATCCCCCATCGGCCGTAGGCGAGAACGGATTCACACCGGAGTGCTCCTCCCCACTGTCTACAGTGTCAACCATACTCTTCGGACAGCAAAGTCCTTAATAAAGAGACGAGGCTCTGATACCAATTGAAAGGATCGATATAGTTGACTAGAGGGGGGTGAATAGGCAACTAACAATTTTTAGCTTTTCTTTACCAAATTAAACTTTGCATCAAAGTAGGTTGTCTAGATATGCAACTAGGTGAGCAACCTATATGATGCAACAACAACAAGCACACAAGCAAGCAAGGGATACAACACAATATGAGCTTGCATAAGTAAAGGTAAGAGATAACCAAAAGTGGAGCCGGAGGAGACGAGGATGTGTTACCGAAGTTCCTTCCCTTTGAGAGGAAGTACGTCTCCGTTGGAGCGGTATGGAGGCACAATGCTCCCCAAGAAGCCACTAGGGCCACCGTATTCTCCTCACGCCCTCACACAATGCGAGATGCCATGATTCCACTATTGGTGCCCTTGGAGGCGGCGACCGAACCTTTACAAACAAGGTTGGGGCAATCTCCACAACTTAATCGGAGGCTCCCAATGACACCACGAAGCTTCACCACAATGGAATATGGCTCCGCGGTGACCTCAACCATCTAGGGTGCTCAAGCACCCAAGAGTAACAAGATCCACAAGGGATTAGTGGGGGGGAATGAAATTTCTCTTGGTGGAAGTGTAGATCGGGGCCTTCTCAACCAATCCCTAGAAAATCAACAAGTTTGATGCTAGGGAGAGAGATCGGGCGAAAATGGAGCTTTGAGCAACAATGGAGCTTGGGGAGGGAAGAGGTGGTTAACTTGGGGAAGAAGACCGCCTTTATATAGTGGGGGGAAAGATCCAACCGTTACCCACTTACTCAGCCCGCGACATGCGGTACTACCGCACAGACTCGCGGTACTACTGCAAGGGATTGCGGTACTACCGCTAGGCGGTGCGGTACTACCGCTCACGCGGCAGAGACCAGACGAGACCCTGTTGGATATAGCAACGAGCGGTAGAACCGCCGGAGCGGTACTACCGCGCGCCCTTGCGGTACTACCGCAAGGCAGGGTTCAACTGGGCTGAGAATGCACGGACTAATAAAATTACATCCGTGACTACTTCCGCTGAGTTTCGGTCGATGCAAAAATCCAGCACGGTACTACCACTCGTAGGGAGCAGTACTACCGCGTACGGTGTGGAAGTAAAAAATTACTTCCGCACCTACTTCCGTGCGTGCCAGTGTTCTGGGCTAGAGGCCACGGTACTACTGCACGCGAGGAGCGGTACTACCACACGACACGGTACTACCGCTACCCTGGGCGGTACTACCGTATACCGCTGCGGTACTACTGCTCCCTTGAGTAGTACTACCGCACGCCACAGAACCTATGGCACTTGGAGGCCTTCATCTTTGCAACGACACGGGAAAACGACCGGTGCTCCAATGAAGCGAAGGAATGGTGGTGCAAAGGAATAGATGTGTACATGTTGATTCCACCCTAACCTTTCCAAAGCGGACCCCCTCTTAATAGTACGGCTTTCCTACGACTCAAATCCACCGAAAAGAAACGTAGAGAACCACCGTCTTCGATAGGCTCCGAGGGGCACCGAATCATCTTGTGCCTAGACATGAACTATCTGAAATGCTCAATGCACACGATTAGTCCGCAAAAGCATTGTCATCAATCACCAAAACCACATAGGGAGAAATATGCCCTTACACCAAGTACCCATCATAAACTCTCATATCTTGCATTACATTATTTGCCATTTGCCTCTCGTTTTCCTCTCCCCCATTTCTAAAACGTTTTCAGAAAACCACAAAAATATTGCTTGCTTTGTCACGATGTCTTGCATTACATTATTTGCCATTTGCCTCTCATATCTTGCATTACATTATTTGCCATTTGCCTCTCATATCTTGCATTACATTATTTGCCATTTGCCTTTTTATTCGCCCTTCTTTTGTTTTTCTTTTCGTTTGCTTTCCGTTTGCTCGTGTGTTACATTGCTTGCTTTGTCACGATGTCTCAAGAAATATCAAATTGCCTGACTTTTCCAATACTAATAATAATGATTTTATTAGTACTCCGATTGCTCCCGCCACTAGTGCAGAATCTTATGAAATTAATGCCTCTTTGTTGAATCTTGTTATGAAAGATCAATTTTCCGGCCTTCCTAGTGAAAATGCCACATCCCATCTAAATACTTTCGTTGAGTTGTGTGATATGCAAAAGAACAAAGATGTGGATAATGATATTGTTAAATTGAAGCTATTTCCGTTCTCACTACGAGATCGTGCTAAAACTTGGTTTTCATCTTTGCCTAAAAATAGTATTGATTCATGGAATAAGTGTAAATATGCTTTTATTTCCAAGTATTTTCCTCCCGCTAAGATCATCTCCCTTAGGAATGATATAATGAATTTTAAGCAACTTGATCATGAACATGTTGCACAATCTTGGGAGAGGATGAAATTGATGATAAGAAATTGCCCTACTCATGGTTTAAGTTTATGGATGATCATACAAAAAATTTATGCTGGATTGAATTTTTCATCTAGAAATCTTTTATATTCCGCCGCGGGAGGTACTTTATGTAGATTACATTAGGAGAAGCTACTAAAATCCTAGATAATATTATGGCAAATTACTCCCAATGGCATACCGAAAGATCTTCCACTAGTAAAAAAGTGCATGCGATTGAAGAAATTAATACTTTGAGTGGAAAGATGGATGAACTTATGAAATTGTTTGCTAGTAAGAGTGCTCCTATTGATCCTAATGATATGCCTTTTTCCACTTTGATTGAGAATAATAATGAATCTATGGATGTGAATTTTGTTGGTAGGAACAATTTTGGTAATAACGTGTATAGAGGTAATTTCAACCTTAGGCCGTTTCCTAGTAATTCCTCTAATAATTATGGTAATTCCTACAACAATTCTTATGGAAATTATAATAAAATACCCTCTGATCTTGAGAATAATATTAAATATTTCATTAATTCTCAAAAGAATTTCAATGCTATGGTAGAAGAAAAATTGCTTAAGATTGATGATTTGGCTAGGAACGTTGATAGAATTTTCTTGAGATTGATTCTTTGAAGATTAGATCTATGCCACCCAAGCATGACCTTAATGAATCTCTGAAAGCTATTAAAATTTCTATGGATGAATGTAAAGAAAGAACCGCTAGGATGCGTGCTAAGCGAGATTGGTTTGTAAAGGTGTGTTCTTCTAGTTTTTATGAAAATAATGATGAAGATCTTAAAGTGATTGGTGTGACTCCTATTGAATCTTTGTTTTCTAATATAAATCTTGATAAATATGGGACTGGAGATGAGTTACCTTTAGCTAGAAGGCGTTCCAATAATTTGCAGTTTAAAGATCTTAATGAAAGAATTGATAAAAGTGGGATTGGAGAGGTCAAAATTTAGGTAGCGATGAACCCACTCTTTTGGATTTCAAGGACTTTAATTATGATAATTGTTCTTTGATAGATTGTATTTCCTTGTTGCAATCCATGTTAAATTCACCTCATGCTTACAATCAAAATAAAGCTTTTACTAAACGTATCGTTGATGCTATGATGAAATCTTTTGAAGAAAAACTTGAGTTGGAAGTTTCTATCCCTAGAAAGCTTTATGATGAGTGGGAACCTACTATTAAAATTAAAATTAAAGATTATGAGTGCAATGCTTTGTGTGATTTGGGTGCTAGCATTTCCACTATTCCAAAAACTTTATGTGATGTGCTAGGGTTCCGTGAATTTGATGATTGTTCTTTGAATTTGCATCTAGCGGATTCCACTATTAAGAAACCTATGGGAAGGATTAATGATGTTATTATTGTTGCAAATAGGAATTATGTGCCTGTAGATTTCATTGTGCTTGATATAGATTGCAATCCTACATGTCCTATTATTCTTGGTAGACCTTTCCTTAGAATGATTGGTGCAATTATTTATATGAAAGAAGGAAGCATTAGGTTTCCATTTCCGTTAAGGAAGGGCATGGAACAATTTCCAAGAAAGATAATTAAGTTGCTATATGAATCTATTATGAGGGCTACTTATGGATTGCATACCAAAGATGACAATACCTAGATCTATGTTTTATGCCTAGCTAGGGGCGTTAAACAATAGCGCTTGTTGGGAGGCAACCCAATTTTATTTTTATGTTTTTTGTTTTTGGTTCTGTTTTTCAATAAATAAACATTATTACCTCTGTAGTAATTGTGTTTTGGTGTTTTAATTAGTGTTTTAGCCAAGTAAGACCTTTGGGATGGTCTACGGTGATAGTTGATTTGATCTTGCTGAAAAACAGAAACTTCTGCACTCATTGCCAAAATTTTAAAAAATCACAGAAATGTGCTTTTGATCTGAATATTTTACACAATATTGATATAAAAATTGTCCAGATTGTCCTAATTTTTCAGAATTTTTGGAGTTACAGAAGTATATGAAGTTTCCAGATTACTAGACTATTCTATTTTTGATAGATTCTGTTTTCTATGCGTTGTTTGCTTATTTTGATGAATCTATGGGTAGTATCGGGGGGTATTGTGATGCCCCGGCTTAATTGTGCACTAACCACACACGCAAATGCACATGATCAAGCCTAAGGACTCACTTGAAGATATCACAACACAACTCTAAATCATAATTAAAGTCATACAAGCTTTATATTACAAGCCAGGGGCCTCGAGGGCTCGAATACATAAGCTCACTTACAAGCGTCAGTGGAGGCATCAGATATCTGAGTACAGATATAAAAGATAAAGCAGATAGGCCTTTAAAAGGCAGGGCAAAAGAAAAATACTACGATCGAAAAGGCGCAGGCCTCCTACATAGGACCCTCCGAACCTACTCCTGGTCGTCAGCCAACTCGTAGTAGCAGCCATCCTCGGGGTAGTCGTAGTGATCGTCGGCGGGGGCAGCTGGCTCCGGGGCTCTGTCTTCTGGTTGCATCAAACGGATATGGGGAAAAAGAGGAAGCAAAGCAACCGTGAGTACTCATCTGAAGTACTCAGCAAGCAAGGATCTACACTACATATGCACCATTTTCAAAGAAAGGCTGTATATGTGGACTAGGCTGCAGAAATGCCAGAATAGAGAGGAGGCCTAGTCCTATTGAAGACTATCATCTTCAGCGGTCTTGCAGCATTAGAAGAGTGTAGATTAGTACAGTATATAGTTGTAGCAGTAATAAGTATCAACCTCGCCCAGAGATCCTTCCTCGACTCCCTACGAGAAAGCGATCCCAAAGCCCTAATATCCATTTCTCATCTCATCATTAAGTTCTAGTTGTATCGATCGGGACACGACTCCGAGCGTCCGTTACCGAGGATCCGGCTATGCATAGATGTTTTTTCCCTGCAGGGGTGCACCAACTTACCCACCACACTCGATTAACTCCAGCCAGACACACTTTTCTGGGTCATGCCCGGCCTCGGCCAAACGATATGCCACAACCCGACCTAAGCTTAATAGAGAGGTTAGCACGCCGAACTAAACCTATGCCCCCAGGGGTCTTGGGCCATCGCCCCGGACGCTCCTACACGTTGCGAACGCGGCCGGTGAGCAGACCTAGCCCCCCTTATACAAGTGCAGGCCGTTACCAGTCCAACCCAGTGCGCGCCGCTCAGTCGCTGACGTCTATTAAGCTTCGGCTGATGCATACGACGCAGAGTGCCCATAACTGTTCCCACGTGATGGTTAGTGCTATCGTGCCAAAGGCCCACTCGTATCAAATATCCAAACCGTTAGTGTGTTGGTAGCGTGCGGTAACGAGCAGAGACTCATGATCGATGTGACCCCGTCACCCCGTCTCGAGGACTTGCAGCAAGGGCAAAGAATGCCCGGCCATGCCTCGTAATTAACTCACGGGCACTGTCTAGGTCAACCCGACTTCCCATCCCTCGCGGGTACCCCTCAGGGCCGACCCGATGTCATCATGGTTCTGTGTTAAGTCAAAGTAACCATGTGTCCAAACACCAGGGGGAAACCTGAGGAATCACCCTCGATGGATTCCACCTAATGTAGTCGTCAAGGTGAACTCGGAGGAATCACCCTCGATGGGTTCACACTTGAGGTGTTGCACGACAGCGTCGTTATCGGGAGTGGTGAAGGAGGAATCACCCTCGATGACCACGACCGAACAACTACTCTACAGAGTTAACTTCAGAAGTGCTAAATGAGGTATCACCCTCGGCACTCGATAGTAATGCTGCAGTCTCGTACAACTAGGGGGGTGATGTGCGGTGCTGGGGCCTGGTTGTCGATCACGTTGATCGAGTCATCTGTTAATCCAGCGGAGGAAACTGGGTCAAAGTGGGGTCTCTGGTGGGTCTCTATCCGGCCTATACTAAGCAGTTTAGAATAAGCAGGTAGGTATCAACAGCAGTTACAAAAACAGGCTATGCATCAGAGATAGGATAAACAGTAGCAGCAGCAATTTCCAATGCAAGCATAAGAGAGAAAGAATAGGCGATATAGGCATGCTCAAGGGGGGGGGGTGCTTGCTTGGAAGCTCTACGGCAAAGGTCTGGTCGTCAGGGGTGTAGTCGATCTCCGGAGCTGTGTCGGTCTCGGGGGCTGTGTCGGTGTCGGGGTCTACCAAGAGAGAAGAGGGGGAGGAAACAAATAAATACACAACAAACATATGCAACACAGAGCTTGCTATGCTAACGTGCAGTGCAGGGTTGCCTAAAGACATGTCTAAATCATTTTAGTTATTTTAGGATTAAAGTTGGATTTATTAACCGGTATACATGCACTATTCACCTACTGGAAATGGGCAAAAAGTTGCGGGTTCACCTACTTAGAGGGTCCCGACACAGAAACAGATGGCACGGTTGGATTCGTGGGATTTTTCTGAGCAACTTTCATGTATAAAGTTTTTCGATCCGAGCTACGGATTATTTTCTATGAATTTTAAAAGATTTAAACATTTTCTAGAATTATTCAGAATTTGTCAAAAGTGGAATATGATGTCAGCATGACATGGGGATGATGTCAGCAGTCAACAGACTCACTAACCAGAGTCAAACCTGACAAGTGGGCCCACTAGTCAGTGACACAAAGGCTAATCAGAGGTTAAAACTAACTAATTGGGTTAATTAACACACGGGCCCCACATGTCAGTGATTCATTAGTTTAACTAATTAATTTTACTTAGAAAAATGTTTTAATTAGCTAAATTACATGGTGGGGCCCACTTGTCAGTGGCTGGGGCTGCCTAGTCAGCACGTTGACTGGGTCAACGGGGCCCCCAGGGCCCACTGGCAGTGACCCAGGGGCGGGCCCCAGGTGTGCCACGTCGGTGGTGGCCGACGGTTCGTCGGCGGAGCTCTCTAGACGACGCCGGAAATCACGCTCCAGTGTCCATTTGGTTTGGGAACGGGCGCGCTCGAACGAGGGGTCCGAGCCGCGTCCAACCGTGGTGGTGGCGCAGACGGAAACGGCCGGAATGAGTGACGGCGAGTGGCGGAGGCGGCGCCGGAGTTCGGGCCTCGGTGGTTTCGGCGCTAGGGAGCACGGCAGGCGACGCGGATGGCAGTGTTCGAACAAGCAGTCGACGCTGCGTCGAGGGGTGGTGGTGTCGTGGCCGGAGACAAAGTGTGGAGACGGCGGTGAGCAGTGCGGCGGACGACGGCGTTCGACCGTGGTCGGAAACGGAGCTAGAAACTGCGGGGAGGCGATCTAACAACACGGGCGGCCTCACCGTGCTGTCCTGAGCACGTTCGCGTGCTCGGGTGAGCATGACATCGGCTGCAACGACGATGACGAGTGCCATGGCGGAGCAGCGCTCGGGCGGCAATGGTGAGGGTGGCTACGGGCATCTATCGACGATGCAGAGTGAGGGGATTGAAGCGCGGGCTCACCGAGAGGGCACACGTAGGCCCGGTGATGGCTTAGTAGCAGCAGCGGCGCCGGAATCGAAGAGGTTCACCTGTAATAGTGGCAGAAGGGGAAGGAGGAGAGCAGCCATGGCAGGGCCTCCCAGCTCCTGCTCGAGGTCGGGGACGAAGGAGTGGAGGATGGCAGAGCTCGTGGTCGTCTTGACGGAGCCCGGGGTCGACGGTGGCCACGGCTACGGCACGGCCATGGCGGTGGTGGCGCTCGGTGGCAGTGGATCTGGAGGGAGAGAGGGGAGGATTGCAAGCAGAGCGCTGGAGAGAGGAGGGGAAGTGGCGAGGCGACCAGGGGGAGTGGATGAGGCTCGGCCTTATCCTCTCGAGTGTCGGTGGCGTCGCGCTGTCGCCGGCTGGCCGGTGCGCTCACGCCCAGCCACGACGCAGGCGACATGTCGAAGGAGAGAGAGAGGGAGGAGGGGGAAAAGGCCAGATGGGCTGGGCCCTGGCACTGTTTCACTTAGGCCCAGATACACAATATCATTTCAGCCTTTTTCTATTTCTACTCTTCTCTCCTTTTCTTTTTACAACAGGGATTAGCAAAATATTTGAGCGGCCAAATGTATTTGTTAAAATGTGAAACTTGTCGACAAAAATACAATGGAATATTATGTTCTGCCACAAAAAGTTTGGGGTCAATTGGAGAAGTCTAAGCATTTTTGGAAATTGGAAAGGCCAAAATAAATGTTGCTGGACCTCTAAATTAATTCACAGGGGCATTTTGGAATCCAAAGAAGGTTGGTTTCAACATGACAAATATTTAGGGATTATTTGCCATATGATGAACTATTTTGATTGCATGACAGGAAAAATTAAATATTTGACATGCATTTGAATTTTGAATTTGAAGTAGATTTTAGACAAGTGGCATTTTGGCTTAGTAAAGCATGATGTCAAGGCCACCATAAGAGGGGGATTACTGTAGTGTGAGGCTGGGGATGTTACAAATCTCCTCCACTACAAGAAATCTCGTCCCAAGATTTAAGTGGGGAAGTAAAGGGTAACTTTGGGAGAATTGACCCTTGTAGGGTTAATTATCTGGAGAACAGTTCAGGGAATGTGGCAGAAGTATCTCTCGAGTTGAAACTTAAGAAAACATTGAGAGCAAAGTATGAAGGTACAGTAGGAAGTTTCAAGCGAATGAACAAATGATCGATACCTGAACAGAGTGTGAGAAGGGGGTTCAGAGCATCGGGAATAGATCATCTCTCGGAGGATGGCTCGTAATAACACACAAAGCCAAGAGCATATGATGCTTCGGAATCAAGGATATACAGGAGAGTCAGGTTCCGATCCTTTGGAACTGTGATGAGGGTTGATCGAGAGTAGGGAGAACGGTGACATCTTAACGGTCATGACATCAAGGTATGTCAGAGGATAGTCTGTCAGTTATGTCGGTAACAACGTCGGTACCAAGGGCGAGGGACAAAGAGAACCATTTTCCTGCTTGTTAAAACAAGGCAGACCAATAGGCAAAGTTCTCGTCCATCGGTGGTTACCGGAATGTCATCAACAATAGCTACAGGGTCTCACTGACAAAGTTGTACATCGGGGTGTTTTATAAGCAGGGAATTATTTCTGCTTATATCATATAGATGACAAGAAAGGTTAAAGAAACCAATGGAAAAGAAAATGTGTTTATGCACAAGAATTAGGAGTGTATCTTTTCCCAAGGAAAAGTAGAGCACGATATACATGTCAGAACAACAAGTACATCACCATTTAAATAAAGGGGCAAGGGAATTCATGATGTTATCCATATAACTGTGTTTGGATAATAGAGCAAGAAACATTTGGCAATGCACTTCCAATGTTCTCGTTGTTGTTTGGCGTACCACAGTCATGCTTCGAGGTAGCATTAACATGGTGTTTCAAGCAAGATTGAATCTAAAAGTCACTAGAAGTACAAAGGAACAATTCCAAGAATGTCGAGGAATGTAAGATATACCCAAAACATGACCAAGTCTGTATTGATAGGAAGTCAAGGATGTTGTCGATGATAACACAAATCTTCGAGGGACAAGGATGGTATTTCTCCTCAAGAATTCGATTGAAATCCTAGAACAAGTCAGTATATTGATGGTGATCACGACTAATTTTGTCGAGAGGCTCTATGAAGATGCCATCGAGCAGCAACGACATCAAGCAAAAGGAATGATGAAGCGAAGGCTATTGGAACCACGGATACGTCACAAGCTCGAAATCAAGCTTGTTGTTCGAGGTGAAATGATAAGATGAGGAAGATTGGCGTAAGCTTCGCTCATTGTCGGAAAGTTGTGCTCCGGGAATAAGAACCAGGTAGCATGGTTAAAATTTAGCACGATGATGATATAGCCGATCAAGCTAGGAATGATGTGATGGAGTATTAAACTTCCCAGTAATAAGTACTAGGGATAATACCCGAAGGTAAATCAGAGTAGAGGTTGGACGGGTGAAATGATCTGCAGAGGACAAGTATTTTATCTTGTCCGGGAAATGGAATCAAGGAGAAAATATGGTCGGAACCATGATTGCAAAGGATCAATTCACAGATACAAGATGAACTTATACCAAGGGAACAATTATTTTTACGAGCAGCTTCCATGATGAGTTCTACATCGGGTCCATGGGCATGAACACAAAGGTTCAAGGTCGACTCCCACTTCTTCAATGCATAACCTTTCATTCACTCCTCGTTTTCGAAGAAATTGTAGTGCGGAAGATTTATCTGGTGAAGCACCAGAAGAGTATGACTCGCATAACTTTCGAGTTCACACGGATTAGGGAAAGCATAGGTTCAACCCGTAGGGGTATCTTAGGAACATATACCATGAACTTCAGGAGTAATTAACACAAGCTCGACAGCAGAGCATGGTTGACAAAAGGAGAGGATACAATTTACCAAAGGCATTATGTATCAGGGGAGAACTTACAAGATTTCAGATGTTAAGGACACTGTCGGATAACAACCCAACAATGGATCTGGTGATTCACGATGGAGTTGATGTGAGTATCGGTAAACAATCAGAGGGAGAAGGGATGCAAGGGCATTGACAAGGAATGTCAACGAAGATTGCTAAACATATGGAATTAACCGTAATGCAAGCAGGCAAGAATTTCAAGAGCAATAGTCTGCAGAGGATTTTTGAAAGATCGACTAACATTGGAAGGCATTTTGCGAAACACCTGAACAACTGGGGATGAACGGATCCCTAGTAAATGTGAGGAATTATCCGCAGTGCAAAAGAAGCTGCACGGTAGTAGGCTCAAAGGATTCCCAGATTAACGAGGAGTATTTCGGGGTATCTCGTACGTAAAGGAGTATCTGGGAATGAAGATACAAACGGCAAAGATGTGTAGCTGTCCACGGTGATTATCAGTAGTAGGGAACTTGCAAAAGCAGTGGGCATAATGGTCTCGGGAAACATCGAGGAGCATCTGCAGAATCTTCTGGCGAAACAAGCGATCATCTGTGGTGAAGGAGCTCTCTGGGATGAAGTGGTTACGAGAACCTAATGTCAGAGTTAGTAAAATGTTTAACCCGAGTAGACGAGAGATCAGAATCCCAGAGTATAGACGAGGAATAAAAGATCCTAATACCACCCAATTGGCGACGTGGGCCCGTAAGCCACACAGCCATGTTAGTAAAACAGTTTTCGGATACTAGACTCAACTTCGGCCAAGGAGTTGGAAAGGGGGTTTCCTACAGGCAGTCGGCTCTGATACCAACCTGTGATGCCCCGGCTTAATCGTGCACTAACCATACACGCAAATGCACATGATCAAGCCTAAGGACTCACTTGAAGATATCACAACACAACTCTAAATCATAATTAAAGTCATACAAGCTTTATATTACAAGCCAGGAGCCTCGAGGGCTCGAGTACATAAGATCACTTACAAGCGTCAGCGGAAGCGTCAGATATCTGAGTACAGATATAAAAGATAAAGCAGATAGGCCTTTAAAAGGCTGGGCAAAAGAAAAATATTACGATCGAAAAGGTGCAGGCCTCCTGCCTGGGACCCTCCGAACCTACTCCTGGTCGTCAGCCAACTCGTAGTAGTAGCCATCCTCGGGGTAGTAGTAGTGATCGTCGGCGGGGGCAGCTGGCTCCGGGGCTCCGTCTTCTGGTTGCATCAAACGGATATGGGGAAAAAGAGGAAGCAAAGCAACCGTGAGTACTCATCCGAAGTACTCAGCAAGCAAGGATCTACACTACATATGCACCATTTTTAAAGAAAGGCTGTATATGTGGACTGGGCTGCAGAAATGCTAGAATAGAGAGGAGGCCTAGTCCTATCGAAGACTAGCATCTTCAGGGGTCTTGCAGCATTAGAAGAGTGTAGATTAGTACAGTATATAGTAGTAGCAGTAATAAGTATCAACCTCGCCAGAGATCCTTCCTCGACTCCCTGCGAGAAAGCGATCCCAGAGCCCTAATATCCATTTCTCATCTCATCATTAAGTCCTAGTTGTATCGATCGGGATACAACTCCGAGTGTCCATTACCGAGGATCCGGCTATGCATAGATGTTTTCTTCCCTGCAGGGGTGCACCAACTTACCCACCACGCTCGATTAACTCCGGCCGGACACACTTTTCTGGGTCATGCCCGGCCTCGGCCAAACGATACGCCGCAACCCGACCTAAGCTTAACAGAGAGGTCAGCACGCCGGACTAAACCTATGCCCCCTGGGGTCTTGGGCCATCGCCCCGGACACTCCTGCACGTTGCGAACGCGGCCGGTGAGCAGACCTAGCCCCCCATATACAAGTGCAGGGCATTACCAGTCCAACCCAGCGCGCGCCGCTCAGTCGCTGATGTCTATTAAGCTTCGGCTGATGCATACGACGCAAAGTGCCCATAACTGTTCCCACGTGATGGTTAATGCTATCGGGCCAAAGTCCCACTCGGAGCAAATATCCAAACCGTTAGTGTGTTGGTAGCATGCGGTAACGAGCAGAGACTCACGATCGATGTGACCCCGTTGCCCCGTCTCGAGGACTTGCGGCAAGGGCTAAGAATGCCCGGCCATGCCTCGTAATTAACTCACTGGCACCGTCCAGGTCAACCCGACTTCCCATCCCTCGCGGGTACCCCTCAGGGCCGACCCGATGTCATCATGGTTCTGTGTTAAGTCAAAGTAACCGTGTGTCCAAACACCAGGGGGAAACCTGAGGAATCACCCTCGATGGATTCCACCTAATGTAGTCGTCAAGGTGAACTCGGAGGAATCACCCTCGATGGGTTCACACTTGAGGTGTTGCACGACAGCGTCATTATCGGGAGTGGTGAAGGAGGAATCACCCTCGATGACCACAACTGAACAGCTACTCTACAGAGTTAACATCAGAAGTGCTAAACGAGGTATCACCCTCGGCACTCGATAGTAACGCTGCAGTGTCGTACAACTAGGGGGGTGATGTGCGGTGCCGGGGCCTGGTTATCGATCACGTTGATCGAGACATCTGATAATCTAGCGGAGGCAACTGGGTCAAAGTGGGGTCTCTGGTGGGTCTCTATCCAGCCTATACAAAGCAGTTTAGGATAAGCAGGTAGGTATCAACAGCAGTAACAAAAACAGGCTATGCATCAGAGATAGGATAAACAGTAGCAGCAGCAATTTCTAATGCAAGCATAAGAGAGAAAGAATAGGCGATATAGGCATGCTCAAGGGGGGGTGCTTGCCTGGAAGCTCTACGGCAAAGGTCTGGTCGTCAGGGGTGTAGTCGATCTCCGGAGCTGTGTCGGTCTCGGGGACTGCGTCGGTGTCGGGGTCTACCAAGAGAGAAGAGGGGGAGGAAACAAATAAATACACAGCAAACATATGCAACATAGAGCATGCTATGCTAACGTGCAGTGCAGGGTTACCTAAAGACATGTCTAAATCATTTTAGTTATTTTAGGATTAAAGTTGGATTTATTAACCGGTATATATGCACTATTCACCTACCGGAAATGGGCAAAAAGTTGCGGGTTCAGCTACTTAGAGGGTCCCGACACGGAAACAGATGGTACGGTTGGATTCGTGGGATTTTTCTGAGCAACTTTCATGTATAAAGTTTTTCAATCCGAACTACGGATTATTTTCTACGGATTTTAAAAGATTTAAACATTTTCTGGAATTATTCAAAAATTGTCAAAATTGGAATATGATGTCAGCATGACATGGGGATGATGTCAGCAGTCAACAGACTCGCTGACCAGAGTCAAACCTGACTAGTGGTGCCCACTAGTCAGTGACACAATGACTAATCAGAGGTTAAAACTAACTAATTGGGTTAATTAACACATGGGCCCCACATGTGAGTGATTCATTAGTTTACCTAATTAATTTTATTTAGCAAAATGTTTTAATTAGCTAAATTGCACGATGGGGCCCGCTTGTCAGTGGCTGGGGTTGCCTAGTCAGCACGTTGACTGGGTCAACCGAGTCAACGGGGCCCCCAGGGACCACTGGCAGTGACCCAGGGGCGGGCCCCAGGTGTGCCACATCGGTGGTGGCCGGCGGTTCACCGGCGGCGACGCCAAAATGCGGCGAAGCTCTCTGGAAGTCGCTGGAAATCACGCTCCGGCGTCCATTTGGTTCGGGAACGGGGGCGCTCGAACGAGGGGTCCGAGCCGCATTCAACCGTGGTGGTGGCGCGGACGGAAACGGCCGGAATGAGCGACGGCGAGTGGCGGAGGCGGCGCCGGAGTTCAGGCCTCGGTGGTTTCGGTGCTAGGGAGCACGGCAGGCGACGCGAATGGCAGCGTTCGAATGAGCAGTCGACGCTGCGTCGAGGGGTGGTGGTGTCGTGGCCGGAGACGAAGTGTGGAGACGGCGGCGAGCAGTGTGGCGGACTCCGGCGTTCGACCGTGGTCGAAAACGGAGCTAGACACTGCGGGGAGGCGATCTAATGACACGGGCGGCCTCACTGTGCTGACCTGAGCACACTCGCGTGCTCGGGCAAGCATGACATCGAAGGCAACGACGGCGATGAGCGCCATGGCGGAGTAGCGCTCGGGCGGTAATGGTGAGGGTGGCTACGGGCATCTATCGACGGCGCAGAGTGAGGGGATAGAAGCACGGGCTCACCGAGAGGGCACACGTAGGCCCGATGATGGCTAAGTAGCAGCAGCGGCGTCGGAATCGGAGAGGTTCACCGGTGACAGCGGCGGAAGGGGACGGAGGAGAGCATCCACGGCAGGGCCTCCCAGCTCCTGCTCGAGGTCGGGGATGAAGGAGTGGAGGATGGCGGAGCTTTTGGTCGTCTTGACGGAGCCCGGGGTCGACGGTGGCCACGGCTACGGCACGGCCATGGTGGTGGTGGTGCTCGGTGGCAGTGGATCTGGAGGGAGAGACGGGAGGAGAGCGAGCAGAGCGCTGGAGAGAGGAGGGGAAGTAGCGAGGCGACCAGGGGGAGTGGATGAGGCTCGGCCTTATCCTCCCGAGTGTCGGTGGTGTCGCGCTGTCGCCGGCTGGCCGGTGCGCTCGCGCCCAGCCATGGCGCAGGCGACACGTCGAAGGAGGGAGAGAGGGAGGAGGGGGAAAAGGCCAGATGGGCTGGGCCCTGGCACTGTTTCACTTAGGCTCAGATACACAGTATCATTTCAGCCTTTTTCTATTTCTTCTCTGCTTTTCTTTTTACAGCAGGGATTAGCAAAATATTTGAGCTGCCAAATGTATTTATTAAAATGTGAAACTTGTCCACAAAAATACAATGGAATATTATGCTCTGCCACAAAAAGTTTGGTTTCAATTGGAGAAGTCTAAGCATTTTTGGAAATTGGAAAGGCCAAAATAAATGCTGCTGGACATCTAAATTAATTCACAGGGGCATTTTGGGAATCCAAAGAAGGTTGGTTTCAACATGACAAATATTTAGGGATTATTTTCCATATGATGAACTATTTTGATTGCATGACAGGAAAAATTAAATATTTGACATGCATTTGAATTTTGAATTTGAAGTAGATTATAGACAAGTGGCATTTTGGCTTAGTAAAGCATGATGTCAAGGCCACCATAAGAGGGGGCTTACTGTAGTGTGAGGCTGGGGATGTTATAGGTATGAAACATGGAGAAGTTGGAATTCAGTAGATATAACACCAATATAAATTAAGAATGAGTTCACAACAGTACCTAAAGTGGTGATTTATTTTATTATACTAAGGGATCTTATGAGTTTTGTGTTGTGAAGTTTTCAAGTTTTGGGTAAAGATTTGATGGACAACGGAATAGGGAGTGGCAAGAGCCTAAGCTTGGGGATGCCCAAGGCACCCCAAGGTAATATTCAAGGACAACAATGCATCTAAGCTTGGGGGTGCCCCGAATGGCATCCCCTCTTTTGTCTTCAATCCATCGGTAAATTTACTTGAGGCTATATTTTTATTCACCACATGATATGTGTTTTTCTTGGAGCATCTTGTATGATATGAGTCTTTGCTTTTTAGTTTGCCACAATCATCCTTGCTGTACACACCTTTTGAGAGGGACACACATTAATCGTGAATTTATTAGAATACTCTATGTGCTTCACTTATATCTTTTGAGCTAGGCAGTTTTGCTCTAGTGCTTCACTTATATCTTTTTAGAGCATGGCGGTGGCTTTATTTTATAGAAATTGTTAAACTCTATGCTTCACTTATATTATTTTGAGAGTCTTAAACAGTATGGTAATTTGCTTAGGTTATGAATTTAGTCCTAATATGATGGGCATCCAAGAGGGATATAACAAAAACTTTCGTATAAAGAGCATTGAATAGATGAGAAGTTTGATTCCTTGCATTTGTTTTGAGATATAAAGATGGTGATATTAGAGTCATGCTAGTGAGTAATTGTGGATTGGTAGAAATACCTGTGTTAAAGTTTGTGATTCCCGTAGCATGCACGTATGGTGAACCGTTATGTGATGAAGTTGGAGCATGATTTATTTTTTGATTGTCTTCCTTATGAGTGGCGGTCGGGGACGAGCGATGGTATTTTCCTACCAATCTATCCCCCTAGGAGCATGCGTGTAGTACTTTGTTTCGATGGCTAATAAACTTTTGCAATAAGTATGTGAGTTCTTTATGACTAATGTTGAGCACTCTCACCCTTCCACCATTGCTAGCCTCTCTAGTACCGCGCAAATTTTGCCGGTGCATTAAACCCACCATATACCTTTCCTCAAAACAGCCACCATACCTACCTATTATGGCATTTCCATAGCCATTCCGAGATATATTGCCATGCAACTTCCATCGTTCCGTTTATTATGACACACACCATCATTGTCATATTGCTTTGCATGATCATGTAGTTGGCATAGTATTTGTGGCAAGGCCACCGTTCATATTTTTTTATACATGTCACTCTTGATCATAGCACATCTCGGTACACCGCCGGAGGCATTCATATAGAGTCATATCTTGTTCTAGTATCGAGTTGTAATTTTTGAGTTGTAAGTAAATAAAAGTGTGATGATCATCATTATTAGAGCATTGTCCCATGTGAGGAAAGGATGATGGAAGCTATGATTCCCTCACAAGTTGGGATGAGTCTCCGAACTTTGCAAAAAAAAAAGAGGCCAAAGAAGCCCAAACAAAAAAATGAGAGAAAAGAGAGAAGGGACAATGTTACTATCCTTTTTCCACACTTGTGCTTCAAAGTAGCAGCATGATCTTCATGATAGAGAGTCTCCTATTTTGTCACTTTCATATACTAGTGGGAATTTTTCATTATAGAACTTGGCTTGTATATTCCAATGATGGGCTTCCTCAAATTGCCCTAGGTCTTCGTGAGCAAGCAAGTTGGATGCACACCCACTTAGTTTCTTTTTGAGCTTTCATACACTTATAGATATAGTGCATTCGTTGCATGGCAATCCCTACTCACTTGCATTGATATCAATTGATGGGAATCTCCATAGCCCATTAATTTTCCTAGTTGATTTGAGACTTTCTCCTTCTTTTTGTATTCTCCACAACCACCATATTCTATTCCACCTATAGTGCTATATCCATGGCTCACGCTCATGTATTGCGTGAAAGTTGAAAAGGTTTGAGAACATCAAAAGTATGAAACAATTGCTTGGCTTGTCATCGGGGTTGTGCATGATGAAATACTTCTTGTGATGAAGATGGAGCATAGCCAGACTATATGATTTTGTAGGGATAACTTTCTTTGGCCATGTTATTTTGAGAAGACATGATTGCTTTATTAGTATGCTTGAAGTATTATTGTCTTTATGTCAATATTAAACTTTTGTTTTGAATCTTATGGATCTGAATATTCATGCCACTATAAAGAAGATTGCATTGATAAATATGTTAGGTAGCATTCCACATCAAAAATTCTATTTTTATCATTTACCTACTCGAGGACGAGCAGGAATTAAGCTTGGGGATGCTTGATATGTCTCCAACGTATCTATAATTTTTTATTGTTCCATGCTATTATATTATCTGTTTTGGATGTTTTATATGCATTAATATGCTATTTTATATTATTTTTGGGACTAACCTATTAATCTAGAGCCCAGTGCCAATTTCTGTTTTTCCTTGTTTTTGAGTTTTACAGAAAAGAAATATCAAACGGAGTCCAAACGAAATAAAATTTACGATCATTTTTCTTGGACCAGAAGACATCCACGGAGCTTGGAGAGGGGGTCAGAAGATGGCCGAGGAGGCCACAAGCCTGCCAGGCGCGCCCCTGGGGGGCGTCCTGAGGGCTTGTGGGCCCCTTGGGGGTCCTCCAACTCTAATTCTTGCACTATAAATTCCCAAATATTCCCAAACCACCTGAAGCGTCCACCAAAATACTTTTCCGCCGCCGCAAGCCTCTGTTCCCGTGAGACCCATCTTGGGGCCTTTTCCGGCGAACTGCCGAAGGGGGATTTGATCACGGAGGGCCTCTACATCAACCTTGCTGCCCTTCCTATGATGCGTGAGTAGTTTACCACACACCTACAGATCCATAGCTAGTAGCTAGATGGCTTCTTCTCTCTCTTCGATCTTCAATACAATGTTCTCCTCGATGTTCTTGGAGATCTATTCGATGTAATACTTTTTTGGGTGTGTTTGTTGAGATCCGATGAATTGTGGATTTATGATCAGATTATCTATGAATATTATTTGAGTCTTCTCTGAACTCTTTTATGCATGATTAAGATATCTTTGTATTTCTCTTCGAACTATCAATTTGGTTTGGCCAACTAGATTGGTTTTTCTTGCAATGGGAGAGGTGCTTAGTTTTTGGTTCAATCTTGCGGTGTCCTCACCCAGTGACAGAAGGGGTAGTGAGGCATGTATTGTATTGTTGCCATCGAGGATAAAAAGATGGGGTTCATATCATATTGCTTGAGTTTATCCCTCTACATCATGTCATCTTGCTTAAAGCGTTGCTCTGTTCTTATGAACTTAATACTCTAGATGCAGGCAGGAGTCATTCGATGTGTGGAGTAATAGTAGTAGATGCAGAATCGTTTCGGTCTACTTGTCACGGACGTGATGCCTATATTCATGATCATTGCCTTAGATATCGTCATAACTTTGCGCTTTTCTATCAATTGCTCAACAGTAATTTGTTCACCCACCATATGCTATCTTCAAGAAAGAAGCCTCTAGTGAAATCTATGGCCCCCGGGTCTATATTCCATCATATATTTTAAGATCTATAAACCAAAACACCCAAAAATACCTTGCTGCAATTTATTTAGATTTATTTTGGTTTACCTTTTTATTTATCTTTTATACCTATCTCTATTAGATCTCACTCTTGTTCGAGACCGTGAAGGGATTGACAACCCCTTTTTCGCGTTGAGTGCAAGTGTTTGTTAGTTTGTGCAGGTGCATAGATTGGAGACTTGCTTGTGCCTCCTACTGGATTGATACCTTGGTTCTTAACTGAGGGAAATACTTATCTCTACTTTGCTGCATCACCCTTTCCTCTTCAAGGGAAAAATCAACGCAAGCTTAAGAAGTAGCACTCAACTCTAGCCCAATCTAGTTTTTAGCCTGTTAAAAGCCCATGGTATTTTCTGGCCCAACAGGCCCGAATTTTACTCCGCATGTTAAAGGAGGAAAACTACTTTACGTTTAGGCTTGCTAATGGCCCAATATTATTATAGGCACACAGTTTGGCCCATATATAGCATATTACGGGCCGTCCTGACAGACCGATAACGTTGAGCCCCGTTGAAGCTTTCAGCCTAAATTACAACATACCGACTAAGAATAAACCTAGGCTATACAATAAAGAAAATACGACATATTACATCCACTGGGCATCAAAGTTCGCCACCGATGATAGTAATGCGCAACCAGACTGCAGATTACATACACTGGGAATCAAAGGTCGCCACCAGTGCATATAAACGCACCGACAACAGAATATACAAAACCGACAACACTTCAAAATAGTTCAAAAGACATTAGGCCTGTCCTGGAGGTACACCGCAAGTAGCAGAACAAGCTGATGAGACCTTAGTTGTTTCAATGATAGATCCTCAATCTCTATCTGCGTAGCAAGAAACCAAGCATGGCTGTCCTCTGAGATCTTCATTATGGAATTGTCATCAAGTCGGACATGAGCTGAACCAATTATTTCCGCTTTAAGTTGAGACTGAAGAAGTCGAACTGGTTGAGATAGAAACTTCACCGAGGTTGTCTCACAGCTGCTTCTGTGTAGCTTTAACTCACTGTCTTCATCAAGACATGACCTTGGGGTCATCTCGCTCTCTTCAAGATGGTTTGGCTGACTATCTTCCCTAAAGTTCTACCTGGCATAAGAGATATGACTCTGAAAGAGAAACAAGGAGACAGATAAGAGGTTTCACAAATATATAAGCAATGATGGTCTGTGTGCTGACAATCCGTCCCGTTTTATATTTGGCAAATTCAGATATATAATTTAAAATAGCATTAACATAATATGGCATTGTCCATATCATCGGCAAAATCAGTTAAGACAAAGCAGGAAATGAGATGATGCAGGCGTGGGTAGCTTCACCACACCACCGGATTAGAGATCTAGAACACATGCATACATACAGGGCTAAAGGAAATAAATGGATCTATTCTGATTAATGTGGATGGTATGAATAAGGAACATGTTTTTACAACTACAATTTGAAACTGGCAGTTATTGCAAACATCCAATCTAATGCAAACACCAAGTAAAGAGCAGTATAGGAAATGATGCCTATCCAAATCTATACTAGAACAAAGTTTGAGGCTTGAGGAGGATGGACTTACATTACATGTTAAAAAGGGCTGGACAAAGCCCTTCTCCATGTCGATGGAAGGATAATTCAAGAAATTCCCCAACGAAACTTCTTCATAAGCGTTGCCATTATTCTACATTTTGTAAAGAGTAAATATAAATCTAATAATATTCGAAGAAATAGAGGATAATGAAGCTCAGATGCAGAGTGATGATACATAATCAAATAGCTATCAATTAAGTACAGCGTTACAAGGCAAAAGGTACTGACAAGTGGAATGCAGACCTCAACATGTGCAGTGGCATTGGCTTTATTCAACATTTTGGTAAGAGTAAATGTAGATCTAATAATTTGGAGAAAATGGAAGGTAGGGCAGATAAGATGCAGAGTAATGCTAGACGATCGACTATCTCTCAATGCAAGTATAGTTATACTACCTCTGTTCGGAATTACTTGTCGCTCAAATGGATGTGTCTAGCAATATTTAAGTTCTAAACTCATCCAATTGAGCAACACTTAATTTGATACGGAGGGAGTACATGAGAACATGTACTTACATGAGCAATCCAGAACTTCATAACCATTGGGTTAATTCTACATTTATGAAAGAGTAAATATAAATCTTATAATTTCGAGCAAAGAGTGGATAAGGAAGCGAACATTTACACTGATGCTACATAATCAAACAGCAATGAGTGTAAGTATGCTGATAAAGGGCAAGAGGTACTAACAAGAGCAATGCAGTGCCCAGTATTTGTTGTGAGATCCTATGATCCTATGAGAATGGAGATTCATCTGCAATTAGTTTGCATACAAGAGAGATGGTAAGGCACATGCACAAATGTAGGTGTTCAAATTTTGAATTGATATCATGGACAGTACCTGACGCTGGGCTCTCTGCAGTTCTAATAGGGCTTTGGCTAGTGGAGTAGGGGTAAAGTGTGCTACAGTAGGGCCTGTGTTTTCTGGGGTTGCTGATCTATCTGATTTATCAGGTATCACTACCTTTTCCAAATGCTTTGTCTGTACTCCTTCAAGATCTTCACTCACCCTCTTACGTTTGGACATCTATTACGAAAGAACAACATTTGACTGGAAAAACATGGTATGGTGACACATGGAAAAGGTACAAAAAATGGATAGGCATGGCATATACTCATATATGATGCTTAAACTAGGCAGATGGTGGTGTAACAAAGTAGAAGTAATGCAAGGCATCATATGCAAGATACGTGCGACCAATACAACCTTGCCAAGTTAGAGCAAGCACCTTGATGGGTGAATAAGATAGGCCATCCTCCACCATGCCAAGTTTGTTAGCCAGTGGATTGTTCCGGCAAATTCCTCTCATGAGCCCATTCTCATATTCATTATGATCATGTTCAATACCTGGCATGCATGAAAATATAAGAAATAAGTGAGATTATCTTTGTAATGCATAAGTGATTCTAATCCAATAGTGCCTCCCTGTAAACCCCTATGTGCTATCTCTGCAATTCTTTTGAGAGATGCCATGTGTGCTGTAATTTGGTGTGTGGCCTACTACTCAAAATATGAGAGCTCCAGAAGTAATGATACTTCGCAGATGACAACTTCAAAATATACTAAGGAAGAACAACTCGACCTGACTTGTCGACCGCAAATGTCTCTACTCTTCCCAACAAGGAACATACTGTACTTATTAAAGAAGAAGAGAAGAGGATCATGTTAAAGAAGAGCAGAAGAGCAAGCAGATTGAAGATATTGCAAGTCTTTCTATACAATGTCTGTTGCCCACCCATGATGAACTAGAGCACACAGAGAAATACTATTCCTTCCTATCTCTCCATATGTGGCTCACATGCATTTAGAAACTAAAGTAGGAACATTTAGCTGACCAATTAAAGAGTCTCTGTTTTACTAATATCAGCATCATATCATATTCGAATTTGTACACCTAAGCTTGTTTAGCTTGATCGGTGGAGCAGTGATATTACGCCACGAATCACGTAGGCTGATCATGGTGGTCATAAAACGGGGAAACCCTAAGCATGATGAGTATAGTGTTGACTATGGCAGTGGCATGCCAAATCTGAAGCTGCAAACCACGCAAAGGCTACTTAGCAACAGATGTTTGCTTTCAACTATCAATAAGGATTTGGTATGGACAAAAAAAGTACAGTCAACAAGTGACAAAGAAATATAATTCCTGCTGTGTCTCTATATGTCGCCACATGCATTTGGAAACTCAAGTGGGAGATTTACGTAACCAATTAAATGTGTCTGTTAACTAATATCAGTATCATATCACATTCATATTTGAACAACTAAGCTTTGGAATTATGAGTGGTGTGTTGTTTAGGTTGAAGGGTGGAGTCCGGCTAGTATGACAAAAGCACCTACACAGATCATAGTAGTGTAGATAAAAGGGGAAAACCCTAAGCATCACGAGTAAAATCAGGAAAGTGGAACTAGCTGGAACATATGGGCTTGTATTGCCGGTACGGCTAGAAAGGCTTCGGCCCCTACAAGGGCAGCTCTATTCAACTGAAAGCACAATACTGTTACTATCGGTGTAGACTCTCAAAGGCAACATAGCGCCCAGCATTTCCCGGATATTATGGCAGACCATGTAGAATAGTTGAAAGCATCCATCTGAAACGACCCAATAGATCTGTCGACTGCAAATGTCCTAGCTCCACTTCCCAACAAGGACCATACTATACTACTCCCTTCATTCCTAAATATAAGTCTTTTAGAGATTCCAATGCAGACTACATACGGAGCAAAATGAGTGAATGTACACTCTAAAATATGTCTATATACATCCATATCTAGTTCTTATTGGAATATCTAAAAAGACTTACGTTTTACCAAAAAAGGCTTTTGCCCCGCTTTATAAATAAAGCAACGATGAACAACACCCCGTACAAACGCACGCCACCACAACACACGCACACACCCAAGGCAGTTTAGGAATGGAGGAACTACTATACTTGTTAAGAAGAACAGAAGAGGAACATGATAAAGAAGAGCAAGCAGATCTTAGATAATACAATGTGTGTTGCCCACCCATGATGAACCAGAGTGCATAAAGAAATGCAAATCCCTATTGTCTCTCTACACTACAAAAAAACACTTCCATGATGATACCTGTTTGTCACAGTAGGTCACATTTTCTGTCATGCATGTACATCCATGACGATTTTATGACAGAATCAGGATAGTCATACCTGTGTTGTCGTAGAAGTGTTCCATGACAATACTGAAATTGTCATCACGGAAGTGACCACTTCCATGACGATAAATGGCGCGTCATGGAAGTGTTTTCGTCAAGGGTAACCGACACATGGCATCCACCATAACGGGTCGACGTTAAGCTATCGGGTTCCGGTTTGGATCCGATAACCCGTTAATAGCTCGGAACAATGGCGATTTTCCACGTGTAAAATTCTCAATGGCCAGAGGAACCACATGTCGGCTCAGGGTTGGGATAGATGTCATCCACTCATTGGACGGGAGGCGCCTATGATGTCGACACGTGGCATGGTCCAATAGTGGCCAATTTAGGTGAAAGAGGCCAGCCCAGTCAAAATTAGCAGGCCGGCCCATATAGGGCCTACTTGTGTCTGGTCCATTTAGGCCCACGGCCCATACGAGATGTGCTAATTCAGCCCGTCAACAACCCATTAACTATTTGACACCATTCAGCTCATCGTCAGTTCGAGCCCGTTAACAGCCCGCTATATATATGGGCTCAATATCGGCCCGACGTAATTTCGGCTTGTTAATAGCCCATTCAAAGGATAGGCCAATTTTCAGGATGTACGTTTTTCGGCCTTTTAGGGACCCATTCAAGTATTGGGCCAATTTCCAGCCCAGTGAGTCTTTCAGCCTATTAACAGCCCATACAGGAGTTGGGCCATTTGCAGTCCGACCTGAGTTTTGGCCTCTTAATGGCCCATACTCTTCATGGTCCAATACCAGCCCGGTTTCTCTTTCGGCCTGCTAAAGGCCCAAAACACAGTTGGGCCATATACAATCTGACCTGACTTTTGGCCTCTTAGCGACCCATGCTCTTCATTGTCCAATACCAGCCCGCTGTCTCTTTCGGCTTGCTAAAGGCCCACTACGCAGTTGGGCCATATACAACCCGACCTTAGTATCGGCCTGTTAACGTTCCGTGAAATTGAATGGGCCCACTTATTATCTGCTTCGATTTCGGCCTGTTAACGACCAGATAGGTAACTGGGCCAAGTATTAGCTGTTGGCTCATTTCAACAAAGCGGCCCAATAGAGCTTTTGGCCTAGTTACGGCCCGTCAACCTATTGGGCCTGCTAAAGTTCGAACATGTCTGTAGGCCCAATTAGACAAAGTCGATTTTGACCTAGTTATTATTTGAGCCAATTATGACTACCATTTATGGACAGGACCAAATCCGATCAATCAAAGGCCCGAGCCGATTTTGGCCCATGAGAGCCCATTAGGGGGGCCCATTAAGGGCAGTGGGCCGCTATCCTTGATAAAGGGCCCACGACGCTTCATGCTAGCAATTAATTTCATTGCTTTTTTGGCTTCCTAGCAACAAGTTAGCTGGAATGCGAGGCGCGCTAAGCAAATGTACGTCATACAAGGAAAACGTAGCACATCAAGCATATATTACAGGAAATTACATCCACTGGGCAATCAAAGATTGATGCCAGTGCAAATAAATGAACAGAACTTAATGATCTACAACCTCAGCACGGATGACGCCCATAAGCATGTGAGCAAGTTCTTCCTTCTTTGCTACACTGTCTCTGGAAACATTGATCAGTTGTTGTTGCGCAAGAATGTGCACCTCTGATTCCTCCATGATTTCCATCATTGCTTCATGCAGTAATTGGTTCACAAACATACATTTTTTCTGTTGGATTCAAGACAGAGGAAACTAAACAGATTCAGATGGCAATTTTGGTAGGCTTGTATCATTGATAGTGGAGAGTGTCTCGACTACTACATCATAACATAAATTAGGACATGAACCGAACAGATTAATCAAGAGTTATTGCCATATTACCTACCCTAGATTTATTGGAGAGAAACAATGGGGTTGCCTTGCTTTTTTCAGAGTTTGTCTTCTTATCTGCAGCAGCCTACACCAAATTAACACACCGCATTGCTATCATTGGCCAGGTCAGATAATAGGAAAGCAACATTGACACAATAAACGTTTGGGCAACCAGACCACACCAGCCTACACCAAATTAACACGATATGGCATAGCTATCATCAGCGAGGTAAGGTAATAGGAAAGCAACATTGACACAATGAATGATTGGGCAACTAGACAACGACACTAGAATTTAGTGATGTGCAAGATATGAGATAGTACAATCACGCAGCTCAGTATGCAAAACTACCATGCAGTTTTCCTTACAAAAAATCTACATTATGGCCTTTAATTATACATTTTACTACAAGTAAATTTAGATCAGATAAAGGTTGGATTCACGCCAATTAACAAAATACATGCTGATGTAAAATATAGTGATGTACAACAGGTACTTACATTAGCATTGGAGCACATAGAATTCCCGCAAGATACTATCCTCGAACACGATCCCAGTTTAGAAAGTCTTCTATCCTTTGAGATTATTTTCTAAAAGAGAGATGGGTAAGAAACATGTAGAAAATATGATTTGAATGTTATAAAATTTCATGATGCGAGGATACACACACTCTTCTTAGAAAGGAGTTGACATATTTTTGCTGGACTGGAGCGGACTAGTTCTCTGGCCACTAGAATTTGCTTATTATCAGGAGGAGTTGGGTTTCTCTGTGCTGGAGCAGTATCTATGAACACTGGAGTTGGTTTACTATCTCTTGGTGTTTGGATCTTTTGCAAAGACCTTGTCTGTAGCCCTTCAGATTCTAACATAGTCGTCTTCCCCTTGCATGCCTTATATAGAAGTATGGTGCTTCAATTATAGAACATGCTACAGTAGAGAGATGGAATAGGTACTGAAGAATAGAAAGGCATGACATATTGGCATGTATTCCCTCCATCCGGAAATAAATGGATGTGTCTAGGTGTATTTCAGTTCTAGATACATCCATTTTTATCCATTTCTGTGACATGTAATCCAGACGGAGGGAGTATGATGTAAGAGCTAGGGATATGACAGCACAATAGAGTAAAAAAACACTAGTTGAATGTAAAACTATATGATAGCTGGAATAGGTACAGAAAAACACGAAGGCAACATATGCGTGTATGATGGGGAAACTAAGATGGCATTGCAACAGACCAGTAGAACAGCAGTTCAATGTAAAAAAACATGGTATGGTACACGGATGGAGTACATACTAATGAATAACAATACATAAGATATTCAGAAGCATGATGTCCAAACTAAGCAGATGGCATTGCGACAGAGTAGAATGACAGTACTTGAATTTGAAAACATGTTATCATGAATGGAATAGGTACTGGAAAACAGTAAGGCATGACATATTTACATGTATGATCAGCAGGCTAAGCACATGGCATTGCAACAGAGTAGATGCACTCTAGGACATTATATGCATGATGTGCCCATATCACGGGCCAAGTTAGAGCAAGGACCTTATGGGGGGATTCATCATATTTCTGCAACTCTTCTGAAGAACTACCTTTAAATGTTCCATCATATTGCATATCATTGACGTCAAGTTTGTTGGCCGTTACATTGCTCCGCGAGGTTCTTATGGATATATCAGTGTGTGCAATTATATCTTACATGCATGGAAGACAACTAGTAGTTAGATTATGTAATGAGTGCCTGTAGGAGATGACATAAATAGTAGGACTGGACTTAACTAGCAGCAACAGGTTTCAAAAACTAAAGGGAGAACACAGATGAAAGCTACAGAATATGTATTGTTTGTACTTGAGATTAACTAGATGGCTCACAAAAGTATTAAAGAACAACAACATAGGTAATACTAGAAGTGGTATAATCACCAGCATGTGGGGTAGCATTGGTTGATGGATGATAACTATGGAACAGCGTTAACTCCTGAACAAGTCTCTTATCTGAACTATGGAACATCGTTAACTCCTGAACAAGACTCTTAAGAGATCAGCATGAATGTACAGTGACATGTGATAATATATTTTCCACACATGCTTAGATGAATAACGAAGCCATAAATGGTGCACACAAGTAAGATGAGGGTACAACCTATCTGGCCGCCATCCATAGGAGTGAGCATCATCTGCTGACTTATCGATGGCCCTGCGGTTGTTGTGGCTGTCCATGTCGGGCAGGCACATTCGAGACATGGAACTGTTGAGTGGGGACTATAGCTCCCTTCTGGTGTATGCTTCCCTTGTTGGAGTAGCTGTGGTGAGAACGAAGACGGTGTGGCTGAAGATGCAGAAAACACATAATGTTAAGAATGACACATATCTCTGATCTGAAGAAATACCCTAAGAGATCAACACTAAGGTACGAGACTGGTCACACGTCTATTGACTAAAAACTAAATTGGGGTCGCACACTTTTTTTTGGTACTGTCCGATCTACGTCGGATGGCTGGATGGTCGTCTTGTGCCTCCCGGCTGACACTGTTGAGAATCTTCTCCAAAGAGCCAGCGACCACCGGCAGAGCAGCCCGCCTCCACGGTCCCTAGCCGTGACAACTCTGACCAAAACCCCGCACCCTCCCCCCGCACCGCACTGTCGTGGTTACGCCACCCCCGGCCAAACCACAAAGACTCGCCATCATCCAGATCCGACGGCGGCAGTACCTTCAACCCACACAGCACTAAGATAGGCACCTAAGCACTTCTTCTGCGGCGAACTTGCGCCCCCACACCCCTACGGTAGACACTAAGGCACTGCTGCCCCAGCCAAACGACAGCCTAGGAGCTCTGCTGCCTCGAGGGGTACTGCTTCCGTCCATTGGGAATCGATTGGCCCAGAATAAAAATCCAAGTGATTGATGCCTAAATAAAGTGATTTAAGATGAGTGTATGACCTATCTTGTGGCCCGGTGAAGTAGGCAGCTCCAGCTGCCAAGTCGGTGAGGCCGGCGCAGTTGCGGTGGCTCCCATCGACTGGAAAGCAGATATGTCGCGACGATCGACGGCTACGGGGAAGCAACGTCAGGGCCCTGGACGCGTCCGAAGTTGGAGCCGCTCCAGCGGCATGCACAACGGCGCGGGTGAATCGACTCCGGTACGGTTCACGCAATCGCCGTTGAGGCAGCTCTAGCAACACGGAGTAAGAGGCACACATCCCAATGCATGATGACAAACGGACAGCGGCTCCGGCATTGGGGAGGACGGCGGCGGTGAAATTGGTGCGGTGGGGTGCGCCATGGAGGAGGGGCTGAGGTTTCGCGGCTAGGGAGAAGGTGATTTGGCGCCCATGGTGTATGAATGGGGAATTGGGAGGGGCAACCATGTCTTACTTAAGCATTTGTCTGAGATGTGGGGGAAGTTACAGTTCTACCCCTACCTTTTGGCTTCTAGGCTTGGGTCTGTGTCTTGAGGGTCGGGGATAGTAGGGTAACTTTGCTTCTCCCAAATAGTGGGTGCCAGCGATTTCGGGCGAGGAGGGCATGTTTTGAAATAGTGGGCGCGAGCGATTTCGACCGAGGAGAGGGTGTTTTGCCGCCCATGGTTTATAAATTATTCGGCGCGAGCGATTTCGACTGAGGAGAGGGTGTTTTTCCACCCATGGTTTATGAATTATTCGGCACCTGTCATTTCGTACGAGGAGAGGGCACGCTTGGATGAAGTTACAAACCTACCCTAGATGTACAACGGGCCAATTGATGTGGGTCCCAGATAGGCCGGTAACTTCATGTCTCCCATTTATTTGCTCGGGCGAATTCCACTAAGCAGAGGGTGTTCAGCGGTTCCTTCAAATTTTGGGAGAACAAGCATCCACGTCTACCTTACCAAGTCGATTCGAATCAAATTTTGAAATATTAGCTGCCACTTCTTTTTTAGATGGTGAGATGATGCTCGGGACTAATGTGTTTTTACATGCTCATTGTTGTAGATTTACTATTTGACAAATAGTTGACTCACTCAAAAACGGGAATCAAACCCAAAATGAAATATCTCAATTCAATGAAATAGCTCGTTCACCGGTCAAAATTGTGGACTAAATCCAAAATTTAACACCTCAATTGAGTAGCATGTTGTATTATATTACTCCATGAACATGTTGCAAGTCAAATTAATGAACTTGTTTGATACGCATATCTTCGTTCATGTGTGGACTGCAAACACCATGTTCTCCAATTCAAAGATTTGAATGCAAATTTATACCAAAACATGGTTTATATCAGTCTTCGATGCATAAACGTGACCCCCCTCTCCCGGACTCTTGTTGTCTCTCTAGCCGACAATCATCGTTTCTATCGCACGCATACAAACACAAAACTTGTCACCCCTCTCTCTCTCTCTCTCTCTCGGTCTTTCTAGTTTGCATGCACACTCCATGTATAGGCCTCTCTCGCACACAATGTATGATTCTCTAGTCCAAGCTAAATATCTAGGGTGCACTCATCGTACGCACATAAATTCCCTAGCTCGTTGTCCATAGCTCTCTCACGCACCAATCCACCATCTCGGGGCTCTTTCCTCTCTCTCTCGAACTCTCCATCTCCCTAGGTCACACATACACATGCAAATCTCACTCACACTAGATAGACCCATCTAAATCTCTCTCTATCTCTTTCTCTCTCTCTCTCTCCCTCATTCTCTCTCCATCTCACATGCACACACACACAATCTCACGCCTAGCTAAGTACGACTGTCTCTCACTTCATTGTAGGCACACGCAGTCCCCCTAGGTATATGACTATTTCTCAGTCTCCATCACAAACATACGCATTGCCTCTTTCCCTCACTTGGTCTATCTTGATTTCTCTCGGGGCATCTTTCTATCGCACACACACCTTGTCCCCTGATCTCCCACCCATATAGTCCCCTCACGATCTCGAGGGGATCTCTCATCAAAAACACGCCCTCTCTCCTTCCCTATGTGTCCATCTTCTCCATATATCCCTCTCAACCTGTGTCCCTTGTTGGCCAAACCTCTATTGGACACGTGCTATAGGGGGGTCTCTCTCCGTTGCAAACAACCACACACTAGCTATCTCCGTGTATCTCCTCACCTTGCTTTCTATCTCGGAGATGCATGCGTGATATGTTTGCAGAAGACACGCACTCTCTCTCTCTATTTTATCGTTTGTTATCCCTTTCTCTTTCACACACACACTCTTTTTGCACACTCACTCTTTCTCCTTCACACGCACTTGATCTCTCTCGACTTAGGTACTCTCTTCAGTACATAGCATATAGATTTATTCAAAAGTCAAACCTCACAAAGTTTGACCAGGTACATGGAAAAACATTTACATCTAGAACGGCAAACATATATCATTAGATTCATCACAAGATGTAGTTTCATATGACGTATCTTTGGTATTGTAGATATAAATAATTTTTTGTGCAAACCTGGTCAAAGTTTCCAAAGTTTGACTTCTAAAAAATTTGTATGCACTGCATTATCGAATGGATGGAGCATCTCTTTCCCTCTCTCAACTCTCTGACGCACCACTCAGCCGTATCGGGGCTCCTCTATCTCTCTCAAACTTTATATCTCCCTAGGTCACACATACACATATCTCGCTCGCACTACATAGACCCATCTAACACTCTCCACCCTTGTTCTCTCTCCATGTGACACGCACCCCCCTAAGTACCATAATCTCTCACTCCATCATAGGCACATGCACTCGCCCCTAAGTATGACTATCTCTCACTATACATCACGAACACACGCATTGTCTCCTTCCATCCCTACGTCTATCTTGATCTCTCTCGGGGTATCTTCTATCGCGCACACAACTTGTCACTCGATCTCCCACCCATGTAGTCCCATCACGATCTCTAGGGGATCTCTCTATCACAAACACACACTCTCTCCTCCCCATGCCTGCATTTTCTCCATACGTCTCTCTCGACCTCTGTCCCTTGTTTGCCAGACCTCTCTTGGCCACGTGCTAGGGGTCTTTCTCTCTCGGTTGCAAACAACCACACACTATTTCCTCACCTCGCTTTCTCTCTCGAAGATACATGTGTGATATTTTTGCATAAGACACACACACTTTTTCTCTACTTTATCGTGTGTTGTCCATGTCTCTTTCACACACACACACACACTTTTTGCACACTCACTCTTCTATTTCACACACACACACACTCTCTCTCTCTCTCTAGTTAGGTACTCTCTCATGTCCATAATATATGGATGTTTTGAAAAGTTAAACCTCAGAAAAGTTTGACCAGGTTTATGTGGAGAAAAGCATTTACATCTAGAACGATCAATAGATTCATCACAACATGTACTTAGTTCATATCATTTGTCTTTAGTATTGTAGACATAGGTAATTTCTTTACAAACTTGGTCAAAGTTTCAAAAGTTTGACTTTTCAAAAAATTATAGGCACTACATTATCGAACGGAGGGAGTAGCTCTTTCTCTCTCTCTCTCTCTACTATCTCTCATGGGCCTCCCCTATCACTATGTCAGCATATAGCTCCGTATACGGTCACTGTGTCAGCGTATAGCTCCGTATATTGTTTAGTTGACCGGTCAACCAGTCCACATGCTGCCTTGTCAGCTCGTGTTCTCTAGTATCTTGGTGTGATGGCCCATGTGGCAGTGGGTGAAAATAAATAAACTAGAGGCCCATCTGACACGCGGTGAAGTAAACAAAGTTGAAACCGCTCGCGGTAGCACCCCGCACGCTACTAAATTGAGGGCACACTTCTTTTGCGTGAAGGACACACTCGCGCACACTACACCACTGCGCGGTGGCATGCACACAAGGACGCACTTGCGCACACCCAGCACACAATAGACACCGACGCACATGTACACCAGCGTCACCGCCGGCTTAGATGGACGGTGAGGCAGCCAACAAGCAGAGGCGGCTCGAGCCAAAACCGCATCCGGCGAGCCTGGACTTCATCAGCAGCCTCCCCGACGACATGCTGCTCATCATCATCGCCCTCCTCCCCACCAAATCTGTCATGCGAACCACCCTCCTCTCCCGGTGGTGGCGCCCCCTCTGGCGCCGCGTCCCCCTCAACCTCACCGTCGACAGCTGCCTCTGCGACGGGGATTGCAAACACATGGACGCAGTCTCCAAGATCCTTGCATCGCACCCTGGGCTAGCCAAATGCCTTGGCATCCGCATGTTCAGTACCAACTACAAGGTCCAAGCCAAGTTCGATGAGTGGTTCTTATCCCCCTCCCTAGATCAGCTTGAGGAGCTCAGGTTTGAAGGTGGAAGATGTCACTCTCTGCCGCCGTCCGCGCTCCACCTCGCGCCAATGTTGCGCCGTTGCAGGTTCAGCTCCTACTATTTTCCCCAGATTAATGTCGCGCCCGCTCTTCTTCTCCCTCAACTCAAGCAGCTTGAGCTCTTCGACATTGGCATCTCGAAGGAGGCTATGGAGCACCTGCTCCACGGCTGTACTGTGCTTGAGTACCTTTGTCTTCGGCAGATCCCTCCACATCGCCTCGACAAATCTCTGATGGATTTATGTGTCTTGCTGGCCCTACAACAAGACGTTACTTGGGAAGCGATCAGTTGAATTGTTTCACGATATGGTCATTGAGAATGCGCCTTTCCTTGAGAGATTGCTTGTATCTGATCTAGAAGGTCCAACAAAAATCAGGGTCATTGACGTGCCGAAATTGACAGCGTTGGCCTACTCATGTGCCAAATTCTCCAAACTTGTTATTGGATCCATAATCGTCCAGGTACAACACTCTTCTTCTTCTCCTTCTCCTTCTTCTTCTTCTTCTTCTTCTTCTTCTTCTTCTTCTTCTTCTTCTTCTTCTTCTTGAAAATCACATTTTTCAATTTTATCTTGATGTATGTTCAACTGTCATCTAGAAAATGATTCCCACAAGCTTGACCCAGTCTGTGCGCACAGTGAAGATCTTGGCAATTAAATCTATCGGCCCCATTCTGGATCAAGTTGTTGGATTCCTTACATGCTTTCCGTGCACGGAGAAGCTATTCATCAAGGTGAAACTCCTTTCCGTTTAAATGTGAACCACAATGGAGCTCTTTTTTTTGTAATTTTCCCAAGTTACAATGACAAGTGTAGTGTTCAAAATTGCATCTATGCAGTATATACTGAAATAAATGTTTTTACTGTTCATTCTCACATGATCACCTGCATTGTTTTTTTGTTGTTGTAGCCAAGGCTAGTCATAGTGGGAATTAACTTAGACTAGCATCCACAATATGCACTTTTGCTGCCTCTATAGCTTGCCTCTAAATAAGCCTTTAGAGGCTGCCTCTATACATTGCATGGAGTTGCCTCTAGCAAAAAATCCTTGGCATCTTCTCTAAGCTAAGAGGCTGCCTCCAAGCTTTTGTTTCAATTAAAATATTCATATGTCCCTACATGTCATCCACTTTCTTGAGTCTCCCAACTGAAAAGTGAATCACATATCAACTTGATTATTGTTTTTGTGGGACCGTTGTAGTGGCTGCAGTCAAATGCCATACATTGCAGCATTTTTGACTAACCTTAGAGGCAGCAATGTGGACCCCAGCTTAGAGGCAATGCTGCCTCCAACCACTGTGGATGCCCTAAGCAAGTACTACCTCTGTCCTGGTTTACTAATTACTTAGTCCCATTGGTATTTTGTAGTATCAAATTTTGACCATAGATTTGACTAACAAAATGTTAATGCATGTCACTAAAAATTATATCGTTGGATTCGTATTTGAACATAATTTCCAATGGCATAATTTTTGGTGACATCTATGGTCAAAATTGTACACTAAGTACGAAGGGGGCCTATGAACTAGTAAGACGGAGGTAGTACAATAGTGGGTCATAAGCCCTTTTTTTGTTGTTGTAGCCAAGGCTACTCATAGTGGGAAGTGGGCTGTAAGAGCATCCACAGGTAAGTTTTCTTCTAACCTGGGACCCACTGACCTGCCTCTAAGCTTATACCAGAGCTTCGCAGTGTGTTGCCTCTAGTATAGTTCTAAAGTTGGACCCACAACTGAATAAAATGAAGTGCTAGTACTAGAGTACTCCTTTCCTATGGCTTATTATACTGGCAACAAATGCTCACACTATGGCCAACCTCTTCACGTGCTCCCAGGTAGAATAAGTAAATGAGAGGAAATTAAGAGAAGGAGAGAGAGTGAAAAATTAGCAGTAGCCTTAGAGCCAACCATATCGTATGAGCGAATGATATTGGTATCTCTTGATGACATGACATTCTTATATAGCCATCTACTCTAATATGTTCTCTTCTTTTGCAGATAAAAAAAGACACAAAAGTGAAAAATGTGATGCAATATAATAATCTCATCGAATGCCTTGATCTCCATCTTACATAAATTGATTTGATCGACTACCGAGGCACCATATTTGAGATTAAATTGGGGTTCTTTGTTCTAGAGGTAAGTGTGCTCAAGGTAATGAGGTTTGGCATTCTCTGGCGCAACAATGAATGGTGTGCTGATCATCGCAAGCGTCTAAGCCTAAATGACAAAGGCTCCGCAGAAGCTGAATTTGTTTTTGAAACATCAAGTCGCAAGAGACTCAGAAATTTATTTGCCCATTAGTGACTTGTCAGGGCGATGGATTTTAGTTTGTACGATAATGCTGCATCCACCTAAAGTACCAAAAGTTCTTACGTAAACTTCCTAATAATTCCCTCTGCATAGGCGAAGCATTACTCCTAGCATTTGTAATAAAAGTTTGAAACTTGTAATATTATGACTGTCCAGCACGAGGTACTATGTTACAATAAATTTTCGCGTGCATAGGTGCGGCAACGATATACCCATTAATCGAGTACAATATTTATTATTACTCGTGGTAACGCACGGGAAATTATCCCGAACACGACTAGTTGTAAGAAGGCTAGCTCCAGCCATAATGATAGTGACTACAGACGGTGACGCTGACTTTGGTATGCCGAACACGCCGCCTACACTCAGGTGTCATCTCCGGCGCAGGGTCTTGTGACTTCACTGTGAGGAGCAACACGTAATAATTTAACCAACGGGTAGTACAGTACTACTACATTGGTGGTACTACTAGTACTACCACCGTCTGGATTTAGTAGTACTACCACCTTCGTCTGGATTTAGTATTTCACTAGCAATATCTAGTAATGCATGTCACAAAAAATGTACTACACCCTCCATAAATAAATACATGGAGTATTGTTTTATTCGATTTTGAATATAGTTTCCGATGATATTATACACTCTCCCTTTCGGTAGATTGCTCAAATCTGAAATCTCCTCAATCAGACTACTATGGTATTCCCTCTGTACGGGTGCATTAGTCACATTATGAAAACCAAATAATCCCAAAACTTTTAGGCGTGGTGCATTAACTACCCACCTCGTTGCCTGTTTTTTGCCACGAAAAAAGAAATCAGCCAATAGGAGATGTGGGGCTTGTATGCATTCAATGACTTGAGACTACTTAGCACAATATGTAGTGCTCAATTCTCTACATGCAATGACATTAATTACCAAATAAACATCAAGTTCTCTCGTTTTCCCCAACTTGGTCTCGGTGAGATGACTATACTGCACCGGTACGGAGGGAGTAAGGGCCAAGGAGTAGATGGCCAACACACACGTGAATGCAACACAGTCTGCACTTCTCATATAAAGGCTCCCCACCAGTCCAATCCATCTACGAAATCCTACGCACCTACTGATACGTTTCCAACATATCTATAATTTTTGCTTGTTCCACGCTGTTATATTATCATTCTTGGATGTTTTACAATCATTTTATAGCAACTTTATATCATTTTTTGGGACTAACCTATTGACATAGTGCCCAGTACCAGTTGCTGTTTTTTGCTTGTTTTTTACTTCGCAAAATATCAGTACCAAACGGAGTCCAAACGCAGCGAAACTTTTTGTAGATTTTTGTTGGACCAGAAGACACAACATGGGCCTTAAGTTTCGCTGCGTATGGACTCCGTTTGGTACTGATATTTTGCGAAGTAAAAAACAAGCAAAAAACAGCAACTGGCACTGGGCACTATGTCAATAGGTTAGTCCCAAAAAATGATATAAAGTTACTATAAAATGATTGTAAATGCGCCCAGGGGGGTTCTGCCCCTCTCGGTGGCCTCCCGCACCGCCTCTTCGCCCTATAAATACCCAAATATTCCAGAAATCCTAGGGGAGTTGACGAAACACAATTCCAGCTGCCACAAGTTCCAGAACCACGAGATCCAATCTAGAAACCATCACAGAGGGGTTCATCATCCTCATTGGTGCCTCTTCGATGATGCGTGAGTAATTCATCATAGACCTATGGGTCCGTAGGCAGTAGCTAGATGGCTTCCTCTCTCTCTCTCTCTCTCTCTCTCTCTCTCTCTCTCTCTCTTTTGATTCTCAATACAATGGTCTCTTGGAGATCTATTTGATGTAACTCTTTTTTGCAGTGTGTTTGTTGGGATCCGATGAACTTTGAGTTTATGATCAAATCTATATCCATGAATATTATTTGAGTCTTCTTTTGATCTCTTATATGCATGATTATTTATAGCCTCGTATTTCTTCTTCGAATCTTTGGTTTAGTAAGGCCAACTAGATCAATTTTTCTTGCCGTGGGAAGAGGTGCTTTGTGATGGGTTCGATCGTGCGGTTTTCTTTCCCAGCGACAAAAGGGGCACCAAGACATGCATGTATCGTTGCTATTAAGGATAACAAGATGGGGGCTAGTCCTACATGTATAAATCTCATCTACATCATGTCATCATTCTTATTGCATTACTCTGTTTCTCCATGAAATTAATACACTAGATGCATGCTGGATAGCGCTCGATGTGTGGAGTAATAGTAGTAGATGCAGGCAGGAGTCGGTCTACTAATCTTGGACGTGATGCTTATATATTGATCATTGCCTTGGATATCGTCATAATTATTCGATCTTCTATCAATTGCCCAATAGTAATTTGTTTACCGACCGTGTGCTATTTCTTGAGAGAATCCACTAGCAAAATCTACGGCCCCCAGGTCTATTCTTTATCATATTTGGTTTGAGATCTATTTTTATTCGCTTATGTTTTCAGATCTATTATTCAAAAAATCCAAAAATACCTTCCTTCACTTTTTTGTTACTTATTTTATTTCGCATTTTACCGAGATCTATTTATCCAATCTACACAAATTTTATCCCGTCAACTTGACAATTTCTGGCGCCGTTACCCCTAGAGGGATTGACAACCCCTCATAAGCATCGTGTTGCAAGTATTTGTTCTTTGTGTGCAGGCACCGTTTACATAGTGTTGCTTGGTTCTCCTACTGGATTGATACCTTGGTTTCATAACTGAGGGAAATACCTACCGTAGTTGTGCTGCATCATCCCTTGCTCTTTGGGGAAATACCGACGTAGTTCAAGCGACATCAAAAGGAATTTCTGGCGCCGTTGCCGGGGAGACATCATCAACATCTATCAGGTTCCTAATCACAAATCTCATCTCCTTGCAATTTACATTATTTGCCATTTTCCTCTCATTTTCATCTTCCCCACTTCACAAAAATTTGCCTTTTTATTCGCCTTCTTTTTCGTTTGCCTTTTCTCATCAGATCTCATGTTTGCTTGTGTTGCCATGTGTCTTCTATTTGTTTGCATCTTCGCTTGCTAAAAATCTATTGTTATGGATCCTCATCCACTTGCTAATCTTTTTAAAAGATCCAATTATGATGAACCAATTGCTAGTGAATTGAGTTCACTAGATTATCTTTATGAAGTTTTGCTTGAAATTCATGAATCTGAAAATTGTGATGAAGTGTTGAAAGAAGAAATTGATGAAGTGATTCATGATAGCTCCTTGAATGAAAAGCATGATTGCAATGATGTTATTATAAATTCTACTAATGTCAATTGTGCTAATAATATGCAGAACCCCAAGCTTGGGGATGCTAATTTTGCTATGTCCATTGCTTATTGTAATGATCATGATGGGGGTGATTCTTTTTATGATCTTGAAATTTTATTTAAGCCTCATGATGAATATGATATTGATAATAGTGTTTGCAATAATATTGAAACTGGGTTTGGAAGAGTGTCAACTCCAGGTAATAATGATCCCACTACTTTGGAGAATGATCAATCTTATGAATTTTTTGATAAAAGTGGGCTTGGAGAGGTCATGACTTTATTTGATGATAATCCCACTATTTTGGAAAAGTGTTAACTTTGCATGCATAAGCATCATGAAGAGAATATTTTATGTGATAGCTATATTGTTGAATATGATTATGATCCTACATGCAATTATTATGAGAGAGGGAAATATGGTTGTCGAAATTTTCATGTTACTAAATTACCTCTCGATATGTTGCGATTGTCAATGTTTTATTCCTCTCCTTTGCATATGCTAGATGTTTCTTGTCTTGATAATTTGTTTGCATATAAAATGCATATGCATAGAAAGTATGTTAGACTTAAGTATGTTTGTCACATGTTTTATGATGCTCTCTTTGTGCTTCAATTTTTATCTTTCATCTGAGCATCATTGAAATCTCAAGCGTATCAAAATGGCTATAAAACGATAGCACTTGTTGGGAGGCAACCCAATGAATAAATTTTTTTTTGCCTTTTTCTTTCTGTTATTGAGTGATTTGCACAATATTGCTACTGTTATGATTGTGTTTTTTATGTTTTAATTAGTTTCCATGCCAAGTAAAGCCTTTGGGATCATGTTTGGTGATAGTTGATTTGATCTTGTTGAAAAAATAGAAAGTAGCAGAATTTTGTAAAATCACAGAAGTGACGAAAAATTCTGAATTTTTTACACAAAATTGATATACAAATTTCCTACGGTGTCCTAATGTTTCAGAATTTTTGGATTTACAAAAGTATGTTTAGAGTACAGATTACTACAGACTATTTTTTTTGACAAATTCTGTTTTCTTTGCATTGTGTGCTTATTTTGATGAATCTATGGATTGTATCGGGGGGTATAAGCCATGGTAAAGTTGGAATACAGTAGATATAATGCAATTATTAAATATGAATGGGTTTGCAACAGTACTTAGAGTGGTGATTTGCTTTATTATACTAATGGATCTCACGAAGGTTTTGGTAAGTTTTGTGTGATTGAAGTTTTCAAGTTTTGGGTGACATCACGATGGATGAAGGAATAAGGAGTGAAAAGAGCCTAAGCTTGGGGATGCCCCATGGCACCCCAAGTTAATATTCAAGTAGAACCAAACAACTAAGCTTGGGGATGCCCTGCAAGGCATCCCCTCTTTCTTCTAACGACCATCAGTATTTTACTTGGAGCTATATTTTTATTCGTCACATATCATGAGTTTTGCTTGGAGCGTCTTGTATTATATGAGTCTTTGCTTGTTTTGCTTTTTAGTTTGTCACAAGTATCCTTGCTGAACACACCTATTTGAGAGACCAAAATTATGCTATGATTTGTTAGAATTGCTCTTTATGCTTCACTTAAATTTTTTGAGCTATGGAATTGCTCTAGTGCTTCGCTTATATCTTTTTTAGCACTGTGTGCTTTAATATTTTTGAAGAAATGCTCTAATGCTTCACTTAGATTAATTTGAGAGTTAGTAAATTTTTGAAACAAATTCTCTCATGCTTCACTTATATTATTTTGAGAGACAAAAAATTGTATGCTCATGTTCTTCACTTAGATTTATTTGAGCTTGTCAAAAGCAATTGCAATATATGAAACTAGTCCCAAAGTGATAGATATTGAAGAGGGATATAATAAAAACTTTCATGAAGATCATTAGACAAAATAAACTTGATTCTTTGTAATAGTTTTGAGATATGATGATAGTGGTATGTGAGTCATGTTGGTGAGTAATTATGCTTTAGTAAGATTATTGGAGTTAAGGTTTGTGATTCCCTATGCTAGCACGAAAGTTAATAGTTGTGCAATGAAATTACATCCTACTTGTGGTGCATTATTCGGTGTTAGTTATGCTTAATGCTCGCTTATGTGATTTTTTGTTTCTTGGTTGGTTGCTTCTCAATCTTTTTGCTAGCCTCCACTTGTACTAAGTAGAGATACTACTTGTGCATCCAAAATCTTTAAACCCATTTTGCCATATGAGTCCACCATACCTACCTATATGCGGTATTTCCGTGCCGTTCTAAGCAAATTTGTATGTGCCATCTCTAATTTTCAAAATGAATTTCCTTTTTGTGTGCCCGTACCGCTCATGAAGCGGCAGGGGGTGGCCAATATTTTCCATGCTAGATGTGTTATTCTCAAGATGAGTGTTTATTCACTTGTCATTGCACGAGAGTATGGCGGTAATAGGGATGCCCAGTCCCGAAATGAAAAAGAAATTTACTTTATGTTGTCAAATAATAAATTCCTTGGAAAGTGTTGGTATGGAAGGCACCCGTGGATACGGCTAGCCATGGATTGTGAAAGAATGGTGGAAAAAGGAATAAACTTTATTTTCTATTTGGGAACCGCATATGATATATCTAGCATGGAAAGTGTTGGGAATTACTCGGTCATTTTTGTTAACGGGAAAAGTATGCCTCTCAAAAAAAATTATCTCTCAATTTAAGCTTTGAGCTCTGGCACCTCTACAAATCCCTACTTCCCTCTGCGAAGGGCCTATCTATTTAATTTATGATTTTTATTTTTATTTGAGTCTCCATCCTCTCTTATAAAGCACCAACGAAGGGGCACTATGATCATACTTGAGCATTGGATGTAGCTAATATGCGAGTGTGTTTCATGAATGGATCAATGATTGAGCATGATGGGCTAGGGATGACTTTCATTAGTGTTGATATTTTTGAAAGTCATGGTTGCTTGTTGATATGCTTGAGTATTGAAATATTCATGTCAAAACTAGACTATTGCCTTGAACCATATAAAAGTCTAAATGTCCATGCTACAAAAGAAAAGAATATGTGATGAACATGTTAGGCAGCATTCCACATCAAAAATTCTGTTTTTATCATTTACCTACTCGAGGACGAGTAGGAATTAAGCTTGAGGATGCTGATACGTCTCCAACGTATCTATAATTTTTGCTTGTTCCATGTTGTTATATTATCATTCTTGGATGTTTTACAATCATTTTATAGCAACTTTATATCATTTTTTGGGACTAGCCTATTGACATAGTGCCCAGTCCCAGTTGCTGTTTTTTGCTTGTTTTTTACTTCGCAGAATATTAGTACCAAACGGAGTCCAAAAGCAGCGAAACTTTTTGGAGAATTTTTTTGGACCAGAAGACACAACATGGGCCAAAGAAGTACCAGAGGGGAGGCCTGAGGTAGGCGCAACCCACCAGGGCGTGCCCAGGGGGGTTGTGCCCCTCTCGATGGCCTCCCGCACCGCCTCTTCGCCCTATAAATACCCAAATATTCCAGAAACCCTAGGGGAGTCGACGAAACACAATTCCAGCCGCCGCAAGTTCCAGAACCACGAGATCCAATCTAGAAACCATCACAGAGGGGTTCATCATCCTCATTGGTGCCTCTCTGATGATGCGTGAGTAGTTCATCATAGACCTACGGGTTCGTAGGCAGTAGCTAGATGGCTTCCTCTCTCTCTTTTGATTCTCAATACAATGGTCTCTTGGAGATCTATTTGATGTAACTCTTTTTTGCGGTGTGTTTGTTGGGATCCGATGAACTTTGAGTTTATGATTAGATCTATATCCATGATTATTATTTGAGTCTTCTTTTGATCTCTTATATGCATGATTATTTATAGCCTCGTATTTCTTCTTTGAATCTTTGGTTTAGTTAGGCCAACTAGATCGATTTTTCTTGCCATGGGAAGAGGTGCTTTGTGATTGGTTCGATCGTGCGATGTTCTTTCCCAGTGACAGAAGGGGCAGCAAGACACGCATGTATCGTTGCTATTAAGGATAACAAGATGGGGGCTATTCATACATGAATAGATCTCATCTACATCATGTCATCGTTCTTATTGCATTACTCCGTTTCTCCATGAACTTAATACACTAGATGCATGCTAGATAGTGGTCGATGTGTGGAGTAATAGTAGTAGATGCAGGCAGGAGTCGGTCTACTAATCTTGGACGTGCTGCCTATATATTGATCATTGCCTTGGATATCATCATAATTATTCGATCTTCTATCAATTGCCCAAAAGTAATTTGTTTACCCACCGTGTGCTATTTCTTGAGAGAAGCCACTAGTGAAATCTACGGCCCCCGGGTCTATTCTTTATCATGTTTGGTTTGAGATCTATTTTTATTTGCTTTTGTTTTCAGATATATTATTCCAAAAATCCAAAAATACCTTGCTGCACTTTTTTGTTACTTATTTTATTTCGTGTTTTATCGAGATCTATTTATCCAATCTACACAAATTTTATCCCGTAAACTTGACAATTTCTGGCGCCGTTACCCGTAGAGGGATTGACAACCCCTCATAAGCGTCGGGTTGCAAGTATTTGTTCTTTGTGTGCAGGTACCATTTACATAGTGTTGCTTGGTTCTCCTACTGGATTGATACCTTGGTTTCATAACTGAGGGAAATACCTACCGTAGCTGTGCTGCATCATCCCATCCTCTTTGGGGAAATACCGACGTAGTTCAAGCGACATCACCTACACACCCTAACCATGGGCAAGAGTGATCACTCCAATCGCAAGATCAGTTGACCAGAAGCTAGACCCATGGAGGCGATGAGCGCGAGCATGAGGCAGCTGTGCCAGATGGTCCACGACGATGGCCTGTAGCCCGGCACTGAGGAACGTCTCCAGGTCGTGCTTGAGGCCTCCAGGACGAGAGGCCTCTTGGACGATAGCTTCGTCTCCTTGTTCGACGAGGCCCTCATTGGCTTCCTCGACAAGTTCACCGTCGTCAAGAAGCTCGCGGACGACCTTGACGTATGCCTCCAGCCCACGCGCCCAGGCTTTGCGATGCCCGCCACCCTCAACGGCCTCTACGGTGACAACCTCTTTGACGCACTTGTGGCCCTGCAACTGCCCGCCGTCACGCCGGAGAATGTCCACCTCGAGGTCGCACTCGCCGCGTAGCGCCTGGCGCAGCAAGACACCATCGACATAATCACCCACGTCTATGAGCAAATCATCCACAAGGACTACTACATGCCAGAGGAGGACGATAGGACGCTGGCCTTCTTGGACCGTAGGGCAACCTTGGACGACATTGTTCAGAAGCACGTTGAGCTGGCCGCCAACGCCGCTACTCCTCACCCGTGGGTTGGTGACCCGGCGCACTAGGGCGAGAGGAAGTCGTTGATGGATTGTAACGCCTGGATAATTAAGATACAGTAATCCCCTGTTAATGAGGCCACATCACCACTGTTACTGTCGCTAATCTCGCTTAAATTCAAATCGGTTCAAATTCAAATTTAAATTAAAATTGAAATTTAAAGTTTTCATAATGTCGAAACTAAAATGTGCAAACTACGGCAAATAATTCATAACTATTTTTGGTGAAGAATACAATTTTTTATAAAATGTTTAAGTGCTAAAAAATGATTAAAATAGTGGATTATGCTATTATTTAAATGCTATTTAAATAGTAAAAATATTCAAACTAAAATATTTGAATACCAAACTTTTGGGGCAGTGGTGTAATTAGTATTACTAATTTAGGTGTTGTTCTTACATTGTTATAAAACTAAGACTATTAAGAAAATAAAATAAAAGGAGGACAATTCCCCCTGTCCCCCACAGGGCCAAACCCCCTCCCCGGCCCATCCACCTAGCAGGCCGGCCCAACCTGCGCACTGCCTCCCCCTCCCTATTCACGGGGGGATCGTGGGCATCCTTGATGATCGCCACGGCACCGGTCGGAGCTGTGGCGGCCATCCGCCGACTCCCCCCGGCCTATAAGTCTGGCGCCCCCTCCCCCCCGGCGAACCCTAATCCCCCACTTCCCCCCCCCCCCCCCCCGTGCGCCCCCGACCCCTCGAGCTCGAGCCCACCCGTGGACGCCCGAAGCCGCCATGCTTGCCTCGGTCGCCGTCAGCCGTCGCAACTGCCTCGTCGTCACCCCGTCCCCGACCTCCTCCCCGATCGGCCTCGTCAAGCCTCGCCGCCCTCCTCTCTGCAACGGAGGTGAAGACCTCGCTCCGTTCCACCCCTTTTGCTGGTCGAATTTGTGCCGTAGATGCCGTTCGCCGCTGCCACCCATGCGCTAGCCCCGCGCCGCCCGCTGGCCTCCGCCCGCCTCTGTGGCCGCATCCTGGCTGCCTCACCGCTACCTCGCAACTACTGTCGATGTTGGTGCTGCCGCCCCCGCACCTTGGCCGTGCCCCGTGCATGCGCCCGCGCTGCTCGCTGTTGCTCCGCCGTCGCCCGCTGCGCCCGCGCGCCGGCCGCACCCTCTCGCCCCTGCTGCTGCTGCTCGCCGCCCTGCTGCTCTGCTGCCTGCAGCCGCGCTGCTCGCCACCGCTGCCACTGCCGCACGCGCGCGCCCGCAACCGCTGCCTACTGCTATGCTGCACTACTTCAATAGTAACATTCAGTTACTGTAGCAGTAGCTAGCTTTACTGATATTACACTGACTAGCCCTCTAAACAGCCCCTAAACAGCGATAAGACATGTCCTAACATGGGTAAAAACTATATGAACAGAAAGTAGACGTAACAAGCTTCATTTTGTTCCATTGGACCTGTTTCAGATAATGCGTGGATTAATTCGTACAAAAATCGCAAAGTGCCATGTTCTGTTAACCGAAAACAAAAAGAAAATGACTTTATTGTCTTAGCTACTTTAGGGCTTTTGTTGAACAAACTATAGGGATCTATCATGCCATCTAAGGGCATGGCATGATTGTACTCTTGTTGTAGTGCAAAACACTTATAGTAAGTGTCTCCATTAGAACTATAGATCAATGGCAATCATCCAACAAAGTTTGTACGTTATAACAGTTTCTGTAATTAGTATCAAGTGACACTTTTCAAACAAAGTTTTGAGCAAGCTAATGGACTCTAACAGAGATGCAAGTGCTACTATCTTGTAGATCACAGAGAATGCTTAATATTGATATAACGCACTAACCCATAGGATGTACAAAGCAATAGTTGTAGCCTTTTGAAAACAACCAAGTGATGTTTAAAACTGACGAATTCTCAGACTTGGCAAAATTTCAGGAATTTTCAGGATATTGCTAAAACTTTAGAAATTCATAGAAAATAATCTGTAACTCGGATGAAAAAGTGTTATACATGAAAGTTGCTCAGAAAGACGAGATGAATTCGAATACACAGTCTGTTCGTCCGCCACACGTCCCTAGCATAGCAAACATGCAACCGTCCCCCTTCGTTTCATCTGTCTAAAAATACCAAACTCTGGGAAAACATTCTCAGATGTTATCCCCCTTCGCCGGTATCGTTTAACACCGCGTTAGAACACCCTAGCACCGCTTATCGCCATGTCATGCATCTGTGTGCTTTGTATTTACTGTTTCTTCCCCCTCTTCTTCTCCGGTAGACCCCGAGACCGCTGTTGATGCCGCTGTGATCGACTACGTCATCGACGACCCTCCTTCCATTTCAGCAGAGCTTCCAGGCAAGCAAGCCCCCCCTTGATCACTTCGATATCGCCCATTCCATTCTCTGTCATGCTTGCATTAGATTTTGCTACTGTTATTGTTTGCTCCTATTCTGATGCATAGCCTGCTTTTGTAACCTGCTCATTGTACCTTACATGCTTATCCTAAACTGCTTAGTATAGGTTGGTTAGTGATCCATCAGTGACCCCCACCTTGTCCTTGTTGCCCCTGCTTCATCATCGACGACTCGATCAACGTGATCGACGACCAGAGCCCAACACCTCACATCACATCACGCCCCTTTTGCTGCTCAATTCTGCAGAGCTACTATCGAGTGCCAAGGGTGATACCTCGTAACGCACTCCTGATGATAACTCTATAGTGTAGCTATTCGGTCATGGTCATCGAGGGTGATTCCTCCTTCACCACTCGCGATACGGCTCTGTCGTGCAACACCTCAAGTGTGAACCTCGAGGGTGATTCCTCCTAAGTTCACCTTGACGATTACATCAAGTGGATTCCATCGAGGGTGATTCCTCGGATTCCCCCTTGATGTTATGGACACACGGTTACCTGGAATTTACTTGAGACCATTATTGAAGTCGGGTCGGCCTTGAGGGGTATCCGCGAGTTGATGTGAAAGTCGGGCGGGCCCGTAGAGCACCCGCGAGATGTTACGATGGCGGCTGGCTGTTTAGCGGTATCACCCAGGAGGGGGTGGTAGCTCCGGACTTGTCCCGACAGTCGTCACTTCTTTTAATTGTTAATGCACTAACAGATTTGGGTATTTGTTCTGAGTTGGCCACTGGCCTATACGCACTAACCACCATGCGGGAACAGTTATGGGCACTCGGCGTTGTAGTATCAGTCGAAGCTTTGTCAGACGTCTAGTTCAGCATTGCGGCACGGCTGGGCCGGCACCATCCATGTAGTGGTGGAGCCTGGTCCGCCCTGCTCGCAATGACCCGGAGTGCAACGGGCGATGGGCCCAAGACTCCGGAGTGCTTAGGATGTAGACCGATGGGGACCTCTTTGCTGAGCCTAGGTAGGGCTGTGACGTGTTGATCTTCTGAGATCGGACATTGACCCAGGAAAGTGTGTCCGACCAGAGTAATCAAGCGTGTTGGGAAATGTGGTGCACCCCTGCAGGGAAGATTATCTATTCGAATAGCCATGTCCATGGTAATGGACGTTCAGACTTGTATCCTGATCTATTACAACTGGAAATGGATACCTGAGTTGTGTGATGGATATGTGGCTCCGAGATTGCTTTCTCGCAGGGAGTCGAGGAAGGATCTCTGGGCGTTAATACTACAACATGTTTGTTAAATATAAAATGCTATTCTTTACTCTTCTGAATGCTGCAAGATGCTTGGAGCTGCTTGAAGATGCTAGTCTTTGATAGGCTAGGCCTTCCCCTCTATTCTGGCATTTTGCAGTTCTGTCCACAGATACATCCCTTCCTTTGATACCAATGCATACTTAGTATAGATCTGATGCTTGCGAGTACTTTGGATGAGTACTCACGGTTGCTTTGCTACCCCTTTTCCCCCTTCTTTCTTCTTTCCGGTTGTTGCAACCAGATGGTGGATCCCAGGAGCCAGATGCCACCCCCGTTGACTACTACTACCCGAAGGGTGCCTACTACTACATGGAGACCACCGACGACCAGGAGTAGTTAGGAGGTCCCAGGCAGGAGGCCTTGCCTCTTCGATCGTTGTTGCTTTTGTGTTTGCCTTCTTAAGGCAGTCTTGTTTAACTTATGTCTGTACTCAGATATTGTTGCTTCCGCTGAGGCTTGTGTTTCGAGCTTCTGTATTCGAGCCCTCGAGGCCCCTGGCTTGTAATATGAAGCTTGAATTATTTTATTTGTGTCTAGAGTTGTGTTGTGATACCTTCCCGTGAGTCCCTGATCTTGATCGTACACATTTGCGTGTATGATTAGTGTACGATCGAATCGGGGGCGTCACAAGTTGGTCCATATGCATCTTTATTTTTGTGTCAATTCCATGTATACTGTAATTTTCTTACCTTTTGCATCAACTTCACAACTTTCGTACGTACCATGCATGAACCGCGGCACAACCAAACTTCTTATATATTAATATTGACGTGTAATGGGAATGTTTAGGTCCCATGCAAGAAATGGGAATGGATTTCAAACTTCTGTGCGTGGTGGTTCAATTTGCGAAGGCGCACACATAAACAACCAAAACAAGTCATTTTGGAACAAAGAGCTGCCACGTTATACAATCGGAAACAGTAGTAGTATTGAAACAGTGGGCGTTCTACTAACCATTTAAGTGCTGCAACGCGTCCATCTATTAATTGGCTACTAGGAGGCGTAGTGCGGGGTACTACCTCCATCTTGATTTATTGTTCCCCTTAGTGTTTTGTGCCAAATTTTGACTATGAATTCAATTAACAAAATGTTAATGCAAGTCACAAAAAATAGTACCATTGGAAACTATGTTCAAATACGAATCCAACCACATAAATGTTTATAACATGCATTAAAATTTTGTCAATTAAATATATGGTCAAAATTTGACACAAAATACGAAAGGACCAACAAACCAGGACGGAGTCTTTGATTAGACGGGAGGTGTGCGAGCAGACCGCTGCGCAGGCTCACCCAGATGGTCGTTCCGGCCCGCCCCTCAATGCACAGTGGCTACGCATAGCACTTACATGTGGGACCGCATGTAAGGAAAGCGATGATGGCTGAAATTGGCAAAAATCCCCCGCTTATTGTAACACCCCTGTGTAATAAGCACTGTGACCTTGTGTTAATCATGCCAAGTCATCATCATTTGCATTGCATGATCACAGTGGTTAAACAACTCATATCAAATTCTGCCATTGGATTCAAATTCATATTTCAGTGGAACTTGAAGTTGCTCAACACCTGCTGGAAAAATGTTCACCATCTGACACAAATTCCATAACATTTATTTGTTAAGGAAAACAACATCACTCCTTTGCAAATATGGGCAGTAGCATTTAAAACAATGCTATTCCAGCAATTTTTATTGCCAATTCATTTATGAAAAATACAAATGAATTCTTCTGGTCTCCAAAATATTTGTGGCACTGTCTTTAATCACCGGGGATTTAATGGGACACCTCCCAAATTTTTCCTAAGTGAAATAGTTGCCCAAATAATTCCCTTTCTCTCTCTGTTAATAAATAAAAGTTAAAACAGAAAATAGCAAAAGGGAAAAGGCCTACCTGGGCTTAGCTGCAGCCGGCCCAGCCCACTCACTCACCTACTTCTCCTCCGTGTCGTCATCTCCTTGGACGCGCGCGTCTCCGCGCCGACCGCAGCGCGACACTGCGACGCTACAGCGACCGCCGAGAGGATAAGGGCGACGCCCTCGGCCCCCCCTCCATCCTTATCCACTTCTTCCCCCTCTCCCTTGCTCTCTCTTGCACACGCGCTCGCGCTTACTCCCCTCTCTCTGACCCAAGCGCGCCTGTCACCGTCCTTCGTCGTCACTGCGGCCACCGGCGGCCCCGTGCCCGCTGACCCTGTCCGCAAGCTTCGCCGGGGTCGACTCCTTCTCCTGGTGGCCCTAGCTGGAGCTGGAGAGCCCTGCAATGCCGTTCCCCCTTCATCCGCATCTCCGGCCATCGTGATGCCATCGCTGTGATTCCCCGTCGATCTGCAGCTACTAACCTGTCGCCGGCCTTTCTTGAGCCTCCCGGTGAGCTCCTGCACCTCTCCCTTCCCTGCTTGGGCTCACTCTCGAGCTGCAGCTTCTGCCGCCATTTTTGTCGTAGCTTGCCGCCGCCGAGCGCCTCGCCGCCGCAGTCATGACGAGCAAAGCTCGCGTCCGAGCACTCCAACGTGCTCCTGGGGCTCCCAGGAAGCCGTAGAGCCCCTCAGCGCCGCTAGCCGTGCACCCTAGCCCCGGCTCCGTCCTTGCCCAATTCCGGCCGTCCGCCGCGATCATCGCCGCCGTCGTTTCCGGCCACCTCCGGCCCGAAAACTGCCACCGTGGGATGCGCGCTGCAACACCCGTTGGAACGCAAGAAAAACGACGTGAAATGATGCACCGTAGCGCAATTCCGACCCTCGCGGTAGTTCGCCGCCGCGTCTGGAGCCCGCCGGAGCAGCTCCAGCACCGGCGCTGATCTGGCAGGGCGCGGGGCCCACCCAGAGAGGCTGCCAGTGGGCCCCAGCGCCTCTGTTGACCACGTTGACCATGGTCAACGTGGTTACTGTACCCCCATGTAGCTGACATGTGGGCCCCCTTTGTTAATTAGACTAATTAGGCTTTTAAAATTAATAAGTTAATTAACCAGACACTGACATGTGGGGCCCAACTGTTAATTAACTCTGTTTAATTAAAATAAACCTCTGTTAGCCCCACTGTCTATGACAGGTGGGACCCACTGGTCAAGTTTGACCAGTCAGCGGGTCTGTTGACCTGCTGATGTCATGCTTACACTCTGCTGATGTCATGCTGATGCAACGCTGATGCAATATTTCATTTTTGTTAATTTAGATAATTCCAGAAAATGATTTAATCTTTGAAAATTCGTAGAATTTAAACCGTATCTCGGGTCGAAAAACTTTATACATGAAAGTTGCTCAGAAGGATGAGACGAATCCAACCGTGCCATCTGTTTCCGTGTCAGGACTCTCTACGGAGGTGAACCCGCAACTTTTAGCCTATTTCCGATAGATGAATAGTGCATATACACCAGTTAATAATTCCAACTTAAATCCTAAAATAACTAAAATGACTTAAACATGTCTTTAGGCAACCCTGCACTGCACATTAGCGTAGCATGCTCTGTGTTGCATATGTTTGCTGTGTATTTATTTGTTTCCTCCCACTCTTCTCTCTCAGTAGATCCTGGTACCGACGCAGTTCCCGAGACTGACGCAGCTCCGAAGATCGACTTCGCCCCTGACGACCAGACCTTTGCCGCAGAGCTTCCAGGCAAGCACCCCCCCTTTGAACATGCCGATATCGCCTATCCTTTCTCTCTTATGCTTGCATTAGAAATTGCTGCTACTACTGTTTAACCTATTTCTGATGCATAGCCTATTTTTGTAACTGCTGTTGATACCTACCTGTTTATCCTAAACTTCTTAGTATAGGCTGGATAGAGACCCACCAGAGACCCCCACTTTGTCCCAAGTTGCCCCGTTGGATTATCAGATGACTCGATCAATGTGATCGACAACCAGGCCCCGGCACTGCACATCACCCCCCTTAGTTGTACGACACTGCAGCGTTACTATCGAGTGCCTAGGGTGATACCTCGTAAGCACTTCGGATGTTAACTCTGTGGAGAAGTTACTCGGTCGTGGTCATCGAGGGTGATTCCTCCTTCACCACTCCTGATAACGACGCTGTCGTGCAACACCTTAAGTGCGAACCCATCGAGGGTGATTCCTCCGAGTTCACCTTGACGGATACATCGAGTAGGAATCCAATGAGGGTGATACCTCGGATTTCCTGATGTTATGGACACACGGTTACTTTGACTTTACAACTGTTACTTGGAAAGGCAGATCGACCCTGAGGGGTACCCGTGAGTGATGTGGAGTCGGGTTGACCTGGAGGGTACCCGAGAGATAAATACGAGGCGCGGCCGGGCATTCTTAGCCCTTGCCGCAAGTCCTCGAGACGGGGCGACGGGGTCACATCGATCGTGAGTCTCTGCTCGTTACCGCACAACCCCAATACACTAACGATTTGGATATTTGATCCGAGTGGGCCTCTGGCCCGATAGCACTAACCATCACATGGGAACAGTTATGGGCACTCTGCGTCATATACATCAGCCGAAGCTTAATACACATCAGCGACTGAGCGGCACACGCTGGGTTGGACTAGGAACGCAACCGCGCTTGTATTAAGGGGTTGCTAGGTCTGCTCACCGGCGATGTACGCAACGTGCAGAAGCGTCCGGGGCGATGGCCCAAGACCCCTGGGGGCATAGGTTTAGTCCGGCGTGCTGACCTCTCTGTTAAGCCTAGGTCGGGTTGCGGCGTATCGTTTGGCCGAGGCCGGGCATGACCCAGTAAAGTGTGTCCGGCCGGAGTTAATCGAGCGTGGTGGGTAAGTTGGTGCACCCCTGTAGGGAAGAACTAATCTATGCATAGCCGGATCCTCGGTAACAGACGCTCGGAGTTGTATCCCGATCGATACAACTAAAACTAGATACTTATGATGAGACATGGATATTAGGGCTCTGGGATTGCTTTCTCGCAGGGAGTCGAGGAAGGATCTCTGGGCGAGGTTGATACTTGCTACTACTACTACTTTATACAGTACTAATCTACACTCTTCTAATGCTGCAAGACCGCTGAAGATGCTAGTCTTCGATAGGACTAGGCCTTCTCTCTATTCTGGCATTTCTGCAGCCCAGTCCACATATATAACCTTTCTTTGATAATGTTGCATATGTAGTGTAGATCCTTGCTTGCTGAGTACTTCGGATGAGTACTCACGGTTGCTTTGCTTCCTCTTTTTCCCCATATCCATTTGATGCAACCAGATGACGGAGCCACTGAGACAGCTGCCCCCGTCGACGACTGCTACTACTACCCCGAGGGTGGTTACTACTACGAGTTGGCTGACGACCAGGAGTAGGTTCGGAGGGTCCCAGGCAGGATGCCTGCGCCTTTTTGATCGTAGTGTTTTGTTTTGCTCAGCCTTCTTAAAGGCTTATCTGTTTTATCTTTTATATCTGTAGTCAGATATCTGATGCTTCCACTGACGCTTGTAAGTGAGCTTATGTATTCGAGCCCTTGAGGCCCCTGGCTTGTAACATAAAGCTTGTATTGTTTTAATTTGTGTCTAGAGTTGTGTTGTGATATCTTCAAGTGAGTCCTTAGGCTTGATCGTGTGCATTTGCGTGTATGATTAGTGCACGATTAAGCCGGGGGCGTCACACTTATCACACGGGAAAAGCCCAACGCTAGCGTTTTGAATCGTTATTTCTACTTTTTGAGGGAAAATCATTATTTCTATCCATCGGTCGCTCCAGGAGCGGAACCAAGTGTTACAACTTACTAGTAGTACAGGTTCAAAAGGAAAAGCATGCCGTGTTCACGTCGCACCCCCACACAGTTGGTCCGGCACGCCGCTCAAGGGGGGAATGTGTGCTGTCTCGCATCTTCACTTACAAGTGGGACCACAGTTGAGGAAACTGACTATTGGCAAACCCGCACCCCGCCCGCCGCACGATGGCTGAGTTAGAGCATGGTTAATAATATAGCTAGCTAATGGCTATAAGAAACTGCCATGTCATCTATAGCCATCATCTATATGCACTCCTACAATAATGTGGGCTATAAGGTTCGCTATTGCATTATAGTACTTTTTCCATCTTCTCTCTATCTCTTTCTTCACATTTATTGCATTTACCTAGGAATGCGCATATAGCTAGGCTCTTGCATGAGAGCACACTCCCCTTACTTTTTCACATCTCTCTCCTCCACATAGGCAAAAATGCCATGTAAACGGGCTATAAGCCCACTATTGTACTTGCTCTTAGAGAAATGAGGAGGGAGAAGAGATAGTTGTAGCACGGACTCCAAGAAATATGGTGTCAGATGGGAGTCGTGCTGGTGGCGTGTGCCGTACTCCTGGACGTGAATGCTTGTTCTGGCCCATGCTACCCTACTATATATTGAGGATTCATGATGCTAGTTACGTACAGCGAACACATTAACATATGGCCCACCTCACACTATGGCCAAATTTCCTGGGGTCTTTGCTAGGCTAAAAAGTGTTCTTTGTAAGGGTGGATGGCTGGTCTCAAGTTTAAAACTTGTTGTATTATGTATACGTAGACGTAGATATAGTGCAGCAGTTTTGAAAGTTTGATCCAAACATCAGAATGCAATTTCTACCGTTGATTGGACTCATCCGACGACCTAGGATGATGGGATTCGCAGCTACAGTAAAAACACCCGCCCGCCGCGCGAAGCATGTGAAGCTAACTAGTACAAGTACTATTGTTGATTGGACTCATCCGATAACCTGTTACAATGCACGTACAATTATGTATTCGGGAAAAAAATTTCCGCGTCGCAGCACCCACTCTGAGAAGCGACTTGAAAGCCATTCATAAATTTAGTAAGTTTATCACAGGCATATCATTTAGTATTACATACAACAAGTCATCAACACACAACGACAACGAGGATACATTACAAATACCATAGTTTTTATCACAAAACAAATAACAAAGCGATGAAATAAACTTCAGGTCAACCAATCAAGACCAACGCAAGACTCATCATCCAGGCTAAAGCTGCCCATATCAGCACGCATATTGTGATAGCTAGGGTAGGGAACCATAGCAATGTCCGAGGTATAGATACAATTGCTTCTCATAAATGGTAGTAACGTTGTGCCAATAGCAGCTGGATCGTCTTTCACCATCATTGGATAGTTTAGTGCAAGGAAGAACGAGTTTTCTCCAAGACTATCAATATTGAACCAGGTAGAAGGTGCTGACGCTAGCACACTAGTATCCATCCCGAATACCCTGCAACGGATGTTGGAATAAGTCCGAAGAGTGCGACCATGGGAGACAACAGCTGCTTCCTTAGTAACATAAGCAGTGCCCTGTATACAGACAAGAAGAGGTGATCCATCGAAATAAGTTGCTAGGCGCCATTGAGTATGTGGGTCCCGCTCATCATCATGCTCGTGATCATCACCATCGTCATCTCCCCCTTGGTTATAAAATTTTCCAAGTATTGGTGGGGGAATGTTGATAGGACCTTGGAAACAGAGAAGGTTAATTAGTATGGGGATACTTACTCACATGCATGGTGAATATAACAATTATATTTACAGTGGAAGAAAAACGTACTGAAACAATAAGGATCCCATGCGAAAACAGTGCCAGAAGTGGTGGCAGCAAACACAAGACCCTCGTATTGAATTGCATCATAGTACACATCCGTGTACAGAAATTGATTTTTGAGCAATATCCATCGAGTCGAAGGACTAAGGACGGCAACAAGCTTGTCGAAGATAGCGACAACACAAGCATTCCTATAATCCCAAGAGCGACTGGGAATTTGACAAATTGCTATCTTCAGTAGACGACAGTCACCATGATCGAATGTGAATGTACGTAGATCATCAGTGTGCTCAACCTCAGGGCAGTCTGAGATTTTTGGAAGTGGAACCCGGTAACGAGTGTACACATTCACAAGTTCCCACTCGCAGTTGTACCCAATATAAACAACCCAATCTCCATTTGCGCCTGCCCAGGCCTTACCCTTAAGCGATGGCATCTTAACATCACATGTATCATTATCAAGCGGCATCAACTTGCACAAGGCGAGGCTTCCGTCGTCCCCGTGCCAGTGAGAAGGGTCATGGCGAAGAAGATATGGGATAGCAAACCGCTCCTGAACCCTTGGGTTCTTTGTAATGATGTTATTTATTGAGTCAAGAATGGTCTTGAACGGACCTGCCATGCTAGCCATGGTGATGACATCGCACTGATCAATGAGTTCCTCCACCACGTCATCTTTTAGATCGAGGCAAGAATAATGGGGTCGTTTCCTGCCTGTTTCCTCCATCGAGAAGACGAACAATGGCAGAAGGAAGAGTCAAGGCAAATGGAGGGAGGAAGAGCATGCGACAACAGTTCCAAATCAAGAGGGAAAGGCGAAGAGGTGGTGGGCGGTTGCCACGGTACATGAAGAGGATAGTGGGTTGCGGACGGTCACCATGGTATAGAAAGAGGTGCCCCGACCTACATAGATGTCCGTTCAGAAATTATACCAAAGGACTCGTCGTCGTCTCACTGACATGTTGGAACGGGACCACATGTCAACGAAACATGGTGTCTCATTTCTCGTGCAAAATGCGATCTAGCCGCGTTGGCCCGAGGTGCAGCATTATTTCTCGACTTTATTTTTTTAATGGCGTGCCGTTCAGTTTTGAAGCACAACTAATTGGTATTGTATGCAGAGAAAATATAAACTACTCTACCTCTAGTACTTACTTGCTAAGGGCTGCCCACTTGCTTCTCACACTATCACCCTCTCTCTAGATCTAAAAAAAGATTGCGGTGGCCCCTCTCTCTCCCTCCTCACTGGTGGTGCTACTTCTTGACCTTGCATTGGTTTTTTCCTTGAAGAGGAAAGGGTGATGCAGCAAAGTAGAGATAAGTATTTCCCTCAGTTTGAGAACCAAGGTATCAATCTAGTAGGAGGAACACACAAGTCCCCAATAGTTGCACCTACACAAACAAACGAATACTTGCACCCAACGCGATAAAGGGGTTGTCAATCCCTTCACGGTTACTTGCAAGGATGAGATCTGATAGAGATAGGTATAAAAGATAAATAAAAGTGCAAAATAAGGTAAAGGTAAATAAATTGCAGCAAGGTATTTTTGGGTTTTTGGTTTTATAGATCTGAAAATAATATGGTAAAAATAGACCCGGGGCCATAGTTTTCACTAGAGGCTTCTCTCTTGAAAGAACACATACGGTGGGTAAACAAATTACTGTTGAGCAATTGATAGAAAAGCGCAAAGTTATGATGATATCTAAGGCAATGATCATGAATATAGGCATCACTTCTGTGACAAGTAGACCGACTCCTGCATGCATCTACTACTATTACTCCACACATCGACCGCTATCGAGCATGCATCTAGTGTATTAAGTTAACAAGAACGGAGTAACTCCTTATGCAAGATGACATGATGTAGAGGGATAGATCCAATAAATATGGTAAAACCCCATCTTTTGATCCTTAATGGCAATAATACAAATACGTGCCTCGCTACCCCTTCTGTCACTGGGTGAGCACACCGCAAGATTGAACCCAAAACAAAGTACCTCTCCCTTTGCAAGATAGATCAATCTAGTTGGCCAAACCAAATCAATAGATCGGAGAGAAATACAAAGCTATCTTAATCATGCATAAAAGAGTTCAGAGAAGACTCAAATAGTATTCATAGATAATTTGATCATAAATCCACAATTCATCATATCTCAACAAACGCACCGCCAAAGAAGATTACATCGAATAGAACTCCATCGAGGAGAACATTGTATTGAAGATCAAAGAGAGAGAGAAGAAGCCATCTAGCTACTAGCTATGGACCCGTAGGTCCGTGGTAAACTATTCACACATCATCTAAAGGGTAGCAAGGTTGGTGTAGAGACCCTCCGTGATTGAATCCCCCTCCGGCGGAGTGCCAGAAAAGGCCCCAAGATGGGATCTCATGAGAACAGAAGCTTGCGGCGGCGGAAAAGTATTTTTTGGTGTGCCCTCTGGTATATGGGGAATATTTGGGTATTTATGGAGCTGAGATTAGGGTTAGAGGAGCCACGGGGAGCCCACAAGCTCATAGGGCGCCCCCCTTGGGCGCGCCTGGTGAGCTTGTGGCTCATCCGTGGGCCTTCTGGCCTCCTCCTGAAGCTTCCTAGGTGTCTTTTGGTCCAGGAAAAATCGTCAAAAAGTTTCGTTCCGTTTGGTATTGATTTTCTTTAAAAGACAAAAACAAGGAAAAAAATAGCAACTGGCATTGGGCACTAGGTTAATAGGTTAGTCCCAAGAAATGATATAAAATAGCATAATAATGCATATAAAACATCCAAGATGGATAATATAATAGCATGGAACAACAAAAAATTATAGATACGTTGGAGACATATCAAGAATCCCCAAGCTTAATTCTTGCTCGTCCTCGAGGAGGTAAATGATAAAAATAGAATTTTTGATGTGGAATGCTACCTAACATGTTTATCAAGTAATCTTTCTTTATTGTGGCATGAATATTCAGATCCATAAGATTCAAAACAAAAGTTTAATATTTACATAAGGACAATAATACTTCAAGCATACTAATAAAGCAATCATGTCTTCTCAAAATATTATGGCTAAAGAAAGTTATCCCTGCAAAATCATATAATCTTGTCATGCTCTATCTTCCTCACACAAAGTATTTATCATGCACAACCCCGATGACAAGCCAAGCAATTGGTTCATACTTTTAATGTTCTCAAGCTTTTCAACTCTCACGCAATACATGAGCGTGAGCCATGGATATAGCACTATAGGTGGAATAGAAGATGATGGTGGAGGTTGTGTGGAGAAGACAAAAAAGGAGAAAGCCTCACATTGACGAGGCTAATCAATGGGCTATGGAGATGCCCATCAATTGATGTCAATGCAAGGAGTAGGGATTGCCATGCAACGAATGCACTAGAGCTACAAGTGTATGAAAGCTCAAAAGAAAACTAAGTGGGTGTGCATCCAACTCGCTTGCTCACGAAGACCTAGGGCAATTTGAGGAAGTCCATCATTGGAATATACAAGCCAAGTTCTATAATAAAAAATTCCCACTAGTAATATATGAAAGTGACAAAATAGGAGACTCTATATCATGAAGAACATGGTGCTATTTTGAAGCACAAGTGTGGAAAAGGGATAGTAGCATTGTCCCTTCTCTCTTTTTCTCTCATTTTTATTTTTTATTTTCTTTTTTCTCTCTCTCTCTTTTTCTTCTTTTGGGCTCTTTGGCCTCTTTTTGTTTTGTCTGGAGTCTCATCCCGACTTGTGGGGGAATCATAGTCTCCATCATCCTTTCCTCACATGGGACAAAGCTCTAATAATGATGATCATCACACTTCTATTTACATACAACTTGATACTAGAACAAAAATATGACTCTATATGAATGCCTCCGGTGGTGTACAAGGATGTGCAATGATCTAGCATGACATGTATAAAAAATATGAACGGTGGCCAAGCCACAAATACTATGTCAACTATATGATCATGCAAGGCAATATGACAATGATGGTGTGTGTCATAATAAAACGGAACGGTGGAAGTTGCATGGCAATATATCTCGGAATGGCTATGGAAATGCCATAATAGGTAGGTATGGTGGCTGTTTTAAGGAAGATATAAGGTGGCTTATGTGTGAAAGAGTGTATCATATCACGGGGTTTGGATGCACCGGCAAAATTTGCACCAACTCTCAAGGTGAGAAAGGGCAATGCACGGTACCGAAGAGGCTAGCAATGATGGAAGGGTGAGAGTGCGGATAATCCATGGACTCAACATTAGTCACAAAGAACTCACATACTTATTGCAAAAGTTTATTAGCCATCGAAACAAAGTACTAATACGCATGCTCCTAGGGGGATAGTTTGGTAGGAAAAGACCATCGCTCATCCCCGACCGCCACTCGTAAGGAAGACAATCAAAAATAAATCATGCTCCAACTTCATCGCATAACGAGAGACCATATGTGCATGTTTCGGGAATCACAAACCTTAACACAAATATTCTTACTAATCCACAATTACTCACTAGCATGACTCTAATAGCACCATCTTTATATCTCAAAACAAATGCAAGGAATCAAACTTCTCATATATTCAATGATCTTCATGAAAGTTTTTATTATATCCCTCTTGAATACCCATCATATTAGGACTAAACTCATAACCCGAGCAAATCACCACACTATTTTTAAGACTCTCAAAATAATATAAGTGAAGCATGAGAGTTCATCAATTTCTTCAAAATAAAACCACCGCCATGCTCTAAAAAGATATAAGTGAAGCACTAGAGCAACTGCCTAGCTCAAAAAGATATAAGTGAAGCACATAGGGTATTATAATAAATTCAAGATTAATGTGTGTCCCTCTCAAAAAGTGTGTACAGCAAGGATGATTGTGTCAAACTAAAAGGAAAATTCTCATATAATACAAGACGCTCCAAGCAAAACACATATCATGTGGTGAATAAAAATATAGCCTCAAGTAATTTACCGATGGATTGAGGACAAAAGAGGGGATGCCATCCGGGGCATCCCCAAGCTTAGATGCTTGGTTGTCCTTGAATATTACCTTGGGGTGCCTTGGGCATTCCCAAGATTAGGCTCTTGCCACTCCTTATTCCGTAGTCCATCAAAACTTCACCCAAAACTTGAAAACTTCACAACACAAAACTCAATAGAAAACTCGTGATATTCGTTAGTATGATAAAAGCAAATCTCCACTTTTAGGTACTGTTGTGAACTCATTCCAATTTTATATTTGTGTTATATCTACTGTAGTCTAACATCTCCATGGTTCATACCCCCCGATACTACCCATAGATTCATCAAAACAAGCAAACAACACAACGAAAACAAAATCTGCCAAAAACAGAACAGTCTGTAAAGGCCAGAATAATAGTCATACTTCTGTAACTCCAAAAATTATGAAAAATTAGGACAACAGAGGCAATTTGTATATCAATCTTGTGTCAAAAATGCAGATCAAAAGCACGCTTCTGTGAATTTTTAAAATTCTAGCACTGAGCACAAAAGTTTCTGATTTCAGCAAAATCAAATCAACTATCAACCAAGATCATCCCAAAGGTCTTACTTGGCTCAAACACTAATTAAAATATTAAAACACAATTATCTCTGCTACCTAAAAGAAACATAAGGATCTGTCTCCCCTCTTACGTCCTCCACTTCGTCCGACCTCCCCCTCCCGCACGTCCTTTCCTCCTCCCGCACTTGCCATGATTTTTAGCCCCCAATTAATGGCATTTACTTCCTCCCAAAAAAATAGGGATTGAGATTCTCCTTTCCATATCGGAGGCTCAGAGCAGCCGATCCCCTCGTCCACACCCCGTTTTCCTTCCTGCGCCGCCGCACTGATCTGCATCCGTACTCATCCTTCGCCGCCACCGTTGAAGTCGCCTCGGACCTCTCTCTCTCGTCCAACCTCCATCCTCACTTTTCCTGCCATGAGCCGCGATCTCCCTGGTCCTGTCGTGGCGGTGGATGACAGACAACGTCTCGGAATGTCCTGCTCAAGCACGGCAACAATAGCCTAGAAGCAGCCATGTGACAAGGGCGGCCTCAAGCAAGCGGTTGGCAGAGGCGCTGAAGTGTGCGGCGCGTTTCTTGTACTTCCATGTTGGTGGTGGCTTTGGTCACGTGAAGGTATTTTGTCCATCGATGGTGTATGTGTGTCAAGATTTCCAAATGCATGTCTGATTTTCTGCTCTGTTTATCTGTAAAACTATAGCCCAGCATCAGCATTCTTGGACGTCGGCCCATGTTCCACTTGATCTATGTGGCACTGTGCAGAAAGTCTAAGCCCAAGAAAACTCTACTGCTGCTTCACTACTTCTGCTAATTAGTCGTATAAAAAAGAGTCCTGAGCAGACAAGTATCCTTTTATTATGTTTATAAGTAGATTGCTACCAGTTTTACTTCTCTTTTCTGAACATATTGGTGTGTGTGTGTGTGTGTGTGTGTGTGTATAATATGCTATCATAGGATATTTTATTGTTCTAGTCACATTCATATTATAGTTCATTCTTAGCAAATAGTAGCGTCTACTTAATTAATCAGTACTAAGATCTGGTGGCTTTTTGGTCATTTAATCAGTATCTTGCACTTCTTATAAGGACTCTTTAGGAACTTCTAAATTTTCATTTTGTCCTTAGTTGATGTGTGTTGTGTCTGGTTAAAATTGTATGACTATTAGCTTTCTTTTATGTTTTCTCTTCAATTATAGCTTGTGGACACATAGGTCCTGAAAAAGGCAGTCTTGCTGTCTATTGTTGTTTTAACTGTGTAAATTGGATGGTTAATGAGTAATAAAAATAATAATAAGTATATAATTGTGCATGTGGTCATCTTCAAATTGAATTTTGTACTCTGTTACTTTACTTATCTTGACATTTAGCATAGTTTAAACTGCGTGTTTGAATTTCCATAGCTAATTTATAGAGTCCAAAGAAAGAAGAAAAGTTCTACTTATAGAACATCCAAATCGGAAAGCTGCCGCGAAGAATGCTCATTCTGCTAGGAGCATATGTACAATAATAGCAGACCATTATCTGCAGATGATATCCAAAAAGCAGAGATGCGTGCCATGTTTATGCGGGAGAAGTATGGCAAGGTTGACACAAGTAAAGTGTGTGATAAACCTGAGACGACACAAAATAAAAAATCATCTGCCTTCGTGAACTCAAATGTGCCTCATGTGCCCAGAAGTTCCCTCGCATCAACTGCTAGAAACAACCTGTTGACCCAAGCCAATCAACTTCTATACAGAATGCTGTACCTCTGCCTGATAATCCAGAAATCATGGTCAGTCCAAAGCTAAACAAAGCTCCCAGAGAGGCCCCCATAGAGAAATTGGATTCCAAATGGATTCGTTGACAGATACCACCAGGTATACCTTTGCTTTGTGCTTCCTCACTTGCCCAATTTCTTAGAATGTTGGATCTTTTCGAGTTCAATAAACTTCTTTGGACAACAAGAACCATTGAAGCTGTAGTTAATGGAGTGTTTGGCGACTTAAGAACTTGAAGTGCATTGTCTATTATTTGTAACAACACAAAATTTTGTGAATTGCATAAACCATAGCTTATATCAAGTTTGATCTCCAAAAATAAACAGATGCAATATAGTATATGAATGGTTATATAGTATATGTATATAGGTGAAAGCTGTGTTTTAAAATATCAAACAAATTCAAAACAATTATGGTGAAAGATGCTTAGGCGCATGATATTCATGCAAATTTTGATGACATTTGGAAATTTGAGGAGCTCGTGGAAAAAAATCCGGTTTGAGAGAAACATCTGAAAAATAGTACGGATTTTTCTTTTTTGCCGCACGTGTTTCGAATGTCCAAATATCAACAAAAATTGCACGAACATCACGCACATGTGCATCTTGTTTGCAATTTTTTGGGGGGATTTTTTGATTTATTTTTCTATTTTTTGCAATTTTACTTCATCGGGCTCATCTGAACCCGGGCTCTGAAGTGGATTATTGTTTTCTGGTTCTCTTTCTACTTCGCCCTTATATTATTCCCCTATCTTGCTCTCCAACGGTCTATTCTGTTTTTTTGTGTTGTAGGAAACGCATCAGCTTTCGCCATGATTTTGTTGCCGCTGGCTGCAATCTAATTTTACAACCAGTTCATGCAAGTTATCATTTGCCCTTACTTCATAGAGACATTACAAAGTATCCATTGAATCCAAAGTTTTTCCATTTTTTGTGTCACAATAGCTTTTCCATTGCGGATATTAAGGTGCTCGTCGAAGCATATCCTTTTTCTTTGTTATTCCATCGTACAATTATTTTCTTTAATCTGGGGTCACCGATCCAGCTTTATTCAAGATCCCACAGATCCAACTTCTCGTTTGATTAATATAGTTCATATCCAAGTAATTCATGTTTATTTTAGATCATGTTATTTATCATGTCAGTAGTACCAATTCCCTTATTAGTGCATTTGATTAGTAGTGTCGGGCTACTTCCAAGAGGGTGTATTTGGAGATGTCTGTGAAAAGGAAGGAACAGAGCGTATAGTGGTCCCAGTAGATGAATGGAGCCAGTCCTATGTTAGAAAATAGGATGGCATTTGCTTGATGCATTCAGATAATTATATGTACCCTGTGGAAACAAACAGGCTGGAATAGTTTTCAGGTGCACATTGGTCATAGTAGAGGTGGAAGTTAAATGTAATCCCCATGAAGTTGAATTATGACCTTGATTAACATTTCTTAATACTCCATACTATTTCGTATCCCGTTGCAACGCACAGGCATTCATCTAGTTACAGAATTAATATTGCATATTTATTGAAAAACAGAAGCAAAAACAAAAAAACACAAAAATAAAATTGGGTTGCCTCCCAACAAACGCTATTGTTTTACGCCCCTAGCTAGGCATATTGCATAGATCTAGGTATTGTCATCTTTGGTATGCAATCCATATGTAGCCCTCATAATAGATTCATATGGCAACTTAATTTTCTTTCTTGTAAAGTGTTCCAAGCCCTTACTTAACTAAAATTGAAATCTAAGGTTTCCTTCTTTCATATCAATAATTGCACTAATCGTTCTAAGGAAAGGTCTACCAAGAATAATAGGGCATGTGGGATTGCAATCTATATCAAGCACAATAAAATCTATGGGCACATAATTCCTATTTGCAATAATAATAACATCATTAATCCTTCCCATAGGTTTCTTTATAGTGGAATCCGCTAAATGCAAATTTAAAGAATAATCATCAAGTGTATGGAAACCAAGCACATCACATAAAGTTTTTGGAATAGTGGAAACACTAGCACCCAAATGACACAAAGCATTGCACTCATAATATTTAATCTTAATCTTAATAGTAGGTTTCCATTCATCATAAAGCTTTCTATGGATTGAAACTTCCAACTCTAGTTTTTCTTCAAAAGATTTCATCATAGCATCAATGATATGTTTAGTAAAAGCTTTATTTTGATTATAAGCATGAGGTGAATTAAGCATAGATTGTAACAAGGAAATACATCAATCAAAGAACAATTTTCATAATTAAAGTCCTTGAAATCCAAAAGAGTGGGTTCATCACTACTTAAAGTTTTGACCTCGCCAATCCCACTTTTATCAATTTTTTCATTAAGATCTTCACCCTCCAAATTATTGGGACGCCTTCTATCTAAAGTTGACTCATCTCCAGTCCCTTATTTATCAATTTTTATACTAGCAAACAAATATTCAATAGGAGTCACACCAATCACTTTAAGATCTTCATCATGATTATCGCAAAAACTAGAAGAACACACTTTTTCTAGCCATTCTCTCTTAGCACGCATCCTAGCAGTTCTCTCCCTACTTTCATTAATAGAAATTTGAATAGATTTTAGAGACTCATTAATATCAAGCTTCGGTGGCATAGATCTAATCTTAAAAGAATCAGTCTCATGAGAAAATATATCAATGTTTCTAGCCAAATCATCAATCTTGAGCAATTTTTCTTCTACCATAGCATTGGAAATCTTTTCGGAGTTAATAAATTATTTAATATTATCCTCAAGATCAGAGGGTATCTTATTATAATTTCCATAAGAATTGTTGTAGGAATTACCATAATTATTAGAGGAATTACTAGGAAACAGCCTAGGATTAAAATTACCTCTATACGCGTTATTACCGAAATTGTTCCTACCAACAAAATTCACATCCATAGATTCATTATTATTCTCAATCAAAGTAGACAAAGGCATATCATTAGGATAAATAGGAGCACCCTTTCTAGCAATCAATTTCATAAGTTCATCCATCTTTCCACTCAACGTATTAATTTCTTTAATCGCATGCACTTTTTTACTAGTAGAAGATCTTTCGGTATGCCATTGAGAGTAATTTGCCATAATATCATCGAGGAGTTTAGTAGCTTCTCCTAATGTGATTTCCATAAAAGTACCACCCACAGCGGAATCTAAAAGATTTCTAGATGCAAAATTCAATCCAGCATAAAAAATTTGTATCATCATCCATAAACTTAAACCATGAGTAGGGCAATTTCTTATCATTAATTTCATCCTCTCCCAAGATTGTGTAACATGTTCATGATCAAGTTGCTTAAAATTCATTATATTTTTCCTAAGGGAGATGATCTTAGCGGGAGGAAAATACTTGGAAATAAAAGCATCTTTACACTTATTCCATGAATCAATACTATTTTTAGGCAAAAATGAAAACCAAGTTTTTGCACGATCTCGTAGTGAGAACGGAAATAGCTTCAATTTAACAATATCATTATCCACATATTTTTTCTTTTGCATATCACCCAATTCAACGAAAGTATTTAGATGGGATGCAGCATCTTCATTTGGACTACCAGAACATTGTTCTTTCATAACAAGATTCAACAAAGCGGCATTAATTTCATAAGATTCCGCACTAGTGGCGGGAGCAATCGGAGTACTAATAAAATCATTATTATTAGTGTTGGAAAAATCACACAACTTAGTATTTTCTTGAGACATCGTGATAAAGCAAGCAATCTAGCATACAAGCAAACAAAAAGCAAATGAAAAGACAAACGGAAAGAAGGCGAATAAAAAGGCAACTATTTTTGTGTTTTTCTGAAAATGTTTTGGAAGTGGGGGAGAGTAAAACGAGAGGCAAATGGCGAAGAATGTAATGCAAGGGATGGCAGTTTATGATGGGTACTTGGTAGGTTTGATGTAGAACCTCCCCGGCAACGGCGCCAGAAATTCTTCCTGCTACTTCTTGAGCTTGCGTTGGTTTTTCCTTTGAAGAGGAAAGGGTGATGCAGCAAAGTAGAGATAAGCATTTCCCTCAGTTTGAGAACCAAGGTATCAATCCAGTAGGAGGAACGCACAAGTCCCCAATAGTTGCACCTACACAAACAAACAAATACTTGCACCCAACGCGATAAAGGGGTTGTCAATCTCTTCATGGTTACTTGCAAGGATGAGATCTGATAGAGATATGTGTAAAAGATAAATAAAAGTGTAAAATAAGGTAAAGGTAAATAAATTGCAGCAAGGTATTTTTGGGTGTTTGGTTTTATAGATCTGAAAATAATATGGTAAAAATAGACCCGGGGGCCATAGTTTTCACTAGAGGCTTCTCTCTTGAAAGAACGCATATGGTGGGTAAACAAATTACTGTTGAGCAATTGATAGAAGTGCAAAGTTATGATGATATCTAAGGCAATGGTCCTGAATATAGGAATCACGTCCGTGACAAGTAGACCGACTCCTGCCTGCATCTACTACTATTACTCCACACATCGACCGCTATCCAGCATGCATCTAGTGTATTAAGTTAACAAGAACGGAGTAATGCCTTAAGCAAGATGACATGATGTAGAGGGATAGATCCAATCAATATGGTAAAAACCCCATCTTTTTATCCTTAATGTCAACAATACAAATACGTAAGATTGAACCCAAAACAAAGCACCTCTCCAATTGCAAGATAGATCAATCTAGTTGGCCAAACCAAATCAATAGATCAAAGAGAAATACAAAGCTATCTTAATCATGCATAAAAGATTTCAGAGAAGACTCAAATAATATTCATACATAATCTGATCATAAATCCACAATTCATCGGATCTTAACAAACGCACCGCAAAAGAAGATTACATCGAATAGAACTCCAAGAATATCGAGGAGAACATTGTATTGAAGATCAAAGACAGAGAAGAAGCCATCTAGCTACTAGCTATGGACCCGTAGGTCTGTGGTAAACTACTCACACATCATCTGAAGGGCAGCAAGGTTGGTGTAGAGGCCCTCCGTGATCGAATCCCCCTCTGGCGGAGTGCCTGAAAAGGCCCCAAGATGGGATCTCACGAGAATAGAAGCTTGCGGCAGCAGAAAAGTATTTTTTGGTGTGCCCTCTGGTATACGGGGAATATTTGGGTATTTATGGAGCTGAGATTAGGGTTAGAGGATCCATGGGGGGGGCACAAGCTCATAGGGCGCCCCCCCTATGGCGCGCCTGGTGAGCTTGTGGCTCACCCGTGGGCCTTCTGGCCTCCTCCCGAAGCTTCCTAGGTGTCTTCTGGTCCAAGAAAAATTGTCAAAAAGTTTCGTTCCGTTTGGACTCCGTTTGCTATTGATTTTCTGTAAAAGACAAAAACAAGGAAAAAAATAGCAACTGGCACTGTGCACTAGGTTAATAGGTTAGTCCCAAAAAATGATATAAAATAGCATAATAATGCCTATAAAACATCCAAGATTTATAATATAATAGCATGGAACAATAAAAAATTATAGATACATTGGAGACGTATCTAGTGGTCACAGATCCGCCAGGATCCCGTCCACCGGGGAAGAAAAGGACGTGCAGCGTTGACACACTCATCGTCGGCGAGCGAGGTCACACACTGACGACAAGGCCATCCTCTCAGACCTAGCGCCAGCGCGGGATGGCCTCCGTCCCCAAGCTCGTTGACGTAGTGTGTGCGAAGGATGACGACCACGAGCGAAGCCACTTCCCGCCGACCCTCGGGTATGCTACCACTTTTCGAACCATACCCTTTGTTCTATTGCCCCATCTGCCACGTCGCTGCATGTGGATGTTTTTTCACTCCCCCATCTCCCCAATTTACTATCCTTTGCTCTGCTAGTCACGCAGACAAAAACCTTAATTTTCACTATTAAAGGAAACCCTACTTCATGCAAACTAATCCATGTCTGGGTTGAATAAGGAAAGAAAGGGGGAAAAGTATTGTCGAAGAGACTAGGTATTGAACCTGCATCTTGGTTGAAAAGGGGAAAATTAGTAGCTAAGGAACGAGTCTCTTGTCTCTTGGTTGAAAAAGGGTAGAAAGGCATGACAACGCAATAGAGAATGACCAGATCGATTGGTTTGTTGTCCTCACATAGGAAAAAGGTGGCTAAAGAGAACAAAAATGGGACGTAATCCACACATGCTACCTGGATATTTGTTGCTCTGGGCAACCATCCCTCCCTCACCACTATATGCGTCCGTGGAGGTACATCATACTGGTGCGCCCACTGTCCGAAAGGGCCTCCCCATGCTCTTATTGCCTCTTTTTTGTTGTTAGTATAACGCCACCGGTAAAATCAAGCAATGCTATTGCTAAAGTGATGCCACATTTAACTAATGCCGCAGTCAGTCTAATGCCACCGATAAATTTAAGCAATGCCAAGTAATGTCACTGGATCATTTCAGGGTTTGCTGTTGATTGTGGATGTATTAAAGATTTTCGAGCTAAGGCATTCTAATGCTATTGCACAACCACTATACCAACGATGAAACTTATTACTACTTTCAGATTTTTGCACTGTTAATGCTTATAGATTACATACCTCACTTCATGATGTAATGATATGTCAAATTTTTTTGTACAGTGTCACCAAAATGCCAAGGCGGTGATGGCATTTTATTCCAGTTAAACTGCACACAAAAATATGAAGAGAAGAGGAAAGGTCAAGAGTGGGCACCTCCTCCTCCTGCTGTTTTCTTGATTTGTTTAATCAAGTTTTTATGTTTGATCGACTATCAAGATTGGGATAGCAATTTTTTAGGTCCCCTCGAGTTCGAAATGATATTTACCTTGAAGGTACATGGTTTGCAATTTTTTTATACTGTCATTAGTTAATAATGTTAGTTAGCCAGCCAGTATACAAATGCTGAAACTTGTTGCCTTTAGATTTTGTATAGTTAATGCTTATAGAAATCTTCCAGTGCTAGCTTATGGAAATCTGTTGAGTAAAACCATTGCACTGTACCCCATAATAAATAAACTACTCTACTGTTGCACTAGCCACTGGATTAGTATATATTTGTACTATTCGAATGGTGTTGCATTAGCATATGGAAATATATAAGGTGTGGCAAGCTTTCCCAGATATGTGCTCAAGAAAACTACTACCTGTTTTTCTAAATACTAGACGTTTGGGTACTTTAAATTGAACTGCGAAAACATCTTATATTAAGGAACAAAGGGTGTAGAATTAATTCAAATTATGCCAGCAAAGCTAGTCACACCTTTCTTAAATGTAATGTCCATTATGTTATCGGAGGAGGTCTGCATGTTTGTCTCTATTGCCTGCCGATTACATACTTGACATCATGATGTAATTCTAAGTCATTTTTTTTGTATAGTGTCACCGAATTGTCAAGGCGGTGATGGCATTTTATTTTAGTTGAACTGCACAAAAAATGCTTAAAAGAAGAGGAAAGGTCAGGAATGGTTCAATCTTTCAGAAAATACTATGTTAGCCTTCCTGACATCAGCCATTGTTGCCTTATTTATTCCTTCATACAGGTGGTTAGAAACAGTCTTGCTACCTTTTCCCATTAAGAAATTGGAATGCTTATATTTGTGACTCTATGCTTCAACTAGTGCCACTTTTATAGTAATCACACTTTCAATATCTGTGCAAACAGGTATGCTCGATTTTAGTGGAACTGCACAAAAGGCCCAAATGGTTCAACATTACGAGCATTTTTTCTTCCAAACAGTTATATCCAATTGGCGGCACTATGAGCTATTCATTACCAAGGTACATGATTTGCTACTATCTTGCTACTATTTTTATGCTGTCATTAGATAGTAATATTAGTTGTTCGCATGTAAATTTATTGGTAGGGTGGACCTCCATTGGTGGTGCAGGACATGATTCAATGATTGGATGCTCAATTTTGGTTGTATCGATTTCACCTCTTCCATCAATGCAAACATGGATATCCTTGGTCTGATGAAGAATAGGCGTTATATTTCTGCTCTGTACCAGCAAATCAATTTAGTACCAAATTGTCCAGTGCAAAAGATGACAATATCAAATTGTCCAATGCAAAACATGACAGATGCTAAGCGGAAACGACTAGCAGAGACGTGTATAAACCGAAAATAAAAGGTGGGGTATATGTTAACTAGCTGCTTGATATTTGTGCAAACAGATGTCTGCCCGTTGCTATTTGGCAAGCAAACAAAGTGACCTCAATTTTTGTGGAACTGCACAAGAGAATAGTATAGTCACTGCATGCAGTGCCATTTGAAAATAGACACAGAAAGATTGGATAGTCACTTCATGGACTGCACAAAAGTAGTACTGTACTATTTATTGGCCAACACTAGGCGCTTCACTGCTTTGGTCTGATTATCCAATGGGCATCATTTTGCCAAAGTTAAAGTTGTATTCTGAAAATAGTCTCGCCGTGTGATCGACAGATGGCCAACTCATATTTCAGTGGATGTTCCTCCATCATGTGTGGTTCATTCTCATGGTTCCATCTTTTGGTGAAACCACTTATGTTTGCAAGAGGAAATGTAGACTTTATAAACAAATTTGTCTTTCACTCTGTACTGAATGTTGGCCCAGAGAAGCATCCATGTTAGTAGCAAGAACAGATGTTTTTTCTTGATCTTTGCTTTAGGAGCTACATATTGTATATGATATGTGAATCATTGAGATGCATTAACATGTTGATCTTATGTATGGAATCATACTAGTTGGTTGTGAATTTGGGCTATTAATGTGAACATATTACAAAGCCAGGCCTGTGAGTCTCGTGTAAACATTTCGAACGGATCGGCTCTGACTACTGTGCACAACATGATCCTTATTTCTGTGTGCTCAGTGTTTACAAGTTACTAGCAGTTCCTTATTTCTCTTCGCTTAGTGTTTACAAGTTACCGATCGCCACTAGTTAGCCTACTAATACGCTCCTGGCAGTTTTAGTTGCGACGCAAGATCCAAATGTGGCAGTTTTTTGAATAAAAATGCCTACCTATGAAGGAACTAAGATGCTGTTCTGAAGAAAATGCCATGCAAATCTGAAGAAACTGCCAGCAAAAATGTTCGCAAATGCCTTATCTCCCAGCGAACATTCATCAGCTATTGTGATCCTACAAGTACACTATCCGACCTACTCGATCCTACACGAATAAGTAGCGGATCATGCACGTACCTCATCCGGATGAATCGAGTGCACTTGTTTGACCGTCATGCCGATGTGCAACCCAGAACGCACGAGACGCACCACTGACGGAACGGCACAATCATAATTTCAGTTTTTCTAGTTTTCCACGGCAAGCTGGCGCGCTAAGCCATGCTTGCTTATGAAGGAAATATGCCCTAGAGGCAATAATAGAGTTGTTATTTTATATTTCCTTATTCATGATAAAGGTTTATTATTCATGCTAGAATTGTATTGATCGGAAACTTAAATACATGTGTGAATACATAAACAAATACCGTGTCCCTAGTAAGCCTCTACTAGACTAGCTCGTTTATCAAAGATGGTTAAGGTTTCCTAACCATACACATGTGTTGTCATTTGATAACGGGATCACATCATTAGGAGAATGATGTGATGGACAAGACCCATCCGTTAGCTTAGCATATGATCGTTCAGTTTATTGCTATTGCTTTCTTGATAACAAATACATATTCCTTCGACTATGAGATTATGCAACTCCCGGATACCGGAGGAATACCTTGTGTTCTATCAAACATCACAACGTAACTGGGTGATCATAAAGATGCTCTATAGGTATCTCCGAACGTGTTTGTTGAGCTGGCATAGATCGAGATTAAGATTTGTCACTCTGAGTATCGGAGAGGTATCTCTGGGCCCTCTCGGTAATACACATCATAAGAAGCCTTGCAAGCAAAGTGACTAAGGAGTTAGTTGCAAGATGATGTATTACAGAACGAGTAAAGAGAATTGCCGGTAACGAGATTGAACTAGGTATGAAGATACCGACGATCGAATCTCGGGCAAGTAACATACCGATGGACAAAGGGAATTACGTATGTTGTCATTGTTGGGGAACATAGTATTCAAAAATTTCCTACGATCATGCAAGATCTATCTAGGAGAAGCATAGCAACGAGCGGGGAGAGTGTGTCTACGTACCCTCATAGACCGAAAGCGGAAGCGTTTAGTAACGCGGTTGATGTAGTCGAACGTCTTCGCGATCCAACCGATCCAAGTACCGAACGTACGGCACCTCCGCAATCTGCACACGTTCAGCTCGATGACGTCCCTCGTACTCTTGATCCAGCTGAGGCCGAGGGAGAGTTTCATCAGCACGACGGCGTGGTGACGGTGATGATGAAGTGATTCCGGCAGGGCTTCGCCTAAGCTCTCCGAAAATATGACCGAGGTGGAAATCTGTGGAGGGGGGCACCGCACATGGCTAAAAACAATTAACTTGTGTGTCCTAGGGTGCCCCCCTCCCCACGTATATAAAGGAGGGAGGGGGAGGCCGGCCGGCCCTCATAGGCGCGCCAAGGGGGGAGGAATCCTCCTCCTAGTAGGAGTAGGACTCCCCCCTTTCCTAGTCCTACTAGGAGAAGAAGGAAGGAGGGGGAAAGAGAAGGAAGGAGGGGGCGCCGCCCCTCCCCCTAGTCCAATTCGGACTAGGCCCATGGGGGGCGCGTGGCCAGCCCTTGGCTTCCCCTCTCTCTTTCCCCTAGGCCCAATAAGGCCCATTACTTCTCCGGTGGTTCCAATAACCCTTCCGGCACTCCGATAAATATCTGGAACCTTCCGGAACCTTTCCGGAGGCCAAATTCTATCTTCCAATATATCAATCTTTACCTCTCGGACATTCTGAGACACCTCGTCATGTCCGTGATCACATCCGGGACTCCAAACTACCTTCGGTACATCAAAACACATAAACTCATAATACCAATCGTCATCGAATGTTAAGCGTGCGGACCCTACGGGTTCGAGAACTATGTAGACATGACCGAGACTCATCTCCGGTCAATAACCAATAGCGGAACCTGGATGCTCATATTGGCTCCCACATATTCTACGAAGATCTTTATCGGTCAAACCGCATAACAACATACGTTGTTCCCTTTGTCATCGGTATGTTACTTGCCCGAGATTTGATCGTCGGTATCTCAATACCTAGTTCAATCTCGTTACCGGCAAATCTCTTTACTCGTTCCGTAATGTATCATCCCGTAACTAACTCATTAGTCACATTGCTTGCAAGGCTTCATATGATGTGCATTACCGAGAGGGCCCAAAGATACCTCTCCACCAATCGGAGTGACAAATCCTAATCTTGATCTGTGCCAACTCAACAAACACTATCGGAGACACCTGTAGAGTATCTTTATAATCACCTAGTTACGTTGTGACGTTTGATAGCACACAAGATGTTCCTTCGGTATTTGGGAGTTGCATAATCTCATAGTCAGAGGAACATGTATAAGTCATGAAGAAAGCAATAGCAACAAACTAAATGATCATCATGCTAAGCTAACGGATGGGTCTTGTCCATCACATCATTCTCCTAATGATGTGATCCCGTTCATCAAATGACAACACATGTCCATGGCTAGGAAACTTAACCATCTTTGATTAACGAGCTAGTCTAGTAGAGGCATACTAGGGACACTCTGTTTGTCTATGTATTCACACATGTACTAAGTTTCCGGTTAATACAATTCTAGCATGAATAATAAACATTTATCATGAAATAAGGAAATAAATAATAACTTTATTATTGCCTCTAGGGCATATTTCCTTCAGTCTCCCACTTGCACTAGAGTCAATAATCTAGTTCACATCGCCATGTGATTTAACACCAATAGTTCACATCACCATGTGATTAACACCCATAGTTCACATCGCTTATGTGACCAACACTCAAAAGGTTTACTAGAGTCAATAATCTAGTTCACATCACCATGTGATTAACACCCAAAGAGTACTAAGGTGTGATCAAGTTTTGCTTGTGAGAGAAGTTTAGTCAATGGGTCTGCCACATTCAAATCCGTATGTATTTTACAAATTTCTATGTCTACAATGCTCTGCACGGAGCTACTCTAGCTAATTGCTCCCACTTTCAATATGTATCCAGATTGAGACTTTGAGTCATCTAGATCGGTGTAAAAGCTTGCATCGACGTAACCTTTTACGACGAACTCTTTTATCACCTCCATAACCGAGAAATATTCCCTTAGTCCTCTTAGGTAACTAAGGATAACTTTGACCGCTATCCAGTGATCTATCCCTGGATCACTATCGTACCTCCTTGCTAAACTCATAGCAAGGCACACAACTGGTCTGGTACATAGCATGGCATACTTTATAGAACCTATGACTGAGGCATAGGGAATGACTTTCATTCTCTTTCTATCTTCTGCCATGGTCGGGTTTTGAGTCTTACTCAATTTTACACCTTGTAACACAGGCAAGAACTCCTTCTTTGACTGATCCATTTTGAACTTCTTCAAAATCTTGTCAAGGTATGTGCTTTGTGAAAGTCCTATTAAGCGTCTCGATCTATCCCTATAGATCTTGATGCTCAATACTTAAGCAGCTTCACCGAGGTCCTTTTTATTGAAAAATTCTTATTCAAGTATCCTTTTATGCTATCCAGAAATTCTATATCATTTCCAATATAATATCAGAAATGCTACAGAGCTCCCACTCACTTTCTTGTAAATACAGGCTTCACCGTAAGTCCGTATAGAACCATATGCTTTGATCACTTCATCAAAGTGTATATTCCAACTATGAGATGCTTGCACCAGTCCATAGATGGATTGCTGGAGCTTGTACATTTTGTTAACACCTTTAGGATTGACAAAACCTTCTGGTTGCATCATATACAACTTCTTCTTTAAAAATTCCATTAAGGAATGTAGTTTTGACATCCATTTGCCAGATTTCATAAAATGCGGCAATTTCTAACATGATTCAGACAGACTTTAAGCATCGATACGAGTGAGAAAATCTCATCGTAGTCAACACCTTGAACTTGTCGAAAAACTTTTGCGATAATTCGAGCTTTGTAGATAGTAACACTACTATCAGCGTCTATCTTCCTCTTGAAGATCCATTTTTTCTCAATGGCTCGCCGATCATCGGGCAAGTCAGTCAAAGTCCATACTTTGTTCTCATACATGGATCCTATCTCAAATTTCATGGCCTCAAGCCATTTATCGGAATCTGGGCTCATCATCGCTTCCTCATAGTTCGTAGGTTCGTCATGGTCTAGTAACATGACTTCCAGAACAGGATTACCGTACCACTCTGGTGCGGAACGTACTCTGGTTGACCTACGAGGTTCTGTAGTAACTTGATCTGAAGCTTCATGATCATCATCATTAGCTTCCTCACTAATTGGTGTAGGCATCACTGGAACTGATTTCTGTGATGAACTACTTTCCAATTCAAGATAAGGTACCACTACCTCATCAAGTTCTACTTTCCTCCCACTCACTTCTTTCGAGAGAAACTCCTTCTCTAGAAAGGATCCATTCTTAGCAACGAATATCTTGCCTTCGGATCTGTGATAGAAGGTGTACCCAACAGTCTCCTTTGGGTATCCTATGAGGACACTTTTCTCCGATTTGGGTTCGAGCTTATCAGGTTGAAGCTTTTTCACATAAGCATCGCAGCCCCAAACTTTAAGAAACGACAGCTTAGGTTTCCTGCTAAACCACAGTTCATACAGTGTCGTCTCAACGGATTTAGACGGTGCCCTATTTAACGTGAATGCAGCTGTCTCTAATGCATAACCCCAAAACGATAGTGGTAAATCGGTAAGAGACATCATAGATTGCACTATATCCAATAAAGTATGGTTATGACGTTCGGACACACCATTATGCTGTGGTGTTTCAGGTGGCATGAGTTTGTGAAACTATTCCACATTGTTTTAATTGAAGACCAAACTCATAACTCAAATATTTGCCTCCGCGATCAGATCGTAGAAACCTTATTTTCTTGTTACGATGATTTTCCACTTCACTCTGAAATTCTTTGAACTTTTCAAACATTTCAGACTTGTGTTTCATTAAGTAGATATACCCATATCTGCTCAAATCATCTGTGAAGAAAATAATGATACCCGCCGCGAGCCTCAATACTCATCGACCGCATACATCGGTATGTATTATTTCCAATAAGTCCGTAGCTTGCTCCATTGTTCCGGAGAATGGAGTTTTAGTCATCTTGCCCATGAGGCATGGTTCGCAAGCATCAAATGATTCATAATCAAGTGATTCCAAAAGTCCATCAGTATGGAGTTTCTTCATGCGCTTTACACCAATATGACCTAAACGGCAGTGCCACAAATAAGTTGCACTATCATTACTAACTTTGCATCTTTTGGCTTCAATATTATGAATATGTGTATCACTACGATCGAGATTCAATAAACCATTTACATTGGGTGTATGACCATAGAAGGTTTTTATTCGTGTAAACAGAACTACAATTATTCTCTGACTTAAATGAATAACCGTATTGCAATAAACATGATCCAATCATATTCATGCTCAACGCAAACACCAAATAACTTTTATTTTGCAATAAACATGATCCAATCATATTCATGCTCAACGCAAACACCAAATAACATTTATTTAGGTTCAACACTAATCCCGAAAATAGAGGGAGTGTGCGATGGTGATCTTATCAACCTTGGAATCACTTCCAACACCCATCGTCACCTCGTCATTAACTAGTCTCTGTTCATTTTGCAACTCCTATTTCGAGTTACTAATGTTAGCAACTGAACCAGTATCAAATACCCAGGGGCTACTATGAACACTAGTAAAATACACATCAATAACATGTATATCAAATAAACTTTTGTTCACTTTGCCATCCTTCTTATCCGCCAAATACTTGGGGCAGTTCCGCTTCCAGTGACCAGTCCTTTTGCAGTAGAAGCACTCAGTTTCAGGCTTAGGTCTAGACTTGGGCTTCTTCCCGGGAGTAGCAACTTGCTTGCTATTCTTCTTGAAGTTCCCCTTCTTCCCTTTGCCCTTTTCTTGAAACTAGTGGTCTTGTTAACCATCAACACTTGATGCTCTTTCTTGATTTCTACCTTCATTGATTTCAGCATCACGAAGAGCTCGGGAATCGTTTTTGTCATCCCTTGCATATTATAGTTCATCACGAAGTTCCAATAACTTGGTGACAGTGACTAGAGAATTCTGGCAATTACTATCTCATTCGGAAGATTAACTCCCACTTGATTCAAGCAACTGTAGTACTCAGACATTCTGAGCACATGCTCACTGGTTGAGCTATTCCCCTCCATCTTGTAGGCGAAGTACTTGTCAGAGGTCTCATACCTCTCGACACGGGCATGAGTTTGAAATACCGATTTCAGCTCTTGGAACATCTCGTATGCTCCATGTCGTTCAAAATGTTTTTGAAGTCCCGATTCTAAGCCGTAAAGCATGGTGCACTAAACTATCAAGTAGTCATCATACCGGGCTTTTCAAACATTCATAACGTGTGCATCTGCTCCTGCAATAGTTCTGTCACCTAGCGGTGCATCAAGGACATAATTCTTCTGTGCAGCAATGAGGATAAACCTCATATTATGGAACCAGTCCGCATCATTGCTACTATCATCTTTCAACTTAGTTTTCTCTAAGAACATATCAAAAATAAAATAGGGGAGCTATACGCGAGCTATTGATCTACAACATAATTTGCAAATACTACCAGGACTAAGTTCATGATAAATTAAAGTTCAATTAATCATATTACTTAAGAACTCCCACTTAGATAGACATCCCTCTAATCATCTAAGTGATCACGTGATCCAAATCAACTAAACCATGTCCGATCATCACGTGAGATGGAGTAGTTTTCAATGGTGAACATCACTATGTTGATCATATCTACTATATGATTCACGTTCGACCTTTCGGTCCCAGTGTTCCGAGGCCATATCTGCATAAGCTAGGCTCGTCAAGTTTAACCCAAGTATTCTGCGTGTGCAAAACTGGCTTGCACCCGTTGTATGTGAACGTAGAGCTTATCACAACCGATCATCACGTGGTGTCTCGGCACGACGAACTGTAGCAACGGTGCATACTCAGGGAGAACACTTGTACCTTGAAATTTAGTGAGAGATCATCTTATAATGCTACTGCCGTACTAAGCAAAATAAGATGCATAAAAGGATTAACATCACATGCAATTCAATATAAGTGATATGATATGGCCATCATTATCTTGTGCCTTTGATCTCCATCTCCAAAGCACTATCATGATCACCATCGTCACCGGCGCCCCAGCTTGATCTCCATCGTAGCATCGTTGTCGTCTCGCCAACTTATTGCTTCTACGACTATCGCTACCGCTTAGTGATAAAGTAAAGCAATTACATGGCGATTGCATTGCATACAATAAAGCGACAACCATATGGCTCCTGCCGGTTGCCGATAACTTAGTTACAAAACATGATCATCTCATACAACAAATTATATCACATCATGTCTTGACCATATCACATCACAGCAAGCCCTGCAAAAACAAGTTAGACGTCCTCTACTTTGTTGTTGCAAGTTTTACGTGGCTGCTACGGGCTTCTAGCAAGAACCGTTCTTACCTACGCATCAAAACCACAACATGGTGTAGTGATTGCTTTTTGATCTTCCAAAAGAACCCTCTTCGTTGAAACCGGTTCAACTAAAGTGAGAGAGACAGACACCCGCCGGTCACCTTTAAGCAACGAGTGCTCGCAGCGGTGAAACCAGTCACGCGTAAGCGTACGCGTAATGTCGGTCCGGGCCGCTTCATCTCACAATACCGCTGAACCAACAACTAGTAACAGCAAGCAATATGTATACACCCACGCCCACAACTCCTTTGTGTTCTACTCGTGCATATCATCTACGCATAGACCTGGCTCTGATGCCACTGTTGGGGAACGTAGTATTCAAAAATTTCCTACGATCACGCAAGATCTATCTAGGAGAAGCATAGCAACGAGCGGGGAGAGTGTGTCTACGTACCCTCGTAGACCGAAAGCGGAAGCGTTTAGTAACGCGGTTGATGTAGTCGAACGTCTTCGCGATCCAACCGATCCAAGTACCGAACGTACGGCACCTCCGCGATCTGAACACGTTCAGCTCGGTGACGTCCCTCGTACTCTTGATCCAGCTGAGGCCGAGGGAGAGTTTCGTCAGCACAACGGCGTGGTGACGGTGATGATGAAGTGATTTCAGCAGGGCTTCGCCTAAGCTCTCTGAAAATATGACCGAGGTGGAAATCTGTGGAGGGGGGCACCGCATACGGCTAAAAACAATTAACTTGTGTGTCCTAGGGTGCCCCCCTCCCCACGTATATAAAGGAGGGAGGGGGAGGCCAGCCGGCCCTCATAGGCGCGCCAAGGGGGGAGGAATCCTCCTCCTAGTAGGAGTAGGACTCCCCCCTTTCCTGGTCCTACTAGGAGAAGAAGGAAGGAGGGGGAAAGAGAAGGAAGGAGGGGGCGCCGCCCCTCCCCCTAGTCCAATTCGGACTAGGCCCATGGGGGGCGCGCGGCCAGCCCTTGGCTGCCCCTCTCTCTTTCCTCTAGGCCCAATAAGGCCCATTACTTCTCCGGTGGTTCCGATAACCCTTCCGGCACTCCGATAAATATTCGGAACCTTTCCAGAGGCCAAATACTATCATCCAATATATCAATCTTTACCTCTCGGACATTCTAAGACTCCTCGTCATGTCTGTGATCACATCCGGGACTCCGAACTACCTTCGGTACATCAAAACACATAAACTCATAATACCGATCGTCATCGAACGTTAAGCGTGCGGACCCTACAGGTTCGAGAACTATGTAGACATGACCGAGACTCATCTCTGGTCAATAACCAATAGTGGAACCTGGATGCTCATATTGGCTCCCACATATTCTACGAAGATCTTTATCGGTCAAACCGCATAACAACATACATTGTTCCCTTTGTCATCGGTATGTTACTTGCCCGAGATTCGATCGTCGGTATCTCAATACCTAGTTCAATCTCGTTACCGGCAAGTCTCTTTACTCGTTCCGTAATGTATCATCCCGTAACTAACTCATTAGTCACATTGCTTGCAAGGCTTCATATGATGTGCATTACCGAGAGGGCCCAGAGATACCTCTCCGACAATCGGAGTGACAAATCCTAATCTTGATCTATGCCAACTCAACAAACACTATCGGAGACACCTGTAGAGCATCTTTATAATCACCCAGTTACGTTGTGACGTTTGATAGCACACAAGGTGTTTCTTCGGTATTCGGGAGTTGCATAATCTCATAGTCAGAGGAACATGTATAAGTCATGAAGAAAGCAATAGCAACAAACTAAACGATCATCATGCTAAGCTAACGGATGGGTCTTGTCCATCACATCATTCTCCTAATGATGTGATCCCATTCATCAAATGACAACACATGTCCATGGCTAGGAAACTTAACCATCTTTGATTAACGAGCTAGTCTAGTAGAGGCATACTAGGGACACTCTGTTTGTCTATGTATTCACACATGTACTAAGTTTCCGGTTAATACAATTCTAGCATGAATAATAAACATTTATCATGAAATAAGGAAATAAATAATAACTTTATTATTGCCTCTAGGGCATATTTCCTTCAGTCATAGGGTTCGACCGATAAAGATCTTCGTAGAATATGTAGGAGCCAATATGGCCATCCAGGTTCCGCTATTGGTTATTGACAGGAGAGGTGTCTCGGTCATGTCTACATAGTTCTCGAACCCGTAGGGTCCGCACGATTAACGTTCGTTGACGATATAGTGTTATATGAGTTATATGATTTGGTGACCGAATGTTGTTCGGAGTCCCGGATGAGATCACGGACATGAAGAGGAGCTCCAGAATGGCCCGGAGGTAAAGATTGATATATAGGACGATGATATTTGGACACCGGAAGAGTTTCGGAGTGTACCGGGTAGTCATAGGGGCACTAGAAGGGGTTCTGGACACCCCCGGGAGGTCTATGGGCCTAATGGCCCAAGGGGAGAGACACACCAGCCCACAAGGGGGCTGGCGTGCCCCTCACCCTGGCCGCCGGCCCTAGGGAAGGAAAGGGGGGAGGGCTAGCCCCTCCTGCCTTCCCCTCCACATGGGAGAAAGGAAAGGGGGGTGCCACCCTCCCCTGCCTTTCCCCACGCGCCTAGAAAGGCAAGGGGGGTGCGGCTAGGGGCAGGACCCCAAGTGGGATTCGGCCCCACTTGGGGCGCCTCCTTGGCTGCTCCTCCCTCCCCCCCCCCCACCTATATATATGTGGGAGGGGGCGCCACACATAAACGACGACAATCTCTTAGCCGTGGGCGGCGGCCCCCTCCACAGTTCCGTCCCTCGGTCATATTTTCGTAGTGTTTAGGCGAAGCCTTGCGGAGATAGCTTCACCATCACCGTCACCATGCCGTTGTGCTGCCGGAACTCATCCACTACTTCACCGTCTTGCTGGATCAAGAAGGCGAGGACGTCACCGAGCTGAACATGTGCTGAACGCGGAGGTGTCGTACATTCGGTACTCGATCGGTTGGATCACGAAGAAGTTTGACTACATCAACCACATTACTAAATGCTTCCACTTACGGTCTACGAGGGTACATAGACACACTCTCCCCCTCGTTGCTATGCATCTCCATGGATAGATCTTGCGTGTGCATAGAAATTTTTTTGTTTTCCATGCAACGTTTCCCAATAGTGGCATCCGAGCCAGGTCTATGCGTAGAAGATATGCACGAGTAGAACACAAAGAGTTGTGGGCGGTGATAGTCATACTGCTTACCACCAACGTCTTATTTTGATTCGGTGTTATTGTGGGATGAAGCGGCCCGGACCAACCTTACATGTCCACGCACATGAGACCGGTTCCACCAACTGACATGCAACTAGTTTTGCATAAAGGTGGCTGGCGGGTGTCTGTTTCTCCTACTTTAGTTGAATCGAATTTGACTACGGCCGGTCCTTGAAGAAGGTTAAAACAGCAAACTTGATGAATCACCGTTGTGGTTTTTGCGTAGGTAAGAACGGTTCTTGCTAGAAGCCCGTAGCAGCCACGTAAAACTTGCAACAACAAAGTAGAGAACGTCTAACTTGTTTTTGCAGGGCATGTTGTGATGTGATATGGTCAAGATATGATGTGATATATGTCAATGGATGAGATGATCATGTTTTGTAATATCGACAACCGGCAGGAGCCTTAGGGTTGACTCTTTATTGTATGAAATGCAAGCGCCATGTAATTGCTTTACTTTATCGCTATGCGTTAGCAATAGTTGTAGAAGCAATAGTTGGCGAGATGACCCCAACACAACGATGGAGATCAAGGTGTCGAGCCAGTGACGATGGAGATCATGATGATGCTTTGGAGATGGAGATCAAAAGCACAAGATGATGATGGCCATATCATGTCACATATTTTGATTGCATGTGATGTTTATCCTTTATGCATCTTATTTTGCTTAGAACGGTGGTAGCATTATAAGATGATCCCTTAACTAAATTTCAAGATAAAAGTGTTCTCCTCAAGTATGCACCATTGCCAAAGTTCATCATTTTGAAGCACCTCGTGATGATCGGGTGTGATAGACTCTATGTTCACATACAACGGGTGTAAGACCGTTTTGCACATGCAGAATACTTGGGTTAAACTTGACAAGCCTAGCATGTACAGATATGGTCTCGGAACACTGGAGACCGAAAGGTTGAACGTGAGTCATATAGTAGATATGATCAACATAGAGATGTTCACCATTGATGACTACCCCATCTCACGTGATGATCGAACATGGGTTAGTTGATTTGGATCATGTATCACTTAGATAACTTAAGGGATGTTTATTTAAGTGGTAGTTCATTAATAATTTGATTAATTGAACTTAATTTATCATGAACTTAGTCTTAATAGTTTTGCATATCTATGTTGTAGATCAATGGCCCGAGCTACCATTCCCCTGAATTTTAATGCGTTTCTAGAGAAAGCTAAGTTGAAAGATGATGGTAGCAACTACACGGACTGGGTCCGTAACTTGAGGATTATCCTCATTACTGCGCAGAAGAATTATGTCCTTGATGCACCGCTAGGTGACAACCTGCTGCAGGAGCTACTGCAGATGTTATGAACATCTGGCAGGCTCGATCTGATGACTACTCGATAGTTCATTGTGCCATGCTTTACAACCTAGAACCGGGACTTCAAAGACGTTTTGAACGTCATGGAGCATATGAGATGTTCCAAGAGTTGAAGTTAATATTTCAAGCAAATGCCCGGGTTGAGAGATATGAAGTCTCCAACAAGTTCTATAGCTGCAAGATGGAGAAGAACAGTTCTGTCAGTGAACACATACTCAAAATGTCTGGGTATCATAACCACTTGACTCAGCTGGGAGTTGATCTTCCAGTTGATAGTGTTATTGATAGAGTTCTTCAATCACTGACACCAAGCTACAAAGGCTTCGTGATGAACTATAATATGCAAGGGATGAATAAAATGATTCCTAAGCTCTTCGCAATGCTTAAGGCTGCGGAGGTAGAAATCAAGAAGGAGCATCAAGTGTTGATGGTTAACAAGACCGCTAGTTTCAAGAAAAAGTGCAAGGGAAAGAAAGGGAACTTCAAGAAGAATGGCAAGCAAGTTGCCACTCCCGGGAAGAAGCCCAAAGCTGGACCCAAGCCTGAAACTGAGTGCTTCTACTGCAAAGGGAATGGTCACTGGAAGCGGAACTTCCCCAAATACTTGGCGGATAAGAAGGATGGCAAAGTGAACAAAGGTATATTTGATATACATGTTATTGATGTGTACCTTGCTAATGCTCGTAGCAGCGCCTGGGTATTTGATACTGGTTCGGTTGCTCATATTTGTAACTCGAAACAGGAGCTGCGAAATAAACGAAGATTGGGTAAGGACGAGATGACGATGCGCGTCGAGAATGGTTCCAAGGTCGATGTGATCGCTGTCGGCATGCTACCTCTACATCTACCTTCGAGATTAGTTTTAGACCTCAATAATTGTTATTTGGTGCCAGCGTTGAGCATGAACATTATATCTGGATCTTGTTTATTGCGAGACGGTTATTCATTTAAATCAGAGAATAACGGTTGTTCTATTTATATGAGTAATACCTTTTATGGTCATGCACCCTTGATGAATGGTCTATTCTTGTTGAATCTCGATCGTAGTGATACACATATTCATAATATTGATGCCAAAAGATGCAAAGTTGATAATGATAGTGCAATATTGTCACGCCCCCGATTTGACCGTACACTAATCATGCACGCAAATGTGTACGACCAAGATCAGGGACTCACGGGAAGATATCACAACTCAACTCTAGACACAAATTAAAGATCATACAAGCTTCATATTACAAGCCAGGGGCCTCAAGTGCTCGAATACATAAGCTCGATACAAACAAGTCAGCTGAAGCAACAATATCTGAGTACAGACATAAGGTTAAACAAGGTGCCATAAGATGGCTAGCACAAACTGGGATACAGATCGAAAGAGGCGCATGCCTCCTGCCTGGGATCCTCCTAACTGCTCCTGGTCGTCGGCGGCGGCCTGCACGTAGTAGTAGGCACCCTCGGTGTAGTAGGAGTCATCGAAGGTGGCGTCTGGCTCCGGGGCTCCAGCATCTGGTTGCGGCAACCGAGAAGAAAGGAAAAAGGGGGGAAAGGGGGAGCAAAGCAACCGTGAGTACTCATCCAAAGTACTCGCAAGCAAGGATCTACACTACATATGCATCGGTATCAATAAATGGGTAGTATCTGTGGACTGAACTGCAGAATGCCAGAATAAGAGGGGGATAGCTAGTCCTAGCAAAGACTACGCTTCTGGTAGCCTCCATCTTAAAGCTGTAGAAGAGAGTAGCTGGTAAGTTAACCAAGTAACAATCGTATAGCATAATCCTACCCGGCTATCCTCTCCTCGTCGCCCTGTGAGAGAGCGATCACCGGGTTGTATCTAGAACTTGTAAGGGGTGTGTTTTATTAAGTATCCGGTTCTAGTTGTCATAAGGTCGAAGTACAACTCCGGGTCATCCTTTTACCGAGGGACATGGCTATTCGAATAGATAAACTTCCCTGCAGGGGTGCACCATATTTCCCAACATGCTTGATTACTCTGGCCGGACACACTTTCCAGGGTCATGCTCGGCCTCGAAAGATCAACACGTCGCAGCCCTACCAACAGAGAGATCAGCACGCCGGTCTAAATACTCAGCGCGCAGGGGTCTGGGCCCATCGCCCATTGCACACCTGCACATTGCGAACACGGCCGGAAGCAGACCTAGCCCCCTTAATACAAGCGCAGGCGTTCCAGTCCAATCCGGCACGCGCCGCTCAACCACTGACGTCAAGAAGGCTTTGGCTGATACCACGACATCGAGAGCCCATAACGGTTCCCACGTAGTTGCTTAGTGTGTATAGGCTCGTAGCTAGACTCAGATCAAATACCAAGATCTCGTTAAGCGTGTTAATTGATGCAACCACGGACGCCGACCAGGGACTAGGCCCACCTGTCTCCTAGGTGGTCGCAACCTACCTTGTTGCTCCGCCACAAAGTAACAATCAGGGGGCTGTCGGGAACCCAGGCCCACCACTACCTGGGTGGAACCACCTGCCCCTTCAGCCCCCATCTCCGAACAGTAACATAAGTAATGTAAAAGTATATAGTATATGTACTCGTGATCACCTCCCGAAATGATCACGGCCCAGTAGTATAGCATGGCAGACGGACAAGAGTGTAAGGCCACTGATGATAAACTAGCAACCTATACTAAGCATATAGGATTGTAGGTATGGTAACAACAGAAGTAACAAGGACAGGCTATGCAGCAGTATAGGATCAAACCGATGAAATAGTAACACTACTATAATGCAAGCAGTAGAGGGAAAGAGTAGGCGATATCGGGATGAACAACGGGGGTTGGCTTGCCTGGAAGCTCAGTCGAGAAGGAGGGGTTGTCAACACCGTACTCGATCGGGGCAGCAGCAGCGTCAGTCTCGTAGTCTACCGAAGAGAAGAGGGGGGAGAAACAATGAATACAATGCAAATAGATACATGACAATGCATGACATGACATTAAGCGGTGCTAGGTGTGCCCTAACGCGGTATTAGGTGATACCAGCAAGGGGGGAAACAACCGGGAAAGTATTCCCGGTGTTTCGCATTTTCGGACAGACGGACCGGAGGGGGACGGTTGCAGGTTCGCTATGTTAGGGACGTGCAGCGGACGAACGGACTGCGTATTCGGATTTGTCTCGTCGTTCTGAGCAACATCCATGTACAAAGTTTTTTCATCCGAGCTACGGACTATTTTATATTAATTTTCAAAGTTTTATTCATTTTCTGAATTTATTTTAATTCGAAATTAAAAGACAAAATGCTAAGTGTACCCACAAAGTGTACCCAGCAGGGTACACTGTGGCTGACATGTGGGCCAGGGGGACCCAGTTGACCAGTCAAAGTTTGACTGGTCAACAGGGGGTAGGGCCCCCTGTCATACACTGATTACTAATTAACAGGATTAGTTAGTTAATCTGCAGGTTAATTAATGTTAAGTTAATTAAGCAGACTTAATTAAGTTAATTAATTAATTATTAATTAATTTATGATTATTATTATTATTTTGTGTGTTCGTTTTCTGGCGCGGGTCCCACTGGTCAGCTGCCCAGAGGGCCTAACGGGCGCGCGGGCAGGCGGTCTACGGGCGCAGAAGCGCTGCGCGCGCCCGACCCGGGCGAGGGCCTAGCGGGCGCTACTGGGCGCCGGCGCCGGAGGTGGCCGCGGGCATGACGAAGCGAAGCAGCAGCAGTGTTGGGGCGGCGGAACCGCGGTGAGGCAGTGGCCAGAGCGGGCTGTGGCCGAGCGCGGCGCGCGAGCGGACGCGGCCGTGGTGGCGCGGGGCAGTGTGGAGTGCGGCGACGGCGAGCGCTGGGCTGGCGAGCAGCGCCGGGCACGGGCGGCGGCGGGTGGCGATGGCGCACGATAAGCAGGGCGGCCGCGCAGGGCGAGGGCCGATGCGGGGACCGAGCGGGCACGGCCACGGCGAGGTGCTGGCCGCGAGCGAGCGGGTCGGCGCGGTGAGTAGCGGAAGAGATAGGGAGGAGTGGCCGGGCCCCAAGGCGGTGGTGTGCGCGAGCGGTAGCAGTAGTTGAGGGCGACAGCAGCGCAAAGGCGCAAGCGGTAGCAGGGGAGCACGGGGCTGCAGGGACGCAACAGCGCGGCAGCACGACGCGCGGCGGATGGGTGGCGAGCAGGGCCGAGCGGGGCTGCACGGGCGACGCCGGAGCGAGAGCGGGACGATGGCAGGGCGCGCAAGCGCGCGATGTGCGCACGGGGACGGGGGGAGAAGAGGGAGGCAGCGCCAGGGCTCACCCCCATTTGTAGATGAACAGGGGGTCGGCAAGGCTCGAGGGCGCCGTTGGGGAGGAGACGGGGAGGCAGTTCGGCGACGGGGCGGCGAGGCGGCGCCGGCGAGCAGCAACGGCGTCGGGGCAGATCCCCCTGATCTAGATCGGGAGGAGGCAGAGGGAGTCCGGCGGGGAGGAGGATGAGGAAGCGATCCGGCGAGGCGGCACCGGCGACGAGGAGGTCGAGGACGAGCGCGGCCTCGGGGACGGGGATGGGCGTCGTCCAGATCCAGGGGGCGAGGGGAAGTGAGAGGGGATCGGGGAGGGGAGAGGCTAGGGTTCGGGTGTCGGCAGGCCATATAGGCCAGGGGCGCGGTTGGGCCGGTGGGCCGGCCGGCTGGGTCGGGGCCCAGTTGGCCAGGGGGTTTTCTGTTTTTATTTTTCTTTTGTTTTATTTATGTTAGAGTATTTAAACATTTTATAAAAGTGTGGTTTCTCCACCATAATTACCTATGCATTATTTGTCACCTCCAGAACATTTTAGTTTAATATTCAAAAACTTTTATTGTCTGACTTGATTTTGAATTTTAATTTTGACTCGGTTTTGAATCAGAGTGAGTTTAGCAACAGTAACAGTGGTGACATGGCATCATTAGCAGATGTTCACTGTAGCTTAATTATCCGGGCGTCACAATTCTCCTCCACTACAAGAAATCTCGTCCCGAGATTTTAAGAGGTGGAGCAAGGGGGAAAGATCTGGTTACGAAATTCTAACGAATCTTCTCGGTCTTGGTTGCTCTTCTCGAAGAGGTCGATCCATTATGTTGATGTCTTCATTTCTCTGCTTCAGGTCATCATGATGAAGTGGGCATCCTTTCTTCGGGAACTCCATCATACTTACGAACGAATAAAGGGGGGTATTCCAGGAGAACGGACCTCTACATTTGTTTATCTGGTAGATAACATCAGGGAAGCTGGCGGAAAGTAACTCTCGAATTGAAACTTATGAAAATATCGAGAGCAAAGTAAGAAGGTGCAAAATAGAAGTTTCAAGCGGATGGGCAATCATTCGTTGCCTGAATCGAAGTGCGAAAGGGGTTCAGAGCAACGGCAATAAGTATTGTGCCTAATACTAGAATAGATCATTAGGAAGGTGACCCGTGAATTACATCTGAAGTCAAGTGCGAGAAATAACTTGGGAGACAGCGGTGTACAGGAGAGTCAGGTTTCGATCCTGTGGAATTGTGGGTTATGGGCCCACCATGTGGGTTAAGAGTAGGAGGAGCGGTGACACCTTGCACGGTCATGGTAGCAGGACATGTCAGAGGACAGCTTGTCAGTTATGTTGACAACAAATGTTGGTACCAAGGGCGAGGGACGAACAGAACCATTCTCCCGCTCGTTTGAATGAGGCGGACCAATAGGCAAAGTTCTCATCCATCGGTGGTTACCGGAATGTCATCAACAATAGTAACAGGGTCTTACTGAGTGGTACAACAAAGTGTTTACATAAGTAGGAGAGTATTACTGCTTAGATCATATAGACCACAAGATAGGTTAAACAAAATAATGGAAAGGAAAATGTGATTAAACACATATTTCAGGGGTATATCCTTCCCAAGGACAAGCAGAGTATGATATCGATGATAGGATAGAAAGTAGAAACCATTTAGGTAAGGGGAGAGGAATTTCATGACATTACCCATACAACGGTGTTTGGATAATTGATAAAGAAAATGTAGCATTGTGCTTCAAATGTTCTTATTGAAAATCAGAGTACCACAGACATGCTTCAAGATAGCATTGGCATGGTCTTCAAGCAAGTTCAGACTTTGGATACACAAAGGATCCATCAGGAACAACCTATAGAGTAAGTCTTACAATTTCCTCATGGAAGATCGAGATTTCCAAAAAGATGGATTTCCACCATTATGTGAACAAGGAGATAACATTTGTCAGATCAAATGATATAATGATGTATGCTTGAGGAAAACATACACACTTAAACATTGGTTGAAAAGTGCACCCGAAATATGGGCTTAGGTAGCATGATCAAGGTTAGAATGGTGATTCAATAACCAAAAGACTTAGAATGAAACTATCGAACATTCACTTCAAAGCAATAGGGCTACTAGAAGTTTTGAATTCACACATCATAGTTCAGTTATCGGTATCCCGGTTAGAAACGACACAAGAAAGAATGGTGATGGTGAGAAGTATCACTATACCAAGAATTCTTAAGAGGTGGAGCAATCCTCACAACATCCTTGACATAAAAGACAGTAATACTTCAAGGTAGAACATATTACAAGCTAGATAGCAAGTTGTATCCATAACATGAACAAGTTTGTGATGAAAGGAAGGTAAGGATGTTTTCGATGGTATCCCAAATTACCAAGGGACGAGGATGGCACTTATCATCAAGAATTCGATTGATAGCCTGGAAGGAGTCAAAATGTTGATCATGACTAAGAGGCTCCACGAAGTAGCAATCGAACAGCGACTGCATCCAGCAAAAGGACTGATGCAGCGAGAGATTATTGGATCCACGGAAACGACACAAACTTGAAATCAAGTTTGTTGTTCAAGGTGAAACAATAAGACGAGGAAATCGACGTAATCTTAGCTCATCGTCAAAAGTTGTGCCCTAGGAATAAGGACCAAGTAGCACAGTTAAAAAGTTGCATGATAATGATATAGCCGATCAGGCTAGGAATGACTTGAAGGATTAATAAACTCATAAGCAACGAAGATTACTTAGAGTTATTGAATCGGAGTGCGGAATTGATTCACTTATCGGTGTCCTTGAGTGTCTAACAACTCAGAACCCGGGGAAAATCTGAAATCGGTGAGAAGCAATTCTAGATGAAGACTCATAGGAAGCAACATAGTTCTTTGATATTCTTGAGATACCAGAGGGTAATACTCGAAAGTAGGATAGAATAAAGGTTGGACAGGTGTATTGATCTGTAGAAGACAAGTACTTTAACTTGTCCGAGAAAAGGAATCAAATAATATCAATATGGCTGGAACCATGATTGCAAAAGACCAGATATCAGATATAAGATGAACTTATACCAGGGGAATAATTAATTTAAGAGAAGCTTCCATGATAAGATATACATCGTGTCCATGGGCATGAATACAAAGTTCAAGGTCGACTCCCACTTCTCCAATGCATAACCTTTCATTCACTTCTCATGTTTGATGAAGTTGTAGTGTTGAAATTTTATCTGGCAAAATACCAGAAGAGTATGACTCGTGAAAACTTTCGGGTTCACACAGATTAAGGAAGGCATAGGTTCAACCCATCGGGGCATCTTAGAAACATATACCACAAGCTTCAAGAGTAAACATCACCAGCTCGAAAGCAGAGCATGGTTGGCCAAATTAGAGAATAGGATTTACCAATGGCATTATGTATCAGGAAAAGAACTTCTCGAGGTTTTTGTATACGAAGGACACTGTCGGATGATAATTCAACAAAGGATCTGACGGTCCATAACAGAGCTGATGTGAGCATCGGCACACATCTAGAGGAAGAGACAATGCAAATGCAATGGATTATAGAAGCAACTGACTAATTCAAAGCTCAATTGCAAAGGAATTATGATTTCCAAATTAAGGGATCAGAAGCAAATGCTCTGATTAAGGATGGATAAGTTGAGTAGGCTTAGGGGTACAATCGATGGCAATCCGATTGGTCGAGATCCAGCTCATGTTTAAAACAACGTCTGAGCCGAAGGGAAGAAATCTAATTGCTTGATGATTGCGAGCATTCGCAAACATATCGAATCAAATGCTCAAAATGATGATGACAAAGAATGCTAATGAATATTGGTAGACATATCGAAGTAATTATAATGCAAGCAGGTAAGGAAGAACAAGGGCAATAGGCTATTGAGGATTTTTCGGAAGATCGATTAGTATTCCAAATAATTTTTTGTAACACATGAACAACTAGGGACGAACGGATACTCGGCAAGCGCGAGTAATTATCCGTAGGGGTATTCATGTGGCAAAGAACTGCAAGGCAGTAGGCTCAAAGGATTCTCGGGACAACGGAGAGTATTTCGGGACATCTTGTAATAACAAGAGCAACTGAGAATGGATGTAAGGGCAAGTGTAAGTAGTTATCCATAAGGATATATCGGTGGTAGGGAATTGCAAGGGCGGTGGCACATCGGTCTCGAGAAAACATCGAAGAGTATCTTCAGAACCTTCTGGTGAATCAAGCCATCGTCTAAATGAAGGGGCTCTCCAGGAGGAAGTATTTACGAGAACGTAAAGTTAGAGTTACTAAAATCATTTAACCCGAATAGAAGAGAGATCAGAGTCCCAGAGTATAGACGAGGAATAAAAGATCCTAATACCACCCAATGGCGACGTGGGCCCGTAAGCCGCACAACCATGTTAATAAAAATTTTCCAATGTCTAGACTCGACTTCGGGCAAGGAGTGTGGAAGGAGGATTCCTACAGGCAGTCGTCTCTGATACCAACTTGTGACGCCCCCGATTTGACCGTACACTAATCATGCACGCAAATGTGTATGACCAAGATCAGGGACTCACGGGAAGATATCACAACACAACTCTAGACACAAATTGAAGATCATACAAGCTTCATATTACAAGCCAGAGGGCTCGAATACATAAGCTCGATACAAACAAGTCAGCGGAAGCAACAATATCTGAGTACAGACATAAGGTTAAACAAGGTGCCATAAGATGGCTAGCACAAACTAGGATACAGATCGAAAGAGGCGCAGGCCTCCTGCCTGGGATCCTCCTAACTACTCCTGGTCGTCGGCGGCGGCCTGCACGTAGTAGTAGGCACCCTCGGTGTAGTAGGAGTCGTCGAAGGTGGCGTCTGGCTCCGGGGCTCCAGCATCTGGTTGCGGCAATCGAGAAGAAAGGAAAAAGGCAGGAAAGGGGGAGTAAAGCAACCGTGAGTACTCCTCCAAAGTACTCGCAAGCAAGGATCTACACTACATATGCATCGGTATCAATGAAATGGGTAGTATCTGTGGACTGAACTGTAGAATGCCAGAATAAGAGGGGGATAGCAAGTCCTAGCGAAGACTGCGCTTCTGGTAGCCTCCATCTTGAAGCAGTAGAAGAGAGTAGCTAGTAAGTTAACCAAGTAACAATCGTATAGTCTGATCCTACCCGGCGATCCTCTCCTCGTCGCCCTGTGAGAGAGCGATCACCGGGTTGTATCTGGAACTTGTAAGGGGTGTGTTTTATTAAGTATCCGGTTCTAGTTGTCATAAGGTTGAAGTACAACTCCGGGTCATCCTTTTACCGAGGGACACGGCTATTCGAATAGATAAACTTCCCTGCAGGGGTGCACCACATTACCCAACACGCTTGATTACTCTGGCCGGACACACTTTCCAGGGTCATGCCCGGCCTCGGAAGATCAACACGTCGCAGCCCAACCTAGGCTCAACAGAGAGGTCAGCACGCCGGTCTAAATCCTAAGCACGCAGAGGTCTGGGCCCATCGCCCATTGCACACCTGCACATTGCGAATGCGGCCGGAAGCAGACCTAGGGCCCTTAATACAAGCGCAGGCGTTCCAGTCCAATCCGGCGCGTGCCGCTCAACCACTGACGTCAAGAAGGCTTTGGCTGATACGACGACGTCGAGAGCCCATAATTGTTCCCACATAGTTGGTTAGTGCGTATAGGCTCGTAGCCAGACTCAGATCAAATACCAAGATCTCGTTAAGCGTATTAATTGATGCAATCGCGGACACCGACCAGGGACTAGGCCCACCTGTCTCCTAGGTGGTTGAAACCTACCCTGTCGCTCTACCACAAAGTAACAATCAGGGGGCTGTCGGGAACCCAGGCCCACCACTACCTGGGTGGAACCACCTGCCCCTTCAGCCCCCATCTCCGAACAGTAACATGAGTAATGTAAAAGTATATAGTATATGTACCCGTGATCACCTCCCGAAGTGATCACGGCCCAGTAGTATAGCATGGCAGACGGACAAGAGTGTAAGGCCACTGATGATAAACTAGCAACCTATACTAAGCATATAGGATTGCAGGTAAGGTAACAACAGAAGTAACAAGGACAGGCTATGCAGCAGTATAGGATCAAACCGATGAAACGGTAATACTACTCTAATGCAAGCAGTAGAGGGAAAGAGTAGGCTATATCGGGATGAACAAGGAGGGTTGGCTTGCCTGGAAGCTCAGTCGAGAAGGAGGGGTCGTCAACACCGTAGTCGATCGGGGCAGCAGCAGCGTCGGTCTCGTAGTCTACCGGAGAGAAGAGGGGCAAGAAACAATGAATACAATGCAAACAGATACATGACGATGCATGACATGACATTAAGCGGTGCTAGGTGTGCCCTAACGCGGTATTAGGTGATACCGGCAAGGGGGGAAACAACCGGGAAAGTATTCCCGGTGTTTCGCGTTTTCAGACAGACGGACCGGAGGGGGACGGTTGAAGGTTCGCTATGTTAGGGACGTGCGGCGGACGAACGGACTGCGTATTCGGAGTTGTCTCATCGTTCTGAGCAACTTCCATGTACAAAGTTTTTTCATCCGAGCTACGGACTATTTTATATTAATTTTCAAAGTTTTATTCATTTTCTGAATTTATTTTAATTCAAAATTAAAAGACAAAATGCTAAGTGTACCCAGCAGGGTACACTGTGGCTGACATGTGGGCCAGGGGGACCCAGTTGACCAGTCAAAGTTTGACTGGTCAACAGGGAGTGGGGCCCCCCTGTCATACACTGATTACTAATTAACATGATTAGTTAGTTAAGCTGCAGGTTAATTAATGTTAAGTTAATTAAGCAGACTTAATTAATTATTTTTTATTTTTATTTTTATTATTTTGTGTGTTCGTTTTCTGGGGCGGGTCCCACTGGTCAGCTGCCCAGAGGGCCTAACGGGCGCGCGGACAGGCGGCCTACGGGCGCAGGGGCGCTGCGCGCGCCCGACCCGGGCGAGGGCCGAGCGAGCGCCGGTGCGGCGCCGGCGCCGGGTGCCGGAGGTGGCCGCGGGCACGGCAGAGCGAAGCAGCAGCGGTGTTGGGGCGGCGGAACCGCGGCGAGGCAGTGGCCGGAGCGGGCGGTGGCCGAGCGCGGCGCGCGAGCGGACGCGGTCGTGGTGGCGCGGCGACGGCGAGCGCTGGGCTGGCGAGCAGCGCCGGGCAGGGGCGGCGGCGGGTGGTGATGGCGCACGGTAAGCAGGGTGGCCGCGCAGGGCGAGGGCCGATGCGGGGACCGAGCGGGCACGGCCACGGCGAGGTGCTGGCGGCGAGCGAGTGGGTCGGCGCGATGAGTAGCGGCAGAGAGAGGGAGGAGTGGCCGGGACGCGAGGCGGTGGCGTGCGCGAGCGGCAGCAGTAGTTGCGGGAGACAGCAGCGCAAAGGCACAAGAGGTAGCAGGGGAGCACGGGGCTGCAGGGACGCAACAGTGTGGCAGCACGGCGCGCGGCGGGTGGGTGGTGAGCAGGGCCAAGCGGGGCTGCGCGGGCGACGCCGGAGCGTGAGCGGGACGACGGTCGGGCGCGCGAGCGCACGATGTGCGCACGGGGACGGGGAAAGAAGAGGGAGGCAGCGCCAAGGCTCACCCCCGTTTGTAGATGAACAGGGGGTCGGCGAGGCTCGAGGGCGCCGTTGGGGAGGAGACGGGGAGGCGGTCCGGCGACGGGGCGGCGAGGCAGCGCCGGCGAGCAGCGATGGCGTCGGGGCAGATCCCCCCGATCTAGATCTGGAGGAGGCAGAGGGAGTCCGGCGGGGAGGAGGATGAGGAAGCGATCCGGCGAGGCGGCACCGGCGACGAGGACGTCGAGGATGAGCGCGGCCTCGGGGACGGGGATGGGCGTCGTCCAGATCCAGGGGGCGAGGGGGAGTGAGAGGGGATCGGGGAGGGAAGAGGCTAGGGTTCGGGTGTCGGCAGGCCATATAGGCCAGGAGCGCGGTTGGGCCGGTGGACCGGCCGGCTGGGTCGGGGCTCAGTTGGCCAGGGGGGTTTTCTGTTTTTATTTTTCTTTTGTTTAAGTTTTTCTTTTATTTATGTTAGAGTATTTAAACATTTTATAAAAGTGTGGTTTCTCCACCATAATTACCTATGCATTATTTGTCACCTCCAGAACATTTTAGTTTAATATTTGAAAACTTTTATTGTCTGACTTGATTTTGAATTTTAATTTTGACTCGGTTCTGAATCAGAGTGAGTTTAGCAATAGTAACAGTGGTGACATGGCATCATTAGCAGAGGTTCACTGTAGCTTAATTATCCGGGTGTCACAAACATACTTGTGGCACTGCCGTTTCGGTCATATTGGTGTAAAGCGCATGAAGAAACTCCATGTAGATGGACTTTTGGAATCACTTGATTATGAATCATTTGAAACTCCATGTAGATGGACTTTTGGAATCACTTGATTATGAATCACAATGGAGCGAGCTAACGACTTATTGGAAATAATACATACCGATGTATGTGGTCCGATGAGTGTTGAGGCACGCAGCGGGTATCATTATTTTCTGACCTTCACAGATGATTTGAGTAGATATGGGTATATCTACTTGATGAAACACAAGTCTGAAACATTTGAAAAGTTCAAAAAAAATCAGAGTGAAGTGGAGAATCATCGTAACAAGAAAATAAAGTTTCTACGATCTGATCACGGAGGCGAATATTTGAGTTACGAGTTTGGCCTTCATTTAAAACAATGTGGAATTGTTTCACAACTCATGCCACCTGGAACACCACAGCGTAATGGTGTGTCTGAACGTCGTAACCATACTTTATTAGATATGGTGCGATCTATGATGTCTCTTACCGATTTACCACTTCGATTTTGGGGTTATGCATTAGAGACAGCCGCATTCATGTTAAATAGGGCACCGTCTAAATCTGTTGAGACAACACCGTATGAACTGTGGTTTGGCAAGAAACCTAAGTGGTCGTTTCTTAAGGTTTGGGGATGCGATGCTTATGTCAAAAGGCTTCAGCCTGATAATCTCGAACCTAAATCGAAGAAGTGCGTCTTCATAGGATACCCTAAAGAAACTATTGGGTACACCTTCTACCACAGATCCGAAGGCAAGATCTTTGTTGCTAAGAATGGATCCTTTCTAGAGAAGGAGTTTCTCTCGAAAGAAGTGAGTGGGAGGAAAGTAGAACTTGATGAGGTAATTGTACCTTCTCTCGAATTGGAAAGTAGCACATCACAGAAAACTATTCCCGTGATGCCTACACCAACTAGAGAGGAAGCAAATGATAATGATCATGAAACTTCAGATCAAGTTACTACTGAACCTCGTAGGTCGACCAGAGCACGATCTGCACCAGAGTGGTACGGTAATCCTGTCCTGGAAGTCATGTTACTAGACCATGGCGAACCTACGAACTATGAAGAGCCCAGATTCCGATAAATGGCTTGAGGCCATGAAATCTGAGATAGGATCCATGTATGAGAACAAAGTATGAACTTTGATGGACTTGCCCGATGACCGGCAAGCCATAGAAAACAAATGGATCTTCAAGAAGAAGACTGACGCTGATGGTAATGTTACTGTCTACAAAGCTCGACCTGTTGCAAAAGGTTTTAGACAAGTTCAAGGAGTTGACTACAATGAGACTTTCTCACCCGTAGCGATGCTTAAGTTTGTCCGAATCATGTTAGCAATTGCCGCATTTTATGATTATGAAATCTGGCAAATGGGCGTCAAAACTGCATTCCTTAATGGATTTCTTAAAGAAGAGTTGTATATGATGCAACCAGAAGGTTTTGTCAATCCTAAAGGTGCTAACAAAGTGTGCAAGCTCTAGCGATCCATCTATGGACTCGTGCAAGCATCTCGGAGTTGGAATATACACTTTGATGAGGTGATCAAAGCATATGGTTTTATACAGACTTACGGTGAAGCCTGTATTTACAAGAAAGTGAGTGGGAGCTCTGTAGCATTTCTAATATTATATGTGGATGACATATTGTTGATTGGAAATGATATAGAATTTCTGGATAGCATAAAAGGATACTTGAATAAGAATTTTTCAATGAAAGACCTCGGTGAAACTGCTTATATATTGGGCATCAAGATCTATAGGGATAGATCGAGACGCCTAATAGGACTTTCACAAAGCACATACCTTGACAAAGTTTTGAAAAAGTTCGAAATGGATCAGTCAAAGAAAGGGTTCTTGCATGTGTTACAAGGTGTGAAATTGAGTCAGACTCAAATCCCGACCACTGCAGAAGATAGAGAGAAAATTAAAGTCATTCCCTATGCCTCAGCATAGGTTCTATCATGTATGCTATGCTGTGTACCAGACCTGATGTGTGCCTTGCCATAAGTTTGGCAGGGAGGTACCAAAGTAATCCAGGAGTGGATCACTGGATAGCGGTCAAGAACATCCTGAAGTACCTGAAAAGGACCAAGGATATGTTTCTTGTTTATGGAGGTGATGAAGAGCTCGTCGTAATTGGTTACGTCGATGCTAGCTTCGACACTGATCCGGATCACTCTAAGTCACAAACCGGATACGTATTTACATTGAATAGTGGAGCTGTCAGTTGGTGTAGTATAGCAGAGCGTCGTGGCGGGATCTACATGTGAAGCGGAGGACATAGCTGCTTCGGAAACAACACATGAAGGAGTCTGCATGAAGGAGTTCATATCCGATCTGGGTGTAATACCCAGTGCATCGGGTCCAATTGTGAAGGAATCCAGGTTTCACAAGAGAACCAAACACATCAAGAGACGCTTCAACTCCATTCGTGAAAAGGTCAAGGATGGAGACATAGAGATTTGCAAAATACATACGAATCTGAATGTGGCAGACCCGTTGACTAAGCCTCTTCCGCGAGCAAAACATGATCATCACCAAGACTCCATGGGTGTTAGATTCATTACAATGTAATCTAGATTATTGACTCTAGTGCAAGTGGGAGACTGAAGGAAATATGCCCTAGAGGCAATAATAAAGTTGTTATTTTATATTTCCTTATTCATGATAAAGGTTTATTATTCATGCTAGAATTGTATTGATCGGAAACTTAAATACATGTGTGAATACATAAACAAATACCGTGTCCCTAGTAAGCCTCTACTAGACTAGCTCGTTGATCAAAGATGGTTAAGGTTTCCTAACTGTAGACATGTGTTGTGATTTGATAACGGGATCACATCATTAGGAGAATGAAGTGATGGACAAGACCCATCCGTTAGCTTAGCATATGATCGTTCAATTTATTGCTATTGCTTTCTTGATAACAAATACATATTCCTTCGACTATGAGATTATGCAACTCCCGATACCGGAGGAATACCTTGTGTGCTATCAAACGTCACAACGTAACTGGGTGATCATAAAGATGCTCTACAGGTATATCCAAAGGTGTTTGTTGAGCTAGCATAGATCGAGATTAGGATTTGTCACTCCGAGTATCGGAGAGGTATCTCTGGGCCCTCTCGGTAATACACATCATAAGAAGCCTTGCAAGCAAAGTGACTAAGGAGTTAGTTGCAAGATGATGCATTACGGAACAAGTAAAGAGACTTGCCGGTAACGAGATTGAACTAGGTATGAAGATACCGACGATCGAATCTCGGGCAAGTAACATACCGATGGACAAAGGGAATTACATATGTTGTCAGAAGGTTCGACCGATAAAGATCTTCGTAGAATATGTAGGAGCCAATATGGGCATCCAGGTTCCGCTATTGGTTATTGACAGGAGAGATGTCTCGGCCATGTCTACATAGTTCTCGAACCCGTATGGTCCACACGCTTAACGTTCGTTGACGATATAGTGTTATATGAGTTATATGATTTGGTGACCGAATGTTGTTCGGAGTCCCGGATGAGATCACAGACATGACGAGGAGCTCCGGAATGGTCTAGAGGTAAAGATTGATATATAGTATAATGATATTCGGACACCGGAAGAGTTTCGGACTGTACCGGGTAGTCATAGGGGCACCGGAAGGGGTTCCGGACACCCCCCCCCCCCCCCCACCCCCCGAGGTATATGGGCCTAATGGGCCAAGGGGAGAGACAAACCAGCCCACAAGGGGGCTGGCGCGCCCCTCTCCCTGGCCGCAGGCCCTAGGGAAGAAAGGGGGATGGCTAGCCCCTCCTGCCTTCCCCTCCACATGGGAGAAATAAAAGGGGGGCGCCACCCTCCCCTGCCTTTCCCCGCGTGCCTAGAAAGGCAAGGGGGGCGCGGCTAGGGGCAGGACCCCAAGTGGGATTCGGCCCCACTTGGGGCACCTCCTTGGCTGCTCCTCCCTACCCCCCACCCAACCTATATATATGTGGGAGGGGGCGCCACACATAAACGACGACAATCTCTTAGCCGTGGGCGGCGCCCCCCTCCACAGTTTCGTCCCTCGGTCATATTTTCGTAGTGTTTAGGCGAAGCCCTGCGGAGATAGCTTCACCATCACCGTCACCATGCCGTTGTGCTGCCGGAACTCATCCACTCCTTCACCATCTTGCTGGATCAAGAAGGCGAGGACGTCACCGAGCTGAACGTGTGCTGAACGCGGAGGTGCCGTACGTTCGGTACTCGATCGGTTGGATCGCGAAGGAGTTCGACTACATCAACCGCGTTACTCAATGCTTCCACTTACGGTCTACGAGGGTACGTAGACACACTCTCCCCCTCGTTGCTATGCATCTCCATGGATAGATCTTGCATGTGCGTAGAAATTTTTTTGTTTTCCATGCAACGTTTCCCAACAGCTTATGCATTGAATTCCGATGACTGTCGCATTTCCCGCGACATGCTGGTTCACCTACCTACCGCCTATAATTACTAGTTCCCGGCATTCTCCGGTGGCACCATCACCCAACTCGCCCTATCCTCACAAGCCCCCACCGGCCCGACATCGTTTGCCACTTGCCCTCGCTCTCGCCATGTCTGTCATGCTCCCGCTCGTCCGTAATAGGCGACGCCGGAGGCGCTCACCGCCGGAGCTAGTGTTTTGTTTTTCACCGGAAGACAGATGGAGGGAGGAGGAAGACAGATGATTGTACGTGGAGATGATGACAGTGGGGACCCACCAGGGTCATGGCAGTACGCAAGCAAGTGCCTCCTTATTTCAAGCCAAAAAAATGGTTCCTCCTAATGGATTGCTGACATCTGCGTCTCATGCCGTTGTCAACGTAGTCAATAAATGAGAGAATTGCACAACGAGCGGCTGACACCAGGGACCCAGAGCTCGCCCAGTTCTTTTTGTTTTTGAGACGGAGTAGGGTATCAACTGGGCTGTGCGGGGCACTCTGGCAAGTCTAGCCAGCCTTTTATTTTATGTTTACCACAAGACCAGCCCAGTTGTTTTTTTATTTCTGAAAATGGTAAGCCCAGTTTTGTTTTTGTTTTGCAGAATACCCAACCGAGGCCTACTTGCTTTTGTCAGCCCTGCTGGGCTACAAATCTTTCAAGACGAGGAACGATGCATTCGGCTTGCCCAGAAAATGGGCTATTAGTAATGAGAAAAATGGGTTGTACATTTTTAAAACACAATAAACCGGCATTTAGTTTCATATTTCTTTTTTTGCATTTCCAGATTTTAAATTTCATTAATTTTTATGCGGCAAAAATTATTTGGATTTTAAATTGATATAAATTTATTTTTCAAATTAGTTTGAACGTGACTCGAAATTTCGGGATTAAAAACAGTTCGGACCGCACCGAAATATGGAAAATTTCATTGAATTTTTTAACCGTGGCCACAATGTGGGTTGTAATGCTAAGAAAAAGAATATGGGCTCCAAAAAAATCCTTAAGAATTAGCAAATGGGCTGTAAATTATTAGAAATAACGGCAGATGGGTTGTACGCTGTTTTCCACAGATTTGAGGCTGACTTGTGGGCCTACTAGGTTGACGCATACGCTTTCCTAAAAAAAGGTTGACGTGTACACAAGGCTGTGTCAACTTAGTCAACACACGAGAGCAGTGACATTTGGATGTCCATCCAATGGCCGTCGTGCTTCTTCAATCTCTGATCTTCCTGCTCCAACCGCCCAAACCAGCGCCAACGGGACTGCCTGCTCCCTCTCCCGTGGCCGGTTGTGCTGCCGCGCAGGACCCTACTCCAACCGCTGGCCAGGCCATCCCTCTACCCACCCGCACCTCCTGTTATTTTTTGGCGATGCCAGCCTCACCCCATAGCCGAACTAGTCACAGCCCTCATACTCCTGTCAGCGTGGGCATCCACTATTGTGGCTTCGCCGGCTCCAGGTCGTTCCCTTCCTGGGCCTTGCCATCATCCACCGCGTTGATGCTCTCGGCGCGGCGTGGTAAACATGGTCAACAAACGACAGGCATCGGAAGAGGGATGTAAGTGGAGAGGCTGACAGTAGGGACCCACATGTCCATGGCCGCAGGCAAGCAAGTGCCTCCTTATTACACGAATTGCTCCTCCTGATAGCTGGGACCCACCAGGTACATCTTCGCACGCAAGAAAGTGCCTCCTTATTACGCGGGAAAAAAAGTTTCCTCCACCTGATAGCTGAGACCCACCAGCTATATTTTCGCATGCAAGGAAGTGCCTATTTATTACGCGCAAGAAAAATGATTCCTCCCGCTGCTAGCTGAGATCCACCATATTTGGTGGCTGACTTGTGGGCCTACTAAGGTGACTCGTACGCAGGGCTTTGACAACATAGTCAACAAACAATTCTAGCAGCAGTGACTGTTGGATGTTAATCCAACGGCCATGCTAGTTCTTCAACCTCTGATCTTCTTGCTCTAGCCGCCCAAACCAGCGCCGGCCGTACCGCCTACTCCTGCCTCCCGTGGCCGGCTGTGCTGCAGCGCAGGCCTCACCGCCCCCTCCTACTCCCACTGCTGGCCAGGCCATCCCTCTACTCACCCACACACCCTGTTATTCTGCGGCAACGACAGCCTCACAACGCAGCCGAACCAGTCAAGCCTTGTACTACCCTCCGCATCTTCCCAGGCTCTGCGTTGTTCCCCGCCTCACCGTCGTCCACCGCCTGGGTGCTGTCCGCGCGGCGTGGTCAACATGGTCAACGCACGACAACCATCAGAAGAGAACTGTACATGGTGAGGCTGACAGCTGGACCCACTAGCTACATCTTCGCACGCAAGGAAGTGCCTCCTTATTACGCCCAAAAAATGAATCCTCCCCCTGACAGCTCGGACCCACCATCTATATCTTCACATGCAAGGAAGTTCCTCCTTATCCTCCCTGACACCTGGGACCCACCCGGTCGAAGCGTATGTAGCGTTGTCATTCTGGTCGCAAATGTGTACGTACATACTAGTCCATCGGTCTGTCTGCCACAATGAACCGTGGCCCAGTAAGGAGTGGTAGCTGTTCAGACAGTCCCGTCTAAATCATGTACACATACGTACAACCACGCTGGAAAAAAGACGACCACGTATGTACATACGGGCGGGGTCTCGAATGCGTACTCGCGCATACGTATGGCCAGGGCTCGTATACATGGAGAGGCAACGGACGGCAACAACGGCGTCTTGTTCATCGGCAGCCAACTGGCTGGGTCAAAATGGAGAAATAATGGTGTGTTCATAGGGAGGCAATAGAATGCGTCCTGTTCATCGGGAGCCAACCGACTTGGACGAAACAGCCGAAACGAGGCCTGGCGTACCACAAAATGGAGGAAACGGCCTTATGTTCGACCGCCTATGGTCGAAACGGGATCCTGTTCATCGGGAGGGGTCTGCCGTACCGCAAAACGGAGGAAACGGACTTCTGTTAGAGCACCTACGGTCGAAATAGGGTCCTGTTCATTGGCAGGGGTCTGCCGTACCGCAAAACGGGACTCCACGGGGGCACTGTTCATCCACCGTCTACTGCCTCGCTCCAGCCTCCACGGGCTACTGTTCATCTACCATCGACTTCCTCCAACCTCCACCGGCTACTATTTATCCAGCCTCCACGGGGTCCTGTTCATCCACCCCCAACCGGCTGGGGGTGTGGCGGCCTCCTCGGGGTCCTGTTCATCTAGCGGCAACCGCCTACACACGGCCGGGGTCCTGTTCATCCAACCCCCACCGGCAACTGATACGTCCCCAACGTATCTATAATTTTTTATTGTTCCATGCTATTATATTATCCATTTTGGATGTTTTATATGCATTATTATGCTATTTTATATGATATTTGGGGACTAACTTATTAACCTAGTGCCAAGTGCCTGTTGTTGTTTTTTCCTTGTTTTGTCTTTTACAGAAAATCAATATCAAACGGAGTCCAAACGGAATGAAACTTTTTGAGGATTTTTCTTGGACCAGAAGACACCCAAGAAACTTCGGGAGGGGGTCAGAGGGGCCACCAGTTGGTGACAAGCTTGGAGGGCGCGCCCCCCAAGCTTGTGGACCCCCTGATGCTCCTCCAACCCTAATATTTGCTCTATAAATACCTAAATATTCCCCGTATACTAGAGGGCACACCAAAAATACTTTTTCGCCACCGCAAGATTCTGTTCTCGTGAGATCCCATCTTGGGGCCTTTTCCGGCACTCCTCTGGAGGGGGATTAGATCACGGAGGGCTTCTACATCAACCTTAATTGCTGCCCTTCCGATGACGTGTGAGTAGTTTACCACAAACCTACGGGTCCATAGCTAGTAGCTAGATGGCTTCTTCTCTCTCTTTGATCTTCAATACAATGTTCTCCTTGATGTTCTTGGAGATCTATTCGATGTAATCTTCTTTTGCGGTGTGTTTGTTGAGATCCGATGAATTGTGGATTTATGATCAGATTATCTATGAATATTATTTGAGTCTTTTTTGAACTCTTTTATGCATGACTAAGATAGCTTTGTATTTCTCTCTGATCTATTGATTTGGTTTGGCCAACTAGATTGATTTTTCTTGCAATGGGAGAGGTGCTTTGTAGTGGGTTCAATCTTGCGGTGTCCTCACCCAGTGACAGAAAGGGTAGCGAGGCACGTATTTGTATTGTTGCCACTAAGGATAAAAAGGTGGGGTTTATTCATATTGATTGGATCTATCCCTCTATATCATGTCATCTTGCTTAAGGCGTTACTCCGTTCTTGTTAACCCAATACACTAGATGCATGTTGGATAGCGGTCGATGTGTGGAGTAATAGTAGTAGATGCAGGCTAGAGTCGGTCAACTTGTCATGGACGTGATGCCTATATTCCTGCTAATTGCCTTGGATATTGTCATAACTATGCACTTTTCTATCAATTGCTCAACAGTAATTTGTTTACCCACCGTATGCTTTCTTTCAAGAGAGAAGCCTCTAGTGAAAACTATGGCCCCCGAGTCTATTTTTATCATATTATTTTCGGATCTATAAAACCAAAAACACAAAAATACCTTGCTGCAATGTATTACCTTTACTTTATTTTGCACTTTTATTTATCTTTTATATCAATCTCTACCAGATCTCATCCTTGCAAGTGACCGTGAAGGGATTGACAACCCCTTTTTCGCGTTGGGTGCAAGTATTGGTTTGTTTGTGTAGGTGCAACTATTGGGGACTTGTGTGTTCCTCCTACTGGATTGGTACCTTGGTTCTTAACTGAGGGAAATACTTATCTCTACTTTACTGCATCACCCTTTTCTCTTCAAGGAAAAAACCAACGCAAGAACAAGAAGTGGCAGGAAGATTTTCTGGCACCGTTGCCGGGGAGGATCTACATCAAGCCTACCAAGTCTTGATGACCCACAAGTATAGGGGATCTATCATAGTCCTTTCGATAAGTAAGAGTGTCGAACCCAACGAGGAGCAGAAGGAAATGGCAAGCGGTTTTCAGCAAGGTATTCTCTGCAAGCACTGAAATTATCAGTAATAGATAGTTTTGTCATAAGATAATTCGTAACGAGTAACAAGTAACAAGTGTAACAAAGGTGCAGCAAGGTAGCCCAATCCTTTTTGTAGCAAAGGATAAGCCTGGACGAACTCTTATATAAAGCAAAGCGCTCCCGAGGACACGTGGGAATTATTATCAGGTTAGTTTTCATCATGCTCATATGATTCGCGTTCGTTACTTTGATAATTTGATATGTGGGTGGACCGATGCTTGGGTGCTGTCCTTACTTGGACAAGCCTCCCACTTATGATTAACCCCTCTCACAAGCATCCGCAACTACGAAAGAAGAATTAAGATAAATCTAACCATAGCATGAAACATGTGGATCCAAATCAACCCCTTAAGAAGGAACGCATAAACTAGGGTTTAAGCTTCTGTCACTCTAGCAACCCATCATCTACTTATTACTTCCCAATGCCTCCCCCTAGGCCCAAATCATGGTGAAGTGTCATGTAGTCGATGTTCACATAACACCACTAGAGGAAAGACAATATACATCTCATCAAAATATCGAACGAATACCAAATTCACATGATTACTTATAACAAGACTTCTCCCATGTCCTCAGGAACAAACGTAACTACTCACAGAGCATGTTCATGTTCAAGATCAGAGGGGTATTGAATACAATTAAGGATCTGAACATATGATCTTCCACCAAATAAACCAACTAGCATCAACTACAAGGAGTAATCAACACTACTAGCAACCCACAGGTACCAATCTGAGGTTTTGGGACAAAGATTGAATACAAGAGATGAACTAGGGTTTGAGAGGAGATGGTGCTGGTGAAGATGTTGATGGAGATTTACCCCCTCTCGATGAGAGGATCGTTGGTGATGATGATGGCTTCGATTTCCCCCTCCCGGAGGGAAGTTTCCCCGGCAGAATAGCTCCGTCGGAGCCCTAGATTGCTTCTGCCCAGGTTCCGCCTCGAGACGGTGGCGCTTCGTCCCAAAAGCTTCCTTCTGATTTTTTCCAGGTAAAAACCCTTCATATAGCAGAAGATGGACATCAGAGACCTGCTAGGGGGCGCACAAGCCCTAGGGGCACGCCCTGGGGGGTAGGGCGCGCCCCCAAGCTTGTGGCCACTTGGTGGGTCTCCTCTGGTATTTTCTTCGCCCAATAATTCTCATATATTCCAAAATAATTCTCCGTAAATTTTCAGAACTTTTGGATTTGTGCAGAATAGGTCTCTCAAATTTGCTCCTTTCCAGTCCAGAATTCCAGCTGCCGGCACTCCCCCTCTTTGTATAAACCTTGTAAAATAAGAGAGAAAAGGCATAAGGATCGTACCATAATGTGTAATAACAGTCCATAATGCAATAAATATCAACATAAAAGCATGATGCAAAATGGACGTATCAACTCCCCCAAGCTTAGAGCTCGCTTGTCCTCAAGCGAAAGCCGAAATCGATAATCATGACCACATGTTTAGAGATAGAGGTGTCGATAAAATAAAATACGGACATGAGGGCATCATGATCATCTTTAGAACAGCAACATATATTGTCATATGATTTCTTATGCTAAAGTAACAATTCGTTCACAAGGTAAAGTATGAATCAAAAACTTTATTGGAAACCAACAAACTATGATCTCAGTCATTGAAGCAATTGCAATTTATCATAATATCGGAAAGAGTTAATGTAAGAGCTTTTATATAGCAAGTCCACATACTCAACCATCTTTTAGTCTTTCATAATTGCTAACACTCACGCGATACTTGTGAGATCAAAGCCTCAATCAGACACAGAGAAAGATAGGGGCTTATAACTTCGCCTCCCAACCTTTTACCCCAAGGGTAACGTCAACAATAATAGTTTATGAATATCTACATCCGAGTGGATATATATATCTGGATCTTCCCCAACATATAGAGCTTGCCAAAAAGAAAAAAGTATAAAAAAGAAGAGGTGATAATCACCATGACTCTTGTATAAGGGTAGGAAGTAATATAAAAGATAGGCCCTTCGCAGAGGGAAGCAGAGGTTGTCATGTGCTTCTATGGTTGGATGCACAAAATCTTAATGCAAAAGAACGTCACTTTATATTGCCGCTTGTGATAAAGAACTTTATTATGCAGTCCGTCGCTTTTATTTCTTCCATATCACAAGTTCGTATAAAGCTTATTTTCCTCACACTAAAAGATCATACATATTTAGAGAGCAATTTTTATTGCTTGCACCGATGAAAACTTACTTGAAGGATCTTACTCAATCCATAGGTAGGTATGGTGGACTCTCATGGCAAAACTGGGTTAAGGGATTTTGGAGGCACAAGTAGTATCTTTACTTGGTGCAAAAGATTTGGCTAGCATAGGATGAGAAGCAAGCTCAACATGTTGGAGGATCCACGACAATATAACTTATATTCGGATATAAGAAAACATAACCTATTATGTTGTCTTCCTTGTCCAACATCAACCTTTTAGCATATAATATTTTAATGAGTGCTCACAATCACAAAAGATGTCCAAGATAGTGTATTTATATGTGAGACCTCTCTTTCTTTATTACTTCCTATTAATTGCAACGATGACCAAAACTATGTTTGTGAACTCCCAACAAGTTTCATGCGACATACTTCTTATATGTGAAGCCATCACTTCCCATAAGATCATTATATAATCTTTTTATTTCTTTTATTCTTTATTTTCTTTTTCCCTATTTTTTTCTCAAGATCATAGCAAGAAAGCAAAGCCCTCAACTCAAAACTAATCTTTATTATATAACTCTCGGGCTCGATTACATAGAGGGAACACAAAGCAAAACTCAAAGCTAGATCATACTAAAAACTTTATTCTACTAAACCAAGATATAACCAAAAGGATCGAACTAAGAAAAACGATAAAGGTAAAGATGTGATGGTGATACGATACCGGGGCACCTTCCCCAAGCTTGGCACAAACCAAGGGGAGTGCCCATACCCATGTACTCAAGTCTCCTTCTTCGGAGGTGGTGATGATGGAGTTGATGATGTAGAAAGCTTGTCCTCCATCTTCCAAGGCATAGGTTCACCATCATAAAAAGATGAACGAGTCTCCGAGATCCTCAAATCTACAGCCAAACTCATCCTCTTAAATATGTATTCATACTCACAATTTTGGTTTTGCAGGTCATAGATCTGGGCTTGGAGATGCTCGATTTTCTCATGAAGCTTGAAGATGGCCTCTCCGATGTCCTTAGTGTCCAGCTTGTGGTCACGGGTAAATTCCGTGATCATGGAGTGATTGGCGTTGAGTCCGCGTTCCACCATCCCTTGGCACTTGAAGACTTGCTACTCCATTACTTCGAGTCTGGTCTCCACGCTTCCGGTCCTCCTTGGCCCTTGAACATCCCGGATGTGCAGCACCCCCTCAAGGTAGGGGTTGATGACCTTCTCGAAGAACTTGTCCTTCGGAGCGCTTGGGGACGTCATGGCGATCTAGATCTGTCAGAAAAACAGGTCGAAAAAAGAACAGAGGATATTGCCGTGGTACGGTGGTCAAAACCTTCGGGTGATTATATAATGAATTTTTACCGACCAGAAGAAGTATACTGCAAGAAAACGGAGTCCGGAGGGCACACGAGGTGGCCACAAGCCTGGGAGGCGCGCCCAGGGGGTAGGGCGCGCCCCCAAGGCTTGTCGCCTCCTCGTGCACTTTTCGGACTACTTTTTATTTTCCTAATCTTTTTAAATATTCCAAAACGAAGTAAAAATGCTTTTGGAAAAGTTTTGGAGTCGGTTTCCTTACCGTATCACATACCTATTCCTTTTCGGGGGTCTAGAGCATTCTGGAAAGTTTCCCTTATGTACTCCTCTGGTGTTATGGTATTAATAATATTGGTTTCAACATTTATGGGAGTACCTGAGATATAATGTTTGATTCTTTACCCGTTTACCACCTTCGGGTTAGTGCCGTCGGCATTGTTGATCTTGATGGCACCGGACGATAAACTTCCTCGATAATGTAAGGCCCTTCCCATTTAGAGAGAAGTTTTCCTGCAAAAAATCATAAACGAGAATTGTATAGCAAGACATGGTCACCTACATTGAATTCACGCTTTTGTATCCTTTTGTCATGCCATCTTTTAACTTTTTCTTTAAACAATTTGGCATTCTCATAGGCCTGGGTTCTCCATTCATCAAGTGAGCTAATGTCAAATAACCTCTTCTCACCGGCAAGTTTGAAATCATAGTTGAGCTCTTTAATTGCCCAATAAGCTTTATGTTCTAATTCAAGAGGTAAGTGGCATGCTTTTTCATAAACCATTTTATATGGAGACATACCCATAGGGTTTTTATAAGCAGTTCTATAAGCCCATAGTGCATCATCAAGTTTCTTAGACCGTTTTTTCCTAGATCTATTAACAGTCTTTTGCAAGATCAATTTTATTTCTCTATTACTTAATTCTACTTGACCACTAGACTGAGGGTGATAAGGAGATGCAATTCTATGGTTAACATCATACTTAGCAAGCAATTTACGGAAAGCACCATGAATAAAGTGTGAACCACCATCAGTCATTAAATATCTAGGGACTCCAAACCTCGGGAAAATAATTTCTTTAAGCCATTTAATGGAGGTGTTATGATCAGCACTACTAGTTGGAATAGCTTCTACCCACTTAGTAACATAATCAATAGCAACCAAAATGTGTGTATACCCATTGGTGGAAGGGAAAGGTCCCATATAATCAAATCCCCAAACATCAAATGGTTCAATAACAAGTGAATAATTCATAGGCATTTCCTGACGTCAACTAATATTACCAATTCTTTGGCATTCATCACAAGACAAGACAAACTTACGAGCATCCTTAAAAAGACTAGGCCAATAAAAACCAGATTGTAATACCTTGTGTGCAGTTCTATCACCAGCATGGTGTCCTCCGTAGGCCTCGGAGTGACACTTGCGTAGAATATGTTCCTGTTCATGCTTAGGTACACAACGTCTAATAACACCATCTACTCCTTCTGTATAAAGGTGTGGGTCATCACAGAAGTAATGTCTTAAATCATAGAATTTTTTTTCTTTTGTTGGTATGTGAAACTAGGTGGTCTAAATTTAGCAACAATATAATTAGCATAGTCTGCATACCATGGAGTACTACGAGAAGCATTTATGATAGCTAACTGTTCATCAGGAAAGCTATCATCAATAGGTAGTGGGTCATCAAGAATATTTTCTAACCTAGACAAGTTGTCTGCTATGGGGTTCTTAGCTCCTTTTCTATCAATAATATGTAAATCAAATTCTTGTAGCAGGAGAACCCACCTAATAAGTCTAGGTTTAGCATCTTTCTTTTCCATAAGATATTTAATAGCAGCATGATCAGTGTGAATAGTTACGTTAGAATCAACAATATAAGAACTGAACTTGTCACAAGCAAATACAACTGCTAAGAATTCTTTTTCAGTAGTAGCATAATTTCTTTGAGCACTGTCTAGAGTTTTACTAGCATAATGGATAACATTTAATTTCTTATCAACTCTTTGTCCTAGAACAGCACCAACAGCATAATCACTAGCATCATACATAATTTCAAAGGGTAGGTTCCAATCAGGTGGTTGAACAATAGGTGCAGAAATTAAGACTTTCTTAAGTATTTCAAATGCTTGTACACAATCATCATCAAAAACAAATGGAACATCTTTTTGCAAGAAATTAGAAAGAGGCCTAGAAATTTTAGAGAAGTCTTTAATAAATCTCCTATAGAAACCACCATGACCAAGGAAACTTCTTATACCTTTGATATCTTTAGGACACGGCATTTTTTCAATAGCATCAACTTTAGCTTTATCAACTTCAATACCTCTTTCGGAGATTTTATGCCCCAAGACAATACATTCATTAACCATAAAGTGGCACTTCTCTCAAGTCAAGACAAGATTTGTTTCTTCACATCTCTGCAAAACTCGATCAAGTTTGCTTAAGAAATCATCAAAAGAAGTTCTGTAAACGGAGAAATCATCCATGAAAACCTCAACAATCTTTTCACAAAAGTCAGAGAATATAGTAGTCATACATCTTTGAAAGGTAGCAGGTGCATTGTATAAACCAAAATGCATACGTCTATAAGCAAAGGTACCCAAAGGGCATGTAAAAGTAGTTTTTTCTTGATCCTCTTGTGACAGAGGTATTTGGGAAAAAACAGAATAACCATCTAGCAAGCAGAAGTGTGTATGTTTTGATAGTCTTTCTAGCATTTGATCAATAAATGGTAGAGGATAGTGATTTTTCCTAGTAGCTTTATTTAATTTTCTAGAATCAATTACCATTCTATAACCTGTGACAATTCTTTATGGAATCAATTCATTTTTATCATTAGGAACAACAGTAATACCTCCCTTCTTAGGGACACAATGAACAGGACTTACCCATCTACTATCAGCAATATGATAGATTATACCTGCTTTCAGAAGCTTTAATATTTCATTTCTTACCACTTCTTTCATCTTAGGATTCAACCGTCGCTGATGATCAACAACTGGTTTAGCATCAGGTTCCATATTAATTTTGTGCTGACATAGAGTGGGACTAATGCCCTTAAGATCATCAAGAGTATATCCAATAGCGGCACGGTACTTCCTTAGAGTTTTCAATAATTTCTTTTCCTCATGTTCTGAAAGGCTAGCACTAATAATAACAGGATACTCATTTTGTTGCGAGTGATCTAAGCACTCTTATATTTCTTTAAGAGGAAGTACTACGTCGTCCAAGAAGACGGCGGAGGCAAGGGATCTAGAATATTGTAGTGGCGTGTCCGCTAGTGTTTCTGAACGGTTTTTCATATTTCTTTAAGAGGGAGTACTACGTCGTCGAAGAAGACGAAGGATCTACAAGACTATAGTGCCGTGTCCGCTAGTGTTTCTAAAGCATTTTCAAAAACAAACATAATTCTTGTAGAAATAGTGGGAAACAAGATTCGATCCCTGCCAGCTAACTTAAAACCTTTTAGGCAATAACCACTAGGTCAAAGGCCGTTTGTTGTCCACTATAAGGAAAATACTCTATTAGACCCTTCTTTTAATACAACATAAGCATGTACGAGTAATATATACCCAGCTTGTTACACGTATTATTTTATTATATAAGTAAGAAAATAAAAAAGAATTCATAATAAAATAAAAGTGAACTTCCAGAAAGTTTATAAATTTGAAAAGGTTCGTACAAAGTGAAAAAAGTTCGTCAATATGAGAAAAAATCACGAATTTGGAAAAAAAGTTCATCGAATTTTAGGAAAGTTCACAATTTTGATAAAAAGTTCTTCGATTTTGAAAAAAAAGTTCATTGAATTTGAAAAAGTTCATCGAAGTTGAAAAAAGTTCATCGAATTTGAAAAAAAAATCTTCAATTTTGAAAAAAAGTTCATCGATTTGAAAAAAAGTTCCTACATTTTGAAGAAAATCATCTTTTTTCAAAAAATCAGTCAATTTACCAAAAAAGGAAAAAGGATAAAAACTGAACAAACCCGTTCCGAATAAAATAAGGAAAAAGAAAAAATAAATAGAAAAAAGAAAACATGTAAGAAGAAAAGAATGAAGAATATGTAAGTGAGCACATATGGTGAGGATGGTGGGGCTGGTAAGAGCAACTCCAATGCAGGTACCCATTTCGTCTGCCGCCGTCCGTTTGGGTCGGCGCGGACAAAAGTGGAGGCCCAACGCGCCGACCCATTCGCAAAATGCGTCCGCGCGGACCCATTTGCGGCAGAAATGCGTCGGCGCGGACGCGAAGCGGATGCCTCGCGTGCCTTTCTCGGTTTCTGCCGCGTCCCCACCTGGCGGATGTCCTCCGGGAGAGCAAGGAGGAGGAGCGGCGCAGGGAGGAGGAGGAGGAGGAGGCGGATTACCAAGCGCGCATGGCGGAGGCCATGGCGCTGTCCGCGGCCGGCGACTGTGTCGTGCCGCCGCTGGCCCCGCCGTCCCCAGTGAAGGCCGAGCCGGAGCCGACACCCATCTAGCGCTACTCCTGGATCGGGATGGTGCGCGAGTGGGTCAGCGCACCACCAGTCTGGATGAGGGCGACGGAGGCGCAGGAGTGCGCCTACCTCGAGCAATGGCGCCAGCGTCGGCTGGCCGAGGAGCGCCGCGAGGGCGAGTACCTCGAGCAGCTGGAGCGCGAGGCCGAGGAGGAGCGCCGCGAGGCCGAGGAGGAGGAGCGCCGTGCCCGGGGCGGGGCACCCCAGCCGGCGGCGGCACAGCCAGCGGCGGAGGACGTCACCGCAGCCTGGGAGGCGGCGTTCCCTTGGGCTGGCCCGGCGCCGATGCTGATCGACCTCACCGGCCCCGACGACGACGAGGAGGACGCCTAGGGCAGCGCGGCGCCTCGTAGTTTTAGTTTAATTAATGTTTTAGTTAATGTAAATGTGGACGCGTGGACTCTAGCCGGCCTTTGTGGTCGGCATTAATGTTTAATTAATGTTTTTTATTTTCGAAATATTCGTGTTCTATTTTTTTCACGCGACCTATAAAATGGGTCGGGCCAGTGTTGGGCGCATGCACCGACCCAAACGCGAAAGCGGACATGGGTGTCCGACGAGCCGACCCAAACGGACAAAAGGCGGACAAAATCACCGTCCGTTTGGGTCGGCGCGTTGGAGTTGCTCTTAGTGCAGTTTTTTGGTCTTAACAACACGCGTGTGAGCGCCCGTTTGCAAAAACAGTAGGAGTGGGCGCCTGAGGCGCCAAATAGGATATGCCTTCCGAAGGTCCTGCCAACCACTCCAACCCGGGTCTTCGTTCCCCTTTCCCCCGCTATAGTATCCGAGGGTGAAAAGGGAGGCGACCCGTTTGCAGCCCGCGCTCGCCGGCGAGGCCGCGGGTTCCTCCCCTCTCCGGCGGCCGCTCCAGCGGCGGGAGGGTGGGGGAACCCCGGATCTTCGATCCCGGCGTGTACAGAGGTATGAGCTAGGTGTGTGTGGCGCCGGCGTTTCGGAGGAGGCGGTGGCGGCCTCTTTGCTTTTTCTGCTGGAGTTTCTTCCTCCTCTCGGCGCTGCTCCTTGTGTCGGCGCTGCTGGGATTCCGGCTGTAGTTTCCTGCCGTCCTTGCCGGGCGGCGAGGCTAGGTTGTTGGCGGGCCGCTGTTTCGGTGCAGGCGGTGGCGCCGATTTCTTTTGCTCTGGATCGGGTTCCGGCGACTTGGTTCGTGGGTGTCGTTGGCGGTTCAGATTGCAGGATGCCCTATCGAGGCCGGCGCAGCGGCAGTGGTGGCCTCGACGTGGATTTTGTGCTTGGGCTTCGTCGTCACAGTGCCGCGTGCTCCGGCGACGCTGTGGAGCTCTGGAGCTTTTGCAGGAGTCGTGCTCTGCCGGCGTGGTCTGGAATGCGCTGGCTCGACTGCGGGCTTGTGGTTCGAGGTATGGCGGCGTCGCTTTTTTCTCTGCGTCAGCCGCGATGGGAGACGGCGGCGTCGTGCTCGGCGAAGTTGTGGAGCGTGGCTCCACCGGTGATCCCTATCTCCAATGTGCTCTGCTGGATTCGGCGGGCCTCAGGTGAACGCCATAAAGCAGCTGGTCTGCGAGGAGCTTCGTCGATGCTTGGGCTTGCCGGAGATTCGCTGCTCTCTGCGTTGGCGGGGAGTCGGCGGGCGGTCGCGGCGAGCGGTGGAGCTGGCGTTTGCAGGGCCTGGAGGGGCTTTTCTTGTACTCCCTCCGTCCCAAAATTCTTGTCTTAGATTTGTCAAGATACGGATGTATGTCTTAGATTTGTCTAGATACGGATGTATCTAATAATAAAATATGACTTGATACATCCGTATTTAGACAAATATAAGACAAGAATTTTGGGACGGAGGGAGTATTATCTTTTTTCCAGGGTTGTCTCTGCTATTGTTCTGGCAGTGCTCGATGTTTCGCGCGAGTGTTGGCGTGTGTGCTTCCTGTATCTTGTTTACCATCTAATGGACACGCTGATATTCTCTCAAAAAAAAAAAAGGATATGCCTTCCTATATGGCCTTACGTCTCCACTTTTGGGGCCTTTTTCTTTTTTCTGTTTTGGAAATAAAAGGGACTGGATCAGCCTTGCGCAACCAATCGAACCCGGTCGAGTCGAGCTTGCCATATCGCATCACCTCTGCGCCTCCATAAAATCCTCTGCTTAGTAGGGTTTAAGGCGCCACAGTACCACACCAACGTGGGCAAGGAACGCACTGCGTCTCCAAGGTATGCTCCGCCGGCCGCCGCCATCTCGTCTCTGCGACATATGAATGCGGTACTGTGATTAGCTGTGTACTTTGCCATCTTTCACGACTTGTGGATGGTTTGTGGTTTTCAGTCTTCTTTGTTTTTTGAGGTCTTTGATCTTCATTCATTATTTTGCGGTAATTATTTTGTCGAGATCTGCACTGCACCACGGTTCACAACTGCCATCGTTCTGGTTTCCTAACGCAAGTTATTGGGTCTCTTGATGAGGGTTTTCACCTATCGTGATCGAAGTGCTGCTGTTTTTCGTTTCAGTTTTTGCATCTCTTGGTCGTTTCCTTTTTTTCCCGTACTTGTTTGGTTGAGATCTGCACCCACTACGAATATTATCATGTTTCCTTTTTCAACAAGGGGAGAACCCATCATCATGATGCACACAGCCAAAATAAACATGAATATTTTGAAGTTTATTTTCCTTCAAATAGTGTGCACTACTCTGTATGCTCTTAAGTCTCAATTATATGCTGTTGATTTATGGCATGGTGATTGGTGATTGATTTCGATTGCACAGGAATCCTGGAGAGAGCAAGTGCAAGAGCTATGGGGAACTCGTGTGTTACTGGCGCCAGGAGTAAGGATTTGTTTTCAGCTTCTCTTTGCTTCTCCTTAATAATTAGACCTGCCTGCTATGCATAATGTATTGTGATATTTTGATTGATGCTATTGTACTGATGCAAGCATTGCTGTTTCTAGTGCCTGTAAGGGTTTCATTTGGGCATCTTTTCTTCTTCTTACTTGAATTAGTCTAGATCGTTGATTTTATAAACAAGATTCAGAATGTTCCTTTTATTAGCAAAATTCAGATAAGAATTGAATTATCTTACATAAATGTATTATGCCATGCAAAAGCAGATGCTCTGCCTTTCCTTTCACCTCATGTTTGGCCAAAATAACAATCTTTTGATATTGTACTGGTTGTGTAAGAATTTGCTGCTGTCGTAGGCCATTCAAAGAAGGAACCAATCCAGAAAGCCATCGAGGCACCATCTTCTCCTGTGGAGCAGACAACCTTCAAGTGGACAATCGATGGTTTCTCCTCGCTCCTTGACTTAGATAAAGGATGGACAGCCTCCAGGGTGTTTGAGATCAGTGGGCTCAGATGGTAGAATTAACATGCTACTATTTCTTTTCAGCTTGTTCCCCATAGCATATCATGATCAAAATTCATTCTCACTTCTTTCCTCTATTCATTTATCTTGACTTTTTTTTTCTCTTTTGAGGTGACCTTTCATTTGACTTTATTCACAGGTACTTGAAACTGAACCCAAGGGACACGGTCGTGGAGGCAACTTACAAGTTCTTTATATATGACCAGTTATATGGAAAGCACCATGAACAACCTTTTGACGAGAACAGCAGGAGCTCTGCCTTTGCATTATAGGAGAAAAAGAGGGTACAGGTCATACAACACCGGGTTGAAAACCCATGTTCAGAAGCAGGTCATACACACAGGCATACAGCCGAAAAAAACAAAAAACAAAATGCTACGGGAGTCCTATATCACTCGCCCAGAACGGCCGTCCCTCTCGTGGCCTCATTGAAACACCGGATGTCGTCTCTGATAAGCCTTGTCAGCGCAAGCGCCGTCAGCTCCTTGCATTCAAAAACTCTCCGGCTCCTCTCCTTCCATAGGTTCCACACGATGTATGCTCCCAGTGTGATCTCTTCCTTGGTTTTTTTCTCTCGTTTCCCTGACAATGCTCAACTGATCCCACCATTCTGTGATGGATTGTGCCATAGCGGTTGCAGCCCAAACCGCATTGTTTTGTTGCCGAAATTGGAACCAGACCTCTCTTGCATATGAGCAACCTCAAGGTACCTGTTATTTCTGGAAAAAAAAAAGTTCTTTGACCTTCCCAGCTAGCTGGATACTAGATTGATGGTGTAACATATAACCTGCTTCGCGACAAACATTACAACTGAATATTTTGTTTGCAGTGTGCCACAATTTTCAGACTACAAGCACAAGGTCTGGAACATCATGCATGATCCCCCTCGCCACACTGAAGGAAAAGTCTTCTGGATTCCTCGTCGAAAACAGCTGTGCTTTCGGTGTCGAGTTTATCAAAGTTACTGCTGCTAAAACTAATGATGCGACAGAGAAGCTGTTTGTTCAGAAGAAGATAAACAAAATCTCCAGTATTCCAGAAGTCTACACCTGGGACATCGAGGACTTCTTTGCGCTGAAAAGCCCGAGCCACTCTCCAGATTTTGAGCTCCATGGACACAAATTACCATCTTGAATTTGCAGTGCTTAGCATGACTCACAGTGTTACCACTTAATTACTGGATTTATACAGAATTTACTGAATTCATATTTGAACATAAAGACTTGTCATATTTCACTTTTTATAAGCAAAAATAAAGACCCTTGGAGTGCCACCTTTTCTTATCATTGATGTATTAAACTATGCGATGCTCCCTAATTTTCAGGTTCATCACCATCGATCCATCTGGATTCGATAAGAATGGAAACTTTATCTCCTTGTCCCTGACCATGAAGGTGACGGATACACTCCATGAGAACTCCGCGAACCTGGTAGAATTGGACATACGCATCAAAAACCAGGGAAGTGGCAAGGACAATGTACAAAAAGGTTCGCTCTTTAGCAGAAATTTTTGCACTATGGACAGGAGTTCAGATGCGAAATTATCATCATCACATTTACTGATTGACACCTTTATTTATCTATTTTGTTTTGGAAAACGATAGGCCGGTGCGAGTTCTCAAAGAATGCTACTAGTTGGGGATGGGGCAAGTTCATATCACTGGAAGATTTCAAGGACTCCTCAAATGGTTATCTCGTGAAAACGAATTGCTGCATTGAAGCTAAGGTTGCCGTTATTGGTGCCTCCAAGATGGAGTAGCTAGATTGCACGTCCTCCCTATATTGACATGTGCCAAATTCTTATGCTCGTATGTGCGTTTACGAATGTGCCTGTAGTTGGCTACTTGGCTTGAACCGCGATTCTGCCTGTGTATCTTTTATGTTTATTTGCTTGTTTGGTCGTGTCGAACGTACTTAATGTGCGGATCTCAAGTAAAAGATTCAGAAATGGCTATTTTTCTCAGCTTCCTGGTCATGTCTTGTTGATATTGTGGCATCATGAATATGACACACTATGTGTTGGGCGTGGCAAGACGGAATAAGTATCTCAAGTGGCCATGAAACCGATTATACTTATCTGAAGTTCTTCAGTAGTAGTGTGTATACATGATTGAGCGATAATATATTTAGTCGGCACCATGTATAACCGACTAGCCTATTTCGAAGGTTGTGATCAAGAACATGGCAACTTGCTCCTCAATACATATAGGAATGGGTTTGCTCAAACTCAATCGACTACATCTCGGTCGACTACTTAGCTCTTGGATCTTAGTGCGGAGATTCGTGCTAGACTGAGCACCGTCCAACAGCTATCGCATCTCGTCCCATTGGTCACAGAGACCTGTATATAAATGGTATCATGGAGCAAACGGTGCTCCTTTTGGGGAAATGGAGCAAATGGCATTCCTTGACACATCCGGAAGAAAGGAGCCCTTGTAAGTTTTCTGGCAAGTTATATCATTCTTGTAAGTCTGATTAATTAGAAAGATCATTCTATTCTTATCCCTTTCCTCGATAGGGGCGTAGGTAGTACTCTCTATTTCCCCATAGGTCTGGCCAGAAATGCAAGCTATCCCCATCTATCCTCGTCCCCATCCGCTTCTTCTCCACGAACACACATTCCCTTGCCTTGCGCTCCTCGCCCCCGGAAACAGCTCCTTCCTTGCTTCCTCACAAACGAGCTTGAGAACATCGGTGCTACAAGCCAGAGTCCCCAACCACCCCATTTCCGCAAGGATTGGGGCCAGTGCTGCAAGGGGCCGGTGGCCACAAGATGCGGAGGTGCATGGGAGGGGGTGCAAGATGCTGGTGTGCAAGGCAGTTGTCGGGGGGGCTCCGAGGGCCAGGATTCGCGGCGGTGCTACTAGATTGGCACTACAAGGATGAGGAAGCAAATCATTGTCCGCTACTGCAAGCCATTGCCCTGGCGATACTCCGGCGACTACCTGCCCTTTCTCTTCCCAAGCTTGTTGCCCAACCTCTCCCTCCTCCCTCTTTTCCCCATGCTTCGGAACGTCGTCCATGTTGCAAAGGGTCTTGCAACATCATCTGAATTGCAAAGGGGCTTCGCAACATGGGTCGTGTTTCAACCAGTGAGTGTAACATGACTCATGTTGGAAACATGGTCAGATAACAAGGTGGTGGACGGCCACAAATGTTTTTCCCGAGCGCAACATGGGTCATGCTGCAACCTCGAGCGCAACATGGCAACTTGCTCCTCAATACATATATGAATGGTATCATGGAGCAAACGGCTTTTTTGCAGGGAATCGAGCAAATGGTGTTCCTTGACATAACCGGAAGAAAGGAACCCTTGTAAGTTTTCTGGCGAGTTATATCTTTGTTGTAAGTCTGGTTAATTAGAAAGACGATTCTATTTGTATCCCTTTCCTCGATAGGGGCATAGATAATACTCTATTTCCTCATAGTCCCGGCCATACGCTTCTTCCCCACGAACACACATTCCCTTGCCTCGCGTTCCTCGCCCCCGAGCACAGCCCCTACATTGCTTCCTCACCACCGAGTTTGATGAAATTATTGCTACAAGCCGGAGTCCCCAACCACCACACTGCTGCAAGGATTGGGTCCAGTGCTGCAAAGGCCTCGAGAGGCACAAGACGAGGAGGTGCGGGAGCGCATGATGCTGGTGCACAAGGCAACTGCCAGGGGGCTACGAGGGCCAAGATTCACGACGGTGCTACTAGGTTGGCGCTGCAAGGACAGGGATGCAGATCACCGTCCACTGCTGCAAGCCGTCGCCTCGTCAATGCACCATCGACTACTAGTGCCCTTTCTCTTCCCAAGCTTGCTGCCCAAATTGTCCCTCCTTCTCCCTCCTTTTTCCCAAGCTTCGAAATGTCGTCCATGTTGCAAAGGGGCTTCAGAACATAGGTCATATTGCAACCAGCGAAGATAACATCACTCATGTTGCAAACGTGATCAGATAACGGTGGTGGGTGGCCAAAATGTTTTCCTCGAATGCAACATGACTCATTTTGCAAACGGGGCATGTTGCAAAGGGGATTCGCAACATCATCTGAATTGCAAAGGGGCTTCACAACATGGGCCATGCTACAACCAGCGAGCATAACATCGCTTATATATGTTGCGAAGGGGGCGGAAAATAGGGTGATGGTCAACCACAAATGTTTTTCTCGAGCACAACATGGGTCATGTTGCAAACTGCGAGGGCAACATGATGGAAATATGCCCTAGAGGCAATAATAAAAAGGTTATTATTATATTTCCTTAATCATGATAAAGGTTTATTATTCATGCTAGAATTGTATTGATCGAAAACTTAAATACATGTGTGAATACATAAACAAATACCGTGTCCCTAGTAAGCCTCTACTAGACTAGCTCATTGATCAAAGATGGTTAAGGTTTCCTAACCATAGACATGTGCTGTCATTTGATAACGGGATCACATCATTAGGAGAATGATGTGATGGACAAGACCCATCCGTTAGCTTAGCATATGATCGTTCAGTTTATTGCTATTGCTTTCTTAATGTCAAATACATATTCCTTCGACTATGAGATCATGCAACTCCCGGATACCGGAGGAATGCCTTGTGTGCTATCAAACGTCACAACGTAACTGGGTGATCATAAAGATGCTCTACAGGTATCTCCGAAGGTGTTTGTTGAGTTGGCATGGATCGAGATTAGGATTTGTCACTCCGTGTATCGGAGAGGTATCTCTGGGCCCTCTCGGTAATACACATCATAAGAAGACTTGCAAGCAAAGTGACTAAGGAGTTAGTTGCAAGATGATGTATTACGGAACGAGTAAAGAGACTTGCTGGTAACGAGATTGAACTAGGTATGAAGATACCGACGATCGAATCTCGGGCAAGTAACATACCGACAGACAAAGGGAATTACTTATGTTGGCATAAGGTTCGACCGATAAAGATCTTCGCAGAATATGTAGGAGCCAATATGGGCATCCAGGTTCCGCTATTGGTTATTGACTAGAGAGGTGTCTCGGTCATGTCTACATAGTTCTTGAACCCGTAGGGTCCACGCGCTTAATGTTCGTTGACGATATAGTGTTATATGACTTATATGATTTGGTGACCGAATGTTGTTCAGAGTCCCGGATGAGATCACGGACATGACGAGGAGCTCCGGAATGGCCTGGAGGTAAAGATTGATATATAGGACGATGGTATTCGGACACCGGAAGAGTTTCGGAGTGTACCGGGTAATCATCGGGGCACCGAAAGGGGTTCCGGACACCCCCGGGAAGTGTATGGGCCTAATGAGCCAAAGGGGGGGGACAGACCAGCCCACTAGGGGGCTGGCACGCCTCTCTCCCTGGCCAGCCGGCCCTAGAGGAAGGAAAGGGGAGGGGTGGCCCCTCCTGCCTTTCCCTCCTCGTGAGAGAAAGGAAAGGGCGGCGCCACCTCCCCCTGCCTTCCTCCCGCACTCAAATAAGGAAGGGGGGGGGTGATGTCTACTACACAACTTGTTCTTGTAGACTCGTGTTGGGCCTCCAAGCGTAGAGTTTTGTAGGACAGTAGCAATTTTCCCTCAAGTGGATGACCTAAGATTTATCAATCCGTGGGAGGCATAGGATGAAGATGGTCTCTCTCAAACAACCCTGCAACCAAATAACAAAAAGTCTCTTGTGTCCCCAACACACCAAATATAATGGTAATTTGTATAGGTACACTAGTTCAGCGAAGAGATGGTGATACAAGTGTAATATGGATGGTAGAAATATATTTTTACAATCTGAATAAATAAAAACAGCAAGGTAGCGAACGATAAAAGTGAGCACAAACGGTATTGCAATGCTTGAAAATAAGGCCTAGGGTCCGTACTTTCTCTAGTGCAATCTCTCAAAATGCTAATCTAATTGGATCATATAAAACATCCCTCAAGGTGCGATGAAGAATCACTCCAAAGTTCTTATCTAGCGGAGAACATAAGAAGAAATTGTTTGTAGCTATTCTTTCCGATCGATCTATCCAAGAGCTCATACTAAAATAACACCAAGTTATTCTTTCCGATCGATCTATCAAGAGTTCGTACTAAAATAACACTAAGTTATTCTTTCCGATTGATCTATCAAGAGTTCGTACTAAAATAACACCAAAACAAATTCAGATTCATAATACTCAATCCAACACAAAGAACCTCAAAGAGTGCCCCAAGATTTCTACCGGAGAAACAAATACGAGAACATGCATCAACCCCTATGCATAGATTACCCCAATGTCACCTCGGGAATCCGAGAGTTGAGTGCCAAAACACATATCAAGTGAATCAATATAATACCCCATTGTCACCACGAGTATTCATATGCAAGACATATATCAAGTGCTCTCAAATCCATAAAAGTATTCAATCCGATAAAACAAAATCTCAAAGGGAAAACTCAATTCATCACAACAAGATAGAGAGGGAGAAACACCATATGATCCAACTATATTAACAAAGCCCCCGATACATCAAGATTGTGCCATCAAGAACATGATAGAGAGAGAGAGAGATTAAACACATAGCTACTGGTACAAACCCTTAGCTCCGAGGGTGGACTACTCCCTCCTCATCATGGTGGCCGCCGGGATGATGAAGATGGCCACCGGTGATGATTTCCCCCTCCGGCAGGGTGCCGGAACGGGGTATAGATTGATTTTCGTGGCTACAGAGGCTTGCGGCAGCGGAACTTCTGATCTAGGGTTATTTCTGATGGTTTCTCTATTTATAGGATTTTTCAGCGTTGGTTTCACGCGAAGATGGGCCTCGAGGTGAGCACAACCCACCAGGGTGTGCCTGGGCCCCCTGGCGCGCCCCGGTGTCTTGTGCCCTACTCCTTCACCTTCTGGTCCTTCCATGAAGCTTTGGGGGTCTCTTTTGTTCCAAAAAAAATCGTCAAAAAGTTTCAGCTCATTTGGAGAACTTTCATTTCTGCACAAAAAACAACACCACGGTAGTTCTGCTGAAAACAGCGTCGGTCCGGGTTAGTTCCATGCAAATCATACCAAAACCATATAAAATTATTGTAAACATGGCATGAATACTTCATAAATTATAGATACGTTGGAGACGTATCAGCATCCCCAAGCTTAATTCCTACTCGTCCTCGAGTAGGTAAATGATAAAAGAAATAATTTATGAAGTGTGAATGCTAGCAAAGTGCATAAGTTTGATCAATGATGATTTCAATCATTTTTCCTAGCATCATAACAGCTCTTTCTCATAAAACTCATCATGATAAAGTAGCAATTGAGAACAGAATTTTTGATGAGGAATCTACCTATCATATTCATCATATACTCTTTTCTTTTGTAGCATGGACATTTGGACTTGAATGATTCAAAGCAATAGTCTATAATTTGACATGAGGACATCAATACTCAAGCATATCAACAAGCAACCATGTCTTTCAAAATATCAACACTAAAGAAAGCTATCCCTAGCCCATCATGCTCAATCATTGATCCATTCATGAAACACACTCGCATATTAGCTACATCCAATGCTCAAGTACGATCATAGTGCCCCTTAGTTGGTGCTTTATAAGAAAAGATGGAGACTCAAATAAAAATAAAAATTGTATAAAGTAAATAGATAGGCCCTTCGCAGAGGGAAGTAGGGATTTGTAGAGGTGCCAGAGCTCAAAGCTTAAATTAAGAGATAAAATATTTTGGGAGGCATACTTTTCCCGTCAACAAAAACGACCGAGTAATCCCCAACACTTTCCATGCTAGATATATCATAGGCGGTTCCCAAACAGAAAATAAAGTTTATTCCTTTTTCCACCATTCTTTCACAATCCATGGCTAGCCGTATCCACGGGTGCCCTCCATACCAACACTTTCCAAGAAATTTATTATTTGACAACATAAAGTAAATTTCTTTTTCATTTCGGGACTGGGCATCCCTAATACCTTTGCCGTACTCTCGTGCAATGACAAGTGAATAAACACTCATCTTGAGAATAACACATCTAGCATGGAAAATATTGGCCACCCCCTGCCGCTTCATGAGCGGTATGAGCACACAAAAAGGAAATTTATTTTGAAAACTAGAGATGGCACATACAAATTTGCTTAGAACGGCACGGGAATACCGCATATAGGCAGGTATGGTGGACTCATGTGGCAAAACTGGGTTTAGGGATTTTGGATGCACAAGTAGTATTCCCACTTAGTACAAATGGAGGCTAGCAAATAGATTGAGAAGCAACCAACCAAGAAATGAAAATTCACATAAACGAGCATTGAGCATAACTAACACTGAATAATGCACCACAAGTAGGATGTAATTTCATTGCATAACTATTGACTTTCGTGCTTGCATAGGGAATCACAAACCTTAACACCAATATTCTTACTCAAGCATAATTACTCACCAACATGACTCACATATTATTATCTCCATATCGCAAAACTATTGCAAGGAATCAAACTTATCATATCCAATGATCTACATGAAAGTTTTTATTATATCCCTCTTGAATATCTATCACTTTGGGACTAAATTTATATATTACCATTGCTACTAACAAGCTCTCAAATAAATTTAAGTGAAGCACAAGAGCAAAAGACAAACTACTCCAAAAAGATATAAGTGAAGATCAAGCGAGTAGTTAAGTAAATAGAAAGCTATGTGAAGACTCCCTCTTGTTTAAAAGTTTCAGATCTAAGTATATTATTAAAACAGCAAGCAAAAACAAAATAAAATGAAATTCTAAGAATAGCACATATCACGTGAAGAAGCTAAAACTTAGGCTCAACCGAGGCTAACCGATAATTGTTGATGAAGAAAGGTGGGATGCCTACCGGGGCATCCCCAAGCTTAGATGCTTGAGACTTCTTGGAATATTAACTTGGGATGCCTTGGTCATCCCCAAGCTTGAGATCTTGTGTCTCCTTAATTCCTTTTATATCACGGTTTCCCTAAATCTTAAAAACTTCATCCACACAAAACTCAACAAGAACTCATGAGATAAGTTAGTATAAATCAATGCAAAAACCTTATCATTATCTACTGTAGCAAATAACTAAAATTATTATTAAACATTGCATACTAAATGCCTCTGCATATTTAATACTCCTATCCTCAAATAGAATCATTAAACAAGCAAACATATGCAAACAATGCGAACATAACAGCAATCTGTCTAAACAGGATAGTCTGTAAAGAGTGCAATTGTACTCATACTTCCCTAACTCCAAAAATTCTGAAAATTTACCACACTGTAGAAAATTTATCAGATCTTAATGTGAAAAAAGTTTCAACATTTTATCACATTCTTAATTTTCTTTAGAATTATTGCAACAGCGATAAACTTTCTGTTTTGAAACAGCAACACATATATTTGCAAAATAAGCATGGTGAAGGCTATCCTTGCCACTTTTATTGAAGTAAGAGATGAAAAACATTATTATAAATAACATCAAGAAAATCCTAATAAAATAAAATGACTCTCCAAGCAAAACTCATATCATGTGACGAATGAAAATATAGCTCCAAGTGAGATTACCGATAATGTTGAAGACGAAAGAGGGGATGCCCCAAGCTTAGTTGCTTGGATCTTCCTTGAATATTGACTTGGAGGTTCCTTGGGCATCCCCAATCTTAGGGTCTTGTCACTCCTTATTCTCCTCATATCGATATCTCACCCAAAACTTGAAAACTTCAATCACACAAAACTTAACGGAACTTCGTGAGATGGGTTAGTATGATAAAGACAAATCATTCACTTTGGTACTATCAAAGACAAGATTCATAATTGTTCTCACACAATGCCTGCTGTACTCTATAATTTCCACAATTTATATTAAGCAATATAAGCCATAGAACCTAGAAAACAAGCAAATTATGCACTGAAAACAGAATCTGTCAAAAACAGAACAGTATGTAAATATCTGAATTAAGGTAATATTTATGTAACTCCAGAAATTCTGAAAAATTACGAAAACGTACAAAATTTGTATTCACATCAACTGTAAAAAATTCAGAATTTTTCCACGTTCCAGTAAAATACAGGAATTTCTGCACTGGATGCAAAAGTTTCTGTTTTTGCACAGAATCAAGTCAACTATCATCCACACTATCCCAAAGGCTTTACTTGGCACTTTATTGAAACAAAAGCATTAAACAAGATCAGTACAGTAGCCTAACCATGTGAACACACAAAAACAGTAGGTAAAAGTGTTGGGTTGTCTCCCAACAAGCGCTTTTCTTTAATGCCTTTTTAGCTAGGCATGATGATTTAAATGATGCTCACGTAAAAGACAAGAATTGAAACACAAAGAGAGCATCATGAAGCATATGACTAGCACATTTAAGCCTAACCCACTTCCTATGCATAGGGATTTTGTGAGCAAATAACTTATGGGAACAAGAATCAACTAGCATAGGCAGGCAAAACAAGCAAAACTTCAAGATTTTCAACACATAGAGAGGAAACTTGATATTATTGAAATATGTAGAAGCATATGTTCCTCTCTCATAATAATTTTCAGTAGCATCATGAATGAATTCAACAATATAACTATCACATAAATCATTCTTTTCATGATCCACAAGCATGGAAATTTTCTTACTCTCCACATAAGCAAATTTATTCTCATAAATAGTAGTGGGAGAAAACTCAACAAAATAACTATCATGTGATACTTGATTGGCATAATCATATTGAGCATTAAAATCATGATGACAAGTTTCATGGATATCATTACTCTTTATATCATACATGTCATCACCATAATCATCATAAATAGGAGGCATGCTTTCATCATAGTAAATATTCTCATCAAAACTTGGGGGACTAAAAATATCATCTTCATCAAATATAGCATCCCCAAGCTTATGACTTTGCATATCATTAGCATCATGGATATTCAAAGAGTTCATACCAACAACATTGCAATCATACTCGTCATTCAAAGATTTTTTGTCAAATATTTTATAGAATTCTTCCTCTATCAATTGAGCACAATTTTCCTTTCCATCATTTTCACGAAAGACATTATAAAGATGAACAATATGGTGCAACCTCAATTCCATTTTTTTTATAGTTTTCTTTTATAAACCAAACTAGTGATAAAACAATAAACTAAAATATTCAATTGCAAGATCTAAAGATATACCTTCAAGCACTCACCTCCCCGGCAACGGCGCCAGAAAAGAGCTTGATGTCTACTACACAACTTGGTCTTGTAGACTCGTGTTGGGCCTCTAAGCACAGAGTTTTGTAGGACAGTAGCAATTTTCCCTCAAGTGGATGACCTAAGATTTATCAATCCGTGGGAGGCATAGGATGAAGATGGTCTCTCTCAAACAACCCTGCAACCAAATAACAAAAATTCTCTTGTGTCCCCAACACACCAAATACAATGGTAATTTGTATAGGTGCACTAGTTCGGCGAAGAGATGGTGATACAAGTGTAATATGGATGGTAGAAATATATTTTTATAATCTGAATAAATAAAAACAGCAAGGTAGTGAACGATAAAAGTGAGCACAAACGGTATTGCAATGCTTGAAAACAAGGCCTAGGGTCCATACTTTCGCTAGTGCAATCTCTCAACAATGCTAATCTAATTGGATCATATAAAACATCCCTCAAGGTGCGATGAAGAATCACTCCAAAGTTCTTATCTAGTGGAGAACATAAGAAGAAATTGTTTGTAGCTATTCTTTCCGATCAATCTATCCAAGAGTTCGTACTAAAATAACACCAAGTTATTCTTTCCGATCGATCTATCAAGAGTTCGTACTAAAATAACACTAAGTTATTCTTTCCGATTGATCTATCAAGAGTTCGTACTAAAATAACACCAAAACAAATTCAGATTCATAATACTCAATCCAACACAAAGAACCTCAAAGAGTGCCCCGAGATTTCTACCAGAGAAACAAATACGAGAACGTGCATCAACCCCTATGCATAGATTACCCCAATGTCACCTCGGGAATCCGCGAGTTGAGTGCCAAAACACATATCAAGTGAATCAATATAATACCCCATTGTCACCATGAGTATTCATATGCAAGACATATATCAAGTGCTCTCAAATCCATAAAAGTATTCAATCCAATAAAACAAAATCTCAAAGGAAAAACTCAATTCATCACAACAAGATAGAAAGAGAGAAACACCATATGATCCAACTATATTAACAAAGCCCCCGATACATCAAGATCGTGTCATCAAGAACATGAGAGAGATAGAGAGAGATTAAACACATAGCTACTGGTACAAACCCTCAGCCCCGAGGGTGGACTACTCCTTCCTCATCATCGTGGCCGCCGGGATGATGAAGATGGCCACCGGTGATGATTTCTCCCTCCAGCAGGGTGCCGGAACGGGGTATAGATTGGTTTTCGTGGATACAGAGGCTTGTGGCGGCGGAACTTCTGATCTAGGGTTATTTCTGATGGTTTCTCTATTTATAGGATTTTTCAGCGTTGATTTCACGCGAAGATGGGCCTCGAGGTGAGCACAACCCACCAGGGCGCGCCTGGGCCCCCTGGCGCGCCCCGTTGTCTTGTGCCCTACTCCTTCACCTTCTGGTCCTTCCATGAAGCTTCGAGGGTCTCTTTTGTTCCAAAAAAATCGTCAAAAAGTTTCAGCTCATTTGGAGAACTTTCATTTCTGCACAAAAAACAACACCATGGTAGTTCTGCTGAAAACAGCATCAGTCCGGGTTAGTTCCATGCAAATCATACCAAAACCATATAAAATTATTGTAAACATGTCATGAATACTTCATAAATTATAAATACGTTGGAGACGTATCAGGGGGCGCGGCTTGGGGAAGACCCCAAGTAGGATTTGGCCCTACTTGGGGCGCCCCTTGGCCTCTCCCCTCTCCCCTCCACCTATATATATGTGGGAGGGGGCGCCACACATAACCACGACAATTGCTTAGCCGTGTGCGGCGCCCCCCTCCACAGTTTAGTCCCTCGGTCATATTTTCGTAGTGCTTAGGCGAAGCCCTGCGGAGATAGCTTCACCATCACCGTCACCACGCCATCGTGCTGCCGGAACTCATCCACTACTTCACGGTCTTGCTGGATCAAGAAGGCGAGGACGTCACCGAGCTGAACGTGTGCTGAACGTGTGCTGAACGCGGAGGTGCCGTACGTTCGGTACTCGATCGGTTGGATCGCGAAGAAGTTCGACTACATCAACCGCGTTAACAAACGCTTCCGCTTACGGTCTACGAGGGTACGTAGACACACTCTCCCCTCTCGTTGCTATGCATCTCCTTGATAGATCTTGCGTGTGCGTAGAAATTTTTTTGTTTTCCATGCAACGTTTCCCAACAGTGGCATCATGAGCCAGGTCTATGCGTAGATGATATGCACGAGTAGAACACCAAGAGTTGTGGGCAGTGATAGTCATGCTGCTTACCACCAACGTCTTATTTTGATTCGGCGGTATTGTGGGATGAAGCGGCCCGGACCAACCTTACATGTCCACGCACATGAGACCGGTTCCACCGACTAGCATGCAACTAGTTTTGCATAAAGGTGGCTGGCGGGTGTCTGTTTCTCCTATTTTAGTTGAATCGAATTTGACTACGGCCGGTCCTTGAAGAAGATTAAAACAGCAAACTTGATGAATCACCATTGTGGTTTTTGCGTAGGTAAGAACGGTTCTTGCTAGAAGCCCGTAGCAGCCACGTAAAACTAGCAACAACAAAGTAGAGGACGTCTAACTTGTTTTTGCAGGCATGTTGTGATGTGATATGGTCAAGACGTGATGTGATATATGTTGATGTATGAGATGATCATGTTTTGTAATATCGACAACCGGCAAGAGCCTTAGGGCTGTCTCTTTATTGTATGAAATGCAAGCGCCATGTAATTGCTTTACTTTATCGCTATGCGTTAGCAATAGTTGTAGAAGCAATAGTTTTCGAGATGACGCCGACGCAATGATGGAGATCAAAGGTGTCGAGCCGCTGACGATGGAGATCATGACGATGCTTTGGAGATGGAGATCAAAAGCACAAGATGATGATGGCCATATCATGTCACATATTTTGATTGCATGTGATGTTTATCCTTTATGCATCTTATTTTGCTTAGAACGGCGGTAGCATTATAAGATGATCCCTTCACTAAATTTCAAGATAAAAGTGTTCTCCCCGAGTATGCACCGTTGCCAAAGTTCGTCGTTTCGAAGCACCTCGTGATGATCGGGTGTGATAGACTCTACGTTCACATACAACGGGTGTAAGACAGTTTTGCACATGCAGAATACTTGGGTTAAACTTGACGAGCCTAGCATGTACAGACATGGTCTCGGAACACTGGACACCGAAAGGTCGAACGTGAGTCATATAGTAGATATGATCAACATAGAGATGTTCACCATTGAAGACTACCCCATCTCACGTGATGATCGGACATGGGTTAGTTGATTTGGATCATGTATCACTTAGATAACTTGAGGGATGTTTATTTAAGTCGGAGTTCATTAGTAATTTGATTAATTGAACTTAAATTTATCATGAACTTAGTCTTAATAGTTTTTGCATATCTATGTTGTAGATCAAAAGCTCGCAATATAGCTCCCCTATAATTTTGATATGTTCCTAGAGAAAACTAAGTTGAAAGATGATGGTAGCAATAATGCGGACTAGGTCCGTAATCTGAGGATTATCCTCATTGCTGCATAGAAGAATTATGTCCTTGATGCACCGCTAGGTGACAGACCTATTGCAGGAGCAGATGCAGACATTATGAATGTTTGGCAAGCTCGATATGATGACTACTTAATATTTTAGTGCACCATGCTTTACGGCTTAAAACCGGGACTTCAAAACATTTTGAACGCCACGGAGCGTATGAGATGTTCCAAGAGCTGAAATTGGTATTTCAGACTCATGCCCGTGTCGAGAGGTATGAGACCTCTGACAAGTACTTTGCCTACAAGATGGAGGAGAATAGCTCAGCCAGTGAGCATGTGCTCAGAATGTCTGGGTACTACAATCGCTTGAATCAAGTGGGAGTTAATCTTCCAGATAAGATAGTGATTGACAGAGTTCTCTAGTCACTATCACCAAGCTACTAGAACTTTGTGATGAACTATAATATGGAAGGAATGACTAAAACGATTTCCGAGCTCTTCGTGGTGCTGAAATCGGCGGAGGTAGAAATCAAGAAAGAGCATCAAGTGTTGATGGTTAGAAAGACCACTAGTTTCAAGAAAAAGGGCAAGGGAAAGAAAGGGAACTTCAAGAAGAATGGCAAGCAAGTTACCGCTCCCATGAAGAATCCCAAAGCTGGACCCAAGCCTGAATCAGAGTGCTTCTACTGCAAAGGAAATGGTCACTGGAAGCGGAACTGCCCCAAATACTTTGCGGATAAGAAGGATGGCAAAGTGAACAAAGGTATATTTGATATACATGTTATTGATGTGTACCTTACTAGTGTTCATAGTAGCCCCTGGGTATTCGATACCAGTTCAGTTGCTAAGATTAGTAACTCGAAACAGGAGTTGCAGAATAAACAGAGACTAGTTAAGTGCGAGGTGACGATGTGTATTGGAAGTGATTCCAAGGTTGATACGATCACCATCGCACACTCCCTCTACCTTCGGGATTAGTGTTGAACCTAAATAAATGTTATTTGGTGTTTGCATTGAGCATGAATATGATTAGATCATGTTTATTGCAATACGGTTATTCATTTAAGTTAGAGAATAATTGTTGTTCTGTTTACATGAATAAAACCTTCTATGGTCATACACCCAATATGAATGGTTTATTGAATCTTGATCGTAGTGATACACATATTCATAATATTGATGCCAAAAGATGCAAAGTTGATAATGACAGTGCAACATACTTGTGGCACTGCCGTTTAGGTCATATTGGTGTAAAGCGCATGAAGAAACTCCATGCGGATGGACTTTTGGAATCACTTGATTATGAATCATTTGATACTTGCGAACCATGCCTCATGGGCAAGATGACTAAAACTCCGTTCTCCGGAACAATGGAGCGAGCTAATGACTTATTGGAAATAATACATACCGATGTATGCGGTCCGATGAGTGTTGAAGCACGCGGAGGGTATCATTATTTTCTGACCTTCTCAGATGATTTGAGTAGGTATGGGTATATCTACTTGATGAAATACAAGTCTGAAACATTTCAAAAGTACCAAGAATTTCAGAGTGAAGTGGAGAATCATCGTAACAAGAAAATAAAGTTTCTAGGATCTAATCGCGGAGGCGAATATTTGAGTTACGATTTTGGCCTTCATTTAAAACAATGGGGAATTGTTTCACAACTCACGCCACCTGGAACACCACAGCGTAATGGTGTGTCCGAACGTCATAACCGTACTTTATTAGATATGGTGCGATCTATGATGTCTCTTACCAATTTACCACTATCGTTTTGGGGTTATGCATTAGAGACAGCCGCATTCACGTTAAATAGGGCACCGTCTAAATCCGTTGAGACGACACCGTATGAACTGTGGTTTGGCAAGAAACCTAAGCTGTCGTTTCTTAAAGATTGGGGATGCGACGCTTATGTCAAAAGGCTTCAGCCTGATAAGCTCGAACCTAAATCGAAGAAGAGTGTCTTCATAGGATAGCCTAAAGAAACTATTGGGTATACCTTCTACCACAGATCCGAAGGCAAGATCTTTGTTGCTAAGAATGGATCCTTTCTAGAGAAGGAGTTTCTCTCGAAAGAAGTGAATGGGAGGAAAGTAGAACTTGATGAGGTAGTTGTACCTTCTCTTGAATTGGAAAGTAGCACATCAGAGAAATCTGTTCCCGTGATGCCTACACCAACTAGAGAGGAAGCCAATGATGATGATCATGAAACTTCAGATCAAGTTACTACTGAACCTCGTAGGTCGACCAGAACACATTCCGCACCAGAGTAGTACGGCAATCCTGTCCTGGAAGTCATGTTGGACAACAGCGAACCTACGAACTATGAAGAAACTATGATGAGCCCAGATTCCAAAAAATGGCTTGAGGCCATGAAACCTGAGATAGGATCCATGTATGAGAACAAAGTATGGACTTTGGTGGACTTGCTCGATGATCGGCAAGCCATAGAAAATAAATGGATCTTCAAGAAGAAGACTGACGCTGATGGTAATGTTACTGTCTACAAAGCTCAACTTGTTGCGAACGGTTTTTGACAAGTTCAAGGAGTTGACTACGATGAGACTTTCTCACCCGTAGCGATGCTTAAGTCTGTCCGAATCATGTTAGCAATTGCCGCATTTTATGATTATGAAATCTGGCAAATGGACGTCAAAATTGCATTCCTTAATGGATTTCTTAAAGAAGAGTTGTATATGATGGAACCAGAAGGTTTTGTCGATCCTAAAGGTGCTAATAAAGTGTGCAAGCTCCAGCGATCCATCTATGGACTGGTGCAAGCATCTCGGAGTTGGAATATACGCTTTGATGAGGTGATCAAAGCATATGGTTTTATACAAACTTACGGTGAAGACTGTATTTACAAGAAAGTGAGTGGGAGCTCTGTAGCATTTCTGATATTATATGTGGATGACATATTGTTGATTGGAAATGATATAGAATTTCTGGATAGCATAAAAGGATACTTGAATAAGAATTTTTCAATGAAAGACCTCGGTGAAGCTGCTTACATATTGGGCATCAAGATCTATAGGGATAGATCGAGACGCTTAATAGGACTTTCACAAAGCACATACCTTGGCAAAGTTTTAAAGAAGTTCAAAATGGATCAGTCAAAGAAAGAGTTCTTGCCTGTGTTGCAAGGTGTGAAGTTGAGTAAGACTCAAAACCCGACCACGGCAGAAGATAGAGAGAGAATGAAAGTCATTCCCTATGCCTCAGCCATAGGTTCTATAAAGTATGCCATGTTGTGTACCAGACCTGTTGTGTGCCTTGCCATGAGTCTGGCAAGGGGGTACAATAGTGATCTAGGAGTGGATCTCTGGACAGCGGTCAAAATTATCCTTAGGTACCTAAAGAGGACTAAGGAAATATTTCTTGGTTATGGAGGTGATAAAAAGTTCGTCGTAAAGGGTTACGTCGATGCAAGCTTTGACACTGATTCAGATGACTCTGAGTCTCAATCTGGATATGTATTGAAAGTGGGAGCAATTAGCTAGAGTAGCTCCATGCAGAGCTTTGTAGACATAGAAATTTGCAAAATACATACGGATCTGAATGTGACAGACCTGTTGACTAAACTTCTCTCACAAGCAAAACATGATCACACCTTAGTACTCTTTGGGTGTTAATCACATGGCGATGTGAACTAGATTATTGACTCTAGTAAACCCTTTGGGTGTTGGTCACATGGCGATGTGAACTATGGGTGTTAAATCACATGGTGATGTGAACTAGATTATTGACTCTAGTGCAAGTGGGAGACTAATGGAAATATGCCCTAGAGGCAATAATAAAATGGTTATTATTATATTTCCTTAATCATGATAAAGGTTTATTATTCATGCTAGAATTGTATTGATCGGAAACTTAAATACATGTGTGAATACATAAACAAATACCGTGTCCCTAGTAAGCCTCTACTAGACTAGCTCGTTGATCAAAGATGGTTAAGGTTTCCTAACCATAGACATGTGTTGTCATTTGATAACGGGATCACATCATTAGGAGAATGATGTGATGGACAAGACCCATCTGTTAGCTTAGCATATGATCGTTCAGTTTATTGCTATTGCTTTCTTAATGTCAAATACATATTCCTTCGACTATGAGATCATGCAACTCCCGGATACCGGAGGAATGCCTTGTGTGCTATCAAACGTCACAACATAACTGGGTGATCATAAAGTTGCTCTACAGGTATCTCCGAAGGTGTTTGTTGAGTTGGCATGGATCGAGATTAGGATTTTTCACTCCATGTATCGGAGAGGTATCTCTGGGCCCTCTCGGTAATACACATCATAAGAAGCCTTGCAAGCAAAGTGTCTAAGGAATTAGTTGCAAGATGATGTATTACGGAACAAGTAAAGAGACTTTCCGGTAACGTGATTGAACTAGGTATGAAGATACCGACGGTCGAATCTCGGGCAAGTAACATACCGACAGACAAAGGGAATTACGTATGTTGTCATAAGGTTTGACCGATAAAGATCTTCGTAGAATATGTAGGAGCCAATATGGGCATCCAGGTTCCGCTATTGGTTATTGACCGGAGAGGTGTCTCGGTCATCTCTACATAGTTCTCGAACCCGTAGGGTCCGCACGCTTAACGTTTGTTGACGATATAGTGTTATATGAGTTATATGATTTGGTGACCGAATGTTGTTCGGAGTCCCGGATGAGATCACGGACATGACGACGAGATCCGGAAAGGTTCGAAGGTAAAGATTGATATATAGTATGATGGTATTCGGACACCGGAAGAGTTTCGGAGTGTACCGGGTAGTCATCGGGGCATCAGAAGGGGTTCCGGACACCCCCGGAAAGTGTATGGGCCTAATGGGCCAAAGGGGGGACAGACCAGCCCACTAGGGGGCTGGCCCGCCCCTCTCCCTGGCCGGCCGGCCCTAGGGGAAGGAAAGGGGAGGGGTGGCCCCTCCTGCCTTTCCCTCCTCGTGAGAGAAAGGAAAGGTGGGGGCGTCACCTCCCCCTGCCTTCCTCCCACACTCAAATAAGGAAGGGGGGCGCGGCTTGGGGAAGACCCCAAGTAGGATTCGGCCCTACTTGGGGCGCCCCTTGTAACAACCCCAGATCCTCACCATGTTGATAAGCTCATTAGACAGCCATGTCATCATGATCATCTTCCAAAAATTGCATTTGAAAATAATTCAGCTTCAATCCAAAATTCCAAATGCAAGTCAGATAATTAATTCATCAAACATCAGAACAAAAATGTTCATGATGTTGAAAATAATCCCAAAGCAATTATAAAAACAAAACCAACATTAATTGAGTTTCCAAATTGACCCTGTTATCCAAAACAGTAGCAGAACAACCCTATTTTAAATCATTTTCATTTATGAAAAATCTAAATGAATTTAAAGCAATCCCAAACTTTTTGTGTCAGTGAGGATTGACGCATAATATTTATAAGGACCAGTTGCACATTTTACAAAATTGGATTAATGCCAAAAGGATTACAAAACAGAAAACAGAAAAGAAATAAAAAGAAAAGGCCAAAAGGCCACTTACCTGTCACTGTAGTCGAGGCCCAGCCCAGCCGGCCCCTCTCTCTCTCCTCCTTCTTCTCCCTCCTCCCCGTGTCGTCCTCCGCGTGGACGCGCATGCCTCCGTCGGCCGCAAGCTGCCACCGCGACGAGGCAGGCGAGCGCGAGGGGATAAGCTCGCCCTCGAGCCTTTCCCCCTGGTCACTCGCCCTCATTCTTCCCCCTCGCTCTCTCTCTCTCGCCAGGCGCTCTCTCCTTCCTCCACCAGATCCCCTCCACCAAGCGCCACCGTCGCCGCCCGCCGTATTCCACGCGACCACCGAGCCCCTCTTGCCCCGGAAGCTCCAGCGTCGTCGTCCTTGTCGACTGGTGCTACTGGACCGCGCCAATGGCCACTGGAGTGCCTGCCTCGGCTTCTTCTTCCTCCTCGGGTTGCCGGACGTCGCCGCCGGGGATTTCGCCCCGCCTCTGCACTCCCGTTTTCCGAAGGGCCTCCGTGAGCCCGCGCAGTGAGCCTCACCCCTCCTCTTCCCGTCCGTTTCCTCTTTCCGCGCCTGTAGCTAGCTAAACGCCGCGGCGCCATTGCCGGTGCTCCGCCTCATTGTCGAGCTCGCTGCCGTCGCGTCCGCTTCTGTCGTGGCCAAGCAAGTGTAACCGCGAGCTCCGGGAGACTTCCTGGTGCTCCCCGCAACGTTAGCTCGCGCGCAAACGCACCGCAGCAATGGTTGCGCCGAGCTCCGATTCCGGCCGCCGCCCATGCTTGCCGTAGCCGTTGTTTTCGAGCTACTCTGCCCCGACCGACGCCGTTGATGGATGCGCGAGCCCACCAGCTTTCGAACGCACCCGGCCGCGGTCCAAATGGGGCACCGCAGCTGATTTCCGACGCCGGCCGTGGCCTCTCCGCCGCGTTTGAGGTCGCCGGAGTAATTCCAGCGCCGGCGCCGACGTGTCGCTGACGTGGCCCGATAGGTGGGGCCCCCTGAGTCACTGGCAGCTAGGCCTCATGGACCCAGTTGACCCAGTTGACCAGGTCAACTGCTGACTGGGCAACCCAGCAACTGACTAGTGGGCCCGTCCACTGTAGCATTAGGTTTAACACTAATTAATCGACCCTGTTAGCTTAACCACTCACTGACACAGGGGCCCACCCATCTAATTAAACCCTGGTTTAATTTAACCTATGTTCTAATGTTGAGTCAATGACAAGTGGGGCCCCTGCACTATTTCTTTGGATAAGATGAGCCCAGTCAGCACTGACTCAGCTCACTGGGCCCACATGTCAGCCTCTGGTTGCAAAACTGGGTACACTTCCATGTGTACCCGTAGCATTTTCTGTTAAATGATTTTTGAATTAATATTAATTCTAGAAAATCATTTAAACTTCAAAAATTCATAACTTTTAAACCGTAGCTCGGATTGAAAAACTTAAAACATGAGAGTTGCTCAGAACGACGAGACGAGTCTGATCGTGCCGTCTGTTTCCATATCGGAACCTCCTACGTAGAAGAACTCGTAACTCCGAGCCCGATTCCGGCATATGAATAGTGCACACACTTCGATTAAGAAATCCCACGTTAATCCTATAGTAACTAAAAATGACTTAGGCATACTTCAGGCAACCCTGCACTGCATCATAGTCGTATCATGCCCTGTGTTGCATCGTTGCTGTGTATTTACTTGTTTCCTCCCCCTCTCTTCTCTCTCGGTAGACCCCGACGTCGACGTAGCTCCCGAGGTCGACGCTGCTCAGGAGCCCGACGACTCAGTTGACGACCCTGCCCTTGCCGTCGAGCAGACAGGCAAGCACCCCCCTTTTGAGCATTCCGATATCGCCCACTCTCTTCTCTCTTATGCTTGCATTAGAAGTTACTGCTATTACTGTATCCTATATCTGCTGCATAGCCTGTTTACTTGTAACCTGCTGTTGATAATTACTTGTTATCCTAAACTGCTTAGAATAGGTTGGGTAGAGACCATAAGAGACCCCACTTATCCCGACTGCCCCGCTGGATGATCGGAAGACCCGTGCAACGGGATTGAAGACCAAGCCCCGACACCGCACGTCATCACTTCCCCCTAGTTGCCGACACTGCTGGGTTACTATCGAGTGCCGAGGGTGATACCTCGTCAGCACTTCTGATGATAACCTTGTAGGTTAGTTATTCGGTCATGGTAAGCGAGGGTGATTCCTCCTACACCACCCCCGATAACGACGTCGTCGCGCAACTCCTCAAGTGTGGACCTCGAGGGTGATTCCTCCTTCGTTCACCTTGACGATAACATCAAATGGGATTCCATCGGGGGTGATTCCTCAGGGTTCCCTTTGGTGTCAGACACACGGATACTTTGGATACTATGACTGATCATTGAACCATGACACTAAAGACAGGTCGGCCCTGAGGGGTACCCGCGCGAGCTTAATAGCGAGTGATGTGGAATCGGGTGGACCTGGATGGTGCCCGAGGGTTGAACACGAGGCATGGCCGGGCATTCCTAGCCCTTGCCGTAAGTCCTCGAGACGGGGCGACGGGGTCACATCGATCGTGAGTCTCTGCTTGTTTCTGCGCGCTCCTAATCCACTAACGGTTTGGATATTTGATCAGAGGGGCCTCTGGCCTGATAGAACTAACCATCACGTGGGCATAGTATGGGCGTTCTGCGTCGTATACTTCAGCCGAAGCTTAATAGACGTCAGCAACTGAGCGGCAGACGCTGGGTTGGACTGGGAACGCAACTGCACTTGTATAAGGGGTTGCTAGGTTTGCTCACCGGCGGTGTACGCAACGTGCAGGAGCATCCGGGGCGATGGCCCAAGACCCCTGGGGGCATAGGTTAGTCTGGCGTGCTGACCTCTCTGTTAAGTATTTGGTCGGGTTGCGGCGTGTTGCTTAGCCGAGGCTGGGCATGACCCAGAAAAGTGTGTCCGACCGGAGTTAAGCGAGCGTGGTGGGTAAGTTGGTGCACCCCTGCAGGGAAGAACTAATCTATCGATAGCCTATCCTACGGTAACGGACACTCGGAGTTGTATCCCGATCGGTACAACTAGAACTAATGACTTGAGATGAAATGGATAGTATGGCTCTGGGATTGCTTTCTTGCAGGGAGTCGAGGAAGAATCTCTGGCCGAGGTTGATGACACTGCTATACTTTACATTATGTTATTCTGCTCTCTTCTAATGCTGCAAGACCGTTGGAGATGCTTGAAGATGCTAGTCTTCGATAGGACTAGGCTTTCCCCCTCTATTCTGGCATTTCTGCAGCCCAATCCACATATACAGCCCTCCTTTGAAAATGTTGCATATGTAGTGTAGATCCTCGCTTGCTGAGTACTTCGGATGAGTACTCACGTTTGCTTTATTTTCTTTTTCTCCCCATATCCAATTGACGCCGCCAGATGACGGAGCCCCTGAGTTAGCTGCCCCCGTCGATGACTACGGCTACTACTTCTACCCTCCAGGCGAGTACTACTACGAGGAGCCGACAGACGACCAGGAGTAGGATTCAGAGGGTCCTAGGCAGGAGGCCTACGCCTTTCGATCGTAGTATTTTATTTTTTCCCCCTTTCAAAAGGCTTATCTTCATTTCGGTAACATATCTGTACCCAGATATCTGATGCTTCCACTGACACTTGTATGCCATCGAGCTATGTATTCGAGCCTTCGAGGCCCTGGCTTGTAATATAAAGCTTGTATGACTTTATTTATGTTTTAGAGTTGTGTTGTGATATCTTCAAGTGAGTCCTTAGGCTTGATCGTGTGCATTTGCGTGTATGGTTAGTGCACGATTAAGCCGGGGTCGTCACACCCCTTGGCCTCTCCCCTCTCCCCTCCACCTATATATATGTGGGAGGGGGCGCCACACATAACCACGATAATTGCTTAGCCGTGTGCGGCGCCCCCTCAAAGTTTAGTCCCTCGGTCATATTTTCGTAGTGCTTAGGCGAAGCCTTGCGGAGATAGCTTCACCATCACCGTCACCACGCCATCGTGCTGCCGGAACTCATCCACTACTTCACCGTCTTGCTGGATCAAGAAGGCGAGGACGTCACTGAGCTGAACGTGTGCTGAACGCGGAGGTGTCCTACGTTCGGTACTCGATCGGTTGGATCGCGAAGAATTTTGACTACATCAACCGCTTTAACAAATGCTTTCGCTTATGGTCTACGAGGGTACGTAGACACACTCTCCCCTCTCGTTGCTATGCATCTCCTTGATAGATCTTGCGTGTGCGTATAAATTTTTTTTGTTTTCCATGCAACGCTTCCCAACACAACATGGCTCATGTTGCAAACTGGGTCAGATAATTGCAACGGTAGAAAACATTTGGATGGAGTGCAACACAAGCCATGTTGCAAACGGTTGAGGCGCTATTGCGTCAGATCAGGCAGTTGTCATGCATGCCATCCATCGACTATAGTGGCAGTCGATCTGATCCAATCGTCACCTGGCCGACGTGTAGCTCGCTCCATATTCTAATCAGTTTGGATTGCAAAGTCGCAGAATCGTATGGTAGAATCATGATTTTGACAACGCCAGTGTCTTGTCCTTTCTCTTAATACTCCTTAACCAGGACATGTTTTGACCATGGGCTCAAACTAAGAGGTGGGGTCAATGCCTCCTCATCGAAGAGGAAAGGGGTTTATGGCTCATTTTTAGATCAGAGGTTCTGTTTTAACCTTGGTTTTAGAAACAAGACTGGCATGAGGCAACAAGAAAACAATTAGGTTGAAGCAAACAGATCATTGTTGGCAACAAAGGTAGTGATGATGAGGCCCAATAACGAATGTCTAGGTGATACCCGTGAGAGAGGTTAATGCTTTCATATATGGCAATGGTAGCCATTGGAGAAGTCGAGTGTGACAACACTGATATAAAGTGTTAGGATGTGGACATGTGGTAGAGATTGAACATGAATTCTGTGATGATACTCACCGAAGACGGGTTGGAAAGTTGCATATGTATCAAGATGTGAAGGAGAAGAGGAGGCTGCCAAAACATCAGAACAAATATGATGAAGAATTATCTGTACCAAATACTTTGGCACTCTACATATGTTCTCCATTGAATGAAGTTGTGAATTTTGTTTTCATGGCGAGAATAGCGAATTTAATATCTAGGGTCTCGTCTAATCCTATGTGGCAAAGTCGTCTAAATCCTACATTGCATTGTGTTTTCCCTCCGAGTCACAGACGAAGTTCTTCTGGACGTTGAGATAAAATCACAGGTAGTAGAGTCAGCTTAACTTATTCCTTAAGTAAAGTTATCACATGAATTTCAAATCCGATTGTTGGACACATGTTAGTCGACCGTTGCATGACATAGGCCCCGATTGGTCATTTCACACCTTGGAATTACTCCGGCTATAAATAGTCATCCCACCCCCAACATTCACCGTTTGGCTGCTCCATTTGATCTGACAAGAGTTTGTCTGAGAAACCCCTCTGTAGTCAGATTTCACCAAGAGAAAACCTCATAGCCCAAATTTAGTTAAGTGATTGAGCATCACGAAGAACTAGGTTTATACGAAGCTTGTGCCTATAATTGTTGTGAGCCGCACACTCACTAGATGGTTAGGCGTCGGTCCGAGCAACCATGAGTAATTATGTTTTGCCAAGGACAAAGTCTATGAAGGTTTGGAGATTACCTTGAAGAATGTGCTGAGAGTAATTCAACTGAAGTTGGAGGATCTTCATATTGAGGAGAATAGGATGGAAAGAGATTTGCTCATGTGTTCAATCACAAGTCCCTCCAACCAGACATGCCACTTTGGCAGAAGTGTGAACTGGTAGAACAAATCACTTTTTGCCATCGAGCACCACTGATTTCCTCTCTACTTGATTTACTTTCAGTATTTCTATCTGTTGAGTTATTACTCTTTGTGATTGTTCACTTTGATCATTTCTTCGAAACTGAATAGCATTTCCCTCTATGTTAGTTCACAATGTTTCTGTTTGTATTCTCTCTCACGGTACTTAACATAGTATGCCTGTACCGCATGTTTTTCCTCTAGTGCTACTTAGTTATTCTTCTCACTTCAATTCTGATAGATATCTCTTACTAGCCTGTTTTAGCTTTCCCTCTAAGTCATTTACTTTCTTAGTTTTACCTCCATTAAGTTTCTGTCTCAGAATAGTTTTTCATTTGCTTGTTCGAAACAAATCTTTCTTGATGAAGAATTTTTAGATCTCCTATTCACCCCTCTAGTCGATTCCTGATCCTACAAAAGGGCATGAATGGGGTAGAGGGAGGCGTCGATCGGCTAGAGAGAGGATGGGAATGTGTGGGGTTTGGCGTGGAAACAATGCGGATGTGGCCAAATGCGCGGGCTACGGGTGGGATTTTGGGTGGGCCGGGGTTGTCAGAGTCCTACGTGGCGGATGTCTGAACTCCCGCAAACATCCCCCAACTTTGCTTCCGGTTTACGGGAATTCGGGTGCGCTGATGAGTCCACGGATGTATGCGGCACCGTGTTGGATGGCAAAAATGTTTCTGACGCGCCAATCCAGAAGTTTGCGGGCGTTTTGCAGCACAACATTGGAAATGCCCTTAATCACGGGGTGGTTCCCGCCATACATGCCAAGAAGACGTGCAACAAGCATGCGGCAACTCTTGTTGACTCAAAGTTTCCTCATGGAGCTCCAAGGATTCCTCTCTCCTCAAACCTACAGATTTTGCCACCATTTTAACCTCTCCAAGAAAAGACAGCAACCCGAATGAAACAAGAATCCATGGCATCATTCAAAGAGGACACTGATGGGAAACATGTGAATCAATCAATCACATACTTGGCATGAAAAAAAGACCAAATAACCGGTGTTGTCATTGGGGTCGCCCGCAAAGCAGAAGCACCTCATCTCGGCACACGCATGTCCGTCACAAACGCAAGTGAGAGGATCGTCTTGCTGTTGTCCGGGAGCTGGTTGTCGAACGACAAGAGATCGAAGGCGAGACAAATGGTAGAAAGAAGGACGATGGTTTGCAACATATATAAGGAACTATCTGAAAAGAAGAGACAAGTAACATAGCTGCACATACCAGGTACGGTTATGGTGTGAAGAGCGACGAGCTTCATCCCGTTATTACGGTGTCACAGACGGTTTTAGGTCGAATGCTGGAAGACGATTGAATCGTGCCGCAAGATTAATGAGAGGATGAACATTGCAGGCCTTCCATACATGCTTTCTCTCGATTCGTGAGGTGTTCCATAATTTTCGACCCGACTAGCGAGAGGACATGCATCTCAACCTCTGAAGCAGCAACCCAGAAATTGGGCCGGCCATGGCGTACTGAGTACCGACTGACGCGAAAACTGAAGACAAGTGACGATGAGGGTGGAAAGAACGATCTGGTGTGTTTGAGAGGAAATCGTACGCCTGACTACCATTAATCACCATGGAAAGGTGTATGTATTGTATTTTTTCACAGTTTTTTAATGAACCTCGATATACATTTGACGTTAAATTTTCAGTCTGACGCCCTCAAATATGTCGGATCCAGATCGAACGCGTGGCAATTACGCGTTGCACCGTGACAATTTTACTCATAACCGTTTGCACTACATGGCCATTTTCATTTTAGACATGGCAAATCTTACACAACAACATTACAATTTTATCTAATTTCGCATGACAAATGTAGACGTTCGCTCACAAACGCTAAAAGTCTGGCATCAGATTTTTAACATTTGCGCATGTTTATGCGTATTGAACGAAGGACTTCCGGAGAAATTCAGTTTTCCGATCAAAACCCCGTCTCTTCCCGCGCGGAGATGGCAAATCCTACGTGGCAAAGCGCGAGCCAGTCGCCACTTCATCACAATCACCACATCACATATCCGCACAGCGGCTGCCACAGTGCCACGTCGCCTGCAATCCATCCCCGGAGCGGGCCCCACCCATGGCGACGGCAGCCACCACCGCCGCGGCCGTCCCCGCCGGCCGCCACCAGCACCGCCACCACCCAGGCCTGCGCTCATGCCCCAACCCGCGTCGCCTGCACCGACTGCGTCTCCCTGCCTCGGTTGCTTTTTCTTCCCCATCCGCCCCGTCCACCTCCTCCTCGTCGTCGCTATCGGCCCCGGCGACGCCGCCACCGGAGGGAGGAGGGCGACTTGTGGCGGAGCTTGTGGGCGTGTTCAACGAGCTCACGGGTAGGATGGGAGAGGGCCTGGCGACCACCTCCTCGTCGCGCCTGCTCTTCCGCGCGCTCAAGCTGGCCCTCCCCGCCCTCCGCGACGGCGACGGCGGCCAGGCCCTCACGCGAGCCCTCGCGGTGGCCGCGACCTTAGCCGACCTCCAGGTGCTGAGCCAGAGCTTCCTCCCCTGTTCCGTTTGCGTAAATAGGATTATATCGTTCGATTTTGGAGACTGGGGGTGGGTTTTCGTGTTCGCGTGAACAAGTAGAATTTAATATTTTTTGGCCTGTTACCTGTGGGTTCCTGGATCAAGTTCAAGTTCAAGTTCGCATGAACAAGAATTACATTAATTAAGTAAACGACGAGAGTAACTCAATATGCCGAATTCTGTTAAATGCATAAGTTCAGCATTCCTCGTTTCACAGTCACACTTTAGTTACACAAACTATTAAACTCAGGCTTAAACATGATTATCTAGTTTCATGTCACTGATCGCTACTGTTTGGTTCATACTTTCCATTTAATTCCTCATTTATACCATAAGTTGAAGGCAATATCATCTGACAGTATTGATGGGCAGAGCCTTTCTTGGACGAGTAAATTGTCAAAAACCACCACAAGTTAACCCATGTTTATGATTAGGCTCTTTGACCAATTTCTAATCGCTCCATTTCCCTGTAAGGTTATGGTGATTCATAAGATATTTGCACTGCTTTGTATGGTAACGCGGTAAAGCATCATTGGGCTTATTTATCCACTCTTAAGCTCTCATGTTAACAGGGATTTTGAATTCTTGTTGTGTGCATGACGGCAGATGGATGCGGAAGTTATTTCAGCCGGCATATTGAGGAAAGCGCTTGATGCAGGGACTATAAGCATGAACGATGTAGAAGCTCAAATTGGGACTGGCATAGCTGATTTACTGCACGAGAGCTTAAGGCTTAAGGTTGCTCCTTCAAAGGTCGACGTATTGGATGATGAAAGTGCGAGCTCATTGAGAAAGTTTTTTCTTTCGTACTATGACATCCGGGCAGTAATCTTGGAGCTTTCTCTGAAGCTTGATACGATGAGACACCTTCAGTACCTCCCCAAGCATCTTCAGCGAGTAAAATCTCTTGAAGTAATGAAGATATATGCCCCACTTGCTCATGCTGTCGGGGCTGGTAATCTCTCGCTAGAGTTAGAAGATCTTTCATTTAGGTACTTGTTTCCTCATTCCTATGACCATGTCGATCAATGGTTGAGGAACCGAGAAGCCGAGTGCAAGCTCTTGATAAATGCCTACAAGGCGCAGTTGCTTCAGGCACTGAAATCCGATGATGAGCTAAACGAGATTGTGCAGGACATCTCAATTGAAGGGCGGTACAAAAGCCGTTTCAGTACTATGAAGAAGCTAGTAAAAGATGGCCGGAAACCAGAAGAAGTAAATGACATACTTGGTTTAAGGATAATCTTGGACCCTCGATGCGATGGTGGCTCATCTGATTTGGGCCCCAGGGCCTGTCACAGGACACACGAAATCATTCGAGCTCTGTTGAAGGAAGTGCCAGGTAGGACAAAGGACTATGTGACACAGCCAAAAAGAAATGGCTATCAGAGCCTCCATGTGGCAATCGATGTAAGTGAACCTGGGAAGACGAGGCCACTAATGGAGATACAAATACGCACCAAGGAGATGCACAGAATTGCTATTGGTGGAGAAGCGTCTCACTCTCTCTACAAGGGTGGTCTTACTGATCCCGGAGAGGTGAGCCATCTACTTAATTCCAACTCTCTTTCTTCCTTTAAAGTACAAAATTGAATCTTCTGGATTTATCAAGGCACTCGAGTATCTTTCAAAACATAGTAGATAAGTTTTTTATCAAACCAAGGGCCAAAACATGTACAAACATAGTCTTGATAAGTTATGTATAATGCTGCTTGCTACAAGATACGCCTAAATTTCATCCACCATATGAGGCTTCTTACTGAAATTGTCACTGGATTATTACAGTTAGTTCAGAGCTCACAGCTGAGATGGTAGTGACCTGGTTTGGTTTATGTTCCTAACTGATACACTTGTCTGCTGATTTGATCATGACATATGGTTTTATCTTGAAATTAGCATTCTTATACCTTTTCTGAAACTGAACTGAAAGATTATTTTTGGGGCATGACTAAGCATTCCTTGAATATTCTCCAGGCTAAAAGACTCAAGGCTATTATGTTGGCCGCGGCAGAACTAGCAGCTCTTCGCCTTCGAGACCTCCCAGCCAGTGATCATCGAGGAGGTGAATGCAAGAACCAGGCTTTCTGCCTTATAGACAAAAATGGTGATGGGAGGATCAGCATCGAGGAGCTCACGGAGGTGATGGAAGATCTTGGTGCCGAGGGCGAGGATGCGATGGCGCTCATGCATCTCCTTGATGCAAACAGCGATGGTTCCCTGAGCTACGATGAATTCGAGTCGTTCCAGAGACAGGTGGGTGCAAGTTATACATCCGCGACAAGTTATCCTAACACAGTCGTATTCTCAAAGTCGCCCTTCTGGGCACACAGCTTCTGATATATTTGAAGTGTTTCTGGCTTATCAGGTTGAATTGATGAGAAGCTTGGAGGACAGGGATGACCACTACACGAAGATACTGAAGGATAAGCTGCAGACAATCGACAGTGCTGGCCTCATTCACTTCTACCGCAAAGAGCTGGGAGACAAACTGCTTGTGAGCTGAAATATATGGGCCTTTCTTTTAAGGAACTACGCTAAACTAAAATGGATCGCCAACTTGTAGTTTTGATGTTGGTGCATACTACATTGAGATGTGATTAACAGCATTGAATTGTACATACTTGCTGATTGTATGTGGAGCTATAGAGCAAGTCTGAGAAAGTAAAGGTTGTCCCCCACATTATGCAGAAGCTATTTCTGGCACTTTGCAATATATTGCTAACTTTGTACATATGGTATGGCTTTGCTCGTGTTACTTACATCATGTTGTTGTTATGAAAACAACTTTTGACTAGGGGTATCCTGCGGGGTTAGTGAAATGTAAATAGCAGTGGCCTTATAACGAAGGTCATTGTACGGCCTTATAACGAAGGTCATTGTACATCAACAAAGTAACACAACAATAATTTTGAATAGTTGCAGTCGCCTTGTGGGAACATGACCTATGTCATATGAGGAGTCGTCGGGAAAAAGGCTTGACACACTATCGTTCAGAACATTGCCGTTGTTGAAGCCCCACGACTCCTGACGTTCCAAGCCTTACAACATCCCTTGGACTCCAAAACCTAACCCCCTTTTGAACCTTGGTTCTGAGGAGAGGGAGAGGGAATGGCTCTCCTCTTGAGTTTATTCAAGTGGGAGTGAATGTGTTACGAGCTCATTGGGGCTATTTATAACCTAGGTGTGATTGACAAATGAACAAGGCTGCCCTTAAGACGAGGAGGTGAGAGGGTAAAACTATCTTTAGTCCATGTGTCGTGCTCCCATTGGGCTGCAGAAAGATTGTGACTCATGGGAGGTAGAATTCCTTTGACTTTATGAAGGCTTCTCTTCATAGGCTTGAGCTTCTTTGCTTCCTTGCCTTCATCTTTAACTTGCTCTTTTATTTTCTCATTTCCTTTGACTCGTTGACCATAAAGACTTGTTTTGACTTATGTTGAGCGAGATAGCTTGCTTGAACCCTTGGTAGCTTGCTTGGACTTATGTTGACCTCTTTGACTTGTGTTGACCGTCCATGTGGATGGCTTGGGTAGGACAACCAGTATAATTTTAGCTATTCTCCCTACATGAGTGCTTTGTTGCTCACAACAATTTTGCCAAAATATTCTCTCTTTGTCACTCTCATCTATATATTTAGATTGCTTTTATCTCTTGTGCATGTCGTTTGCCTATTTCGTGGGCCCATTTATGACAATGTGATTATTTAGTGCCAACTGAAGCATAATCTACTCATCATTGTCATACTCACGCTGGTGTACGCATGTTGACTTCATGGAAATTAGACGGTTCGTATTATTTCAATTTTATTTTACATTTCAATTTTAGGTATCATTCACGCATGTATCACATTGGAATCGATCTGCCTATCTTTTGTTCCCAGTGTCATGCATTTGTGATTGATCCTTGGGAGGGTAACTCATGACCACTACTTCGCTCTTCTGAAGTTGATCTTGAGACCACGTGTAGCCTCAAAGTATATGGGGGAACTTGAGGTAGACAATGCCAGGTTCGTTCGTTCTACCATGATCAAGGTGTTATCATGAACTTGAGGTGATACCCTGCTTGGGACAATTTTCCCAACCACACCAGAGATGTAACTATATATCTTGGCCTTCTCCAAGATAACTGGAACAACATCAACTACAAGGTTAAAGATAAGGGTGTCTTCATCTCCATGAAGCTCGACTAGCCTCCTCGGTCAAGAATGGGAAGGTGAGATCCGCATTCTCGGTGGCTGAGACCTTGCCCCCCTCATGCCAGTAGTCCTTGACCACTGATCGGGGTTCTACCAAGAAGATCTCCTTATAGAAGGAGTAAATGTGGGTGAAAATGTCCTTGGACTCCTCCAGGAGGACATCGTCCGTTCACATGCACGAGATGGAGCACTTTCGCCTTCTCCCATTCACAATGGCATGAAAGTAGGTGGTGTTGGCATCACCCTTCAGAAGCCAATTCTGGCGGCTCCACTGCTGCTAGAATATCTCCTCACCCTTGTAGATTTTCATAAGGGAGACCTCAAGACACACCGCTGAAGCACTCTTCAGCGGTAAGGCCATCGGAGTCTGGTTTTCTCGTTGTCTTCTTCGTCTGGATTAGCCTTTTAGTAGCCTAGTAGGTTGTTTGAGTTTCAGGAAAGGAAGAGGTGCTTTCTGGCTGATCAAGGGCCCGGATCTGACCAGGAATGTCGTCCTTACAGTGACATTTGGCAACCCCAACGTTGGCCCCACAACATCACATAAATTGACGTGAGACTTAGAGTGTTGATGCCATATATCCACTACGCTAAAAAATACATCCATAACAATACATCTTCATGATAGAAGGTGCCGGTTTTGGTATCGATGTGCATTCATGACAAACCTATGACGGAGTCAAGATGTCATACTACGTCGGTCATAGATCACTTCAATGACAAAAGTCGGTTTTGTTATTGAAGTGTGCTTTTTCATGACAAAAAATGACGTGGCATGGAAGTGTTTTTGTCCCGGGTGACCGGTTGACATGGCAGAAGACTGGCACGTGGCAGCCGTTGTTAACGGCGTCGTGATGGTGTCGTTAGTCAACTTGTCATCCTAGCCATCAAGGAAGTGTTGGCCCAACATAGGCCTATTAGAATTTACTGGGTCATCTCATGTTGTTTGGCCCATTTAATTTCGGCCTATTTTGGGGCCATATGTATTTGGACAAGTCAAGGTCTACTATGGTTGGCCTAAATTGTTAAGGGTCATAAAAAACTAGAGTACTAACTAACACACCCAAGAACATTATGAAGATGAATGGACAAGATCGATCTCACCAACACAAAGAGAGATGAAGATGTGCAGATTCCCATAGCTAGGTATTACCTCCCAGCCGCAAGAACTTTTCCTCGATCGAGAGTCGAAAGCACGACCCCTCTGCAGTATCCACATGTATCATATCAGCGGTTCAACAGCACTTCGTCATCCAGGACAAAGAAAAACCGGAGAACTAAAGGTGGAGCAGCGTGGAAGAGAGATTGCGTACAGAGAGAGGGAAGACACGGCCTAGAAAACTTGTAAGTTTGGAGGTATGCCATTTATGATCAAGTGTGCGATTCTGTCGTTGAGCTTACCTTACTATGCGAGCGTTGCTGGATCAGACCACGGGAAGCCGCTGCATTCAAGTGTCAGCATGCCAAGAGAAGGGGAAGATGGGCGAACGTTACCGCCAAGGACGATTCATAGTCATTTATGACCCAAAGTAAACAAGAGACGATCGACAGTGATGTAAATGAAATAGCAATTAATCTTTTATTAAATTATTGTAGGTATTTATACAGGCAAACAGGATGCCTCGGCATCCGTTTGGGAGAGATGGCAGTTAGACTACTCGGAAACATAGATAGTTATATGCATGACACATAGGCAAAAAGATAATGTGGTAAGTAATTAAAGAGAGACAAATTGAGTAACAAAAGATGTTACCATCACATAGCGCTTCGCAATGAAAAATGACTCTACGAAGTAATAAGGACATGTTCGGTAACCCTCTGGATCCCTCACAACCTCAACTTGCCCAACATCTCGTTAAAAAACCAGAGTCGGAAATGTTTCTCGGTCCCGAGCACTAGCATGGGCTGGCAGCTTATTCCGCTTTGATGTGGCCCAGTTAGGGATGACGGCGATTGCACCCCAAATTCCTCTAGTTCAATGTCACGGTCTCATTCCATGCATAGAGGCGATGCACCAAGGCGTCGACGACAGTGGCGAATCTTGAAGAAAACTGGAGGGTGGGCTCAAAGTTTACGCCGAGAAAACCGAACGCTCTTTTGAAGAAAAAGTCGCTCATCTCCTAATCCTTTTGTGCAAATAAACTGAAACTCTCCCAGATTACTACTGGAAAGATGTACTATTTACTAGAATTTTTCTGGATTTTTTAGAAAATATCAAATTTTGAACCAAATTTTGAATATGTTCACTAAAATGGCCATTATCTCACAATCCTCTTGGCCAAATAAACTCAAAATTTCCCAGCCTACTACTGGAAACATGTAATATTTACTGGAATTTTTCTGGATTTTTTTAAAAATATGTCCACGAAAAGCTTCCCCTTGAGCTATGAGATACCTTGCACAATCTAATGATGCAGTCAAACGGATTTTATATTTTATTTCAGACTCTTTACTATATACTCGGAATTTGGTAGCCACATTGGCCCTTTGATTGTTGAAATCATCACACAAGCCTCTAGCAATGTTGTGGTAACTAGAAGGACCACCAACATGTTTTTGAAAACTTGCCAAAGCTGTTTTCCAACGTTTGTAACCATCTATGGTAAATACATCATTTCCAAATGTAGCGGCCTGTGATGGTTTCTTGAAAAGAAAACAAGGGAAGCAAAAGGCAGCCTCCTTTCTGACACTATATTCCAACCAATCGAACTGATCTAGCCATTGTGGTTGAAAAGATCTCCAAATTTTACCGTCCGATGTGACTTCAAATTTATGCCCACTTGCTTTGTTTCTCTCTTTCAACAAATAAGCTCTTCTTACTTCACTTCGAATTTCAGGGGCATAATCTTCTATTGGTATTCGATCCGCCGGATCACCAAAAATCTGACTCGGATGAAATTCTAATATATATTGTCTTCGTGGTGCTGGTTGGTTTGTGCTCTCATCAGTTGGGGGATTGGTGCTCTCATCAACCGAGGGATTGGTGCTCTCATTTGTTGGATCATCAGGGATTATGTTCTCGATGAGGGTAGGCTGAACAATAACATTGGATTCAGGAACAACAGGAAGTGTATTTGAACTACTTGCAAACCAACTATGCAGAGTCTTCTTTCTCTTCATTTCTATAAAAGAAATTAAACAAGGATAGAAATTAGTTCATGAATTAATTGTAACTAAACCAGTACTGCTAGAACTAAACTAGAGACTAGAATTAACTAAACTACCAAGTACCAACCGCTAGCAACTGTACTAACTGAACTAAGAAACAGAGACAGAGAGAGAGAACAAACAACCTGCGAACTGCTCAGGACTAGGAGGCGGCGTCCGGCGTCCAGCGGGTTGGCGGCGGATCCGGCGAGTAGCAGAGGGCCCGTGACGAGCTCGTCGGCAGGTGGCAGCCCGCCGGCCCGGATCCCTCCGTCCCTCGTTGCAGGCTCGCGGGGAGGCGGCGCCGAGCGAGGAGGCACCGCCCAGCGAGGAGGCGGCGCCGGACTGGCAGGAGGCGGCGCCGGACTGGCAGGAGGCGTCCTCCGGCGTCCAGCAGGGAGGCGGCGTCCGGCGTCCCTCGTCCAGCGGGCCGGCGGCGTCCGGCGGCTAGGTCTAATGGGTGGACGTCCGCTGCTCGTGGCGTGCGGTGCTTCGTGCGCGTGCGAGCTGCTGCCTGCTGGTGCCTGGTTAGTCCGATGCTTAGATGGGCTGGCTGTTGGGCTGGTTTTTCTGGGCTGGGCCTAAGAAATATATAAGACTAGTAGTAAAAAAAAATCCGCGAATTTGGAGGGTAGGCTCGAGCCTATCGAAGCCAGCCTGCTGAACTCGCCGCTGGTCGACGAGGTAGACAATGGCAAGAGGAAGACTCTGGGGCATTCAATCGGCTAAAGGACTTGCGTCAATGGCGACGACGACCGAGCAAGGGGAGGCGACGGCTCTGGTGCTCGGGACGACAAGCTTTGCGACTATGGCGGTGAGGACTGAGGACAGCCAGTGGCGAGTTTGTCGATGGTAGGTCGTGGGCGTAGTGGCGATGCATCCTAGGTCGAATTCATAACGAGACAAAAGGGGAATGGTGAGCTCGATGAGGGAGGCTTCGTGGGATTAGGTGCGGTGAATTGGTAGACGATGGCATGCATATGTAATTATAGTCAACTCTTGCTTCTTTGATTTCTGGGTGCTACAAGCTCCTCAACTCCTCATAAAATACAATACACTCCACTACGAGCTTCTCTTAACCCTAGGGAGGTTTTTGGTTCCGCACTGTAAACACAAACACAAACGTGATTTAATTCATCTCTGTAATGGAATCACAATGATATGCCAGCGAATGGATTTTGGGTGCCACATGTTGCCCTCGTTAATGGCCGTGAGAGGATAACTCAACAACGCCACAGCACAAGGGCATGAGCAGAAAGTAGGCAGCACTGCGGCAAGAACTACGGCTCAGACGGCGGTGGCGGCCAGGACCTTAAGAGAGCCGTGAGCTTGATCGCCTGACAGCTTCTTTTTTTTTTGAGGGGCGATCGCTCTCTGTCTCCATGGGCAATCTGATCGGCAAGGAGGAAGGAGAGCGGTGGGGCAAGTATCTGGTGCACCGGTGCTTGTGGTGCTACCGGTGCACCGGACCCCCAAACGCATTCAAAAATGTTTTAAAAATCTGAAAAAAAAATGTAGCACATTGGCACAACATCGGTCTATGTTGTCGCAAAAATTCAAATCAAAATTCAAAACATTGCACGAGATACAAAAATAACAAATTTGGCATCAATGTGTTAATGGGCCAAATCTAAAGCCCAACTTATGTTGTGTACTATTCAGTGCCGGTTTTGTCATTTTTTTACCTCGAGCAATGTTTCAAATTTTGAGTTGAATTTTTGCGACAACATAGACCGACATTGTGCCAATGTGCTACATTTTTTTCAGATTTTTTAAAACATTTTTCAACACACTTGGGGGTCCGGTCCACCGGTAGCACCACAAGCATTGGTGCACCAGATACTTTCCCCGGGGCTTTGGTCGTCTGTATAGCTGGCCAAACGGGCCGGGCCAATCAGGCTGGCCCATGAGCACGCTGGCACGGTACAGGCTAAACGGGTCGTACCTGGCACGCGGCACGCCTTGGGTCGTGCCTGGGCCTAAAGGCTGGGCACGCGGACCAGCACGGCATGGCCCGTTTATTTTTTTCTATTTTTTTCAAAAAATTATATATATATATATATATATATATATATATATATATATATATATATGACCTAAATTGCAGCTCAATAGGCTAAAAAACATGTGGTCCAGCGTGCTAAACGTGTCACAGGTCGGCCCGTTTAATAATTAGGACGTGCCTAGTCCGAGGAGCGGCGCACGTGGGCCGGCACGGCACGACCGTTTATTATTTTTTATTTTATTTAAAATATATATATATGTATATATATATATGACCTAAATTACAGCCTATTAGGCTAAAAACATACGGCCCAACGTGGTAAACATGTCACGGGTCGGTCCATTTAATAATCAGGCCGTGCCTGATCCGAGGAGCGGCGCACATGGGCCGATACAGTATAGCCTGGCTATTAAACGTGCTATGCCGGGCCGTGCCATGCAAGGCATAATTAGCACGGGCCGGCCCGTTTGGCCAGCTCTGGTCGCCGGCTTCCATGTCATCAGTTCATCAACTTCCTTTACACCTCATCCCCAGTGAAGAGCTTGATCGTCACGACCAGGGCGGCAACAGTTCCCTGCTCGCTGCTCCGGGCTGTAGCTCTGATGCAAACCAGCTGCAGCGGATCTCACCGGGCTGGAGAGATCACGGGATAACCAAACCGCGAGGTTTTTTTTTCTAACGATAAACCAAACCGCGAGGGTGGAGAGATGGATGCACGAAAAGAGGGAGGTTTGGGAGCCTGAACGCAGAGTCGCTCGGCCTGACACCTATTTCGATTCAGCTTGGATTACATGGGACCTATTTACAGCCCATTTGAAACAAACTCATGTAACGCTTTAATCAGGTAAGAGGCTGAAAATCTTGAACCATACACCCCCTAGGAGTTTACCCCATTCCGCGTAGCTGAGTTAGAGCATCTCCAGCCGCACCCCCAACAGACCGCCCAAGGCGCTTTCTTTTGCTGGCGCAAAAAAAATCCTCCAGCCACGTCCCCAAGACGCCGAATTCCGCCGGTTCGGCCCATTTTTTGGCCCGGCGATCCCAGGCCGAACCCAGCGCACTGGGGGCACTCGGGGGCTCCGGCGGAAGGAAAAGTGACGCGTGGACCACCACTGTCAGGCGAGAAACGCCTTTTCCCCACCCAGATTCGACCCACACGCGGCAGAACGCCACTTCCCCTTTCGCCGCCATGCCGATAGCGGTGCCACCCCCTGCCCACAGCCGCTGCTTCGCCGCTGGAAAGGCCATTCCCCCGCCGGAAAGAGAGGGTTTCGGCACGACAGCCTCCATCCCGCTCCTAGCCGAGCTTTCCAGGACTCCGACCACGCAGGCGAGGATACCGGCGGCTACCCGCCCACCACGCCCGCGAGGTGTTCGGCGATGGACTCCGACGACGAGGAGGCGTTCGCGGCTCTGATGGAGGAGGAAGCCGAGGCCGACACCGACGACGAAGAGCATCTCATGATCCTCGCCGCTCTGGCCGGCCTGTTCGCGAAGAATGCAAAGCCGCGACGAGGTGGCTCGGCGCCAGGCCGCCGCAAGAGCAAGCAGAGGCATCGAATGGAGGGCTATTGATTGCTTTACGCCGACTACTTCGCCAACGCTCCACTACATAGTGAGAAAGTATTTCGGCGCCGTTATCGGATGAGGCGAAGCTCTTCCTCAAGATTGTGAATGCCATCCGGGAGTTTGACAGCTACTTCATTTGCAAGAAGGATTGCACCGGCACAGTTGGATTCTCCTCACTCCAGAAGTGCACGGTGGCTATGAGGATGCTTGCATACGGAGCTCCCGGTGATATACAGGAAGACTATGGACGCATTGTCGAGTCCATCACCATTGAGTGTTTGTACAAGTTCTGCAGGGCAGTGGTGGAAGTGTTTGGACCAAAATACTTGCGATCACCCAATGCTGAAGACACAGCTCGGATCCTAGCACAGAATGAAGCAAGAGAATTTCCTGGGATGCTTGAAAGCATCGACTGCATGCATTGGGCATGAAAAAACTGTCCATTTGCTTGGCAGGGGATGTACAAAGACGCGAAAGGAGGTTGCAGTGTGGTACTTGAGGCAGTGGCTACACAGGACCTCTGGATTTGGCACTCCTTTGGTATGCCAGGAACTCACAATGACATCAACGTCTTGCAGTGCTCGAATGTCTTTGCCAAGCTTGTTGAAGGTCATGCTCCTCCGATGAACTTCGAGGTCAATGAGCGCCACTACAACAAGGGATACTACCTAGCAGATGGCACCTATCCAAGATGGTCAACATTTGTGAAGACTATCTCAAACCTTGTGCTAGGAGGCAAGAACTCCTACTTTGCTAAGTGTCACGAGACTTGTAGGAAGGATGTCGAGCGGGCATTTTGTGTGCTCCAATCTCGATTCACTGTTGTCCGATACCCCGCTCTAACCTGGTCGAAATCTCAGATGTGAGAGGTGATGAATTGTTGTGTCATCTTGCACAACATGATCATTGAGAGCGAGCAGGACGAGTCAGTGTTTGACACTGAACCATATTTCAGGCAGGGTCCTCTTGCAATTGTTGGTCACCAGGTACCGATCCGAGACCCACAAGTGCAAGAACTGCAGCATGATCTGGTGGAGCACCTATGGAGGCTCAAGGGCAACGCCTAGTTCGATGTGTTTTAATTTGTGTTAGAATTATGAGCTTGCGTCGTTGAACTATTTGATTTGTATTGATTTATGTAATAAACTATGTGATAAAAATTATTTTTTGTTGAATTTGTGCCGAATCTGAGTTGGAACTCAGCGACTGGGTGAACGAACTTGGGGAACGGAACCCCCACGTCGAAAATAGCGCCGGCAAGCCTCCAAGAGGCGCTATTTTCCGCCTTAAAACGCCCTTGGGGACGAACGGCTGGAGATGCTCTTAGGGGGAACGTATCTGGTGCACCAAGGCAATTGGTGCTACCGGTGCACCGGACTCAGTTGGACATTCAAAAATGTTCAAACAAATCTGGAAAAAATTTAATGTATCGACACAACATCAATGTATGTTGCCATAAAAATTCAAATCAAAATTCAAAATAATGCTCAAGATACAAAAATGACAAATTTGAAGTCAATGTGCTAATGGGCCAAAACTGAAGCCTAACATGTGTTATGTACTATTCAGTGTCAAATTTGTTATTTTTGTTTTGAATATTGATTTAAATTTTTATGACAACGCACGTTGATGTTGTGTCAATGCATTAACTTTTTTCCGGATTTTCTCGAACATTTTTTGAATATGCAACGGACGACCGGTGCACCGGTAGCACAAATTGCCCCGGTGCACCAGATACATCACCTGCTCTTAGGAGCCAGAGAGCAGCTGAGTTACGAGGACCGAACAGACTTAAATGAAGGTGTCTTGTATTTTCACACATGTGTACTCCCTACGTTACCACCACGAGGAGCAAACTGCGCGACCTCAAATAACAGAACAAACGAGAGAACAGCCTTGTTCGTATTGACACGCAAACTCTGTTCAAGAGCGTTGGATGTGAGACGCACGCACACAGTAACCAAATAACACCAACTGGGTTCTCGCTGGTTTAGCAACGCTGCCGCCGATCAGAGTTGATGAAATTGCACGACCACAATCCACAAGCACTCTTCAGCTACAACAGCCCTAGGCTTGCACGGAGACAAAGACGTGAAAATTTAAGTCACATGTTTCATCCGCAAACATCGCCAGTAAAAAGTACTAAATCCCAGCTACAGGGCCATTGGCAGGGCATAAGCAGCACTGCCACACTAAACAGCGCTGGGCCAATTCTGAAATCAAATTGGCTACCGAAATACTGAACTAGCTCACTGGTTACGTCGGCAATTGTGAACTACAGATCAGCTTATGTGAAAGACTGATGCCTCATCACATCTCAAGAGAACAGCAAAACTCACCTACATCTACAACTGTAAACCTATAAGTCGTATGGCACGACAGACCCAACCAATATTACAATGGTGAATGGTTAACACACACAAAACTGATGGCTAAATCACAAGGCAGCACTATGCTCCACACTAGCAACCATCGCACTGCCACTGTCTACAGCCAAGGTAACTGACTACATATACTCACAGTTTCAGACACATTTATGTATGAACTAACACATATATCTAAACAAACCAACCAAACGATCCCTTGGAATGAACTGAATTCTAATTGCAAATGACAAAGATCACACACCTCAAAGAATCAACACATAACAAAACAGCAATAGCAAAATACTTATCCACATGTAAGACCTGCATAGCTCCTGGCTAATCTAGAAACACCTGCAATAATGGGTTATAAGCTCAAGAACACATGTATCAACACATGTATCAACAGGATACATGTCTCCGTGATCGCACCACCTTATTAAGATCAACAAAGCATAGAATAAGATAGCCGACATGGAATGGATTAAAAGCATTTAGACTGATAGCATACGGACACCAAAATTTAAGCACGCATCGCGTTACAGCAGTAGGCGATGAAATATTCAGGAAACATAATACTCAAGGTTTCAATTTAAACGACAAACGGGACACATCTAAATGAGTTGGATTCTCGATAGGTGGGTAGGTAAAAGAGCAGAGCAAACGCAAGCCACCTCTAAGCCTTCTGGTTGTAGACGTAGGTGAGGCCGCACTTGCCGCAGTAGTGGCGGTCGAAGTGGTTGGCCATGAAGGTGCCGGCGCCGCAGTCGGCGTTGGGGCACTCCTTCCTGAGCCTGGTGACCTTGCCGGTGGCGTCGTCGACCTTGTAGAACTGGAGGACGGCGAGCTTCACCTTCTTGTGCTTGTGCTTTTGCTTCTTGGGCTTGGTGTAGGTCTTCTTCTTGCGCTTCTTGGCGCCGCCGCGGAGGCGGAGCACCAGGTGGAGGGTGGACTCCTTCTGGATGTTGTAGTCGGCGAGGGTGCGGCCGTCCTCGAGCTGCTTACCGGCGAAGATGAGGCGCTGCTGGTCCGGCGGGATGCCCTCCTTGTCCTGGATCTTGGCCTTGACGTTGTCGATGGTGTCCGAGGACTCCACCTCCAGCGTGATGGTCTTGCCCGTCAGGGTCTTCACGAAGATCTGCATCTTGGCGGCTCTGCGAGGTCGCCTCCGCGCGCTGCGGCGGCGACGGTGGCGGCGGGGTAGGGTTTGCGTTGGGGGGCGGAGTGGAGGCTAGGGTTTGGGAGGCCTGGAGCAGTCTAGCTTTATAAGGAGAATGGGCGTCTGGGCTCCCTCCGTGGACGGTACTTTTGGGCTGGGGTGTGGATTGACTAGGCTTGGGTGGCCCATTTTATGTGGGCTTTGGCTCCAAGATTTCCACTGTCAATCAGTTCATTTTATTCCCCTAAAAAAAATCAGTTCATTTTATTTCCCTAAAATGGTTCATTTATTGTCCTCAAAGAAAAATATCTCCATTCTCAAAAAAAGAAAGAAGGAAAATATCTCCGTATAGACGCCAAGAAGTTCACCGAAGGGGATTCGTTTCTACTGTATTTCCTAAAGGGAAAAAAGGGTTTCATTTCTCGCAGAGGAGTTGATTTCTCACAATTGTACTCCAACGCTGACCCGTAAACCGAACATCGCATCCGTCCGAGAAAGGAGGGACCACCGTGGACACGGGTGCGGGAGCGGCCATCCAATACTAGCCACTATATGTCCGTCAGTAAAAGGCAATTTGAAATTCAAATATGTATGATTCATATTTCGCGTCGGATCACATCATCGGTTGATCACTATCAAAAAGAGGCAAGTATGCTTAGTTTTTACATGTCCGATCACAAAAGAATACTATCATGACAGTCCGTGCATTTTGTCATGCCGGACCGTGAATCCGAACCTCTACATTCAATATGTCGTCGCCGCCATGTAGGCCGTCTCCGCCTCCGCTTCGGCATCTGCCTACTTCTCCGCCGCCTCGATCTCCTCCTAGTCCGTCCTTTTCAGATCATCCTTCTGTCGCTGCAACATCTTGAAGCGGGCGGCTTGCATGATCATTCTTGTGTCGCCATCCAGTTCTTTCACCTTGAAGGTGAGCATCTCGTGTCCTCCGAAGCGGCTGCGATCTCCACCTTCTTCTCCTCGAGTTTGGCCTTATTCTCTTCTATCATGGCCCTCTTCTATTCGAGCTTGGGTTTCTTCTCGGTCGCCTTCATCAACAAGTCAAACTTCTCCGCCTTTTTTTCCTCCTTGATGTCAGAGCGCTTGACGTATGCCTCCTGATGCATATCCGGCTACAAGTGATCTACAAAACTATGCATATCCGGCTACAAATGACCTACACAAAAATGCATACATATCCGTCTACAAAAAGCTATGCATATCCAGCTACAAACGATCTACAAAACTATACATATCCGGCTACAAATGACCACAACAGTGCATGCATATCCGGCTACAAATGATCTACACAACAATGCATACATATCCGGCTACAAATGATCTACACAACGATGCATACATATCCGGCTACAGAACTATGCATATCCGGCTACAAATGATCTACACAACAATGCATATCCGGCAAGTGATGTACACAACTTACTTGCTCGGTGATTTGCGCACCACTAGGCCACCGTGTAATCAGTTGCCTCAAGTGGTCGCAATACTTCGACACGGCCTCTTGGATGGTGTACCATCGATGGTTCAGGGACTTCGATTCACGGTTGGGAATGACCACGTCAAAGTAGGGCGCGAAATGTTTGTGTTCATGGAACCAAGCATGAATGTTGGGCCAAAAGGTTGTGACATTTTGCTCCGTGTCATGGATCAGATCGAGAATAGTAGCCAACCATGCATCGCACAACATCTCGTCCTCCCGCATGTTGAAGCTTTCTCCTCTACCCTTCTTATTTGAATCGCCACCAAAATTGTTGGGAAACGTTGCATGGAAAACAAAACAAAAATTACGCACACGCAATGATCTATCCATGGAGATGCATAGCAACAAGGGGAGAGTGTGTCTACGTACCCTCGTAGACCGTAAGCGGAAGCGTTTCACAACGCGGTAGATGTAGTCGAACTTCTTCGCGCTTCAACCGATCAAGTACCGAATGCACGGCACCTCCGCGTTCTGCACACGTTCAGCTCGGTGACGTCCCTCGCCTTCTTGATCCAGCAAGACGTCGAGGTAGTAGATGAGTTCCGTTAGCACGACGGCGTGGTGACGGTGATGGTGAAGTGATCTCCGCAGGGCTTCGCCAAAGCACTATGAAAATATGACCTGGGGTGTAAACGGTGGAGGGGGGCGCGACACACAGCTAGGCAATTGTCTGGGGTGTGCTAGGCGCCCCCCTCCCACATATATATAGGTGGGAGGGAGGGAGGAGCAGCCATAGGAGGCACCCAAGTAGGAGGAATCCTACTTGGAGTCCCTCCCAAGCCGCCCCCCCCCCCCCCCCCCCACCCCCCCCCCCCCCCCCCCCCCGCCATATATAACCGAGGGTGAAGGAAAGAGGGTGGGAGAGGGCAGGAAGTGGAAATCCTAATCCACACTTTCCTTTCCCTTCTCCTCCTTAGGCTGGCCTATATGGTGGGCACACCAGCCCCTTGTGGCTGGTGCGTTTCCCCTCTTGGCCCATAAGGCCCATATCTTTTGCCGGGGGTGCCCGGAACCCCTTCCGATGACCCGACAAGTACCCGGTACCCCCCGAAACACTTCCGGTGTCCGAATACCACCGTCCTATATATCAATCTTTACCTCTCGACCATTTCGAGACTCCTTGTCATGTCTGTGATCTCATCCGGGACTCCAAACAACATTCGGTCACCAAAACACATAACTCATATAATACTATATCGTCAACGAACGTTAAGCGTGCGGACCCTACGGGTTCGAGAACTATGTAGACATGACCGAGACACCTCTCCGGTCAATAACCAATAGCGGAACCTGGATGCCCATATTGGCTCCTACATATTCTACGAAGATCTTTATCGGTCGAACCGTTATGACAACATACGTAATTCCCTTTGTCCATCGGTATGTTACTTGCCCGAGATTCGATCGTCCGTATCTTCATACCTAGTTCAATCTCATTACCGGCAAGTCTCTTTACTCGTTCTGTAATACATCACCTCATGACTAACTCCTTAGTCGTTTGCTTGCAAGCTTATGATGTGTATTACCGAGAGGGCCCAGAGATACCTCTCCGATACTCGGAGTGACAAATCCTAATCTCGATCTATGCCAACTCAACAAACACCTTCGGAGATACCTGTAGAGCATCTTTATAATCACCCAGTTACGTTGTGACGTTTGATAGCACACAAGGCATTCCTCCGGTATCCGGGAGTTGCATAATCTCATAGTCGAAGGAATATGTATTTGACATGAAGAAAGCAATAGCAATAAAACTGAACGATCATTATGCTAAGCTAACGGATGGGTCTTGTCCATCACATCATTCTCCTAATGATGTGATCCAGTTATCAAATGACAACTCATGTCCATGGTTAGGAAATCTTAACCATCTTTGATCAACGAGCTAGTCAAGTAGAGGCTCACTAGGGACACGGTGTTTGTTTATGTATTCACACATGTATTTAAGTTTCCGATCAATACAATTCTAGCATGAATAATTAACCTTTATCATGAATAAGGAAATATAAAATAACAACTTTATTATTGCCTCTAGGGCATATTTCCTTCAGTCTCCCACCTGCACTAGAGTCAATAATCTAGTTCACATCGCCATGTGATTAACATCCATAGTTCACATCGTCATGTGACCAATACCCAAAGAGTTTACTAGAGTCAATAATCTAGTTCACATCGCCATGTGATTAATACCCAAAGAGTACTAAGGTGTGATCATATTTTGCTTGTGTGAGAAGTTTAGTCAACGGGTCTGCCACATTCAGATCCGTATGTATTTTGCAAATTTCTATGTCTACAATGCTCTGCATGGAGCTACTCTAGCCGATTGCTCCCACTTTCTATATGTATCCAGATTGAGAATCAGAGTCATCCGGATCGGTGTTAAAACTTGTATCGACGTAACCCTTTACGACGCACTCTTTATCACCTCCATAACCGAGAAACGTTTCCTTAGTCCTCTTAGGTACCTAAGGATAATTTTGACCGCTGTCCAGTGATCTACTCCTGGATCACTATTGTACCCCCTTGCAAAACTTATGGCAAGGTACACAATAGGTCTGGTACACAGCATGCCATACTTTATAGAACCTATGGTTGAGGCATAGGGAATGACTTTCATTCTTTCTCTATCTCCTGCTGTGGTCGAGATTTGAGTCTTACTCAACTTCATACCTTACAATACAGGCAAGAACTCCTTCTTTGACTGATCCATTTTGAACTCCTTCAAAATCTTGTCAAGGTATGCACTCATTGAAAGTCTTATCAAGCGTCTCGATCTATCCCTATAGATCTTAATGCTCAATACGTAAGTAGCTTCACCGAGGTATTTCATTGAAAAATTCTTATTCAAGTATCCTTTTATGCTATCCAGAAATTCTATATCATTTCCAATCAGCAATATGTCATCCACATATAATACCAGAAATGCTACAGAGCTCCGACTCACTTTCTTGTAAATACAGGCTTCACCGTAAGTCTGTATAAAACCATATGTATTGATTACCTCATCAAAGCGTATATTCCAACTCCGAGATGCTTGCACCAGTCCATAGATGGATCGCTGGAGCTTGCACACTTTGTCAGCACCTTTAGGATCGACAAAACCTTCTGGTTGCATCATATACAACTCTTCTTTAAGAAATCCATTAAGGAATGCAGTTTTGACGTCCATTTGCCAGATTTCATAATCATAAAATGCGGCAATTGCTAACATGATTCGGACGGACTTAAGCATCGCTACGGGTGAGAAAGTCTCATCGTAGTTGAAAGATCGAGGATGTCGCCTAGAGGGGGGTGAATAGGCGCTTTAAAATAATTACGGTTAAGGCTTGAACAAATGCGGAATAAACCTAGCGGTTAATTTGACAAGCACAAAACCTACAACAACTAGGCTCACCTATGTGCACCAACAACTTATGCTAAGCAAGATAGACAACTAAGTGATAGCAAGATATATGACAAGAAACAATATGGCTATCACAAAGTAAAGTGCATAAGTAAAGGGCTCGGGTAAGAGATAACCGAGGCACGCGGAGACGACGATGTATCCCGAAGTTCACACCCTTGCGGATGCTAATCTCCGTTTGGAGCGGTGTGGAGGCACAATGCTCCCCAAGAAGCCACTAGGGCCACCGTAATCTCCTCACGCCCTCGCACAATGCAAGATGCCGTGATTCCACTAAGGGACCCTTGAGGGCGGTCACCGAACCCGTACAAATGGCAACCCTTGGGGGCGGTCACCGAACCCGTACACTTTGGCAACCCTTGGGGGCGGTCACCGGTACCCGTCAAATTGCTCGGGGCGATCTCCACAACCTAATTGGAGACCCCGACGCTTGCCCGGAGCATTACACCACAATGATTGAGCTCCGAACACCACCAACCGTCTAGGGCGCCCAAGCACCCAAGAGGAACAAGCTCAAGGGTACCAAGCAACCCAAGAGTAATAAGCTACTCAACTTCACTTCCACGTATCACCGTGGAGAACTCAAACTGATGCACCAAATGCAATGGCAAGGGCACACGGAGTGCCCAAGTCCTTCTCTCCCAAATCCCACCAAAGCAACTAATGCTAGGGAGGAAAATGAGAGGAAGAACAAAAGAAGAACACGAAGAACTCCAAGATCTAGATCCAAGGGGTTCCCCTCACTTAGAGGAGAAAGTGATTGGTGGAAACGTGGATCTAGATCTCCTCTCTCTTTTCCCTCAAGAACTAGCAAGAATCATTGGAGGGATTGAGAGTTAGCAAGCTCGAAGAAGGTCAACAATGGGGGAGAGAGAAGTGCTCAAGAACTTGCTCAAAAGATAAACTCAAGGGGGAAGAAGACCCCCTTTTAAAGGAGGGGGAAAAACCAACCGTTGCCCACTTACTCAGCCCGCGACATGCGGTACTACCACACCAGACATGCGGTACTACCGCCAGCCTGTGCGGTACTACCGCACCCACGGCAGAGGCCAGACGAAGCCCTGTTGCGTTGACGCAATGAGCGGTAGAACCGCCGGAGCGGTACTACCGCGCACCCTTGCGGTACTACCACAAGACAGGATTCGACTAGGCTGGGAAGGCACGGACGAATAAAATTACATCCGTGGCTACTTCCGCTGAGTTTTGATCTGTGCAAAAATCCGACATGGTACTACCGCATCCAGGGAGCGGTACTACCGCGTATGGCGCGGATGTAAAAAATTACTTCCGCGCCTACTTCCGCGCATGCCAGTGTTCTGGGCCAGAGGCAGCGGTACTACCGCTCACCAGGAGCGGTACTACCGCTGGCCCCTGCGGTACTACCGCTCTCTTGAGCAGTACTACCGCAGGCCACAGAGGCTATAGCACTTGGAGGCCTTCATTTTGTAAAGACACGGATAAACGGAAGAATACAATAAAACCAGAACTGCCATAACTTCTGCAAATGAGCTCCGAATTGAGCAAACTCAAGCTTGTTGGATAGAGGACGATGAGAGCTATCCAAACAGTGAATGGTTATAGTAAGAAGAGGCAGGGGAGGTATGCCTAGCTTATAGAGGAGTGAAACCTCCAACAGAGAAGAACCGACATAACCTCCAACATCGAAAACATCATAGAAGATGCATGAGGACTCCGTTTTCGATGATCTCGAGCTTGTCATGAAAATGACCAAAAGCTCCAAATCTCACAAGGAGAAGAACCAAACAAGAACCAATAAAGATGATGCAAGGGTGCAATGGTTTGAGCTCTCTACGACGATACAATCAAGCTACTCATCGAGAGCCCCCCTTGATAGTACGGCAATCGATCCTATAACCCGGTCTCCCAACTACCACCATGAGACCGGTAAAAGAGAAAACCTATCAAGGGCAAAACTTTGCCTTGCACAAAGTCCACTTGAGCTAGAGGATGACGATCTTGACTTCCTCAAGTTGGACCACCTTTCTTGATTCCGTTGGCTCGGTGAAGACTAGTTGATTGCTCCCCCATACTCCGCTACGGGTGAGCCACTCTTTGGCTCATCTTCACAAGTCCATTGCCACCATAAAGGACGGCAAGCTTCAAGCATGTGATCTCTTCGTGATGATCCACTTGAACTTGCACACCGCAACCTAACCCCACAAAGAACTCTCACGAAGACCATGGGTTAGTACACAAAGCGTAATTGACAATGCTTACCATACCACGGGATCGCTTGGTCCCCCTCGGTACATCTTCTACGCTTTGTGTGTTGATCAACTTGATTCACTCTTTGACTTAGTCTTGATCAACCTCTCACATGACCAATCTTTAGGTAATTCCTTGAGTAGCATCTTGGTCATCACAAACTCTCCTTGAAACCAACAAATGGACTCCAAGAAAAGCCTATGGACAAATCCTTCAAATATAACTCAAGGCAACCATTAGTCCATAGAGATTGTCATCAATTACCAAAACCAAACATGGGGGCACCGCATGTTCTTTCAGTAGTCAACCCCTTGAACTTGTCGAAAACCTTTTGCGACAAGTCAAGCTTTGTAGACAGTAACATTACCATCAGCGCCAGTCTTCTTCTTGAAGATCCCTTTATTCTCTATGGCTTGCCGCTTATCGGGCAAGTCCACCAAAGTCGACACCTTGTTCTCATACATGGATCTTATCTCAGATTTCATGGCCTCAAGCCATCTGTCGGAATCTGGGCTCATCATAGCTTCTTCATAGTTCGTAGGTTCGCCTTGGTCTAATAACATGACTTCCAGAACAGGATTACCATACCACTCTGGTGCGGATCATGCTCTAGTTGACCTACGAGGTTCAGTAGCAACTTAATCTGAAGTTTCATGATCATTATCATTTGCTTCCTCTCTAGTTGGTGTAGGCATCACGGGAACAGATTTCTCTTATGTGCTACTTTCCAATTCGAGAGAAGGTACGATTACCTCATCAAGTTCTACTTTCCTCCCACTCACTTCTTTCGAGAGAAACTCCTTCTCTAGAAAGGTTCCATTCTTGGCAACAAAGATCTTGCCTTCGGATCTATGGTAGAAGGTGTACCCAATTGTTTCCTTAGGGTATCCTATGAAGACGCACTTCGCTGATTTGGGTTCGAACTTATCAGGCTGAAGCCTTTTGACATAAGTGTCGCAACCCCAAACTTTAAGAAACGACAGCTTAGGTTTCTTGCCAAACCATAGTTCATACGGTGTCGTCTCAACGGATTTAGATGGTGCCCTATTTAACGTGAATGCAGGTGTCTCTAATGCATAACCCCAAAATGATAGTGGTAAATCGGTAAGAGACATCATAGAACGCACCATATCCAATAAATTACGGTTACGACGTTCGGACACACCATTACGCTGTGGTGTTCCAGGTGGCGTGAGTTGTGAAACTATTCCACATTGTTTTAAATGAAGGCCAAACTCGTAACTCAAATATTCGCTTCCGCGATCAGATCGTAGAAACTTTATTTTCTTGTTACGATGATTCTCCACTTCACTCTAAAATTCTTTGAACTTTTCAAATGTTTCAGACTTGTGTTTCATCAAGTAGATATACCCATACCTACTCAAATCATCTGTGAAGGTCAGAAAATAACGATACCCGCCGCGTGCTTCAACACTCATCGGACCACATACATCAGTATGTATTATTTCCAATAAGTCATTAGCTCGCTCCATTATTCCGGAGAACAGAGTTTTAGTCATCTTGCACATGAGGCATGGTTCGCAAGTATCAAATGATTCATAATCAAGTGATTCCAAAAGTCCATCTGCATGGAGTTTCTTCATGCGCTTTACACCAATATGACCAAAACGGCAGTGCCACAAGTATGTTGCACTATCATTATCAACTTTGCATCTCTTGGCATCAATATTATGAATATGTGTATCACTACGATCGAGATTCAATAAACCATTTACATTGGGTGTATGACCGTAGAAGGTTTTATTCATGTAAACAGAACAACAATTATCCTCTGATTTAAATGAATAATCGTATTGCAATAAACATGATCTAATCATATTTATGCTCAACGCAAACACCAATTAACATTTATTTAGGTTCAACACTAATCCCGAAGGTAGAGGGGGTGTACGATGGTAATCGCATCAACCTTAGAATCAATTCCAACACACATCGTCACCTCGCCCTTAACTAGTCTCTGTTTATTCTGCAACTCCTGTTTCGAGTTACTAATCTTAGCAACTGAACCGGTATCAAATACCCAGGGGCTACTACGAACACTAATAAGGTACACATCAATAACATGTATATCAAATATACTTTTGTTCACTTTGCCATCCTTCTTATCCGCCAAGCATTTGGGGCAGTTCCGCTTCTAGTGACCATTTCCTTTGCAGTAGAAGCACTCAGTTTCAGGCTCGGGTCTAGCTTTGGGCTTCTTCATGGGAGTGGCAACTTGCTTGCCATTCTTCTTGAAGTTCCCTTTCTTTCTCTTGCCCTTTTTCTTGAAACTAGTGGTCTTGTTAACCATCAACTCTTGATGCTCTTTCTTGGTTTGTACCTTCGCCGATTTCAGCATCGCGAAGAGCTCGGGAATCGTTTTCGTCATCCCTTGCATATTATAGTTCATCACGAAGTTCTAGTAGCTTGGTGATAGTGACTAGAGAACTCTGTCAATCACTATCTTATCTGGAAGATTAACTCCCATTTAATTCAAGTGATTGTAGTATCCAGACATTCTGAGTACATGCTCACTAGCTGAGCTATTCTCCTCCATCTTGTAGGCAAAGTACTTGTCAGAGGTCTCATACCTCTCGACACGGGCATGAGTCTAAAATACCAATTTCAGCTCTTGGAACATCTCATATGCTCCGTGGCGTTCAAAACGTTTTTTGAAGTCCCGGTTCTAAGTTGTAAAGCATGGTGCACTAAACTACTAAGTAGTCATCATATCGAGCTTGCCAAATGTTCATAACATTTGCATCCGCTCCTGCAATAGGTCTGTCACCTAGCGGTGCATCAAGGACATAATTCTTCTGTGCAGCAATGAGGATAATCCTCAGATCATGGACCCAGTCCGCATCATTGCTACTATCATCTTTCAACTTAGTTTTTTCTAGGAGCATATCAAAAATTAGGGAGCTAAATCGCGAGCTATTGATCTACAACATAGATATGCAAAAACTATCAGGACTAAGTTCATGATAAATTAAGTTCAATTAATCAAATTACTAATGAACTCCCACTTAAATCAACATCCCTCAAGTTGTCTAAGTGATACATGATCCATATCAACTAACCCATGTCCGATCATCACGTGAGATGGGGTAGTCATCAATGGTGAACATCTCTATGTTGATCATATCTACTATATGACTCATGTTCGATCTTTCGATCTCCAGTGTTCCGAGGCCATGTATGTACATGCTAGGCTCGTCAAGTTTAACCCAAGTATTCTGCATGTGTAAAACTGTCTAACACCCGTTGTATGTGAACGTAGAGTCTATCACACCCGATCATCACGTGGTGTCTCAACACGACGAACTGTAGCAACGGTGCATACTCAGGGAGAACACTTTTACCTTGAAATTTAGTGAAGGGATCATCTTATAATGCTACCGCCGTACTAAGCAAAATAAGATGCATAAAAGATAAACATCACATGCAATCAAAATATGTGACATGATATGGCCATCATCATCTCGTGCTTTTGATCTCCATCTCCAAAGCATCGTCATGATCTCCATCGTCACCGGCTTGACACCTTGATCTCCATCGTTGCGTCGTGGTCGTCTCGCCAACTATTGCTTCTACAATTATTGCTAACTCATAGCGATAAAGTAAAGCAATTACATGGCGTTTGCATTTCATACAATAAAGAGACAACCATAAGGCTCCTGCCGGTTGCCTGATATCTTACAAAACATGATCATCTCATACAATAACATATATCACATCATGTCTTGACCATATCACATCACAACATACCCTGCAAAAACAAGTTAGACGTCCTCTACTTTGTTGTTGCAAGTTTTACGTGGCTGCTACGGGTTTCTAGCAAGAACCGTTCTTACCTATGGCAAAAACCACAACGGTGATTCGTCAAGTTTGCTGTTTTAACCTTTTTCAAGGACCGGCCGTAGTCAAATTCAATTCAACTAAAGTAGGAGAAACAGACACCCGCCAGCCACCTTTATGCAAAACTAGTTGCATGTCTGTCGGTGGAACCGGTCTCATGTGCGTGGACATGTAAGGTTGGTCCAGGCCGCTTCATCCCATAATGCCGCCGAATCAAAATAAGACGTTGGTGGTAAGCAGTATGACTCTCACCGCCCACAACTCTTTGTGTTCTACTCGTGCATATCATCTACGCATAGACCTGGCTCTTGATGCCACTGTTGGGAAACGTTGCATGGAAAACAAAAAAAATTCTACGCACACGCAATGATCTATCCATGGAGATGCATAGCAACGAGGGGAGAGTGTGTTTACGTACCCTCGTAGACCGTAAGCGGAAGCGTTTCACAACGCGGTTGATGTAGTCGAACTTCTTCGTGCTTCAACCGATCAAGTACCGAACGCACGGCACCTCCGCGTTCTGCACACGTTCAGCTCGGTGACGTCCCTCGCCTTCTTGATCCAGCAAGACATCGAGGTAGTAGATGAGTTTCGTCAGCACGACGGCGTGGTGACGATGATGGTGAAGTGATCTCCGCAGGGTTTCGCCTAAGCACTACGAAAATATGACCGGGGGTGTAAACGGTGGAGGGGGGCGCCGCACACGGCTAGAAAATTGTCTGGGGTGTGCTAGGCGCCCCCCTCCCACATATATATAGGTGGGAGGGAGGGAGGAGCAGCCATAGGAGGCGCCCAAGTAGGAGGAATCCTACTTGGAGTCCCTCCCAAGCCGCGCCCCCCTGCCATATATAACCGAGGGGGAAGGAAAGAGGGGGGAGAGGGAAGGAAGTGGGAATCCTAATCCACACTTTCCTTTCCCTTCTCCCATTTCCTTCTCCTCCTTAGGCCGGCCTATATGGTGGGCACACCAGCCCCTTGTGGCTGGTGCGTTTCCCCTCTTGGCCCATAAGGCCCATATCTTTTGCCGGGGGTGCCCGATAAGTACCCGGTACCCCCCGAAACACGTTCGGTGTTCGAATACCATCGTCCTATATATCAATCTTTACCTCTCGACCATTTCGAGACTCCTCGTCATGTCCGTGATCTCATCCGGGACTCCGAACAACATTCGGTTACCAAATCACATAACTCATATAATACTATATCGTCAACGAACGTTAAGCGTGTGGACCCTACGGGTTCGAGAACTATGTAGACATGACCGAGACACCTCTCCGGTCAAGAACCAATAGCGGAACCTGGATGCCCATATTGGCTCCTACATATTCTACGAAGGTCTTTATCGGTCGAACCGTTATGACAACATACGTAATTCCCTTTGTCCATCGGTATGTTACTTGCCCGAGATTCGATCGTCCGTATCTTCATACCTAGTTCAATCTCGTTACCGGCAAGTCTCTTTACTCGTTCTGTAATACATCACCTCGTGACTAACTCCTTAGTCGTTTGCTTGCAAGCTTATGATGTGTATTACCGAGAGGGCCCAGAGATACCTCTCCGATACTCGGAGTGACAAATCCTAATCTCGATCTATGCCAACTCAACAAACACCTTCGGAGATACCTGTAGAGCATCTTTATAATCACTCAGTTACGTTGTGACGTTTGATAGCACACAAGGCATTCCTCCGGTATCCAGGAGTTGCATAATCTCATAGTCGAAGGAATATGTATTTGACATGAAGAAAGCAATAGCAATAAAACTGAATGATCATTATGCTAAGCTAACGGATGGGTCTTGTCCATCACATCATTCTCCTAATGATGTGATCCCATTATCAAATGACAACTCATGTCCATGGTTAGGAAATCTTAACCATCTTTGATCAACGAGCTAGTCAAGTAGAGGCTCACTAGGGACACGGTGTTTGTTTATGTATTCACACATGTATTTAAGTTTTCGATCAATACAATTCTAGCATGAATAATAAACCTTTATCATGAATAAGGAAATATAAAATAACAACTTTATTATTGCCTCTAGGGCATATTTCCTTCAAAATCATCTGGATCATCGTCCTCGCCGTCCTCCTCCACCTCCTCCTCCTGCTATTCAACGGCCCAATCCTATTGTTGTGCGTCTGCGCCCAACTGGTTGTAGTCCTGATGCGTGCCCGGCTGGGTGTAAGTGCTGGACTGGGTGGGCTCCGAGTCATCCACCTACCCGTCCTCATAGGAACCTCCTCCGTCGCCTCCCTCGTGGATCACCCCGTACATCTCCCTGTTCGCGTCGTCATATGCCGGCTCTCCCACTTTTGGCATACTAGTGAACAGCGTGTGGGCACCCATCTGCTCCACGCCCGTCGTCCGCTTCGGGCAAGCGGCGGGAATGAACACTCAGAGAAAAGCAGTGGTGCCGCGTTGACGTAGACGATGAACGGCAATGCGGAGGATGCCGAGGACTGCCTACTCACCTGCTTGGCAGCGTAGAAGTATGGGGCCTTGTAATGTTCTGACCATGGCAGCGTCTACACGGTCGACGAGGCCCCGCGGCTAGGCCGCCCCGACCTCCATCACGTTCGCGACCTGCACGCACACCGCCTCGTCCGCCACCAGCACGCCCTCCGCCGGCCTTCCGCTTCTTCAGTTTTTTCTCCTTTGCAGCCTTCGCTTTGACGCGACGATTTTGCTATGTCGCCGAGTTGATCTTCCAGGCGAGCGTGATGCTCGGATCCTCCACCACCTCCGTCTCTAACAGGGTCTCCTCTGGGTCCATGGGTCAGCGGCGAGAGGGAAGAAAAGAGTGAGGAAAAGAGCGGGGATTTGGTGAAGAGCGGCAGGATGGTAGAAGAGAGCGAGAGATTTTTGCCACGGAAACAATGCGGGCAGCTATAAAAGAACAGGCTCCGCCTCAATGTTTGTGGGCCGGGAGTGTCGGAGTCCTACATGCCCCCCCCCCCCCCCCCCCCCCCCCCCCCCCCAAAGTTTGTTTCGACGTTGCAAGGGTCCGGACTGCTCCGAGGACAAATGGGGGTCGGCGTTGGATGGTTTGCGGAGTCCGGACAGTTGCGTTCGGACACGGGCGATTTGAGGGTCGGCGTTGGAGATGCCCTAACATCCTTTCGAATGTTTAAATTCGGCAGAAATTCATCCACTCAACCAGGAAAATTAAACGATGGAAAAGCGCAATCTGCAGTTTCAATTTCGGTGGGTTCTTTTGCTTTGCACTACAACTCAAATTAACCGCACGACAATGTTCGGATCCATCCATTCATTCTATGTACATTCAGACTGGAAATTCTCATCAATCATCCATCACCCTAGACGAGCTACAAAGGCGTCACGATGATCATGAGATGTAAGCCTTGACGAGCTCGGTGTAGTTGCATTCTTCTCCTGTCCTTGGGCATATGATCTTGCCCCCATTCTTCTTGGCCATCTCATCAAGGGCCTGGGATTTGCAACACCGGACAACACAAGCAGCGAATTTTAAGTTCTGGATTCAGTGTGAATGGTTGAGGTATTAAAGCAAAAGTGGGTCGGCTCGGCGCATACCTTGGTGCTATACACGTAGCCATTGGGCAGGACAAGCGGCGGATTCTCGGTGTCCATCAGTTCCTTGGTTATGTGGCAGACAAGCTTCGAGTGGTGCTGCTTTGAGAAGGGCAGCGGCTCTGCGAGTTTCCGGAAGCCGTCCAGCGACAAGGGGTCTTCTTTGGGGCAGTTGCCCTCGAAGCAGAATCTTTGCAAGGTCAAGGAGGGTAAACAAAATATTGCCCTTGAAGCAGATTTAGAGTTTGTAACCAGTGAAAAAGAAAAGAAAAGTATCGATCATGTAAAGGATACGGAGTCTTGAGAGCTGTCAGGCCTGCTTGGAGGTAGATGTTTAGCAACGGCTCAAGCGTCATGCCATATAGTTTGTAGAATTCTTGCTTAAACTGATCCACAAGAGAATCCCACTGATTTTGCTCAAATAAGACCTGCGAGTAAAACAGACGGTATCAGCAAGGTACCAGGAGCCCAATTTACCAATGATGCTTAAGCACCAACATTCTTAGTCCAGCTGCTACCATATTTCTGATGCAGGCACAACAAAACAAGAGGATATAGACAATGCTGCTAACCTTGTATGGAGCACAGTTTGTACTGCTTCTAAAAACCAGTGTTGCTGTAACACGCTGCAATTCTTTCATGTGGGTAGACCCCCAGGGAGCAAGGTATTTCCGAGCATATGATATAGCCTGCAGGAAGTTCTTAGCCTTGACTAGTTCCACAAACTCCTGAAGCCGCAGTAAAAACTCGAGCTTACTCTGCAGGGTAAACAATAACAAGACACTATGATGTACCAGAACAAAATAAAGTGTTGAGATAAAGAAGTGCTATGCCATCCAGAAGCTAGCAAAATCTGGTTTTGTTCTATTTACATGGAAAAATGTAAAGAGGAACACACCGATGCCTTGCTCGGCTACATACCATGCATCCTCCCATAATATTTAACCTTTTTCTTTAGGCTTGTATGTTTTCACGCATGAAGGTGTAACAAATCACCTTCATCCTCCGATTTGGAGTATATAAACGCGAGCATTTCACAAAAGTCATGCCACAATATTATAATTACTGAGATTATCTGTGTACCCGCATAAAGTGATTAAGAAGTTACAAAGGTGAATAATTTCAACAAGCAACCTACATGATTGATGAGCTATCAGAACTATCATTAATAAACGATGCAAGCATCCCATTCACCAATGCTCTATCATATGGAGAGATTCTTTATTCCATCTCACTGCTATGGGAACGGCAGACATCAATAATGATATAGCACAAGTAACACAAACCTTTGATTTCTTTAGCCGGGACTTATTTTCTGCACACCAAGCTAAAGCAGGAGCTATTTCCTTATTCCGAAGAGAATCAATCACCCTTTTTGCATCAAGAAAAACATCAATATCAACGAGGTCCTGCATATAAACAGTTGAATGGTTAATTGGTTATGCCGAAGAGTATCTGTGACTGCAGATAAATGCTATAGGTTCTATCTTGTAAACATGATCCGGTAGATAACAACTCTCCCATTATCATAATTACAAAAGGCATTTAGAACTGATACAGAGAACTCTTATTTTAGCTTCTTGTTTAGGTAATAGCATGCACAAAGCAACATGCCATGGTCTACTGGCACATAAATCGCGCAAAGCAGAATGTCAGGAATATAGCTGGACAACTCAATAATAATGGTAAGTGCAAAAGAAGGAAATTAAATAAAGCCATCCCCATTACTCATAATTTGAATAAAACCTTCCAAGCAAATGAAAGCAGAAACTGTGATGTAGCAGCATAAATAGACATAACACAACCCATCTGTCTTCAACCAACTGTCTTCAAAAAAAGGCATTGCAAGTCTATAGTGCAATAAGAAACCGATAAAATCTTCTTATTTAGGAGGGAGGTTATGTGGAACCCTTATAGAAAACCAAAAGCACAAAGCAGAATGTCAGGATTATAGCTGGACAACTCAATAATAATGGTAAGTGCAAAAGGAAGAGAAATTAAATTATGCCATCTCCATTACGCATAATTTGTATAAAACCATCCAAGCAAATGAAAGCAGAAACCGTAATGTAGCAGACTAAATAGACATAACACAACCCAATTGTCTTTGAAGAAAGGCATAGCAAGCCTATAGAGCAATAGGAAACCAATAAAATCTCCTTATTTAGGAGGGTGGTTAGTGGGACCCTTAGAAGATCAAAACTCGACTGGGGTAGATTCATGCAGCTAGTCAAGACATCAGTAAAACAGACAGTACTCGACCTACTAGGCACCAGCCCGAGTGACATTGCTTAAAGAGGAAGGACCGAGGTACCAGTAAATGATTCACTCTGCAGAATAAATTCCTCACAGGAGACGAACCCTGGTGGGTTAGTGTCAGTGCACCCCCACCAACATAGGGACACTTGATCCCCAGCCAAATACAGAGAATAACACCACCAGTTGACGGAGTACCCATGGAAAGGAAGTTGGTTCGGGGACTCTTCAATTTTATTTGGGCTTTAACTGATATGTAATTCCATTAGAATGAGGAGCAATCCCTATGCTATTTTCTTAAATGCAGATCAAAATTATATGCCAGCCAGTCTAGTATCCGTCTACTCTCGAAATAGGGTTCGCCCCGCTTTATAGATAAAGCACAAACCAAAGTACACGGCCAAACAATAGAAGGTAGTGAGGCAACCCTCTTACACAGCCGATCCTAGGATAACTGGACAACATAAAACGCACACGACTTCGCTGCTGACAAAGAATACAGAAAGGTCTGATGACAACGCCACGTCATGCCCTAGAACACCTAAGCTCCACGACAACGCCCTCAAGAGGGAGAATGGCGCAAGCGTCGCCGCTGCCAAGCCCTAAACAGACAGGAGTCTTCACCCGGAACCCTGATTCGGAGAGGAGAACCACAACTACGTCCTCAAAAAGGATAGCGGCGGGCGTCGCCGCCAAAGCGTGGAGCTTTCGCTTGGCAGCTCACCCGTGCCAGAACGATGCATCCAGGGCAGCCGCGCCGGGCACAGACCTCCAGGGTATCCGTCTACTCCCTGCTGCTATAACATTTATTACAGTAATATATTATCCTCAAACAACCATTAATTTTCTTGGTAAGATAGACATCGACGCACTTTCGCTGCCAGGTTCTGTTCACCCTAGTCAAAGTTTGCATAGTTCTACTTTCCTAAACAGAAGCATGTAGCTACATGAATCGAGCAATCAACCAGAATCCCTTGTTGGGATGCCCTTATTGCACCATTCTTATACCTGAATGCCAGAGGTTTCGGCAAGCTTGGTGGCGGTGTCGTAGTAGGACATTCGGAGCATGTAATCAACTAGGATGCGCTTCAGACGTATGTCCTCCCACTCGGCGTCGTCACCGGCGCTGGCGGCGGCCAGCCGGTCCAGCCGCGCACGACACCTCTGCACCTGGAGCTCCTCCGCCCTCGCACCCTCCTCCATCTGATGGTCATCATCAGGAACCAATTTGTCAGCAAATGGAACAACAAAAGAGACACGATCTTTGCAGCAGAATCGAGAAGCACGAACTGATTAGCTAGAAAGTTGGGATCCTTTCTGAGGCAAGTATGATTGGGCGAGAGATGGGAGGATGTGTGTGGGATTTGGGGGGACAGTGCCTTGCGCTTGAGGCCGTGGAGGCGGGAGACGAGGGAGGTGAGGTGGTCGACGGCGGCGGCGGAACCGCTTTCTCCGGGGGCAGCGGCGGCCGAGGAGGCGGAGGAGAAGACGGCGGCGATCTCCTTCTCGGCGAGTCGGTGGTTGGTGCGGGCGGTGGCCCTGAGGGCCTCCAGGGGCACACGCACCAGCTGGTGCTCCAGCCGCACCGACTCCGCCGCGCGCGTCTGCCGCCCCGCCGCAGCCGACGGCGCCGGCGAAACGGACGGCGCCGGCGATGGCGTGTCGATGGCCATCTCCATCTTTTTTTTTTCCTTTCTCTCGCTCTGTTGTGACTCACACCGAGAAAGAGGGGAGAGAGAGGGGGAGGGCTTGTGGATTTGCTCGAGAATAAAAAGAGGACGCCGATATCCACCACACGTGTGGCATCTAGGAGGTGTGCCGCACGCCCGTGTGGCATAGACACAGCCCCGCCCGCACGACGGCGTCCGGGCGCACCTAGGCACAGCCCGCACGTTCGGTGTGTGGCGCGATCGCCCACACGTCTGGGCGAGCGACCCCGCTGCCCGCACAACCTCTCTCGCCCATCGTCCCTATTCGCCTTCGAACCACATTGCCAGCGTTCGTCGTCGTCTCCAGCCTCTGGATCGCCAAATCTTCCCCTACCTTCATCGTCTTCCTTCTCTAGTTGCCATGGCAACCAGACCAGATCTCTAGCGCCCCCCCCCCTCCCGATCGACGGAAAACACGACAACGGGCTAACAGGTAGTTCTCCGATCTCCTCCTCCTTCCCCTCCTTCCCCTGTCCCGATAATTGCACTTCCAGATTGCCCACCAAGATGGCGACTAGATCCACACTGTCATGGCAAACACAACACAGATATGTGTCGCGTGGATCTACAGCTAAAATCAATTCTGGCCGTTCATGTTTATTCCCCTTTGCCCTCCAACATACACAAGATTTGCCATGTTCTATCCTAGATCTGATCTAAGCTTTTAGGTTGGGGTTGCTATAAGTATGTGCTCCAGAAGGATGTGTACGATTCACTAAAATCAGGGGAGAAAGGAGCAATTTGGGTGGTACATAGGGAGGGAAAAATTAGTTGCCACCTATCTTTGTTGTTAGTTGCCATCATGTTATGTTGTTAGTTGCCATCATGTTATGTTGGTTGTTGCCATCAGTTCAACATGAATAGTTGCAAAATGTTTTCCTACTTGCCATGATGTATTGGTTGTTTATGCAAGAAATGTGATAAGATTGCTGTGTTTCCTTTTATGTGGAAACAGCAAAATGCAATTCGAATAGTCATGCGTTCTTATTCATGCAGTGACTGAAAGCACAATGGGAGAAAGCAGAAACAAATGAATCATGAAGACGGGACTGATCCTTTGTTTTCTCGAAGGCCGCAAGCGCCCCCTTGGGATGCAGTAGAGTACAATCAACTCATTTCCGCAGGACCGTTGCTGCCACTACTAGAGCAGTACGCGAACATAGGTACGATGCATGATAAAAAAAGGGACAATTGACATGTTTGTGGGCATGAAAATGGCATTCTACTTATGTGCTACAATGTCCTTGTTCGCAGGTTCTTATGACATAACCACACAGACAGGGATACCATGGCAAGTTCCAACACATGGGGTTATCGCTGATAGATGTACGGGAGACCAACTTCAAGTAGCAAATGTGGCAAATCAAGGTAACGCATAGAAAATAGCATACTGATGTGGTCAAAAAAGAAAACTTGCAAGGATGGCAAGAATTACGAGTTTTTTGAAAAAACGCAGGACCATCATGCAGCACGTGGCGACAGGAGGCAACCGGGTACCTGCCATCAACGTCGTACGCAGGTGAGTCGTATGAAGTGATCTTGCGGACAGTGCATCAGAAAAAGGAACCTAGGTGACATTGGTGTTTACGTGGCGTGACGAAAAAATTGAAAAAAAAGGATGACATTGGCATTTGTTGCTGTTAGAAGCAGAAAAAAATGATGGAAAGTGCATCTGCCAAGTCTGGTCACCTATAGTTGCCACATGTGGACAATCTGCATGTGTCAGATTGAATGTATGACTGACAGTGGCAGTACGTGATTGCACGCAGTTGCCATGTCTTAACAACCGCAGTTGCCATGTCTTAACAACCGCATTTGCCATGTCTGGACAACTGTAGTTGCCATGACTAAAAAATTGTGGTTGCCATGTGTGAACAGCTCTGGTTGCCAAGTGTGAACAACTACAGTTGCCATGGTTGAACCACTACATATGCCATGTTATAGAAACTACGGTTGCCATGCATTGACCAACTGCTCATGGTCGTAGGTTGTTATGGTGGAACCACAACAGCAAAGGTATCGTGGCAAGCTTTTAGATTTTTTCATATATGAACAAGCAGTATGGGTCAGTTTTTAGATTTTTTTCATATTATATCCAACATCGAAATTCAAGAATGTCGTGCAAGAAAGAAGGCAAAAATAACCTGCAGTTTCCCATATTTTGTATCAGATATCCTGTCTGCGGCAAGCATAGCCTTGACAGCATCATACGTCCACGCAGAGACAGCAAACTTATGTGGAGGCGGCGGGCCTCCTATCTCAGTAAAGTCGACAGTGGACAAATCAAGACGATCGATGTACATGAGCTGGTTTACACAATAAAGCAAGCTAGTAAATCATAATATAACAATGGTCGGTGTTGTGCAGGAAAAGAAAATAGATAAAAAAATCGGGAAAGAAGAAAAGGAAAATGACCACGGTCTAAACGTCGTTGGCAGTGCAGTCTCCCTTGAGTCACAAGTTAAAAAAAAGGGAAGAAAGATTTGCCATGTATCTATGTTGTTAGTTGCCACCTATATATGTTGTTAGTTGCCACCTATATATGTTGTTAGTTGCCATCATGCTATGTTGGCAGTTGCCATCTTATTATGCTGGTAGTTGCCACCAGTTCAACATGATAGTTGTCATCCAAATTGTATAAAGAGAATGAATATAGGAAGTGAACACTATGTGTGTTATAGAAAAATGCAATTGCCTTGGAGGCAGCAACTACAGTTGCCATGGATCAAACAAAATTCACTTTGACATGTAAAAAGTCACAGAAAAATGAAACAAAGGGTTGCCATGCACGATCGCCTACGGTTGCCATCAAAAAAAGGAAAAACAAAATTCAGTTAAAAGCTCAGTCAAAACTATGGGTTGTCAGATTATGGCCAAACAGAGATACCAAAAATGCAAAACAGTTTGGTTCACACTTATGAACAGCTGCAATGTTGATTTGGGAAAGAATGAACCGTGATAAGAGCATTTGCATAAGAGTAGGGAAAAATACCAGTAGGTGCAAGCGACAGCCCTTCTGGTACATCTTATTTGAGAATGCATCATGCAGGAAGTCAGCGATGAATTTACACCAATTCATGTTCTTAACATCTTTCAGCTTCGCCTGCACAACACAATTCAGGACAAAAAGATGCCGCATCATCATTCAATAAAAACATCAAAACTGGCAGTGACTAGCTTCTGCGTGACATCAAAATCAAAAGATTGTAGGGAAAAAGAAAATAGAGAGAGAGCATTCACCAGGATAGGGAAGCACTTGTTGCTTGGGCGAATATATGTGGTAGGCGCAAAGACAGCTGAGATCAAGTACATGAGCAGCTTCATCTTAAATACCTCGCCATGGGTTCTCATGCCCTCCGGCGAAGTTGCCAGCACAGTCGTATTAGGCATGGATGCCATTCCAGGAAACAAACGGGCGAACAAAGCTTCCTCAATCTTATTATTCACCTCATACGGGACTTTGATTTCTCCACGGGGCACACCCAAAGTGCAGAACACAGATTCCTCATCCAAAGGCAGTCTTCCACGTCCCGGAATCACGAATTCCCTAGACGCAGGCTCATATATCTCACCAAGCCAGTCGCATACAGGGTTTACTAGGTTCGTGCACCGAACATCCATCAGAGCCTGCATCCCCATCTCACCGGCAGCTCCCTTCTGCTCATCAGTAAATCCCTCGGTCAATATAGTCAGGCGTTCTTGCGAAACCCTATTGCGCTGACGTTTCCTCCTCTGCATAACACAAAAAGGATCATTTGTTGCCATGTTCAATGTAGTAAAAATTTAGTTCTAACAGAAGAATGAAAACTCAATGTCAAATTAAAACATAGGGGGAGAGTGACCTCATCGCCATCTTTTGTACGACCGGTCGCACGATTCCGTGGCGGTAACTCCATGAAGTCATCATCATCATCTTGATGGTCACCATGAGCCATTGTGCTACAGTAAGAACAAAAACACGTTAGTGTAAAATGAAAACACAACTGACAGATGCGGACAGAGATGCACGAAGTAACGGTTCACTGGATATCATCGATAACAAAAATGAAAACTGCCATGTTTACCCCAAAGTTTTAGCATGTGAAAGGAGGTAATTGCCATGTGCTGAACATGCACAAATAGGCAGAAAATAACCAATGGAAAAGCAAATGCAGAAACATGGCAACTGGATATGTGTGTGCTTCTTAAGGAAGCAGTTGCCATGTAGCAGAATCAAGTTGCCATGTTGGCACTAAACAATGTGGCAACTGAGGCAGTACAGTGGAACACCCACCTACCATTGTCCAACATGTAATGTGGCAACTAACACATTGGCTTAATAAAAGTACAGGTCACATCTACTAGGTTCAAGTTGCCATGTTAACAAACAAAAGATGTGGCAACTAAGGCAGTTCAAATAGAACAGACAACTTCCAGTCTACAACATATAATGTGGCAACTCACACCTTGGCCTCGTAAAAAAATGAGTTGCCATGTAATGCAATCAAATATGTTGTGCTATCACAAAACAGCATGGCAATGAAGTGAGTCTATTGTACAGTCAAACTGCCATTATTCTACATATGACATGGCAACTATCATAGTTGATTCACAAAATTAGTTGCCACTTAGAAGGATAGTTGTAGGTAAACAAATGCAATGAAATTACCGTGACTGCCATTATCCCACACTTAAATATGCATCTACCTAGATATAGGGATCATACACAAATATCACTCCCTGAGTTGGATCTCATAAACTGACATTATCCTACATATGACATGGCAACTGACATAGTTGATTCAGAAAATTAGTTGCCATCAATGAGGATAGTTGTGGAAAAAACAAGTGTGTTGAAATTGCCATGACTGTCATTATCCTACACTTTGAAATGCACCTAACTAGATCTAGGGTTCGTACACAACTATCATACCCTGAATTCAACAACAAAAAATGCCCTACAAACAGTGATGACCATAGCCTTCGAGGCAAATCAGAACTAACAACTAGAAATCGCTCGCACAGGCAAATGCAGGAACTAATCTCTCGTATATAGAGATGTGGTTGCCGACCGGGCGAGCCTCACCGGCATGACTACCACCGCGACGGTGACAGAACTGTGCAATGCCGCCCTAAATGGCACACATGTGACTCCCCCACCGACAGGGACACCGGAGCGCCGCGAATCTGCCTGAATCTCGAGAAGGCTCGAGGGGAATGTGACCACAGAGGAAGGGGGACAGATTGCACAGGGAGGAATGTGACCAGCTTCGATAGCCTTACCTTCTCACTGCGGCTGCTCCGGCGACGACGCTCTGGTCCGGTGAACACCAGCAATGGCCGCGAATGCCGTCGACTCTTCCGCCGCCACCTCCTCCTCCTCTCGTCTTCTTCTCCAATCGAATGGAACTGCTGTGGATGGTGGGTTGGGGAGAAATGAATGGGAAGGGGAGTAATGAAACCGCAGCGAGGGGAGGGAATGGCGAGTCGTGGGAGACGCAAACCGAAGTCGTGCGCAGCGTGCGGGCATGACGGCAGTTCCACCGCACGCCCCGACTCGCAACCGCTGTCGTCCGAGGGAGATACGGTGTGCGGGCAAACTAACTACACACCACACACCGGCCTTGTCCTACGTGGCACACAAAATCTGCCTTCCCCGTGTCAAGATTCGTGCAAAATTGAATCGACGGCGATCCAGGCGTGTGGGCGAGTTGGAGAAGTGCCACACGTGTGGGCGTTAGTGTTTCCGTAAAAAGAGGTCGGCAGAGGAGATGAGGAAAGGTTTTTATGATACTGTCCGGATACTGATGTGACCTTGTTTTTGGCTTAATTACTGCAGGTCCGACGCTTGTGCTCCCCTAAGATAAAGCAAAACAGAGGCCTACTGTAAAATGTAGTAGTAGATAAATTATGTCAGGTTTGGAAAGTGAGATTGTGAAGAATTATGGTAGACATTAGTGTTTGCTTAAAGTTTCTACTAATATATCCTCCGCGGATGGGTAGAACCCCACGACTTTCCCTAGGGTTTCGACCTAGGATTCTCCAGCCCTTTCGCTGTCACGCCATCATGAGTTTCCATATTCGGCGCCACAACCGATCGACTTCCCCTTGACTCAAGCTTGCCCCCTCGCTGCCTCCTAGGCTAACCTTCGCATTGGTCGGTGACTCGGGTGGCTAGGGTTTGGGGCTTTGAAGACATATCAAGATAGTTCGGGGGCTATGGCAAATTTGGCGGAAAGATCTGGCTGACGCGGGCTCGGGAACGAAGATCTAAGTAAACTTCTGGAAAGACTACACCTGCATGATGAGGAGATTGATGACCTTATCTGGAAGGATGAGGTGGATGCAACAAAAGAGAAGCCCAAGTGGCTTGCACTGGCCAAATTGTTGACCAAAACAAGTTTTAGCCTGAGTGCATTGATCGCTAATACGGGGGCGGCATGGAATCCAATTCAGGAGGTCTGTATGGAGGAGAATTAATCCAGATCTATTCTCGGTACAATTTTCACTAATTGGCTGGAGGGAACAAAGCTATGCATCATGAACCATAGGATTTCAAGGGATTCACTCTTTTGCTGGCTGAGTATGGTAGCTTTACAAACCCAGAGAAGGTCAAGTTGGATCGGTTATAGACATGGTGCCAAATTCACAAACTCCTGGATGGGGCGTTAAAGAATAAGCCTTTTCTGGAAAACATGGCGAAACACATAAGGGAAGTGCAAGAGCTTCATATTACTCTCCCAACGTATTTGTGGGTGAATTCATCCAAATCAGAGTGAGACACAGTGTAAATATGAAACTCACATGCTTTGTCAAATTCACAAAGATAAGGTAGACTGAATTTTATCATGTTGAATTCAAGAAGCTCCCAACTTTTTGTCATGCTTGCGGGAAGATGGGACATTCACACAAGGACTGTGGCACCGAGGAACATGACGAATCAAAATTTGAATGGCCCCTGTTGGAATTTGCTAGTGGGATTTTGGCCCAGCGCGAATCATCGACGGGGAGCAGCAGACGCCGTCACCGGAGATGGGCGCGGCTCGATCCAGAGCGGGAGGGGGAAAGGGGAATTAGGGTTCGAGGGGGAAGGTGAGGGTGGTCTTAACCACTCGGGGGAAGCCGCGGGATGGGCGCCATGGCGGCATCGCCGGCCAGGGAGGCATGGATGGCCGCCACGCTCTCCTCTGCCTCCTAGTACAGGAGGTTGAAGGAGAGGTGGTGGTGGTGGGCTGTGTTGGGGAACATTGCATGGAAAACAAAAAAAATTCTACGCACACGCAAGATCTATCCATGGAGATGCATAGCTACGAGAGGGGGAGAGCATCTACATACCCTTGTAGATCGCTAAGCGGAAGCGTTTATCAATGCGGTTGATGTAGTTGTACACCTTCACGATTCGTCCCGATCACGTATCGAACGTACGGCACCTCCGCATTCAGCACACGTTCAGCTCGATGACGTCCTCGCATTCTCGATCCAGCAAGAGAGGCGAAGTAGTAGATAAGTTCCGGCAGCACGACGGCGTGGTGACGGTGGTGGTGAAACTATTCCGCAGGGCTTCGCCAAGCACTACGGACGTGGACGGAGGAGGAACTAGAACTAGAGGGAGAGGGGGCGCCGCACACGGCTTGGGGATCGTGGTGTGTGTTGCCCCCTCCTCTCCTCACATATATATAGGTGGGGGGAGGGGAGGGGAGGCAGCCCTAGGGGCGCCCCCAAGGGGGGGGCGCCCTAGGCTCCTGTCCTAGGTGCGCCCCCCTTTCTTCCTATGGCGCAGGGGAGAAGGCAGGAGGGGAGCCCCCCCTTTCCTTTTTCTCACGTGGAAGAGAAGGTAAGAGGGGGCTAGCCCTCTTCCCTTCCTTCCGTAGGGCCAGCGCCTATGAGGTGGGGCGCGCCAGCCCCTTGTGGGCTGGTGTGCTCCCCTCTTTTGGCCCGTTAAGCCCAATAACTCCTCGTTGCCTCCCGGAACCCCTTTCGGTGATCCGATAAATACCCGGTGCATTCCGAAACTCTTCCGGAGACCAAATACTATCATCCTATATATCAATCTTTACCTCCGAACCATTCCGTAGCTCCTCGTCATGTCTGTGATCTCATCCGGGACTCCGAACAACATTCAATCACCAACTCACATAACTCATATAATACTATATCGTCAACGAACGTTAAGCGTGCGGACCCTACGGGTTCGAGAATGATGTAGACATGATCGAGACGCTTCTCCGGTCAAAAACCAATAGCAGGACCTAGATGCCCATATTGGTTCCTACATATTCTACGAAGATCTTTATCGGTCGAACCTTTATGACAACATACGTAGTTCCCTTTGTCTGTCGGTATGTTACTTGCCCGAGATTCGATCGTCGGTATCTCCATACCTAGTTCAATCTCGTCACCGACAAGTCTCTTTACTCGTTTCGTAATACATGATCTCGTAACTAACTCCTTAGTCACTTTGCTTGCAAGCTTCTTGTGATGTTGTATTACCGAGAGGGCCCGGATATATCTCTCCGTCATATGGAGTGACAAATCCCAATCTCGATTCACGCCAACTCAACAGACACCTTCGGAGATACCTGTAGAGCAGCTTTATGATCACCCAGTTACGTTGTGACATTTGATAGCACACAAGGTATTCCTCCGGTATCCGGGAGTTGCATGATCTCATGGTCGAAGGAATATGTATTTGACATTAAGAAAGCAGTAGCAATAAACTGAACGATCATATGCTATGCTAACGGATGGGTCTTGTCCATCACATCATTCTCCTAATGATGTGATCCCGTTATCAAGCTACAACACATGTCTATGGTTAGGAAACCTTAACCATCTTTCGATCAACGAGCTAGTCTAGTAGAGGCTTACTAGGGACACGGTATTTGCTTATGTAGTCACACATGTATTTAAGTTTCCAATCAATACAATTATAGCATGAATAATAAACCTTTATCATGATTAAGGAAATATAATAATAACCACTTTATTATTGCCTCTAGGGCATATTTCCAACAGTCTCCCACTTGCGCTAGAGTCAATAATCTGGATTACATGGTAATAAATCTAACACCCATGGAGTCTTGGTGCTGATCATGTTTTGTCCGCGGAAGAGATTTAGTCAACGGGTCTGCCACATTCAGATCCGTATGTACTTTGCAAATTTCTATGTCTCCATCCTTGACCTTTTCACGAATGGAGTTGAAGCGTCTCTTGATGTGTTTGGTTCTCTTGTGAAATCTGGATTCCTTCGCTAAGGCAATTGCTCCAGTGTTGTCACAAAAGATTGTCATTAGACCCGATGCACTGGGTATTACACCCAGATCGGATATGAACTCCTTCATGCGCTGCTTCCGAAGCAGCTATGTACTTCGCTTCACATGTAGATCGCGCCACGACGCTCTGCTTGGAGCTGCACCAACTGACAACTCCACCATTCAATATAAATATGTATCTCGTTTGTGACTTAGAGTCATCCGGATCTGTGTCGAAGCTAGCATCGACATAACCCTTTACGACGAGCTCTTCATCACCTCCATAAACGAGAAACATATCCTTGGTCCTTTTTAGGTACTTCAGGATATTCTTGACCGTTGTCCAGTGATCCACTCCTGGATTACTTTGGTACCTCCCTGCCAAACTTATGGCAAGGCACACATCAGGTCTGGTACACAGCATGGCATACATAATAGAACCTATGGCTGAGGCATAGGGAATGACTTTCATTCTCTCTCTATCTTGTGCCGTGGTCGGGCTTTGAGTCTTACTCAACTTCACACCTTGCAATACAGGCAAGAACCCCTTCTTTGACTGGTCCATTTTGAACTTCTTCAGAACTTTATCAAGGTATGTGCTTTGTGAAAGTCCTATTAAGCGTCTCGATCTATCCCTATAGATCTTGATGCCCAATATATAAGCAGCTTCACTGAGGTCTTTCATTGGAAAATTCTTATTCAAGTATCCTTTTATGCTATCCAGAAATTCTATATCATTTCAATCAGCAATATGTCATCCACATATAATATCAGAAATGCTACAGAGCTCCCACTCACTTTCTTGTAAATACAGGCTTCACCGTAAGTCTGCATAAAACCATATGCTTTGATCACCTCATCAAAGCGTATATTCCAACTCCGAGATGCTTGCACCAGTCCATAGATGGATCACTGGAGTTTGCACTTTGTTAGCACCTTTAGGATCAACAAAACCTTATGGTTGCATCATATACAACTCTTCTTTAAGAAACCCATTAAGGAATGCAGTTTTGACGTCCATTTGCCAGATTTCATAATCATAAAATGCGGCAATTTCTAACATGATTCGGACAAACTTAAGCATCGCTACGGGTGAGAAAGTCTCATCGTAGTCAACCCCTTGAACTTGTCGAAAACCTTTTGCGACAAGTCGAGCTTTGTAGACAGTGATATTACCATCAACGTCCGTCTTCCTCTTGAAGATCCATTTATTCTCAATGGCTTGCTGATCATCGAGCAAGTCCACCAAAGTCCATATTTTGTTCTCATACATGGATCATATCTCAGATTTCATGGCCTCAAGCCATTTGTCGGAATCTGGGCTCATCATAGCTTCTTCATAGTTCGCGGGTTCGCCGTTATCTAACAACATGACTTCCAGGACAGGACTACCGTACCACTCTGGTGCGGTACGTGCTCTGGTCGACCTACGAGGTTCAGTAGTAATTTGATCTGAAGTTACATGATCATCATCATTAGCTTCCTCTCTAGTTGGTGTAGGCATCACGGGAACGGTTTTCTCTGATGTGCTACTTTCCAATTCGAGAGAAGGTACAACTACCTCATCAAGTTCTACTTTTTCCCCACTCACTTCTTTCGAGAGAAACTCCTTCTCTAGAAATGACCCATTCTTAGCAACAAAGATCTTGCCTTCGAATTTATGGTAGAAGGCATACCCAATAGTTTCTTTAGGGTATCCTATGAAGACACACTTCTCCGCTTTGGGTTCGAGCTTATCAGGCTGAAGCCTTTTGACATAAGCATCGCATCCACAAACTTTAAGAAACAACAGCTTAGGTTTCTTGCCAAACCATAGTTCATACGGTGTCGTCTCAATGGATTTAGACGGTGCCCTATTTAACGTGAATGCGGATGTCTCTAATGCATAACCCCAAAACGATAAAGGCAAATCGGTAAGAGAGATCATAGAACGCACCATATCTAATAAAGTACGATTATGATGTTCGGACACACCATTACGCCGTGGTGTTCCAGGTGGCGTGAGTTGTGAAACAATTCCACATTGTCTTAAATGAAGGCCAAACTCGTAACTCAAATATTCGCCTCCGCGATTAGATCGTAGAAACTTTATTTTCTTGTTACGATGATTCTCCACTTCACTCTGAAATTCTTTGAACTTTTCAAATGTTTCAGACTTGTGTTTCATTAAGTACATATATTCATACCTACTTAAATCATCTGTGAAGTTAGAAAATAACAATACCCGCCACGTGCTTCAACACTCATCGGACCGCATACATCGGTATGTATTATTTCCAATAAGTCATTAGCTCGCTCCATTGTTCCGGAGAACGGAGTTTTTAGTCATCTTACCCATGAGGCATGGTTCGCAAGTATCAAATGATTCATAATCAAGTGATTCCAAAAGTCCATCCGCATGGAGTTGCTTCATGCGCTTTACACCGATATGACCTAAATGGCAGTGCCACAAGTATGTTGCACTATCATTATCAACTTTGCTTCTTTTGGCATCAATATTATGAATATGTGTATCACTACGATCGAGATTCTACAAGAATAGACCATTCACTAAGGGTGCATGACCATAAAAGATGTTACTCATATAAATAGAACAACAATTATTCTCTGACTTAAATGAATAACCGTCTCGCAATAAACAAGATCCAGATATAATGTTCATGCTCAACGCTGGCACCAAAAAACAATTATTGAGGTCTAAAACTAATCCCAAAGGTAGATGTAGAGGTAGCGTGCCGACGGCGATCACATCAACCTTGGAACCATTCCCGACGTGCATTGTCACCTCGTCCTTAGCCAATCTTCGTTTATTCTGCAGCTCCTGCTTTGAGTTACAAATATGAGCAACCGAACCAGTATCAAATACCCAGGCGCTACTATGAGCATTAGTAAGGAACACATTAATAACATGTATATCAAATATACCTTTGTTCACTTTGCCATCATTCTTATCTACCAAGTATTTGGGGCGGTTTTGCTTCCAGTGACCATTTTCTTTGCAGTAGAAGCACTCAGTTTCAGGCTTGGGTCCAGCTTTGGGCTTCTTCACGGGAGCGGCAACTTGCTTGCCATTCTTCTTGAAGGTCCCTTTCTTTCCCTTGCCCTTTTTCTTGAAACTAGTGGTCTTGTTAACCATCAACACTTGATGCTCCTTCTTGATTTCTACCTCTGCTAATTTCAGCATCGCGAAGAGCTCGGGAATCGTTTTCGTCATCCCTTGCATATTATAGTTCATCACGAAGCCTTTGTAGCTTGGTGGTAGTGACTGAAGAACTCTTTCAATAACACTCTCAATTGGAAGATCAATTCCCAGCTGACTCAAGTGGTTATGATACCCAGACATTTTGAGTATGTGTTCACTGACAGAACTGTTCTCCTCCATCTTACAGCTATAGAACTTGTTGGAGACTTCATATCTCTCAACCCGGACATTAGGTTGAAATATCAACTTCAGCTCTTGGAACATCTCATATGCTCCATGGCGTTCAAAACGTCTTTGAACTCCCGGTTCTAAGCCGTAAAGCATGGCACACTAAACTATCGAGTATTCATCAGATCGAGCCTGCCAGACGTTCATAACATCTGCATTAGCTCCTGCAGCAGGTTTGTCACCTAGCGGTGCATTAAGGACATAATTCTTCTGTGCAGCAATAAGGATAATCCTCAAGTTACGGACCCAGTCCGTGTAGTTGCTACCATCATCTTTCAACTTAGCTTTCTCTAGAAACGCATTAAAATTCAAGGGAACGGTAGCATGGGCCATTGATCTACAACATAGATATGCAAAAACTATTAAGACTAAGTTCATGATAAATTTTAGTTCAAATAATCAAATTACTAATGAACTCTCACTTAAATCAACATCCCTCAAGTTGTCTAAGTGATACATGATCCAAATCAACTAACCCATGTCCGATCATCACGTGAGATGGGTAGTCTTCAATGGTGAACATCTCTATGTTGATCATATCTACTATATGACTCACGTTCGACCTTTCGGTCTCCAGTGTTCTGAGACCATGTCTATACATGCTAGGCTCGTCAATTTTAACCCAAGTATTCTGCATGTGCAAAACTGGCTTACACCCGTTGTATGCGAACGTAGAGTCTATCACACCCGATCATCACGAGGTGCTTCGAAATGACGAACTTTAGCAACGGTGCATACTCGGGGAGAACACTTTTATCTTGAAATTAAGTGAAGGGATCATCTTATAATGCTACCGTCGTTCTAAGCAAAATAAGATGCATAAAGGATAAACATCACATGTAATCAAAATATGTGACATGATATGGCCATCATCATCTTGTGCTTTTGATCTCCATCTCCAAAGCATCGGCATGATCTCCATCGTCACCGGCACGATGCTACTTCTTGAGCTTGCGTTGGTTTTTCCCTTGAAGAGGAAAGGGTGATGCAGCAAAGTAGAGATAAGTATTTCCCTCAGTTTGAGAACCAAGGTATCAATCCAGTAGGAGACAACGCACAAGTCACCGAATACCTGCACAAATAATCAAACAACTTGCACCCAACGTGATAAAGGGGTTGTCAATCCCTTCACAGTTATTTGCAAAAGTAAGATCTGATAGAGATAGATAAACGATAAAGTAATTTTTTTTGGTATTTTTGTTTTATAGATCGGAAAGTAAAAGATTGCAAAATAGTAGATCGGAAACTTGTATGATGAAAAGTAGAAGATTATATGATGGAAAATAGACCCGGGGGCCATAGGTTTCACTAGAGGCTTCTCTCAAGATAGAAAATATTACGGTGGGTGAACAAATTACTGCCGAGCAATTGATAGAAAAGCGCAAAGTTATGACGATATCTAAGGCAATGATCTTGAATATAGGCATCACGTCCGTGTCAAGTAGACCGAAACGATTCTGTATCTACTACTATTACTCCACACATCGATCGCTATCCAGCATGCATCTAGAGTATTAAGTTCATAAAGAACGGAGTAACGCATTAAGCAAGATGACATGATGTAGAGGAATTAACTCAAGCAATATGATGAAAACCCCATATTTTTATCCTCGATGGCAACAATACAATACGTGCCTTGCTGCCCCTACTGTCACTGGGAAAGGACACCGCAAGATTGAACCCAAAGCTAAGCACTTCTCCCAATGCAAGAAAAACCAATCTAGTTGGCCAAACCAAACCGATAGTTCGAAGAGAATTACAAAGATATCAAATCATGCATAAAAGAATCCAGAGAAGATTCAAATAGTATTCATAGATAAGCTGATCATAAATCCACAATTCATCGGATCTCGGCAAACACACCGCAAAAAAGTATTACATCGAATAGATCTCCAAGAACATCGAGGAGAACGTGGTATTGAGAATCAAAGAGAGAGAAAAAGCCATCTAGCTACTAGCTATGGACCCGTAAGTCTGAGGTAAACTACTCACGCTTCATCGGAAGGGCAATGGTGTTGATGTAGAAGCCCTCCGTGATCGAATCCCCCTCTGGCAGGACGCCGAAAAAGGCCCCTAGATGGGATCTCACGGGTACAGAAGGTTGCGGCGGTGGAAAAGTATTTTCGTGGATGCCTCTGGTGATTTGGGCATATAAGAGTATATATAGGCGAAAGAATTAGGTCAGGGAGTGCACGAGGGGCCCACAAGGGTGGGGGGCGCGCCCTACCCCCTGGGCGCGCCCTCCGTCCTTGTGGCCGCCTCGTGGCTCCTCCAACTTCATCTCCAAGTCTCCTGATTTCCTTCTGGTCCAAGAAAGATCATCGCGAAAGTTTTATTCCGTTTGGACTCCGTTTGGTATTCCTTTTCTGCAAAACTCAAAAACAGGGAAAAAACAGGAACTGGCACTGGGCCCTAGGTTAATAGGTTAGTCCCAAAACTAATATAAAATAGCATATTAACGCATATAAAACATCCAAAACAGATAATATAATAGCATGGAACAATCAAAATTATAGATACGTTGGAAACGTATCACACGATACCTTGATCACCATCGTTGCGTCGGGGTCGTCTCGCTAACTATTACTTCTACAACTATTGCTAACGCATAGCGATAAAGTAAAGCAATTACATGGCGCTTAAGTGATTGACACACATGTCATACAATAATTAAAGACAACCCTAAGGCTCCTACCGGTTGTCGAACTCATCGACATGCAAGCCATGAACTTATTACAAAACATGATCATCTCATACATCAACATATATCACATCACATCTTGACCATATCACATCACAACATGCCCTGCAAAAACAAGTTAGACGTCCTCTACTTTGTTGTTGTTGCAAGTTTTACGTGGCTGCTATGGGAAACTAACAAGAACCGTTCTTACCTACGCATAACCACAACGCTGATTATCAAGTTGCTATTTAACCTTCTGCAAGGACCGCCATAGTCAAATCCGATTCAACTAAAGTAGGAGAAACAGACACCCGCCAGCCACCTTTATGCAAAACAAGTCGCATGTCAGTCGGTGGAACCGGTCTCATGTGCGTGGACATGTAAGGTTGGTCCGGGCCGCTTCACCCCACAATGCCGCCGAATCAAAATAAGACATTGGTGGGAAGCAATATGAACCTCACCGCCCACAACTCCTTTGTGTTCTACTCATGCGTATCATCTACGCATAGACCTGGCTCATGATGCCACTGTTGGGGAGCGTTGCATGGAAAACAAAAAAAAATCTACGCACACACAAGATATATCCGTGGAGATGCATAGCTACGAGAGGGGGAGAGCATCTACATACCCTTGTAGATCGCTAAGCGGAAGCGTTTATCAACGCAGTTGATGTAGTCGTACACCTTCACGATCCGTCCCGATCAAGTACCAAACATACGGCACCTCCGCGTTCAGCACATGTTCAGCTCGATGACGTCCTCGCCTTCTCGATCCAGCAAGAGAGGCAAAGTAGTAGATGAGTTCTGGCAGCACGACGGCGTGGTGACGGTGGTGGTTGATACGTCTCCAACGTATCTATAATTTTTTATTGTTCCATGCTATTATATTATCTGTTTTGGATGTTTTATATGCATTAATATGCTATTTTATATTATTTTTGGGACTAACTTATTAACCTAGAGCCCAGTGCCAGTTTCTATTTTTCCTTGTTTTTGACTTTTATAGAAAAGGAATATCAAACGGATTCCAAACGGAATAAAACTTCATATTTTTCTTGGACTAGAAGAAACCCACGTGACTTGGAGAGGAGGCCACAAGCTGTAGGGGCACGCCCCCAGGGCTTGTGGGCCCCTCGGAGATCTCCTAATCCTAATCTTCGCACTATAAATCCTCAAATATTCCCCCTATGCCAGAGGGCACACCAAAAAATACTTTTCCGCTGCCGCAAGCCTCTATTCCCGTGAGATCCCAGCTTGGGGCCTTTTCCGGCACTCCGTCGGAGGGGGATTCGATCACGGAGGACCTCTACACCAACCTTGCTGCCCTTCCGATGATGTGTGAGTAGTTTACCACAGCCCTACGGGTCCATAGCTAGTAGCTAGATGGCTTCTTCTCTCTCTTTGATCTTCAATACAATGTTCTCCTCGATGTTCTTGGAGATCTATTCGATGTAATCTTCTTTTGCGGTGCATTTGTTGAGATCCGATGAATTGTGGATTTATGATCAGATTATCTATGAATATTATTTGAGTCTTCTCTGAACTCTTTTATGCATGATTAAGATATCTTTGTATTTCTCTTCGAACTATCGGTTTGGTTTGGCCAACTAGATTGGTTTTTCTAGCAATGGGAGAGGTGCTTAGTTTTGGTTTCAATCTTGCGGTGTCCTCACCCAGTGACAGAAGGGGTAGCGAGGCACGTATTGTATTGTTGCCATCAAGGATAAAAAGATGGGGTTTATGTCATATTGCTTGAGTTTATCCCTCTACATCATGTCATCTTACTTAAAGCGTTGCTCTATTCTTATGAACTTAATACTCTAGATGCAGGCAGGAGTCAGTCGATGTGTGGAGTAATAGTAGTAGATGTAGAATCGTTTCGGTCTACTTGTCACGGACGTGATGCCTATATTCATGATCATGGCCTTAGATGTCTTCATAATTATGCGCTTTTCTATCAATTGCTCAACAGTAATTTGTTTACCCACCGTATGTTTTCTTCAAGAGAGAAGCCTCTAGTGAAACCTATGGCCCCCGGGTCTATTTTCCATCATATAGTTTCAGATCTATAAACCAAAAAACCCCAAAAATACCTTGCTGCAATTTATTTATATTTACTTTATTTTGCTCTTTTATTTATCTTTTATACCTATCTCTATTAGATCTCACTCTTGTTCATGACCGTGAAGGGATTGACAACCCCTTTTTCGCGTTGTGTGCAAGTGTTTGTTAGTTTGTGTAGGTGCATATATTGGAGACTTGCTTGTGCCTCCTACTGGATTGATACATTGGTTCTTAACTGAGGGAAATACTTATCTCTACTTTGCTGCATCACCCTTTCCTCTTCAAGGGAAAAATCAACGCAAGCTCAAGAACTAGCAGTGGTGAAACTATTCCGCAGGGCTTCACCAAGCACTACGGACATGGACGGAGGAGAAACTTGAACTAGAGGGAGAGGGGGCGCCGCACGCGGCTTGGGGATCGTGGTGTGTGTTGCCCCCTCCTCTCCTCATATTTATATAGGTGGGGGGAGGGGAGGCATGAAGGAAATATGCCCTAGAGGCAATAATAAAGTTGTTATTTTATATTTCCTTATTCATGATAAAGGTTTATTATTCATGCTAGAATTGTATTGATCGGAAACTAAAACACATGTGTGAATACATAAACAAATACCGTGTCCCTAGTATGCCTCTACTAGACTAGCTCGTTGATCAAAGAAGGTTAAGGTTTCCTAACCATAGACATGTGTTGTTGAAAGTGCGTTATATCGACTAGAGGAGGGGGGGTGAATAGGCGATTTTTACAAATTCGTCACTGAGGAAAAACAGTTTGAGGAATTTCCTCAGTAACGAAATACAAGCAGCGGAATAAGTACTTAGGTACAAGCATAACATGGCAGTAACACAGTCATCATGATGCTATGAAACAAGCACAGAGCACAGGTAGCGTGTAAACATGATAAGCAGGCAGAAGACAAGATGACTGAAGAAATAGGATTGAGGAAATTAAAAAAGTCTTCAGTCAAAGTCTTCAAACAGTAATGATCATGAACAATAACACAAGATTGAGGAAATGAAAGGGTTGAGGAAATAGAACCAGTAGCTCGGTGAAGACAATGATTTGGTAGACCAGTTCCAACTGCTGTGACAGTTGTACGTCTGGTTGGAGTGGCTGGGTATTTAAACCTGAGGACACACAATCCCGGACACACAGTCCTCACCGTATTCTCCTTGAGCTAAGGTCACACAGACCTTGCCCAATCACTCGTGGTAAGTCTTCACAGGTGACTTCCAAACCTTCACAGACTTGGTCACTCGGCGATCCACAATTCCTCTTGGATGCTCTAGACCATGACGCCTAACCGTCTGGAGGATGCACAGTCCTCAAAGGTAACAAGCGTCTGTTCCACACAGGAACAATCTCTTCAGTGATGCTCAATCACTTTGGGTTGTAGGTGTTTGGGTTTGGGTTTTTCCTCACTGATGATTTTCTCTCAAAGTCCTCGGAGGATAGGATGCTCTAAATGACAAGTGTCAGTTTCTCTCGGAGCAGCCAACCAGCTAGTGGTTGTAGGGGCGGCTATTTATAGCCGGCGAGTAGCCCGACATGATAAGACATAAATGCCCTTCAATGATATGACCGTTAGGTGGATAGGATATTTTGGGACAGCTGGCGCGTAGCACAGCAACGGTCGGAAATTTGAGCTCTCAAATTCCTCAGGGCTATCATGTTCCTCACTTGTAGGCAATCTGCACTGGTGAATTCCTAACTCCTCAGTTAGAACAAATTCCTCAGGGAATAGAAGATCTTCGTCTCTGTCACTGAAGAACTTGACTGAACTGTATGAGATTTCCAATGGCTTCACTCGAAAGGATTGGGTAGGTGTAGGATTTGAGCTGAGCATCAGTTGGAAATGTTTCCTTAGTTTTTCCTCGACCCCCTTTAACAGTACGGTATTTCCTATGACTCAAGAAAGAGAAAATAAAACTACAAAAACAAAAATCTTCACGCTTCATGATCCTCGCATCAGTATCAAAGTCTTCAAGGTCACACCAATTTCCTCATTTTCAAAGTCTTCAAGAAAACCAAAGTCTTCAACTGAAGACATTCATTTTTAGGGGACGACTTTCATCATAAATAACAAACTCCTCATAGACTTATAAAACCTGTGTACACTCACAAACACATTAGTCCCTTAACCTATAAGTCTTCAATACACCAAAATCACTAAGGGACACTAGATGCACTTACAATCTCCCCCTTTTTGGTGATTGATGACAAATAGGTTAAGTTTTCAACGGGGATAAATCATATGGAGTGTAAATACTGATATTGAGGAATTTGAATGCAAGATATAGAGGAACTCCCCCTGTAGATGTGCATATTTGAGGAATTTGCTTTGGATTGCAAATGCACATTGTAGAGTAATATCATGGAGATCTCCCCCTATATCTTGTAATTCATACATGCATTTAACATATGATATGAAGAATTTGGAATGCTTGATGAAATATGGTGTCTGACGAAATTCAGCATGCGTGCATTAAGGTACTTGAGGAAATAAGCATGCAGAAAGCAGTTCAAAAGTATCAGACCACCATTGGACTTAAGTTTACAACTCATTAGATCAACCACCTCAGAAGAGCAAGAGTTGTAACTTAACAGAAAACAAATAGCCCATATATAAGACCCGCTTGAAGACTAACTCAAATTTCTCCCCCTTTGTCATCGAATGACCAAAAGGGACGAAAACTGAGGACTAACGCCCCTGAAGAATATCATCATGAGGTCGATGGAGGAGCGCCAGCGTTGTTGGGGTCGTCCGTTGAGGTAGGGCCTACCGCAGTGTCGTTCAAATCTTCAGCTTCATCCGTCTCGCGCGATGAAGAATATGAACTTGTGACCAGCTGAGGAACTTTGACTTTCTTGAATTTCTTCGAAGGTGGCTGAGACCAGTCAAAGTCCTGTTGAAATCCCATCTGCTTGAGATCTTCATCACCGTATAGATGAGATAATATAGCCCAAGTGCGATCGAAGATTTCATGAGCATAGTAGTGATTCTTCTTCACAGTGTTTTGTGTGACAGTCATATTCTGAAGAATTGAGCCAAATTAACGCTTGACCCACTTGTGATTACGATCGACCTTCTGATGAAGACTTAGAAGAAGCTCATGATCAGTCATCACTCGTGGAGCAGTGGCTTGAGGAGTTGGCTTTGAAGCTTTTGCAGCAGAATCTTAGGTTGTAGAGTCATCATTGGTGGAGTAAGATGCAGCTTTGCGAAACTGACCATCCAATGGACGAATGCCTTCATCAATGACAGCAGCTTTACCTTTTCCATCAACTGAAGAAATAGTCCGCTTGAGGACTTCAATAGGAGGTAAATAGCTGAGATGATTCTGACAATCTGCCTGGTAGTGAATTGAAGACCTGGTTCTGATGAACTTCATGATCCATGAAGCATAAGGCTTCAACTCAAAAGGTGACAAAGCAGCATTAGCCAAAGTCCTCATGAAGAAATCATGGTAGTTAATGGGAATGCCATGTATCATGTTGAACAGCAGATTCTTCATGATGCCAACAACTTCCTCTTCTTCAGAGTTGTGGCCTTTGATCGGACTGACGGTTTTGGTCAGAATACGGTAGATTGTCCTAGGCACATGTGACACCCCCGGCTCAATCGTGCACTAATCATACACGCAAATGCGCATGATCAAGCCTAAGGACTCACGGGAAGATATCACAACACAACTCTAAAAACATAAATAAAGTCATACAAGCTTTATATTACAAGCCAGGGGCCTCGAGGGCTCGAATACATAAGCTTGCGTACAAGCATAAGCGGAAGCATCAGATATCTGAGTACAGATATGAAACAGAAACAGATAAGCCCCTCGAAAGGCGAGGTAAAAGAAAACACTACGATCGAAAGGCGCGGGCCTCCTGCCTGGGACCCTCCGATCCTACTCCTGGTCGACGGCAAGCTCGAAGTAATATCCACCCTTGGGATAGTAGTAGCGATCGTCGGCTGGGGCAGCTGTATCCGGGGCTCCGTCATCTGGTCGCATCAAAAGGATATGGGGGAAAAAGAAAGCAAAGCAACCGTGAGTACTCATCCGAAGTACTCAGCAAGCAAGGATCTACACTACATATGCAACATTATCAAAGGAAGGCTGTATATGTGGACTGGGCTGCAGAAATGCCAGAATAGAGAGGAAAGCCTAGTCCTATCGAAGACTAGCATCTTCAGCGGTCTTGCAGCAATAGAAGAGACTAGAACAGTACAATATAATGTAGCAGTATCATTAAGTCTCAACCTCATCCAGAGATCCTTTCTCGACTCCCTGCGAGAAAGCAATCCCAGAGCCATACAGTCATCAACCTCGTCCTGAGATCCCTTCTCGACTCCCTGCGAGAAGCAATCCCAGAGCCATAGTATCCAAGTATCCAGTTCTAATTGTATCAATCAGGATACAACTCCGAGTGTCCGTTACCGAGGATCCGGCTATGCATAGATTAGTTCTTCCCTGCAGGGGTGCACCAACTTACCCACCATGCTCGCTTAACTCCGGCCGGACACACTTTTCTGGGTCATGCCCGACCTCGGCCAAATGACACACCGGAACCCTACCTACAGCTCAGCAGAGAGGTCCCCGCCGGTCTACATCCTAAGCGCAAGGGGGTCTTGGCCATCGCCCCTCACCCTCCGGGTCGTTGCGCACATGGTGAAGCCAGGCACCAACACTACAGGAAGGCGCCGGTCCGTCCGTGCCGCCATGCTGAACTGGACGTCTGATAGAGCTTTCGGCTGATGCATATGATGCAGAACGCCCATACTATGCCCACGTGATGGTTAGTGCTATCGGGCCAGAGGCCCACTCAGATCAAATATCCAAACCGTTAGTACCTTAGTAGTGCGGTAACGAGCAGAGACTCACGATCGATGTGACCCCGTCGCCCCGTCTCGAGAACTTGCGGCAAGGGCCAAGAATGCCTGGCCACGCCTCGTATTCTCACTCGGGCACCATCCAGGTCAACCCGTCTCACAAAAGACTGTCAGGAACTCAGGTCCACCTCTACTGGGCGGTACCGCATGTCCCTCCAGTCCTGCAGTTAAAGTAACTCCCTCGGGTCGCCCTCGGGGCCGACCCGTTTCTAACAGGGTGCAGGGGTAAAGTCACAATAGCCGTGTGTCCATAACATCAAGGGAATCCGAGGTATCACCCTCGACGGATACCCACTCGATGTAACTGTCAAGGTGAATGTAGGAGGATTCACCCTCAATGGGTTCACACTTGATGTGTTACACGACCGCGTCGTTATCGGAAGTGGTGAAGGAGGAATCACCCTTGATGACCACGACCAAATAGCTACTCTACAGGGTTAACATCTAAAGTGCTACACGAGGTATCACCCTCGACACTCGATAGTAACGCTGCAGTGTCGTTACAACTAAGGGGGTGAAGTGCGGTGCCGGGGCCTGTCTTCGATCCCGTCGATTGGGTCTTCTGATAATCCAGCGGGGCAGTCGGGACAAGTGGGGTCACTGATAGGTCTCTACCCAGCATATACTAAGCAGTCTAGGTTATGCAGGTAATTATCAACAGCAGGTTACAATAAACAGGCTATGCATCAGAATAGGTAAAGCAGCAGCAGCAGCAGCAGCAATTCTAATGCAAGCATGAGAGAGAAAGAATATGCGATATCGGTATGCTCAAGGGGGAGGGGGTGCTTGCCTGGTTGCTTTGCGGCAAAGGCAAGGTCATCAACGGTGGCGCCGGGCTCCGGAGCTGCGTCGGTACCAGGAACTGCGTCGGGGTCTAACGAGAGAGAAGAGGGGGAGGAAACAGTAAATATAAAGCAAACAAGAGCATGACATGACAATACGCAGTGCCGGGTGTGCCTTAACGTATGGTTGCACGACAACGAGGAAGGGGGAATCCATCCGGGAATGTTTTCCCGGTTCCGGACAGTTGTCAGACAGATGACCGGAGGGGAACGGTTCCATGTTCGGGTAGCTAGGGACGCGTGACAGATGAACGGACCGCTTATCCGGATTCGCCTCGTCGTTCTGAGCAACTTTCATGTATAAAGTTTTTTCATCCGAGTTACGGTTTATTTTCTATTAATTTTCAAAGTTTTAAATAATATTCTAAAATTCTGGATTTATTATTAATTCGAAAATATTAACTGAAATTGCTAAGTTCACCCAGAGGAGTGCACCCAGCAAGGCGTGTTAGAGGCTGACAGTGGGGCCAGGGTCAAAGTCAACAGCCTAGTCAGCGTTGACTGGTCAAAGGTGAGGTATGGCCCACGTGTCATGGGCATCTAAATAAAAATAATGTCTAGATTAAAATGGGGCCACATGTCATAGGCTATTAGGCTAATCTAGGACTAAATTAATACTAACTAAACAACAAAATAATCCTAGAGCTAATCTAGCTAATTAATTTACACCTAAACTAATTTGGGCCAGCCCCACACACACTCACACACACGTGCACACACACACCACACTCACGCACGGCCATGGCCAGCAGCAAAAGCAACGCAGCTTAGCAGATTAGCAGCTAGCGGAGCAGCAGTAGCTAGGAGCGGCTGCAAGCAGGAGCAAGCGGCATCGGCAGTAGTAGTAGGCAGAGCAGGCAGCAGCAGCGCGTGAGCAGCAAGCACGCAACAGCAGAGAAGGCACGGGGCTAGGCGAGGGCACGCAACGGCAGCGGCCGCAAGCAGCGTGCGGGCCGGTGGGCGCGTGGCGTCGGTGCTACGCGACCAGGGCGCGCGGGCGCGAGGCAGGGGGGCGGCCGGCGGCTGGACGGCAGCAGGCGGGGCGGGCGCAGCCAGCGCTGGTGTGGCACGCAGCCGGCGAGCAGCGGATAGGCATGGCGTGTGGCGACAGCAGCAGGCGGCAGAAAGGGGTGGCGAGGGCGAGCAGCGGAGGAGCCGCAACGGCGAACAACAGCAGAACAGGGGAGGGGCTGCGGGCACACGCGCAGGTCATAGCCAGGGTGAAGGCGGACGCGGGAAGGAGCCGACAGAGGCGCATGGGACGCGGCCGCGGCCGCGGTGAGCATGGGGCAGAGAGGTAGCGACCGCGAGCTCGGGCGCGGCAGGACGACACTAAACGATGGTAGAATCGAGGGCAAAACGAAGGGGACGGGAAGAGGAGCTCACCGGGAGGGCACATGGTGGCCCGTTGATGGTTTAGGAGCAGCAGGACATCCGCAATCATCGCAGACGCGTCGATTTCCGAAGGTAGAAGACGACGATGGAACCGGCAAGGTAGGGGCTCCCATCACGAACTCGAGGGTGTGGACGATGCAGCGGATGATGGCGGAGCCCTCAGACACGTCCTTATGGCGTGGGGGTGAGAGTGGCCGCGGGATCGACGAGGTTCATGGAGATGGATCTTCGGCCGAGGGTTGCGGGAAAGAAAAATGACGCGATGGGAGGGGAATGGGAGGAGTGAGGGCTAGGGTTTGACCTGGGGGTCAGGCGCGTGCTTATCTACGACGGGAGGTGCCGGCGGATGGCCGCCACGAGACCGAGGTACCCTGGATGGCCGCCACGATCCCCTGCCTTTCTCCTGTAGCGAGAGGAGGAAGACAAGTGGGGATGTGGGCTGGGCCTTCCATTTTGCTACATGGACCATAGTGCTCAGTAGATTAGGTCCTTCTCTTTTTATTTCCTTACTGTTTTATTTACATCACCTGTTTTCTAATTTTAATAGCTGCTAAAAGAATTTTGGTATTTATGAAAAACTGATACATAAATACTGTGTAATATTAGGAGCTAGCGCACAAAGTTTGTAGGCAGTTTGGGGTTGAATAAATAACTGTTTATTTTGAAAAGGCTATTTTATTCGCCGATGGACCACTTATTATTTTCCTAGGAATTATTTGGTGAGCCAAATGATGTTGGTTACAACAGAAAATTTGTTAGTGAATATTTTCAACCCAACGTACATTTTTATTTAGCGGTTTGAATAAATATTATCTTTACTTTATTTTAATCTTGAATTTGACTTGAATTTTGATCAAGTTACCATTGGCTTAGCAAAAAGGTGATGACATGGCACCATTAGCGTGAGGTAACTATAGCAGGACACCGGGGGTGTTACAAATATCCTCCACTACAAGAAATCTCGTCTCGAGATTTAAGTGGTACAGTTAGGGGGAAGGAATTGGTTACGAAATTCTAGCGAGTCTTCTCGGTCTTGGTTGCTCTTCTCGAAGAGCTCGATCCATAGCGTTGATGTCTTCAATTCGATGCATCAAGGCATCATGATGAAGTCGTCATTCTTCCTTCAGGATCTCAATCGTACGTACGAAAAAGATTAGGGGAAAAACATGTGAAGGATGAAGCTCAACACATGTTAGGTACCTAGGGGCTATCTCAGTGAACGCGGCATAGAGGCATCTCTCGAGTTGAAATTCAAGAAAGTCATCAAGAGCAAGGTAAGGAGGTGCAATGAGAAGCTTCAACCGGGTAGGCAATCGTTCGTTGCCTGAAACAGATGGTGAAAGGGGTTCAGAGCAATGGGAATAACTATTGCGTCTGATACCAGAATAGATCACTAGGAAGGTGGCTCGTGATTTAAATACGAAGCCAAGTGCGAGGAACAATTTTGGAAAACAGGGATGTACAGGAGAGTCAGGTTTCGATCCTGTGGAACTGTGTGTTATGGGCCCACCATGTGGGTTAATAGCAGGAAGGTGCTAATCATTTTGCATGGTCATGATAGTAAGGCAGGTCAGAGGATAGCATGTCAATTATGTTGGCAACAACGTTGGTACCAAGGGCGAGGAACGAAAAGAACCATTTTCCTGCTCGTTGAACGAGGCGGACCAATAGGCAAAGTTCTCGTCCATCGGTGGTTACTGGAATGTCATCAACAATAGTAACAGGGTCTCACTGACAAGGTTGTACATCGAGGTGTTTTCATAAACAGGGAATTATCTCTTCTTAGAGCATATAGATTATCTGAGAGGTTAAACAGACCAATGGAAAGGAAAATGTGGTTAATTGGTTTATCAGACCAATGGAAAGGAAAATGTGTTTACACACAAGAATTTAGGAGTAAATCCTTTCCCAAGGAAAAGCGGAGCATGATATACATGATAGGACAATAGGTTCAAAAGCGTTAAGATAAATGGGCGAGGGAAGAATCATGATATTACCCATACAACGGTGTCTGGATAATAGATCAAGAAACATTTGGTAATGTGCTTCCAATGTTCTTGTTGATATTCGGAATACCACAGTTATGCTTCGAGGTAGCAATAATATGGTGTTTCAAGAAAAGGTTGGCTCTGAAGGCCACAAGAATACACAAGGAATAACTTCAGTAATAGCAAAGAAAACAAGGTATGAGCAAAACATAACCAAGTCTATGTTGGCAGGAATACAAGGAGGTTGTCGATGATATCACGAATCATCGAGGGGCAGGGATGGTATCTCTAGCCATGAATTCAATTGACATCTCTGAAGAAGCCAAAGTGTTGACGGTGATCACGACAAATTTTGTTGAGACTCTATGAAGATGTCATCGAGCAGCGATGACATCAAGCAAAAGGAAGGATGAAGTGAAAGGCTATGAAAACCACGGATTTGACACAAGCTCGAAATCAAGCTTGTTGTTCGAGGTGAAATGATAAGATGAGGAAGGTCGACGTAAGCTTAGCTCGTCGTCGGAAGTTGTGCTCTGGGATTAAGGACCAGGTAGCACAGTTAAAAGTTAGCGCGATAATGATATAGCCGATCAGGCTACGAATGATGTGATGGAGTATCATCCCAATAAGAATTCACAAGAGGCAGTGCAATGACACAATATCCTCGAGATAACACGGGTAATACTTGTAGGTAGATCAGAATAGAGGTTGGACAGGTGAAATGGTCTGCAGAAGACAAGTATTTTAACTTGTCCGGGAAATGGAATCAAGAAAATATGGTCGGAACCACGATTGCAAAGTATCAATTCTTAGATACAAGATGAATTTGTACCAAGAAAATAATTATTTTTACGAGCAGCTTCCATGATAAGTTCTACATCGGGTCCATGGGCATGAACACAAAGGTTCAAGGTCGACCCCCACTTCTTCAATGCATAACCTTTCATTCACTCCTCGTTTTCAAAGAAATTGTAGTGCTGAAGATTTATCTGGTGAAGCACCAGAAGAGTATGACTCGCATAACTTTCGAGTTCACACGAATTAGGGAAAGCATAGGGTCAACCCATCGGAACATTTTACGAAGCTATACAACACAATAACAGGAGCGACGGGTATACGCTCGAAAGCAAAGAGCTGGCGATACGGAGTAGATGATACAATTCGCCAGAGGCATTTTGTATCAGGGGAAAGTCGTCAATGATTTAAAATACGAAGGAGCTGCCGGATAGTAACCCACCAAAAAGATCAGGTGGTCCGCAAAGGATCTGATGTGAGTATCGGTACTCAACCAGAAGAAGAAGGGATGCAAAGGAATCGGTTTATGGAAACATCTGAATAAGCCGAAGCTTGAATGCGAAGGGTTTACAATTCCAAAATCGGGGGATCAGAGGCAGAGGCTCTGATAAAAAGATGAGTATGTTGAATAGAATTAGATAGCCAATCAATCAAGGATTGATTTACCGAGAACCAGCTCATATACTGAATGACGTCTGAGCTGGAAGGATGAATTAGTAGGAAACAACTGATGATTGCGAGTATTTGCACACATGTTGAATCAATAGGATCAGAATGATAGTGACAAGGGGTATCAACGATGTTTACTTGACATATGGAACTACCCATAATGCAAGCAGATCAGAAGAATATCAAAAGCAGTAGGCTGCAGAGGATTTTTGGGAGATCGGAAAGCAATACGAGGTATTTCTTGAAACACAAGAACAACTGGGATGAACGAATCCCGGATAAATGAATTATCCGCGGTGCGAGAAGAAGTTGCAAGCAGAAGCACAAAGGATTCTCAGAACAACGAAGAGTATTGGGGTAACTTGTAATCATCAAGAGCAATTGGGAATGATTGTATGAACGACACGCATAAGTCGCTATCCATATGGATATAACTGTGGTAGGGAATTGCAAGGCGGAGATCACAAGGGTCTTAGAAAACATCGGAGAGTATCTTCAGAATCTTCTGGTGCACCAAGCGATCATCTGGAATGAAGGGGCTCTTCGGCAGGAAGTGGTTACGTGAACCTAGAGTTAGAATTTACAAAATCATTTAACCCGAATAGAAGAGAGATCAGAATCCCAGGGTATAGACGAGGAATAAAAGATCCTAATACCACCCATTTGGCGACGTGGGCCCGTAAGCCACATAGCCATGTTAGTAAAATAGTTTCCAAATACTAGACTCAACTTCGGTCAAGGAGTTGGAAAGGGGGTTCCTACAGTCAGTTGGCTCTGATACCAACTTGTGACTCCCCCGGCTCAATCGTGCACTAATCATACACGCAAATGCGCATGATCAAGCCTAAGGACTCACGGGAAGATATCACAACACAACTCTAAAAACATAAATAAAGTCATACAAGCTTTATATTACAAGCCAGGAGCCTCGAGGGCTCGAATACATAAGCTTGCGTACAAGCGTTAGCGGAAGCATCAGATATCTGAGTACAGATATGAAACAGAAACAGATAAGCCCTTCGAAAGGCGGGGTAAAAGAAAACACTACGATCGAAAGGCACAGGCCTCCTGCCTGGGACCCTCCGATCCTACTCCTGGTCGACGGCAAGCTCGAAGTAATATCCACCCTCGGGATAGTAGTAGCGATCGTTGGCTGGGGCAGCTGTATCCGGGGCTCCGTCATCTGGTCGCATCAAAAGGATATGGGGGAAAAAGAAAGCAAAGCAACCGTGAGTACTCATCCGAAGTACTAAGCAAGCAAGGATCTACACTACATATGCAACATTATCAAAGGAAGGCTGTATATGTGGACTGGGCTGCAGAAATACCAGAATAGAGAGGAAAGCCTAGTCCTATCGAAGACTAGCATCTTCAACGGTCTTGCAGCAATAGAAGAGAGTAGAACAGTACAATATAATGTAGCAGTATCATTAAGTCTCAACCTCATCTAGAGATCCTTTCTCGACTCCCTGCGAGAAAGCAATCCCAGAGCCATACAGTCATCAACCTCATCCTGAGATCCCTTCTCGACTCCTTGCGAGAAGCAATCCCAGAGCCATAGTATCCAAGTATCCAGTTCTAATTGTATCAATCAGGATACAACTCCGAGTGTCCGTTACCGAGGATCCGGCTATGCATAGATTAGTTCTTCCCTGCAGGGGTGCACCAACTTACCCACCACGCTCGCTTAACTCCGGCCGGACACACTTTTCTGGGTCATGACCGACCTCGGCCAAACGACACACCGCAACCCTACCTACAGCTCAGCAGAGAGGTCCCCGCCGGTCTACATCCTAAGCGCAAGGGGGTCTTGGCCATCGCCCCTCACCCTCCGGGTCGTTGCGCACATGGTGAAGCCAGGCACCAACACTACAGGAAGGCGCCGGTCCGTCCGTGCCGCCATGCTGAACTGGACGTCTGATAGAGCTTTCGGCTGATGCATATGATGCAGAACGCCCATACTATGCCCACGTGATGGTTAGTGCTATCGGGCCAGAGGCCCACTCAGATCAAATATCCAAACCGTTAGTACCTTGGTAGTGCGGTAACGAGCAGAGACTCACGATCGATGTGACCCCGTCGCCTCGTCTCGAGGACTTGCGGCAAGGGCCAAGAATGCCCGGCCACGCCTCGTATTCTCACTCGGGCACCATCCAGGTCAACCCGTCTCACAAAAGACTATCAGGAACTCAGGTCCACCTCTACTGGGCGGTACCGCCTGTCCCTCCAGTCCTGCAGTTAAAGTAACTCCCTCGGGTCGCCCTCGGGGCCGACCCGTTTCTAACAGGGTGCAGGGGTAAAGTCACAGTAGCCGTGTGTCCATAACATCAAGGGAATCCGAGGTATCACCCTCGACGGATACCCACTCGATGTAACTGTCAAGGTGAACGTAGGAGGATTCACCCTCGATGGGTTCACACTTGATGTGTTGCACGACCGCGTCGTTATCGGAAGTGGTGAAGGAGGAATCACCCTCGATGACCATGACCAAATAGCTACTCTACAGGGTTAACATCTGAAGTGCTACACGAGGTATCACCCTCGGCACTCGATAGTAACGCTGCAGTGTCGTTACAACTAAGGGGGTGAAGTGCGGTGCCGGGGCCTGTCTTCGATCCCGTCGATCGGGTCTTCTGATAATCCAGCGGGGCAGTCGGGACAAGTGGGGTCACTGATAGGTCTCTACCTAGCATATACTAAGCATTCTAGGTTATGCAGGTAATTATCAACAGCAGGTTACAATAAACAGGCTATGCATCAGAATAGGTAAAGCAGCAGCAGCAACAATTCTAATGCAAGCATGAGAGAGAAAGAATAGGTGATATCGGTATGTTCAAGGGGGGGGGGTGCTTGCCTGGTTGCTTTGCGGCAAAGGCAAGGTCGTCAACGGTGGCGCCGGGCTCCGGAGCTGCGTCGGTACCGGGAACTGCGTCGGGGTCTAACGAGAGAGAAGAGGGGGAGGAAACAGTAAATATAAAGCAAACAAGAGCATGACATGACAATACGCAGTGCCGGGTGTGCCTTAACGTATGGTTGCACGACAACGAGGAAGGGGGAATCCATCCGGAAATGTTTTCCCGGTTCCGGACAGTTGTCAGACAGATGACCGGAGGGGAACGGTTCCATGTTCGGGTAGCTAGGGACGCGTGATGGACGAACGGACCGCTTATCCAGATTCGCCTCGTCGTTCTGAGCAACTTTCATGTATAAAGTTTTTTCATTCGAGTTACGGTTTATTTTCTATTAATTTTCAAAGTTTTAAATAATATTCTAAAATTCTGGATTTATTATTAATTCGAAAATATTAACTGAAATTGCTAAGTGCACCCAGCAAGGCGTGTTAGAGGCTGACAGTGGGGCCAGGGTCAAAGTCAACAGCCTAATCAGCGTTGACTGGTCAAAGGTGAGGTATGGCCCACGTGTCATGGGCATCTAAATTAAAATAGTGTCTAGATTAAAATGGGGCCACATGTCATAGGCTATTAGGCTAATCTAGCACTAAATTAATACTAACTAAACAACAAAATAATCCTAGAGCTAATCTAGCTAATTAATTTACACCTAAACTAATTTGGGCCAGCCCCACACACACTCACACACACATGCACACACACACACCACACTCACGCACGGCCATGGCCAGCAGCAAAAGCAGCGCAGCTTAGCAGATTAACAGCTAGCGGAGCAGCAGTAGCTAGGAGCGGCTGCAAGCAGGAGCAAGCGACATCGGCATTAGTAGTAGGCAGAGCAGGCAGCAGCAGCGCGTGAGCAGCAAGCACGCAACAGCAGAGAAGGCACGGGGCTAGGCGAGGGCACGCAACAGCAGCGGCCGCAAGCAGCGTGCGGGCCGGTGGGCGCGTGGCCGCAGTTCTACGCGACCAGGGCACGCGGGCGTGAGGCAGGGGGGCGGCCGGCGGCTGTACGGCAGCAGGCGTGGCGGGCGCAGCCAGCGCGGGTGTGGCGCGCAGCCGGTGAGCAGCGGATAGGCGTGGTGTGTGGCGACAGCAGCAGGCGGCAGAAAGGGGCGGCGAGGGCGAGCAGCGGAGGAGCCGCAACGGCGAACAACAGCAGAACAGGGGAGGGGCTACGGGCACACGCGCAGGTCACAGCCAGGGTGAAGGCGGACGCGGGAAGGAGCGGACAGATGCGCACGGGATGCGGCCGCGGCCGCGGTGAGCATGGGGCAGAGAGGTAGCGACCGCGAGCTCGGGCGCGGCAGGACGACACTAAACGACGGTAGAATCGAGGGCAAAATGAAGGGGACGGGAAGAGGAGCTCACTGGGAGGGCACATGGTGGCCCATTGATGGTTTAGGAGCAGCAGAACATCCGCAATCTTCGCAGACGCGTCGATGGCCGAAGGTAGAAGACGACGATGGAACCGGCAAGGTAGGGGCTCCCATCATGAACTCGAGGGTGTGGACGATGCAACAGACGATGGAGGAGCCCTCGGACACGTCCTTATGGCATGGGGGTGAGAGTGGCCGCGGGATCGACGAGGTTCATGGAGATGGATCTTCGGCCGAGGGTTGCGGGAAAGAAAAATGACGCGATGGGAGGGGAATGGGAGGAGTGAGGGCTAGGGTTTGACCTGGGGGTCGGGCGCATGCTTATCTACGACGGGAGGTGCCGGTGGATGGCTGCCACGAGACCGAGGTACCCTGGATGGCCGCCACGATCCCCTGCCTTTCTCCTGTAGCGAGAGGAGGGAGACAAGTGGGATGTGGGTTGGGCCTTCCATTTTGCTACATGGGCCATAGTGCTCAGTAGATTAGGTCCTTCTCTTTTTATTTCCTTACAGTTTTATTTACATCACCTGTTTTCTAATTTTAATAGCTGCTAAAAGAATTTTGGTATTTATGAAAAACTGATACATAAATACTGTGTATTATTAGGAGCTAGCGCACAAAGTTTGGAGGCAGTTTGGGGTTGAATAAATAACTGTTTATTTTGAAAAGGCTATTTTATTCGCCGATGGACCACTTATTAATTTCCTAGGAATTATTTGGTGAGCCAAATGATGTTGGTTACAACAGAAAATTTGTTAGTGAATATTTTCAACCCAACGTACATTTTTATTTAGCGGTTTGAATAAATATTATCTTTACTTTATTTTAATCTTGAATTTGACTTGAATTTTGATCAAGTGACCATTGGCTTAGCAAAAAGGTGATGACATGGCACCATTAGCGTGAGGTAACTATAGCAGGACACCGGGGGTGTTACAGCACATAAAGCAAATCCTTCACAAGGAAGGTAGTTCTTGAAGCTTGGCCTGCCTTCAAAGGCTTCATCAGCACTTGCATCATATGATTTGGAAGCTCAGATTCTTCATACATGAGCCTGGCGCCTTCAGCAGGAGGACTGACTGGTACGGCATGAAGTAATTCAGTGGCCGGGGCTTTGTAATGAGTGTTCTCAGTCATCCAGTCTAGCACCCATGAGTTCACATCAGCCACATTTCTAGTGAGGTGCAGTGTGGCATAGAATTGAAGAATGAGTTCTTCATTCCAGTCGCAGATGTCAGTGCAGAAATTCAGAAGTCCAGCTTCATGAAGAACATTCAAGACTGGCTGAAAGCAAGGGATGGATTCCATGTCAACATGAGGAATTTGACGGTGCTCAAATACCTTGTCCTTATCAAACAGGAGTGAAGAATAGAAGTTCATCTGACTGGCTGTCCAGAATCGCTTGCGTCGAAGTCTTGCAGAGTCATATGGATTGAAATCCGTGAAGAAATGGTGCTCTGTGAAGAAATCATCAGCCTTGAACTTTTGCTTCTTAGCATGAGGGTTTTGCTGCTTGGGCCGAAGATTAGCAGTTGAGGGCTTCACAGCCTCTTGGAGCACAACTTCAGGAGCCACAGACTGAGGAATTTCAGCGGCAGTTTCAGTAGTAGCAGTCTGAGTCTCCATTTCTTCAGCTGTAGTAGCTGGAACTTCTTCAGGAATGGAAAGAAGTGATGTTTGACGTTCTTCAGATCCCGTGTGAATTTCTTCAATTTGTACAGGGGACTGAGGAATTTGATGCAGAGGTGTGGTCAATGGTGAATTGTGGTGAAGTCTTTCCCAATAATCATCATTAAGCACAGGAGTTGTAGAACCGATATCCACGTCTTCTTCTTCCATATCCTCAACGCCTGCCTCTTCAGCTGTGAACTGAGGCATGGGCGATGATACCAGTGGGGTTGAAGGGATATCATCCACTTCAATTTCTTCATCCAACTGCTCTGAAGAAGCAACAGAAGGATTCTCTTCATCAATGTCATCTGGAATGGCATAGTCTTCAGCAAATGGGACAATTTCCTTTGATGGCACTATCGAAATGGGAACAACATCAATTGGGTCAGTGAAGGAACTTGTCAAAATCCTCACTTTCTTGGGAGCTGAAGACTCTGCAGTGGTTGATGCTTTCCTCTTCTTTACATCTGCCTTCTCTGCAGCTTTGGTTTTCTTCACTTCTGATGCAGAAGGAAGGTTGATATTCTTCATCTTTGATGACATTGCAGGAGGAGCAGATGAAGTTGGTTCAGTGTCTTCAGGTGCAACATTGAAGGTTGCCCTGGCAATTTCTTCAGGAGCTGGAATTTCTTCAGCAGCCCTGGAATTATCAGTTTCATTAGCAGTCTGATTTTCATCAGCTGCACTAGCAGTTTCTTCAACAGACTGAACAGAAGCATCAGCCTAAGGAATTTGTTGTTGCGATGGTGCTGCAACACTCAGCTTGAGGGTCTTGGAGAGTTTGATGAATCTGACCTTGGCACCGAGCCAATCTGCATGGTAGGTGTCAAATTCATCACTGAGGTTTTTTATCTCCTTCTGCATGTTTACAAGTTCTTCAGGAGTCATATTCATAACATTTTTCTTCAGAAATCTTTCCTTTTTATATTGGGCCTTCTTGACTTGTCTGGCCTTATCGAATTTCCATTTTTCTTCACTGATGAAGGCTGACAACATATGACTTTGACCAGGTGTGAGGTTCAAGTCAGGCAGAGGAGTATTGGGATCCTTGTGCCAGAGGTCAATGAAATCAAGGATCTTCTTTGGATCCAGCATGAGAGGCACGACACTGCCTTTGGCTCTAGCGGCCCTTTCTTGCCTATCTCTGATGATTGCAGCAAATTCATCATCATCAGCTTCATCGTCATCAGATGGAACTTGAAACACAACTTGCTTCTTATGAGGACTTGGCCTCGTTCCACGTCCAGCAGTGGCCTTTTTCTTCAGCAGAGTTGGACCAGTTGAGGACCGTGGTGGAGCTGAGGAACTTGCAGATGCTCCAGAAGCAATTGAAAAACCTGCAGTCCGTTGGCACTTCGCAAGATGCACAGGTGTTGAGGACTTGGCAGCAGCAGTTGATGATTTCGAGGCTGAAAGTGGGTTATATCGACTAGAGGGGGGTGAATAGGCGATTTTTACAAATTCGTCACTGAGGAAAAACAGTTTGAGTAATTTCCTCAGTAAAAAAATACAAGCAGCAGAATAAGTACTCAGGTGCAAGCATAACATGGCAGTAACACAATCATCATGATGATATGAAATAAGCACAGAGCACAGGTAGCATGTAAACAGGATAAGCAGGTAGAAGACAAGATGACTGAAGAAATAGGATTGAGGAAATTGAGAAAGTCTTCAGTCAAAGTCTTCAAACAGTAATGATCATGAACAATAACACAAGATTAAGGAAATGAAAGGGTTGAGGAAATAGAACCAGTAGCTCGGTGAAGACAATGATTTGGTAGACCAGTTCCAACTGCTGTGACAGCTGTACGTCTAGTTGGAGCAGCTGGGTATTTAAACCTGAGGACACACAGTCCCGGACACACAGTCCTCACCGTATTCTCCTTGAGCTAAGGTCACACAGACCTCGTCCAATCACTCGTGGTAAGTCTTCACAGGTGACTTCCAAACCTTCACAGACTTGGTCACTCGGCGATCCACAATTCCTCTTGGATGCCCTAGACCATGACGCCTAACCGTTTGGAGGATGCACAGTCCTCAAAGGTAACAAGCGTCGGTTCCACACAGGAACAATCACTTCAGTGATGCTCAATCACTTTGGGTTGTAGGTGTTTGGGTTTGGGTTTTTCCTCACTGTGACGCCCCCAATTCAATCGTACACTAATCATACACGCAAACGTGTACGATCAAGATCAGGGACTCACGGGAAGATATCACAACACAACTCTAAAAGTAAAATAAGTCATATAAGCATCATAATACAAGCCAGGGGCCTCGAGGGCTCGAATACAAGTGCTCGATCATAGACGAGTCAGCGGAAGCAACAATATCTGAGTACAGACATAAGTTAAACAAGTTGCCATAAGATGGCTAGCACAAACTGGGATACATGTCGAAAGAGGCGCAGGCCTCCTGCCTGGGATCCTCCTAAACTACTCCTGGTCGTCGTCGGCAGCCTGCACATAGTAGTAGGCACCTCCAGAGTAGGGGTCGTCGTCGACGGTGGCGTCTGGCTCCTGAACTCCAGCATCTGGTTGTGACAACCAGAAAGAAAAGAAAGGGGGAAAAGGGGGAAGCAAAGCAACCGTGAGTACTCATCCAAAGTACTCGCAAGCAAGGAGCTACACTACATATGCATGGGTATATGTGTAAAGGGCCATATCAGTGGACTGAACTGCAGAAAGCCAGAATAAGAGGGGGGATATCTAATCCTGTCGAAGACTACGCTTCTGGCAGCCTCCATCTTGCAGCATGTAGGAGAGGGTAGATGATAAGTTCACCAAGTAGCATCGTATAGCATAAACCTACCCGATGATCCTCTCCTCGTCGCCCTGTGAGAGAGCGATCACCGGGTTGTATCTGGCACTTGAAAGGGTGTGTTTTATTAAGTATCCGGTTCTAGTTGTCATAAGGTCGAGGTACAACTCCGGGTCGTCCTTTTACCGAGGGACACGGCTATTCGAATAGATAAACTTCCCTGCAGGGGTGCACCACATTACCCAACACGCTCGATCCCTCTGGCCGGGCACACTTTCCTGGGTCATACCCGGCCTCGGAAGATCAACACGTCGCAGCCCTACCTAGGCCTAACAGAGAGATCAGCACGCCGGTCTAAATCCTATGCGCGCAGGGGTCTGGGCCCATCGCCCATTGCACACCTGCATGTTGCGTGGGCGGCCGGAGAGCAGACCTAGCAACCTCCATTACAAAGGAAGTTGCGTTACGCGGTCCAACCCGGCGTGCGCCGCTTAGTCGCTGATGTCTAGGAGGCTTCGGCTGATACCACGACGTCGAGTACCCATAACTGTTCCCGCGTAGTTGGTTAGTGCGTATAGGCCAGTGGCCAGACTCAGATCAAATACCAAGATCTCGTTAAGCGTGTTATTATGAAGTAAACGCGAACGCTGACCAGGGCCAGGCCCACCTGTCTCCTAGGTGGTCTCAACCTGCCCTGTCGCTCTGCCACAAAGATCCACACAGAGGGCCGTCAGGACAAAGGTCCTTTCAGCCCCCAATCCGTGAATCACTCGCGGGTACTCTTCGAGCCGACCCGACTTTAGTCACCATATGTATAGTATGTATATATGTATAGTATATACCCGTGATCACCTCTCGAGTGATCACGGCCCGATAGTATAGCAAGGCAGACTGACAAGAATGTAGGGCCAATGATGATAAACTAGCATCCTATACTAAGTATTTAGGATTGCAGGTAAGGTATCAACAGATGTAGCAACAATGTCAGGCTATGCATCAGAATAGGATTAACGGAAAGCAGTAACATGCTACACTACTCTAATGCAAGCAATATAGAGGAGAATAGGCGATATCTGGTGATCAAGGGGGGGGGGGCTTGCCTGGTTGCTCTGGCAAGAAGGAGGGGTCGTCAACTCCGTAGTCGAACGGGGCAGCAGCAGCGTCGGTCTCGTAGTCTACCGAAGAGAAGAGGGGGAAGAAACAATAAATACAAAGCAAACAATGCTACACAAAGTATGACATGACAATATGCAGTGCCGGGGTGTTCTAACGCCTAACTAAATGATTTAGTTAATTTAAGAATTTATTCGGATTTATTTAATTAAAGTTGGGCACTATTCATTTACTGAAACTGGTCTAAAAGTTCAATGTTCTTATAGCTGCGGGCGTCTGACGGGAATACGGAGGGCGTATCCGGGTTCGTCTCGTCGTTCTGAGCAACTTTCATGTATAAAGTATTTTCATCGGAGTTACGGTTTATTTAATATGATTTTCTAAAGTTTTAAACAATTCTGAAATTATTATTAATTAAATTAATTCGAAATTAGAATTATGACATCAGCATGATGTCAGCGGGGCCATAGGTTGACTAGGTCAACCCTGGCAGGTGGGACCCGCTCGTCATAGTCTCAGACTAACTAAACAGGGTTAATTTGCTTAATTAGAGATTAGGTTAATCTAATTAGAATTAATTAAGTTAATTAATTTACTTAATTAATTAATTAATTAATTTTTATTTATTTATTTAATAATTTTTTTATTTTTATTTTTGTTTTTGTTTTTTTTTCTTCTGGGCAGCGGGCCCCGTTCGTCAGCGACCCAGGGGGGGTGTTGGCCCACAGGCCAGTGGCACGGGGCCACGGGCGCTGGGTTTTCGGGCGCGGTTGCGGGCGAGGCGCCCGTCGGGGCGGACCCGAGGCGACAGGGCGGGCGCTCGCTGGCGGGCGTCGACGGGCGCGGGCCAACCGGACGGTGGCCACGGCGTACAGGGCGCAGGAGAGGGAGAGGCGACGGCACGGCGCACGGGGAAGGAGTAGCAGGGGCGGGGAGCGTCGCGGGGCGACGCCCGGCAGGCGCCGGGCGCAGGCGCGTGCGGGTGCGCACTGCACGCGGCGGGGCGGCTGCTGTGTGAGCCGCGGCGTGGGCGCGCGCGTTGAGGCTGTGCGGCGAGCAGGGGAAGCGGAGGGTGGTGCCTGCAGCAGCGGGGCCGCGCGGGGCGGCTCGGCAAGCGTGGCCGAGCGGGGCGTGGTGAGCGGGGCGTGGCTCGGGCGCACATGCGCGACAGCAGGCGAAGCCGAGCAGCAGCAGCGGACAGCAGGGGCGGCGGCCGAGCGAGCCACGGCGGAAGTGAGCGGCGTGCGGGCGTGAGGGAGAGAGGAGTAGAAGGGGCGCTCACGGTGGCCGTAGGGGAAAGGGCAGTGGGGCGCGGGGAGGAGGTCGGAGACGACGCGTCGGAGGCGGGGAGGCAGTCCGGCGATGGCGTCCGGCGAGGTGGCGATCCGATCGGTGGCGGCGCCGACGCGGTTCGGTCCCCCCGATCCCGATCCAGAATCAGGAGGGGGAAGGAGAGAGACGTGGGGAGTGGGGGGGGGGGGGGTGTGGCGTCGGGGGTTAGGGTTTGGTCGCCCGAGGGGATAAGGGGGGATGGGGTTGGGCCGGTTGGTTGGGCCAGGTGGGTCGGCCAGCTGGGCCGCCTGGCCCAGTTGGCCAGGGGGGCCTTTTCTTTTCTTTTGTTTTTTTGTTTTGTTCTTTTTCCTTTTATCTATTCCTATTTCCCTGTTTTAGTAAAAAGTTAGCCCTCAAAATGATTTTTATAGAACATGGCAATTGTTCCAGTAAATACTAGGCATTCCCTAACACTACCAAAAATTAGTTTGGAGACAAATGGAGCTCCCACAATTTTTACAATAATTAATATGCATTAATCCTAGCTGTTTTAATCATGTTAGTGCCACCTAAACATTTTATTATTTGTTGGTTTCAATTTTAGACTAGCCTCTGCAATATTTGTTATTTACTGAGCATTTTAGTTTTTAGGTTGGACAACTTTTATATATCACTTTCATTTAAATTTGAATTTGAGTTAGGAGTTGAAATGCAATTTGATGCTAATGATGATTATGCACTATTAAGCTTGCTGACATGGCATTAACCTAGGGTGATCACTGTAGTTAATGACAGGGGGTGTTACAATTCTCCTCATCTAACAAGAATTCTCGTCCTGAGAATTAAGAGGAAGACTGAAAGAAGGTGGGGTATTCTTCACGAAGACGATCCTCGCGTTCCCAAGTGGCCTCATCTTCAGAATGATTTGACCACTGAACCTTGAGGAACTTGATTGCCTTCTGACGTGTGCGGCGTTCAGCTTGGTCGAGAATGCGGACCGGATGCTCTTTATAGGAGAGGTCCTGCTGCAATTCGAGCACTTCATGATCCACTGCTCGGATTGGGTCCTTGAAGCAACAGCGGAGTTGTGACACGTGGAACACATCGTGAACCTGAGAAAGGTTCGGCGGAAGCTCCAGTTGATATGCCACTTTTCCACGCTTTTCGAGAATAGTGAATGGACCAATATAGCGAGGAGCTAGCTTGCCCTTGATCCCGAAGCGGTGAGCACCCTTCATTGGTGTAACTCGAAGATAAACCTTTTCGCTAGGTTGATAGACCATGTCTTTATGATGACGGTCATACTGACTCTTCTGACGTGACTGGGCAGTCTTGAGATTCTCACGAATGATGCGGACTTGTTCTTCGGCGTGTTGGATAATATCCGGACCGAAAAGTGGACGTTCCCCAGTTTCTGACCAGTTCAGAGGGGTTCGACACTTTCGTCCATATAACACTTCGAAGGGGGCCATCTTCAGACTAGCTTGATAGCTATTATTATAAGAGAACTCCGCATACGGGAGAGATTCCTCCCATTTCTTGCCGAAAGAGATAACACAAGCTCGAAGCATGTCTTCGAGAACTTGGTTGACACGTTCCACTTGCCCTTGCGACTGAGGATGAAATGCAGTACTGAATGACAGATGAGTACCCATAGCTTCTTGGAAACTTGCCCAGAATTTCGAAGTGAATAAACTGCCACGGTCCGAACTGATTACCAGTGGAATACCGTGAAGTGAAACAATTCTGGACATGTAGAGAGTTGCAAGCTGACTAGCAGTGATCGTTTCTTTGACCGCCAGAAAATGTGCAACTTTAGAGAGTCGATCAATGATGACAAGGATAGCATCATTACCTTTCTGCGATTTGGGAAAACCAGTGACGAAGTCCATTTCAACATGGTCCCATTTCCATTCAGGAATAGAGATAGGTTGCAGAGTTCCAGCAGGCCTTTGATGTTCTACTTTGATTCGACAACAAACGTCACATTCAGCAACATAACGAGCAATGTCTTGCTTCATATTAGACCACCAGAATTTTCGACGGACATCTTGGTACATCTTGGTGCTACCGGGATGAATAGACAGAGGCGTTTCATGAGCTTCTTTCATAACCTTCTGAGTCATATCCAGGTTGTCTTCCGTAGGGACCACTATTCGACCTTTAAAGAATAAGGTGTCATCATCTTCAAGGGTGAAGCACGAGGGCCTTCCTGCCGCGAGGTAGCGCTTAATCTTGTGGGCTTGAGAGTCATACTTCTGCAGTGTCTTGATGCTGCCCAAGAGATCTGGTTCGACAGCCAGGGTATTAAGGGAACCCTGGGGAACAACACGGAGGTTCATCTTGCGGAACTTTGGAGGAGGGGGAGCGAGTGCTCCAGGAGGAACAATATGGAGGTTCAGCTTTCTAAATTCCTCAACAAGCGAGGTTTGAACTTTGTGAACCTGGAGGTGGTTGCAATATGACTTACGGCTCAAGGCATCAGCCATCACATTAGCCTTGCCTGGTGTATAGGAAATACCCAAGTCAAAGTCTGCAACAGTCTCCATCCATCTCTGCTGACGGAGGTTCAGGTCTGGCTGAGTAAACAAATACTTTAGACTTTGGTGGTCGGTGAAGATCTCGCAACGATTACCGAGAAGGTAATGTCGCCACTGTTTCAGTGCATGTATGACAGCAGCAAGCTCAAGGTCGTGAACTGGGTAGTTCTCTTCGTGAGGGCGCAATTGACGGGATGCATAGGCAATCACTTTGCGCTCTTGCATTAGGACACAGCCTAATCCTTGACGGGAAGCGTCGCAGTAAATGACGAAGTCCATCTTAGTATCAGGTGGAGCAAGCACTGGGGCAGAAGTCAACTTGTCCTTGAGTGCCTGGAAACTTTCCTGACATTTGTCTGTCCATTGGTACTTGACGCCCTTATGCAATAGGTTAGTCAGAGGCCTGGCGATCTTGGAGAAATTCTCGACGAATCGACGGCAATAGCTGGCAAGACCGAGAAAACTCCTGACTTGCTTGACGTTCTTCGGAGGAGTCCAATCGAGAATAGCCTGAACTCGCTCGGGGTTGACGGCAATACCATCCTTGGAGATGACATGTCCAAGATAAGTTACTTCGGGAAGCCAGAATTCACACTTGGAATACTTAGCATAGAGTTGATGCTCTCGAAGCTTCTCCAGGACAAGACGAAGATGTTCAGCATGCTCTTCTTTATTCTTGGAGTACACAAGGATATCATCCAGATAAACCACGACGAACTTGTCGAGGTATTCAATGAAGATATAGTTCATCAAACGAGAGAAAGTGGCTGGAGCATTGGTTAAGCCGAATGACATGACAGTGTACTCATATGAACCATATCGAGTCACGAATGCGGTCTTTGGGATATCCTCTTCACGAACACAGATCTGGTGGTATCCCAACCTTAAGTCCAGTTTGGAGAACACTGATGAGCTAGCTAGTTGATCATACAGATCATTGATCCGAGGAAGAGGATATTTGTTCTGAATGGTAGCTTGGTTAATAGGTCGGTAGTCTTGGACCAATCGGTTTGTCCCATCCTTCTTCTTGACAAAGAGGGAAGGTGCTCCCCAAGGAGAGCAACTGGGGCGAATGAAACCACTGCGAAGAGATGTGTCGATTTCCTCCTTAAGCGCAATGAGTTCATGTGGCGGCATCTTGTAAGGTCGTTTGGCTATAGGGGTGGTGCCTGGTTTCAAGTCGATGATGAATTCGACAGCTCTAGCAGGGGGAATCCCTGGAAGTTCTTCAGGAAAGACGTCTTGGAATTCACGAACAACGGGAATGTTTTCAATGCCCTCGAGTGGTGCAGCGTTCAATGCGTTCAACGCATAAAGCCTTGCCTCGGCATTCTGAACCAGACGAACGTTGTAGCTTATTATTTCATCGGAAGGGTGTAGCAGATGGACGGTCTTAGTGGCGCAAACTATAGAAGCAGTATGCGCTTTCAACCATTCCATTCCCAGAATGAGATCAATGCTACAGGACTTCAGTGCGATGGGAGAGACAAGGAATTCCAGTCCTTCGATTTCAACGGGGACGTCCTTGCAAAACATGGAGGTTCGACATTAGCCCGCAGGGGTGTGTACTAATAGCGAAGCGTTCATGTCCTCACATTTAATGTCATGCAAGCATGCAAAATCTTCCGACATGAATGAATGCGATGCACCTGTATCAAATAAAACGGATGCTGGTACTGAATTTACGAGGAGTGTACCCATCACAGTAGCAGGCTGGTCTCGAGCTTCATTGAGATCAACGTGGTTGGCATGAACACGACCATAAGACTTGGCATTGTTGTTGCGGGACTGGTTGCTTCCACGGCCAGCTGCAGGAAGGGCCAGTTGATTCTGGTTCTGATAGCAGTTCCTGGCAAGGTGACCTGGTTGACCACACTTGTAGCACAGACCATTATTGGGGGTGGGAGCAGGAGCTTGGGGTGGTGCAGCTGGAAGTCTTGGCTGCCTGGGCGGTGGAGGAGGCAGACGCGGTGCAGCATAAGACTGCCTTGGAGCAGGTGCAATTGGACGGTACATGCTGTTCGGGATCCAGATTTTACGCTTCTGCGAGGGCGGGCCCGAAGATGAGCCCGCGTCACGGTTGCGTCTGTGAGAGCTCTGGTGTTCCTGCAGACTAGTTTCAACATTGATGGCCTTGTTCACCAAGGTGGCGAAATCGGGAAAGTCATGCACTATTAGTGCGAGCTTGATGTCAGCTTGAAGGCCATCACGGAACTTCTCCTGTCTGCATGCATCAGTTGCAATGTCTTCTTCAGCATAGCGGGATAAGTCCAGAAACTCCCGCTGATAAGCTTCCACAGTTTTGTTGCCTTGGGTGAGGTTGCGAAATTCGCGCTTCTTCCGGTCCATGATTCCCTGTGGGATGAAGCGGGCACGGAAAGCAGCTTGAAAGTCTGGCCAGGTGATGATCGCTCCAACCGGCAGAGTACGCCTGTGGCTGTCCCACCATTGAGCAGCAGGTCCCTTCAGAAAGAAGGAAGCAAAGGAGACATAGCTGGCAGGGGCTACATCAGCAGACTCCATCTCATAGGTGATGTCACGGAGCCAGTCATCAGCATCCAGAGGCTGAGTTGAGCTGCGGTACATGGTTGGGTTGAGGCGTATGAAATCCTGCAGAGTTATTTGGGCTGGCTGCTGGTTCATATTGGGGCGTGGAAACTGAGCCATCATATTCTCCATGAACTGGCGGTTCAGCTCGAACTGTTGGATCATACCAGCCATATACTCAGGCGGTGGTGGGGCGTTGCCACCACGACCACGACCACCTGGTCTAACCATCCTGCTAATTTATAACAGGGGTAGTTCAGCATTGAGAAATTTGCAAAGACAAGAATCATTCTTGGTGAAACATGCATAATGAAAGGAGCACGATAGATACTACATAGTAGTTGGCATATCTTACAAAAGAGATCATGCATAGAGTTCAGTACATAAGACTAAAGACATCATAGGCGGCACGCAGGCTCGCGGCGAATGCATCTAATGCTAATAAGCAAGTCTACATTAGTCCCAGGAGGAACTGTGGAGGTAGGTGTAGCCTGACAGCTGGTAGTGACGCGACGGGAAGTCCTCCGCGTCAGTAGCCTGCGGTCAATGAACACTCTGGTGTAGAACCCGACGTCCAGGTGGCAAAAGAGGACCAAGTGTGGGAGTGTAGCCTCCCACATCTGGCCAACCGACACCCTGGGGCATCATGGTCCTGACTGGGTAGATCGCTGATCGCGGCAGCTCACCAGATCGGACAAAGGGGTGCAACAGCGTCAATGCACTGTAAAGGTGCTGACGGGTGGTGTACAACTCGTGGCGAAGAGCTCGGTTAGCTCGATCCAGCCCATCAGCATGCAGAACCAGGTTCTGATGGTGGAAGGGCTCTCGGGTGATGGTGGAGTAGGCAGCAGTGTAATATCCCTCCGCACCAACGTCGGATGCGATAGCAACATGCCTGAAAGGGGAAGTGTCCAACGCCCGATACTCTCCACGAAGACGCGTCAGAGCTGCATAAGCAGCATCGTGGACTGCCATATCGATGGTCACTCCAACACCATGAGCGGTGTGCAGCACAGTAGTGGAGTCATACTCCCGAGAGTAGAGGTGGACGATGGCACGGTACTGCTCCTGGTTAAAGTCCTGGTACTGCTCGTACACGGTGTACTCAGGGTGCCAGCGATAACCTAGATAGGTCATCATCTCAGCTAACAGAGCAGGTGAACCCTGGACACCAATGGCCGCCGTGTGGCGCACGACCTGCCTCGTGGGTTCCATCTGAAAACAAAGATGTTTCAAAGGAGTCATATGACAGTGTGGATATTGTCCAAAATACTATTCTAAGGGTTAACTATGGCTTATCCAACTTTGGGGTGAATGTGGTCACGGGATCCTATTATTAGTGTTAGTAAATTCGTTTAACCCGAGTAGAAGAGAGTTCAGAGTCCCAGAGTAAAGAACGAGGAGTAAAAGATCCTAATACCACCCAATTGGCGATGTGGGCCCGTAAGACACACAGCCATGTTAGTAAAACGGTTTTCTTTGTCTAGACTCAACTTCGGCCAAGGAGTGTGGAAGGGGGGGAGGGGTTCCTACAGGCAGTCGGCTCTGATACCAACTTGTGACGCCCCCGATTCAATCGTACACTAATCATACACGCAAACATGTACGATGAAGATCAGGGACTCACGGGAAGATATCACAACACAACTCTAAAAGTAAAATAAGTCATATAAGCATCATAATACAAGCCAGGGGCCTCGAGGGCTCGAATACAAGTGCTCGATCATAGACGAGTCAGCGGAAGCAACAATATCTGAGTACAGACATAAGTTAAACAAGTTGCCATAAGATGGCTAGCACAAACTGGGATACATGTCGAAAGAGGCGCAGGCCTCCTGCCTGGGATCCTCCTAAACTACTCCTGGTCGTCGTCGGCAGCCTGCACGTAGTAGTAGGCACCTCCAGAGTAGGGGTCGTCGTCGACGGTGGCGTCTGGCTCCTGAACTCCAGCATCTGGTTGTGACAACCAGAAAGAAAAGAAAGGGGGAAAAGGGGGAAGCAAAGCAACCGTGAGTACTCATCTAAAGTACTCGCAAGCAAGGAGCTACACTACATATGCATGGGTATATGTGTAAAGGGCCATATCAGTGGACTGAACTGCAGAAAGCCAGAATAAGAGGGGGGATATCTAATCCTGTCGAAGACTACGCTTCTGGCAGCCTCCATCTTGCAGCATGTAGGAGAGAGTAGATGATAAGTTCACCAAGTAGCATCGTATAGCATAAACCTACCCGATGATCCTCTCCTCGTCGCCCTGTGAGAGAGCGATCACCGGGTTGTATCTGGCACTTGAAAGGGTGTGTTTTATTAAGTATCCGGTTCTAGTTGTCATAAGGTCGAGGTACAACTCCGGGTCGTCCTTTTACCGAGGGACACGGCTATTCGAATAGATAAACTTCCCTGCAGGGGTGCACCACATTACCCAACACGCTCGATCCCTCTGGCCGGGCACACTTTCCTGGGTCATACCCGGCCTCGGAAGATCAACACGTCGCAGCCCTACCTAGGCCTAACAGAGAGGTCAGCACGCCGGTCTAAATCCTATGCGCGCAGGGGTCTGGGCCCATCGCCCATTGCACACCTGCACGTTGTGTGGGCGGCCGGAGAGCAGACCTAGCAACCTCCATTACAAAGGAAGTTGCGTTACGCGGTCCAACCCAGCGCGCGCCGCTCAGTCGCTGACGTCTAGGAGGCTTCGGCTGATACCACGACGTCGAGTACCCATAACTGTTCCCGCGTAGTTGGTTAGTGCGTATAGGCCAGTGGCCAGACTCAGATCAAATACCAAGATCTCGTTAAGCGTGTTATTATGAAGTAAACGCGAACGCCGACCAGGGCCAGGCCCACCTGTCTCCTAGGTGGTCTCAACCTGCCCTGTCGCTCCGCCACAAAGATCCACACAGAGGGCCGTCAGGACAAAGGTCCTTTCAGCCCCCAATCCGTGAATCACTCACGGGTACTCTTCGAGCCGACCCGACTTTAGTCACCATATGTATAGTATGTATATATGTATAGTATATACCCGTGATCACCTCCCGAGTGATCACGGCCCGATAGTATAGCAAGGCAGACTGACAAGAATGTAGGGCCAATGATGATAAACTAGCATCCTATACTAAGTATTTAGGATTGCAGGTAAGGTATCAACAGATGTAGCAACAATGTCAGGCTATGCATCAGAATAGGATTAACGGAAAGCAGTAACATGCTACACTACTCTAATGCAAGAAGTATAGAGGAGAATAGGCGATATCTGGTGATCAAGGGGGGGGGGCCTTGCCTGGTTGCTCTGGCAAGAAGGAGGGGTCGTCAACTCTGTAGTCGAACGGGGCAGCAGCAGCGTCGGTCTCGTAGTCTACCGGAGAGAAGAGGGGGAAGAAACAATAAATACAAAGCAAACAATGCTACACAAAGTATGACATGACAATATGCAGTGCCGGGGTGTTCTAACGCCTAACTAAATGATTTAGTTAATTTAGGAATTTATTCGGATTTATTTAATTAAAGTTGGGCACTATTCATTTACTAAAACTGGTCTAAAAGTTCAATGTTCTTATAGCTGCGGGCGTCTGACGGGAATACGGAGGGCGTATCCGGGTTCGTCTCGTCGTTCTGAGCAACTTTCATGTATAAAGTATTTTCATCGGAGTTACGGTTTATTTAATATGATTTTCTAAAGTTTTAAACAATTCTGAAATTATTATTAATTAAATTAATTCGAAATTAGAATTATGACATCAGCATGACGTCAGCGGGGCCATAGGTTGACTAGGTCAACCCTGGCAGGTGGGACCCGCTCGTCATAGTCTCAGACTAACTAAACAGGGTTAATTTGCTTAATTAGAGATTAGGTTAATCTAATTAGAATTAATTAATCTAATTATAATTAATTAAGTTAATTAATTTACTTAATTAATTAATTAATTGATTTTTATTTATTTATTTAATAATTTTTTATTTTTATTTTTGTTTTTTCTTCTTCTGGGCAGCGGGCCCCGTTCGTCAGTGACCCAGGGGGGTGTTGGCCCACAGGCCAGTGGCACGGGGCCACGGGCGCTGGGTTTTCGGGCGCGGTTGCGGGCGAGGCGCCCGTCGGGGCGGACCCGAGGCGACAGGGCGGGCGCTCGCTGGCGGGCGTCGACGGGCGCGGGCCAACCGGACGGTGGCCACGGCGTACAGGGCGCAGGAGAGGGAGAGGCGACGGCACGGCGCACGGGGAAGGAGCAGCAGGGGCGGGGAGCGTCGCGGGGCGACGCGTGGCAGGCGCCGGGCGCAGGCGCGTGCGGGTGCGCACTGCACGCGGCGGGGCGGCTGCTGTGTGAGCCGCGGCGCGGGCGCGCGCGTTGAGGCTGTGCGGCGAGCAGGGGAAGCGGAGGGTGGTGCCTGCAGCAGCGGGGCCGCGCGGGGCGGCTCGGCAAGCATGGCCGAGCGGGGCGTGGTGAGCGGGGCGTGGCTCGGGCGCACGTGCGCGACAGCAGGCGAAGCCGAGCAGCAGCAGCGGACAGCAGGGGCGGCGGCCGAGCGAGCCACGGCGGAAGCGAGCGGCGTGCGGGTGCGAGGGAGAGAGGAGTAGAAGGGGCGCTCACGGTGGCCGTAGGGGAAAGGGCAGTGGGGCGCGGGGAGGAGGTCGGAGACGACGCGTCGGAGGCGGGGAGGCAGTCCGGCGATGGCGTCCGGCGAGGTGGCGAGTCGATCGGCGGCGGCGCCGGCGCGGTTCGGTCCCCCCGATCCCGATCCAGAATCAGGAGGGGGAAGGAGAGAGACGTGGGGAGTGGGGGGGGGGGAGTGTGCGGTCGGGGGTTAGGGTTTGGTCGCCCAGGGATAAGGGGGGATGGGGTTGGGCCGGCCGGTTGGGCCAGGTGGGTCGGCCAGCTGGTCCGCCTGCCAGTTGGCCAGGGGGCCTTTTCTTTTCTTTGTTTTTCTGTTTTGTTCTTTCTCCTTTTATCTATTCCTATTTCCCTGTTTTAGTAAAAAGTTAGGCCTCAAAATGATTTTTATAGAACATGGCAATTGTTCCAGTAAATACTAGGCATTCCCTAACACTACCAAAAATTAGTTTGGAGACAAATGGAGCTCCCACAATTTTTACAATAATTAATATGCATTAATCCTAGCTGTTTTAATCATGTTAGTGCCACCTAAACATTTTATTATTTGTTGGTTTCAATTTTAGACCAGCCTCTGCAATATTTGTTATTTACTGAGCATTTTAGTTTTTAGGTTGGACAACTTTTATATATCACGTTCATTTAAATTTGAATTTGAGTTAGGAGTTGAAATGCAATTTGATGCTAATGATGATTATGCACTATTAAGCTTGCTGACATGGCATTAACCTAGGGTGATCACTGTAGTTAATGACAGGGGGTGTTACACTCACTGATGATTTTCTCTCAAAGTCCTCGGAGGATAGGATGCTCTAAATGACAAGTGTCAGTTTCTCTCGGAGCAGCCAACCAGCTAGTGGTTGTTGGGGGCGGCTATTTATAGCCGGGGAGCAGCCCGACATGATAAGACATAAATGCCCTTCAATGATATGACCGTTAGGTGGATAGGATATTTTGGGACAGCTGGCGCATAGCACAGCAACGGTCAGAAATTTGAGCTCTCAAATTCCTCAGGGCTATCATGTTCCTCACTTGTAGGCAATCCGCACTGGCGAATTCCTAACTCCTCAGTCAGAACAAATTCCTTAGGGAACAGAAGATCTTCGTCTCTGTCACTGAAGAACTTGACTGAACTGTATGAGATTTCCAATGGCTTCACTCGAAAGGATTGGGTAGGTGTAGGATTTGAGATGAGCATCAGTTGGAAATGTTTCCTTAGTTTTACCTCGACCCCCTTTAACAGTACGGTGTTTCCTATGACTCAAGAAAGAGAAAATGAAACTACGAAAACAAAAGTCTTCACGCTTCATGATCCTCGCATCAGTATCAAAGTCTTCAAGGTCACACCAATTTCCTCATTTTCAAAGTCTTCAAGAAAACCAAAGTCTTCAACTGAAGACATTCATTTTTAGGGGACGACTTTCATGATAAATAACAAACTCCTCATAGACTTATAGAACATGTGTACACTCACAAACACATTAGTCCCTTAACCTATAAGTCTTCAATACACCAAAATCACTAAGGGGCACTAGATGCACTTACAATCTCCCCCTTTTTGGTGATTGATGACAAATAGGTTAAGTTTTCAACGGGGATAAATCATATGGAGTGTAAATACTGATATTGAGGAATTTGAATGCAAGATATAGAGGAACTCCCCCTGTAGATGTGCATATTTGAGGAATTTGCTTTGGATTGCAAATGCACATTGTAGAGTAATATCATGGAGATCTCCCCCTATATCTTGTAATTCATACATGCATTTAACATATGATATGAAGAATTTGGAATGCTTGATGAAATATGGTGTCTGACGAAATTCAGCATGCGTGCATTAAGGTACTTGAGGAAATAAGCATGCAGAAAGCAGTTCAAAAGTATCAGACCACCATTGGACTTAAGTTTACAACTCATTAGATCAACCACCTCAGAAGAGCAAGAGTTGTAACTTAACAGAAAACAAATAGCCCATATATAAGACCCGCTTGAAGACTAACTCAAATTTCTCCCCCTTTGTCATCGAATGACCAAAAGGGACGAAAACTGAGGACTAACGCCCCTGAAGAATATCATCATGAGGTCGATGGAGGAGCGCCAGCGTTGTTGGGGTCGTCCGTTGAGGTAGGGCCTACCGCAGTGTCGTTCAAATCTTCAGCTTCATCCGTCTCGCGCGATGAAGAATATGAACTTGTGACCAGCTGAGGAACTTTGACTTTCTTGAATTTCTTCGAAGGTGGCTGAGACCAGTCAAAGTCCTGTTGAAATCCCATCTGCTTGAGATCTTCATCACCGTATAGATGAGATAATATAGCCCAAGTGCGATCGAAGATTTCATGAGCATAGTAGTGATTCTTCTTCACAGTGTTTTGTGTGACAGTCATATTCTGAAGAATTGAGCCAAATTAACGCTTGACCCACTTGTGATTACGATCGACCTTCTGATGAAGACTTAGAAGAAGCTCATGATCAGTCATCACTCGTGGAGCAGTGGCTTGAGGAGTTGGCTTTGAAGCTTTTGCAGCAGAGTCTTAGGTTGTAGAGTCATCATTGGTGGAGTAAGATGCAGCTTTGCGAAACTGACCATCCAATGGACGAATGCCTTCATCAATGACAGCAGCTTTACCTTTTCCATCAACTGAAGAAATAGTCCGCTTGAGGACTTCAATAGGAGGTAAATAGCTGAGATGATTCTGACAATCTGCCTGGTAGTGAATTGAAGACCTGGTTCTGATGAACTTCATGATCGATGGAGCATAAGGCTTCAACTCAAAAGGTGACAAAGCAGCATTAGCCAAAGTCCTCATGAAGAAATCATGGTAGTTAATGGGAATGCCATGTATCATGTTAAACATCAGATTCTTCATGATGCCAACAACTTCCTCTTCTTCAGAGTTGTGGCCTTTGATCGGACTGACGGTTTTGGTCAGAATACGGTAGACTGTCCGAGGCACATAAAGCAAATCCTTCACAAGGAAGGTAGTTCTTGAAGCTTGGCCTGCCTTCAAAGGCTTCATCAGCACTTGCATCATATGATTTGGAAGCTCAGATTCTTCATACATGAGCCTGGCGCCTTCAGCAGGAGGACTGACTGGTATGGCATGAAGTAATTCAGAGGCCAAGGCTTTGTAATGAGTGTTCTCAGTCATCCAGTCTAGCACCCATGAGTTCACATCAGCCACATTTCTAGTGAGGTGCGGTGTGGCATAGAATTGAAGAATGAGTTCTTCATTCCAGTCGCAGATGTCAGTGCAGAAATTCAGAAGTCTAGCTTCATGAAGAACATTCAAGACTGGCTGAAAGCAAGGGATGGATTCCATGCCAACATGAGGAATTTGACGGTGCTCAAATACCTTGTCCTTATCAAACAGGAGTGAAGAATAGAAGTTCATCTGACTAGCTGTCCAGAATCGCTTGCGTCGAAGTCTTGCAGAGTCATATGGATTGAAATCCGTGAAGAAATGGTGCTCTGCGAAGAGATCATCAGCCTTGAACTTTTGCTTCTTAGCATGAGGGTTTTGCTGCTTGGGCCGAAGATTAGCAGTTGAGGGCTTCACAGCCTCTTGGAGCACAACTTCAGGAGCCACAGGCTGAGGAATTTCAGCGGCAGTTTCAGTAGTAGCAGTCTGAGTCTCCATTTCTTCAGCTGTAGTAGCTGGAACTTCTTCAGGAATGGAAAGAAGTGATGTTTGACGTTCTTCAGATCCCGTGTGAATTTCTTCAGTTTGTACAAGGGACTGAGAAATTTGATGCAGAGGTGTGGTCAATGGTGAATTGGGGTGAAGTCTTTCCCAATAATCATCATTAAGCACAGGAGTTGTAGAACCGACATCCACGTCTTCTTCTTCCATATCCTCAACGCCTGCCTCTTCAGCTGTGAACTGAGGCATGGGCGATGATACTAGTGGGGTTGAAGGGATATCATCCACTTCAATTTCTTCATCCAACTGCTCTGAAGATGTAACAGAAGGATTCTCTTCATTGATGTCATCTGGAATGGCATAGTCTTCACCAAATGGGACAATTTCCTTTGATGGCACTATCGAAATGGGAACAACATCAATTGGGTCAGTGAAGGAACTTGTCAAAGTCCTCACTTTCTTGGGAGCTGAAGACTCTGCAGTGGTTGATGCTTTCCTCTTCTTTACATCTGCCTTCTCTGCAGCTTTGGTTTTCTTCACTTCTGATGCAGAAGGAAGGTTGATATTCTTCATCTTTGATGACATTGCAGGAGGAGCAGATGAAGTTGGTTCAGTGTCTTCAAGCGCAACATTGAAGGTTGCCCTGGCAATTTCTTTAGGAGCTGGAATTTCTTCAGCAGCCCTGGAATTATTAGTTTCATCAGCAGTCTGATTTTCATCAGCTCTTCAACTGTCGGCGTACGACACCTATGGGATCCGAGGGACCCCTTTACGATTCGGCAAGGGGAGAGGTAGACACGAAGAGCAGAACCGATGATCAACGCGAGGGGATTTTTACCCAGGTTCGGGCCGCTGATCAGCGTAAAACCCTACTCCTGCTTTAGTTCATTATCAATGATTCGTCCCAGTTCCTGGAGCGCTTGCAATGAACAGTAAGTTCAAGCAGCAGCTACGCATGCAGAATGGGCTGAGAGTCGTCCCCCTCTCCACAGTTGCCTTGGGCCTCCTTTTATATGATCAAAGGGGTCACCACAGTGGCAAACTGCTTATATGTGAGGTGTAAAGTAGCTACATGGTTATCATACCTAACCACTGACGGTTTTGGACAAATGCATTTAATATACCATGAGGTGTCCGTTTAGGTGTCCTTACTTTCTTGGGGATGGAAAAAGGGACCATCCCATCAGCACCGCTTAAGCTCGCCTCCACTAGTGCCTTGCCACGCACCCAGAGGTGGGGCCAGAATGCCAGGCCGGTCGCTGCACTGGGGCGGCGGCACAGTGGTGGAATCTTGTCGGGCTTGGCGGGCTACCCCGGCATGATCTTGCCGGGAGCCGAGCCCTTGGTCTTCAGTCCTCCTTGTCTTCTGATCCTTGGCATGGATGTCTTTTGATAACCTTGGATCGATCTTCAGCTGTTCCCCTGACAAGCCTTGCCGTAGGTATGGCTACAGCTGCCCGTGCACAAGTATGGGGTACTAAAGGCCCAATATTTAGTACACCGACAGGAGCCCCCGGGCCTAGGCCACACACGGGTGCGAGGCGTTGTTGGGCTAGGCCCAAATAGTGCACGGGCACGCGTGGCAGGGATTAACTGCTCGTAATCATTCCGTTTACTGCGCTCCCCCACTACGCGCGTTGAATGCGCGACGTAGGAGGCGTGCGCCGAACGGTCTCGGCCGCAGTGCGCTCATAAAGGTGTGTTCACATTGGGCAGTAAAAGAGGTAGCCTCACTCCTTTCCCATAAAAAGGAATCCACAAAGGCGCTGCTCTTTTACCCCTTCTTCTTTCCAATCTGAAATCCGCCATTACCTTTTCTCTCCCGAGCCAAGAGCAGAACTTCTCTTCATCCGCCCTGGGGTCAATTATTGCCGCAATGCCAATGTTCAACGCCCATGGCCTTGACGCGACCTGGGCTGAGCCATCTGCGGAGGAGGTACAGAAGTTCTTCGACAACTTGTCGGAGAGGCCTGTCCGGGAAGAGACAAACCTCATCCGCGCCACCACTGACGAAGAAGTGGCATATATCGCCACTAGAGTGGAAGAGGCGAACCTTGCCGTAGAGGCCGGCAACGTCGGCTTCACAAAATGGGAAACCAGCGACGCAGAAGTCGTACTGGAGGAGAAACCTGCCGGGGAGGACGAGGTTGCTGGGGAACAGAGCGGCGCAGCCGCTGAGAGCTCATCAGGCGAGGAAGCAGCCGAAGAGCAACCGCAGGAGGAGCCCCCAACTCCAAAGAAGGCAAAGCGCGTCCTTCGAAAAGCTACTTCTGGCGTCCCAGCAAGCCAACCCTCTTTGAGCAGCGAGGCTCCCGGCAAGGGGGCGGCCGGCAAGGCCGCACCGCTGCAAGGGGTTCGACAGCAACCCACGCGGTGCACGAGACACGCACCAGCGGCAACCACTGGGGCGGCAGGGGTGTCTCACATAGCAGCACCAGAAGCTGAGGCAGCAGAGCCTCACCAACCCCCTGCTCCTGCCGCAGCCAAGCGACCTAGGACCCCTCCACCGCCTTCCCATACGGACACTGCAACGGAGGTCGACTTCGACATCTCCGGCTTTAGCCCGGAACGAGAAGAGGAAGAGTAAGTATCCTGTCGTAGTCTTTGTTTCCCAAATTCTGAATTTGGTTGTCCTAATTGTCTTGCTTTGTCTTGTCTCTGTAGGGAGGCAGAAACCTTAGCGGAAAGGATGGTGAAAAGGGCGAAGACCTCCACGGGCGACGAGCCCCCGACAAGCTCCACAAGCGTGCCAAAGACTATCACCATTAGCCCGGAGCTTAGCCCTCGACGCAGCCCCTAGCGCAGCCCCCAACGTGAGCCCAATACTCGTTTTCCGCTGGCGGGCGCTGAGGTTTCTTCCTTGCCGCTTACATCTTTGGGCTTGCAGGAGAAGAGCGACAACAGGGAGAGCCGTTGGAGGACGCCCCCGTCGTGCCGCCTCCATCAACTACACCGCCCGCAAGTGCATCCCCGGCAAGAGCTCCTACCGACGAGCTTATCTTGGAAGAAGAGGAGCCGGCAAGCATGGGCACCGGCAACCTTTCCCCGGCAACCAATGTTGCCGGGAGGGGCAAAGCTACCCCTCATCAGCTCGACGCAGGTAACTCTCTGCCTCAGAGCACTTGTGATTTTTCTTTTATCTTTCCAAACTTTGATCTTGACTTGATTTTGTTTCTCTCCTTCGCCCTCCAGAATTCCCCGAATGGAACATATGGACATCGACGTGGTCATCGAGGAGACCGCCAGAGACGCTGCCGCCGAAGCAGACAAGATCGCCACTAGCGAAGCCACTAAAGATGCCACCGTTGAGGCCAGCGCGGCCGCTGCCGAGGGAGCCGCCAAGAATCTTGCCGAGAAGGCCGGCAAGGAGACTGATGACCGTACTGACAGCATTCCTGCCGCAGGAGCGCCAGGCGCTACACCGGCCACAGAGCCCCCAGCTACCGGTGAGACGCTTGCCGAAGATTAACCGTCGACATCCGAGGCTCCCTCATCGAGCAAGTATCTCAAGGTTGGCGACAACCTGTTCGTCAGCTTACCGGGGACGGCAAGCATTGGAGCACCGATCGAAGGGGAAACCTTTGACGAAGAATTCATCACCGCTGCCGGGCTCAAGATTATCGATGAACCAAGTGCCAGCAGCGGCAAATCGGAAGAAGATCGGCTCCTCCAGGCCATGGGCGATAACTTCCGCAAGCTCCAAGCGCTCCACCGTACTCGAAAAGAGAAGGTAGACGCCAGAGCTGCAGTTGTCGAAGCAGCCGAGGCGGACTTCCAGAAACGCGTCGAGCAAGCGCAAATCTGGTACGCCGAGGCCCTCCAAGAGCTGACCGCCAGCCGGGAGCAGGTGAGCCAAAGTTGGACGGAGCTCCTCCTCAAGCAAGCTGACATGGAGAGGGCGTAGGAGGAAGCTGCGCAAAAGGTTGCCGCTGAAGAAGCTCTCTTGACGCAGCGCCGTATTGGGCTTGACGCTCATGAAGAAGATCTTGCTGCGCGTGAGCAAGCACTTGCCGCCAAACTTCACGGCAAGGACGAAGAGATTGAAAAGCTCATCGCGCAGCGGACCCAGGAGCTGGAGCAGAAGCACAAAGAGGCGCTCGAAGCTGCAACTGCAGATCACGCCAGCAAGCTCAAGGAAGCCGTCGATGCCGCCGAGGCCGCAGAGGCCGCCAAGAACGATCTGAGCGACAAGGTGAAGAAGCTGGAAGTGGATCTTGAGGAACACAACAAGGAGCTCTCGACGCTCAAAAGCGAGAGGGAGAAAACCCTCCACAGCCTAGCGGAGATGCAAGTTGCTGTGTCCGACAAAACCAAGCAGCTCTCTTCAGCTAATGATGCCATTGCCGATCTGAGGATGAAGCTGACCATGCTGGAGAAGTCTCTCAAAGACGGCAGGGCCCGCGAGAGGGCCCTGAGCAAAGATCTCCAAGAAGAGAGGAACTTGCTCAAGAGCGCTGCCGCCGCCCAAGTCGACTATGAGAAAGGCGTGCAAATCTGGACAGATCGCCTTGTCGACACCGCGGAGAAGCTCACAGCACAGCTGTCAACCATGGGCCGAGAAGGCTTGCAAAACTTCAGGTATTCTTCTGAAGAAAGAATATCCCCGAGCGCCAGGTTGACCATGTTCTTCGAAAGCATCATTGATGCCCTGAAGCTGCTCCAGTCTAATCGAGCGACCCAGTTGGCAAATGAGTCTCGCAAACTTTGCCGGGCCGTCCTCCACAAGGTGCTCATCAAGGTGGTGCATAAGAATCCTGGCATCAACCTCACCAACGTGCTCGACCGCTTGCCGAAGGATGCAGATCTCCAAGCACTTGAGAAGCTTGTCGCGCCCATCCTCGAGAAGGTGGATTCAATCAAGAGGATTGAAGGCCAGCGCAGGGACTAGCCATCTCGCCTTTTCTTTTTCTCTTGCCGCCACCATTCCATGTCAAAGACAATTTAGTCTTAGGTTAGAACTGCGGCAAGTATTGACATAATATAACTTGCTATGACTGAGTATATATGCATGCTATTTCCCTTGTTCGATTTCTTTCTGTATGGTTGCGCCCTACGCTTACTGCAAACTTGTCGGTGTGCAACCTGCTGCGAGCGCTGGGTGCGGGACTTCAGCAGCGTGCTGGAGGTGCAGCGGCCGGCAAGACACCTTGGCGCTTTTGGCGCAGCCACTTATACTGTTGAGCGGACTCGAAACAGAACAAGAGCGCAACCAATTACGACAAGGGTTCCTTCGCGTGCAGGTTTTCCATCCAAGGGCCGAAATCGTCCAAAGAAAATAGCCTGATAATAAAAAATCAAAAAACTTGTTCAAAGTTTTGAACTTAGCTTTCTGTTGCTGTGCTCCTTCCAGCAAGACACCAATTCTGAACATCGCCTATTGGTATCCATACCTTCCTTCCCCCCCGGTAAACTTGTACGTGAGGGAACCTTCTATCCTTTGAGAAAAAGAAAGAAGAGAAAATAAAGATATGGAACCTTGGCGGTTCGTTAGTCTTACCGAGGATCAGGTGTCATACAATATCTCAGACAAACATGCATATAAATATAAACATGGAAATCAACAAGAAATGCACGACACTTAAGCTTATTCGACTGCGCATAGGGTCTGCGCCTGGCTTTGTACAAAGGATTACATGCCTCACCGGCAAGAATTGTACAAAAGGAGGTTGCCGGGGCCCCCGGCAACCGCGCCTTATGGGTAAAACTTGCGAAGATGTTCGATATTCCAGGAGTTGCTCACTGGAACGCCATCCTCGGTCTCCAGGCGGACAGCGCCGGGCCTGGTGACTCGTATTACCCGATAAGGGCCTTCCCACTTTGGCGTCAGCTTGTTTGAATTCTTGGCGGACTGAATCTGCCGAAGAACAAGGTCGCCTTCCTCAAGGCTTCGGGCATGAACTTTGCGGCTATGATAGCGGCGCAAAGCTTGCTGGTAGCATGCAGCTCGCACAGCAGCCTGAAGACGATCCTCCTCAAGGAGCACAACGTCATCTTGCCGTAGTTGCTCTTGCTCAAGCTCATCATAAGCGAGCACTCGAGGTGACCCGTATATGAGTTCCGTGGGGAGAACTGCTTCCACTTCGTACACCAGAGCGAAGGGTGTCTGGCCAGTGGCTCGATTTGGTGTTGTTCTGATTGACCAAAGAACCACCGGCAACTCATCAATCCAGCGCCTTTCACACTTTCTCAGCTTGTCGAAAGTTCTGGTCCTAAGACCACGCAACACTTCAGCATTAGCTCTCTCCGCTTGGCCGTTGCTTCTCGGGTGAGCAATAGAGGCAAAACAAACTTTGCCGCCAAGGTCTTGGACGTATTGCGTGAAGGTGCGACTTGTGAACTGTGTGCCGTTGTCGGTGATGATCCTGTTGGGCACACCGAAATGGCAAACTATCCCTTTAAAGAACTTGACGGCTGATTGTGCTGTCACCTTCCTCACTGCTTCCACCTCCGGCCACTTTGTGAACTTGTCGATTGCCACGTACAAGTACTCAAAGCCCCCGGTAGCATGGGGGAAATGGCCCAGTATGTCGAGCCCCCAGACCGAAAATGGCCAGGAGAGAGGGATTGTCTGAAGAGCTTGAGCTGGCTGATGTGATTTCTTTGAATGAAGCTAGCATGCTTCACACTTGGTTACTAGTGCAGTCGCATCTTGGAGGGCGGTGGGCCAAAAGAAACCTTGTCAGAATGCCTTTCCGACAAGCGCTCTTGATCCTATGTGGGAGCCACATATGCCTCCATGTATCTCTGCCAACAACTCCAGTCCATCTTCCCGAGGAATACACTTCAATTTCACACCGTTCAATCTCTTTCTGTACAGAACACCATCGACGAACTGGTACATGCTAGACTGACGGGCTACTTTTTCTGCTTCTTCCTGCTCCTCAGGGAGTTCCCCTGTTTGAAGAAAATGAACGATGGGTTGTGCCCAAGCTGGAGCCTGGGGCTCGACAACTAGGACTAAAGGCATCTCCTCTGCCGGGGGAACGTTTGTCTCGATGGCAAGGGCCTGAGCCCCTGCTAGAGCCTGTTGTTCCCCGGCAGGCTTGCCGCTGATCCCGGCAACTTCCTTGCCGGCGGCTCCCGGGAGCTCTGCCGGAAAGTACTGATCAGAATTCAACTTCCTTCTCTTTGCTTGCCCTATTGATGGCACTACAGATGGCTGAGTCAAATGGAGCACAAAAGTTCCTGGTTCCATAGGCAACTTAAGAGCAGCGCGCTTTGACAGGTCATCGGCAATACTATTTTCAGCACGAGGAATGTGCTGCGTATGCAGACCGTCAAAGCGCTCTTCCATTTTTCTCACTTCATCCACATAAGCTTGCATCAATGGACTCAGATAGTCTTTGTTGACTTGCCTGACAACAAGCTGCAAATCGCCTCTAATGATAAGCTTCTTGATACCAAGGTCCACCGCGATCCTGAGACCGGCAAGCAGGCCTTCGTACTCCGCAGTATTGTTTGTCTAACTCTCCCGGGGAAAATGCATCTGAATTACCTACTTGAGGTGCTCTCCGGTGGGTGTGACAAGCAGCACGCTAGCACCGGCGCCTTGCAGCGTAAAAGCACCGTCAAAATACATAATCCATTCTTGATCTGTCTCCTTGCCGGGAAGAGTCGTTTCTTGAATTTCTTCGTCTGGCGTTGGGGTCCATTCCGCAATGAACTCTGCCAAGGCTCTGCTTTGAATTGTTGAAGTACTTTCAAACTTAAGGCCCAAGCTCGACAACTCCAACGCCCACTCTACAATCCTGCCGGTTGCCTCTGGATTTTGTAAAATCCGCTGCAACAGGAAGCGAGTGACGACGGTAATCTCATGTGCTTGAAAATAATGGCGCGGTTTCCTCGAGGCCATAAGAAGGCCGAAGAGCAATTTCTGCACGCCAGAGTATCTTGACCTAGCTCCCTGTAAAAGGGAACTGACAAAATAAACTGGACACTGCACCATCTTCTTCTTTTGCACTGATTCCTCTGGCTGCGCAGATCCTGTCTTGTCGGCACCAGACCTTGCCGAGGAAGATCCCGGCACGTCACTTGATGAGCTTGCCGCTGCCGTTGCCCCCTCATCAACTTCTCTCTGCGCCACTAACGCAGCACTAACCACTTGATTTGTTGCCGCTAGATACAGCAGCAACGACTCTTGTGTCTTAGGTGCGACTAGTGTCGGCGGAGAGGAGAGGTACCCCTTCAAATCTTACAGTGCTGCCTCTGCTTCCGGAGTCCATCTCATTGGACCCGCCTTCTTCAAAATTTTGAAAAATGGCAAGGCGCGCTCAGCAGATTTGGAGATAAACCTGCTTAAAGCAACAACGCAGCCGGCAAGGCGACGTACATCCTTGACGCGTCTTGGCGCTTCAATCTGCTCAATGGCTTTGATCTTGTCGGGGTTCACTTCGATCCCGCGCTGAGATACAAAGAACCCGAAAAGCTTGCCGGAAGGAACGCCAAACACACACTTCTCAGGATTGAGCTTTAAATTGATCTTGCGTAGATTTACAAATGTTTCTTATAAATCTTGTATGAGCGTCGCTTTATCCTTGGTTTTGACCACTATGTCATCCATGTATGCTTCCATATTTCTATGTAGCTGAGGTTCAAAACCAATTTGGACCGCTCTCGCAAATGTAGAACCAGCACTTTTCAACCCGAAAGACATTCGTATAAAACAATACGTACCACATGGGGTGATAAATGCGGTCTTTTCTTCATCTTCTTTTGCCATGAAGATCTGGTGATACCCCGAATAGGCATCAAGGAACGACAGTAGGTCACAACCGGCAATGGAGTCCACAATCTGGTCGATGCGCGGCAAGGGGAAAGGATCTTTTGGACAGGCTTTATTGATGTCTATATAATCAATACACAGCCTCCATTTCCCATTCGCCTTGCGCACTACAACCGGATTGGCCAACCAGGTTGGGTGAAGCACCCCTCTGACCAAACCTGCCGCTTTTAACTTCCTGATTTCTTCGGCAATAAATTCTTGCTGCTCCAAGGCCTGCTTTCTCACCCTCTGCTAGACGGGCCGCGCGTGAGGACAGACAGCAAGGTGATGCTCAATTACTTTCCTGGGAACACCGGGGATGTCAGATGGTTGCCATGCAAACACATCGACATTCGCCCGCAGGAAAGCAACGAGCGCGCTTTCCTATTTGTCATCTAGGGTGGAACTTATGGTGAAAGTTCCTCCCGTTCTGTCCTCCCTGATGGGCACCTTCTTGGTCTCTGGTGGAGCAGCCTTGGACTTCTTGTTCTTGCCGGTGGAACTCTCTGGTGCGTCCTCAACGGAAGCGCAACACTCCGAAGAGGTGCGCTTGCCGGAGTTTGCGCCAGAGATCTTGCTGGTCTTCTTCTTCTTCCCTCCGGGAGTTCCAGCGGCAGGAGCAGATGTCTTGACGGCAGGTGCTGCAGCTGCCTCCCGGTAGAGTTGGTCGGTGCAGATCAGTGCATCCTTCTTGTCGGAGTGGACAGTGATGACACCAATCGGTCCGGGCATCTTCAACACATTATATGCATAGTGTGATGCTGCCATGAACTTGGCCAGCGTTGGGCGGCCAAGGATCCCGTTGTATGACATGGGGATCTTGGCTACATCGAGCACTACCTTCTCTGTCCTATAATTGAGCTCGCTACCAAATGTTACCGGCAGCGTAACCTTGCCTTTCGGCTGAGTTCTTCCTGGGTTGATCCCTTGGAACGTGCCCGTTTCCTCGAGATCTTCATCAGGAATTTGCAGCTTGCTGAGCACGTTCGGTGAGATTAAGTTCAGCCCGGCCCCATTGCAACTAGCATTTTTGTCACCTTGAGGTTGCGGATTGTTGGTGAGACCAACAAGGGCAAGCACCCGACCGCAGTTGTGCGATCAGGGTGATCCTTGGCGTAAAAAATGATAGGCGTGTGGGACCACTTTAAAGGTTTCCGTGCATCAAGCGACGGCTCCGCCGCATTAACCTCACGCACCCACTGTTTAAGTCGGCGGTGAGAAGAATGCAACGAGGCACCCCTGTCAATACACATGGCCTCCGTGGCTTTCTGAAACTCGTGCTCGCTGGACTCATCGTCTTCCTCCTCATCATCGCCTCCCTCGTCCTTGTCGGGGCCTCGGGCAGGTCTCTCCTTCTGTTGCTTAGCCTTGCCGCGGCGGCCTCCTCGACCACCACGCTTCTTGCCGGATCCCTCAGCACCGTCCTGGGCCTTCTCCTTATCGCGTCTTTCGTACTCAGCTCTCTGCTTCTCGACAAGTTGCTCAACTTGCCGGCAGTTTTGGAGATCGTGGCCCTTGGTGCGATGGATCTTGCAATACTGGTTGCCGGAGCCTTCCGGCTTGTCGGCAGCCGCCAAGGCCTAACAGGAGGCGCACCCAGCAACTTCCTTGCCGGGGTCGTCAACCTTGGCCTTCTTGGCGGTGCCGGGGTTGCCGGATTCCTCGACAGCAAGCACGGCCTTGCCTTTGCGCTTCTTGTTCCGCCGCCGGCCTCTCTTCGACGGGGTGGTAACATCTTCATCTTCAGATTCGCCCCCCGCGCCAACACCCTCGCCGGGGAGTTTCCTCCCTTCTTCAGCTCGAGCGCACTTGTCCGCCAAAGCATAAAGCTCGGCAATACTCCTGACCTTGTTCATCGCCAGCTCTTCGCGCATCTTGCGGTTACGCACGTTCTGATGAAACGAGCTAACAACAGTGGCAGGATGAACGTCTGGGATATTGTACTGCACTCGGCTAAACCTCTGGATAAACTTGCGTAGAGGCTCTCCCTCCCTTTGAGGGAGGAGATGTAAATCACTTTCTTGACCAGGAGCTTGGTGGCCTCCAACAAAGGCGCTAACAAACTGATGACACAGGTCTGACCAGGAAGAAATGGAATTCTCCAGCAGATGCATCAACCACGACCTGACGTTGGGTTTGAGCACCAACGGGAAGTAGTTGGCAAGTATCTTGGCGTCTCGGCCTCCAGCAGCCTGCACCGCAATGGTGTAGATGCTCAGAAACTCCGAGGGGTGAGTCTTGCCGTCATATTTCTCCGGGACCTCTGGTTTGAATGTTCGGGAGTTGGGCCACTGGACTCGCCGCAGCTCACGGGTAAACGCCAGACAACCTACCTCATAGGGCAAATCACCTGCGTCCCCTGGCGCAGGCTTGTCAACAGTAGGCCCTGCACATTTATCGGACTGATGACGTGCCTCCCGTCGCTGCTCGATGGTAGTTCGAGCGTCTTCTTTCCTTCGTTCCTGGAGAACCTGACGCTGATCGCGGCGCATCCGCGGATCGGACGACGTCGTGGAATCGTCATCATGGCCGTCGGCCCGCCGGGTTGACGACCGCTGCTGCTGCCGTGGAGGGGAGTGCATCGTGGTCGCACCGCCTCCGGTCTTCTCACCATCGGCTCGCGCCGGAACGATAGACCGCTGCCGCAAGGGACCCGCTTGCTGCGGCCTATCATTGTTGACGAAGCCGATGAGGCTCTGGATAGTAGATCGCCACTCCTCCATCTTCTCCAGAGCAAGGGGAAAATCGAGGAGCAGCTGCGCGCGTGCCAAAGCTTCTGCTGGCGTAGGCGGCGGCGACAGGTGCGAGGTACGTGAGGTGCTCTGACTCCTAACAGTATTAGAAGGAGCATCACCACGACCACGCGACCGCGCGCCACCCTCACCGGCGGTTTGGCATGCATGCTGGGCCTGCGCACCTTGGGATCTGTGCACAGAGGTGTTCCCATGGGGACGTTCAGAACCACCTGCACCACGGCGCTGTTCGTCGCGTGCGACTTCAGGAGGCCGCGACGCTTGCGCTGGCGTGGGAGCCCTGGAAGGCGTCCTCCGATCTCCGGAATTCGCTGCACCGCCTGTAGGCTGCATGACTCCATCTCTGGATCTAGCGACGTGCGGGTTGCCATCGCCGCTGCGAACGACGCCGCTCGCCTGGCTCGGATCTCCAGATCGCCGTGGAGGCTCTAAACCTCCACTTCTTGCATCCACGCCGTCGCCCGTCCGAGTAGGCGCGTGCAAAACGGACGTAGATGGAATGACTACTACCGCACCCTTCTTCTTGGGTGGCATGGTGACAAAAATGATGAAGAAACTGACGCGCTGATCACCAGATCAGGTTCGCGCAACCTCGATCCCCCTACCTGGCGCGCCAAAGATGTCGGCGTATGATACCTATGGGATCCGAGGGACCCCTTTACGATTCGGCAAGGGGAGAGGTAGACACGAAGAGCAGAACCGATGATCAACGCGAGAGGATTTTTACCCAGGTTCGGGCCGCTGATCAGCGTAAAACCCTACTCCTGCTTTAGTTCATTATCAATGATTCGTCCCAGTTCCTGGAGCGCTTGCAATGAATAGTAAGTTCAAGCAGCAGCTACGCATGCAGAATGGGCTGAGAGTCGTCCCCCTCTCCACAGTTGCCTTGGGCCTCCTTTTATATGATCAAAGGGGTCACCACAGTGGTAAACTGCTCATATGTGAGGTGTAAAGTAGCTACATGGTTATCATACCTAACCACTGACGGTTTTGGACAAATGCATTTAATGCACCGTGAGGTGTCCGTTTAGGTGTCCTTACTTTCTTGGGGATGGAAAAAGGGGCCATCCCATCAGCACCGCTCAAGCTCGCCTCCACTAGTGCCTTGCCATGCACCCAGAGGTGGGGCCAGAATGCCAGGCCGGTCGCTGCGCTGGGGCGGCGGCACAGTGGCGGAATCTTGTCGGGATTGGCGGGCTACCCCGACAAGATCTTGCCGGGAGCCGAGCCCTTGGTCTTCAGTCCTCCTTGTCTTCTGATCCTTGGCATGGATGTCTTTTGATAACCTTGGATCGATCTTCAGCCGTTCCCCCGACAAGCCTTGCCATAGGTATGGCTACAGCTACCCGTGCACAAGTATGGGGGTACTAAAGGCCCAATATTTAGTACACCGACATCAACAGACTGAACAGAAGCATCAGCCTGAGGAATTTGTTGTTGCGATGGTGCTGCAACACTCAGCTTGAGGGTCTTGGAGAGTTTGACGAATCTGACCTTGGCACCGAGCCAATCTGCATGGTAGGTGTCAAATTCATCACTGAGGTTTTTTATCTCCTTCTGCGTGTTTACAAGTTCTTCAGGAGTCATATTCAGAACATTTTTCTTTAGAAATCTTTCCTTTTTATATTGGGCCTTCTTGACTTGTCTGGCCTTCTCAAATTTCCATTTTTCTTCACTGATGAAGGCTGACAACATATGACTTTGACCAGGTGTGAGGTTCAAGTCAGGCAGAGGAGTATTGGGATCCTTGTGCCAGAGGTCAATGAAATCAAGGATCTTCTTTGGATCCAGCATGAGAGGCACGGCACTGCCTTTGGCTCTAGCGGCCCTTTCTTGCCTATCTCTGATGATTGCAGCAAGTTCATCGTCATCAGCTTCATCGTCATCAGATGGAACTTGAAACACAACTTGCTTCTTATGAGGACTTGGCCTCGTTCCATGTCCAGCAGCGGCCTTTTTCTTCAGTAGAGTTGGACCAGTTGAGGACCGTGGTGGAGCTGAGGAACTTGCAGATGCTCCAGAAGCAATTGAAAAACCTGCAGTCCATTGGCACGTCGCAAGATGCACAGGTGTTGAGGACTTGGCAGCAGCAGTTGAGGATTTCGAGGCAACAGAGGGAATTGGAGCTGCCCTTGAGGAGGTTGCCTGAGGAATTTGCCGTGAGGGCATTTCTGTTGAGGAACTCAGCTTCACAGCTGATTCCTTCGGCAAAGCCTTCTTAGGCTTGCTAGCAGAGGCCTCAGCAGCAGCAGAATCTTCATTGAATTTCTTCATTGCATCTTTTGCTACTCTAGCCAATTTGGCTTGACGCTTGGCCCATTCTTTGGGAAATTCCTCACCACACTTGATGCTTGAGGGATCAGCTTCTTGGCCTGGAGCCAATGGAGGTCTTGGACATGGAAGGTTAACAACGAATTTCTTCATGTACTTTGGAGTAATATAATGATATTCCCTCCATTCCTTAGCCCATCTTCTCTCAATTCTCTGTATGCGCACTTTGCGCTGAGTCTTGGTCTCTTTGCCATGAGTTGCTTCATCAGGTGTGCAATATTCATCATATATGTCTTCAGGGATCTCAAAAGCAGTGTTTGTTTCAGGCCTCTTTCCTCCCTTCTGAGGTCTTTTACCATCAGCCATTTTCTTCACTTGAGGATTTTGAACAATTGATGTTTCTGAGGAAGTGTGCAACTTATCTTCGAGGAACGCTGCAAATGAGTTAAGTTGATGAGAACCTAGTGATTCAGCAGCAGACATTTTGTACCTGTGAACAGAGTATAGGTGCGAAGAATTTGGAGGGGTCATATGCGTTCTCATAAATTTTTCAAAAAGGTATCAAGTTTGAGGAATTTGACCATAGGTGTTCTTGAGGAATTTCACTAAGCGTTCTTGACATAGGTTCCAGAGTTGTATAGATTTTGAAAATCCACACAATTGAGGAATCTTGAAGAAAAACATAGCTTAGAGAAACAAATCAAGATACAGAAGCATTCGGGAGTTTATGGAATGGGAAGTTGAAGAATAAACACCTTTTGAAGATTTTGTGGAAATCATAAGAATCAAAGTAGGGCAGTAAAATTAGATTTTATTTACCCTGGATGAAGAACACGATGAACTGGGAGTGGAGATGGAGAAGTTCGTCCCTTTAGATCTCTCATGCCCTAACTTGGCGGTGAGAAACAGCTACGGCGGCGGCGGAGTGAAGATTTCCGCAGCCGGCGCGAGTACGACGGCGACGAGGTCGAGGCAGTGAAGCTCTTCCTCACCGGCGACGATGGAAAGTAGCGACGGCGCTAGGTCTGAGAGCTCGAGCGAGATGGTGGTCGAGCGGAGTAAATGAAGACAGAGGAAGGGAGGGGGTATTTATAGCCACGGTGAAAAACAGCCCGTCCGAAATTTTTGGACGAACATGCCCCTGACCCTTACTCTTCTAACGACATGTGTCACCCACGTACAGAGAGTTGGAGATCGTGGGCGATCATGGGTGAATTTTTTATTCCGACGTGGGATGTGGAATGGTTTGAACGGCAAAAGCCGAAAATTCATATATGAAAATTTTAAAGTTTCGTTCGCAAATTCTTCAGCTGTCAAGGACACAGTGAAGACTTTGAGCGGTTTTCAGATAGAACGCACATGAAGAATTTGTGAATAGACTGGGTTGAGTTTAGCATAGAGGGGGAAAGGTTCCGATCACATTCACTTAGAGGAAAAAGTCAACTTGAAGAATTAGCAATAAGTGAATGCTGTTGAGGACATGAAAAACTCAAACATATATGTATATATATAGTCAATGAAGAACACCAGTCGGAAATTTTTTGAAGACTTTGCAAGTTAAAGAATTTGAAAATTGAAGAATTTGCAAAATGAAGAAAAACTCAATTTTGAAGATTTTCAACATTTGTTGGTGGCGTGACCCACCGTATAAGAATGATGATTTCAGACGCCGCGTACAATTGTCGTAGGGCTCTGAGAATCAAATTCTTCATTAATTTCTTCACACTTAGAGGGTTAGTCTTCATTGATTGAAGAAAAATGTTACTTCGTGTGTTGCACATCTAAGTCATCAATTTTGCATGTGTTAGGATGTGTGTCCTTTCAAAGAACATTCAAAGATTCTAAGATATTTAGCTCACACCGCAACTTGCTTAATCTCTTCTCATCCAAGGGCTTTGTGAAGATATCTGCAAGCTGTTCTTCAGTCTTCACGTGATCAATAGAGATGTCGCCCTTCAACACATGATCTCGAAGAAAATGATGACGAATCTGGATGTGCTTTGTCTTCGAGTGCTGAACTGGGTTCTGAGCAATCTTGATGGCACTCTCGTTGTCGCAGTAGAGTGGCACATTCTTCATGTTGATGCCATAGTCCTTGAGGGTTTGCTTCATCCACAGCAATTGAGCACAGCAAGAACCAGCAGCAATGTACTCAGCTTCAGCAGTGGAGAGTGATACGCAGTTCTGCTTCTTCAAGGACCAACATACTAAAGATCGTTCGAGGAAATGGCATGTGCCTGATGTTGACTTGCGATCCACTCGATCACCAGCATAGTTAGAGTCAGAATATCCAATGAGATCAAAAGCCGAGCCCTTGGGATACCATAGTCCAAGTGTTGGAGTGTGAGCTAGATATCGAAGAATATGTTTCACAGCCTTATGGTGTGATTCCTTCAGTGTAGCTTGAAAACGAGCACACATGCAAACACTAAGCATAATATCTGGCCTAGATGCACATAGGTACAATAAAGAGCCAATCATGGAGCGGTATACCTTTTGATCGAAGTTAATACCATTTTCATCGGTGCATAGATGGCCATTTGTGGGCATAGGGATTTTGACGCCTTTGCAATCTTGCATACCAAATTTCCTCAGAACGTCCTTGAGGTATTTCTCTTGAGAAATGAAGATGCCATTGCGTTGTTGACGAATTTGAAGACCTAAGAAGAATTTCAATTCTCCCATCATGGACATTTGATATTCTCACTCATCATATAAGCAAATTTGTCACTGTAACATTGGTTAGTACAGCCAAAGATAATATCATCAACATATATTTGGCACACGAATAATTCATCATCATATGTTTTGGTGAAAAGAGTTGGGTCAAGTGAACCGGGTTTGAAGCCTTTCTTCATGAGGAATTCCTTCAGTGTATCATACCATGCCCGAGGGGCCTGCTTGAGGCCATAGAGGGCATTATTGAGTCTGAAGACTTTGTCAGGATGCTTAGGATCTTCAAAACCTGGGGGTTGAGCCACATATACTTCTTCCTCAAGCTTACCATTGAGGAATGCACTTTTCACATCCATTTGATATAAGATGATATTATGATGGTTAGCATAAGCAAGCAATATGCGAATAGCCTCAAGTCTAGCAACAGGTGCAAAAGTTTCATCGAAATCAATTCCTTCAACTTGTGTGTAGCCTTGAGCTACAAGACGAGCCTTGTTCCTCACCACTAGGCCATTTTCATCTTGCTTGTTGCGGTAGATCCATTTGGTACCGATGATATTGTGCTTGCGTGGGTCTGGTCGCTTGACAAGCTCCCACACATTGTTCAGCTCGAATTGATGTAATTCCTCTTGCATTGCTTGAATCCACTCAGGCTCCAGAAATGCCTCATCAACTTTGGTGGGCTCTGTGATAGAGATGAAAGCAAAATGCCCACAAAAGTTAGACAAATGTGAAGCTTTTGAGCGAGTGAGAGGACCTGGTGCATTGATGTCGTTGATGATTCTCTCATTCCGCACTTCATTTGCAACGCGAGGATGAGCAGGTTGACGACTTTGATTTGGCTCAGCATTTTCTTCAGAGCCATTTTCTTTAAATGCACCAGCATGATTTTCTTCATGATCTAGAATGACTTCTTCAGCAGATTCTTCAGTAGGTATGACATCCTCAGTAGCCTTTAGCTTGATGGATTCCTCAGGAGTCATTTCATCTAGCACAGGAGGTAGGTGCTCTCTTTGTGAGCCATTAGTTTCATCGAACCGCACATCTACAGTTTCAACAACCTTGTCGTGATAGGTGTTGAAGACTCTGTAGGTGTACGAGTCCTTTTCGTAACCAAGCATAAAACCCTCATGTGCTTTAGGTGCAAATTTAGAATTGTGATGGGGATCTCTAATCCAACATTTAGCACCGAAGACTTTGAAATAACTCACATTGGGTTTCTTGTCAGTGAGGAGTTCATATGAAGTCTTCTTGAAGAATTTGTGAAGATATACCCTGTTGATGATGTGGCATGCAGTATCAATTGCCTCAGGCCAGAAGCGACGAGGTGTCTTGTATTCATCAAGCATGGTGCGAGCCATCTCAACAAGAGTCCTGTTCTTGCGCTCCACAACGCCATTTTGCTGAGGAGTGTATGGGGCAGATAACTCATGAGTAATACCAAGTTCATCAAGATAGTCATCAAGACCAGTATTCTTGAACTCGGTCCCATTGTCACTCCAGATATGCTTGATCTTCACACCAAAATTCATTGAAGCCCTTGAGGAAAATCGTCTGAAGACTTCCTGCACTTCAGTTTTGTAAGTAATGACATGCACCCATGTGTAACGAGAATAATCATAAACAATAACAAAGCCATATAGAGATGCTTCATTTGTTAGTGTGGCATAATGAGTAGGGCCAAAGAGGTCCATATGAAGCAATTCAAAAGGACGAGAGGTGGTCATGATAGTCTTCGAGGGGTGCTTGGCTCTGGTCATCTTTCCAACCTCACAAGCCCCACAAAGATGATCTTTGAAGAATTTGACACCCTCAATGCCAATGACGTGCTTTTTCTTCATGAGCGTGTGTAAGTTCCTCATGCTAGCATGACCCGGTCGTCGATGCCATAGCCAGCCTTCAGAAGGTTTAGCTAGTAGACATGTGGCAGGCTGTGGTCCTGCAGAGAAATCAACAATATACAAGTCTCCTCTCCTAAAGCCTTCGAAGACTTTGGAATTGTCAGATTCCATGAGCACTAAGCAATGATATTTGCCAAAGACAACAACCATATCAAGATCACAAAGCATTGAGACAGACATGAGGTTGAATCCGAGGGACTCGACAAGCATGACTTTGTCCATGTGTCGATCCTTTGAGATTGCAACCCTACCTAGACCCAATACCTTGCTTTTGCCTTTGTCAGCGTAGGTGATATGCTTCAAATGTGATGGAGATAAAGGAGTGTCCATCAATAAGCTCTTGTCACCAGTCATGTGATTAGTACATCCACTGTCGAGGACCCACTCAGTAGCTTTGGGTAAGTCATCCTGCAGATGAATTAGTGCTTCTTACGAACACATATACTTCAGAGTGAAGAATATGACATGAAATTCATTAGACATAATTTCATCAATTAATGCAGCATATATATATATATATAGCAGTATAAGGACGTGAGAAGTGAATGAATCATTTCTTCATGATTAGCTTGCGTCCCTTCAAGCATTTCAGGTCTCCAGAAAATTCTTCAGACAGTTAAGTTCGTCTGGAGACCTGACCCTGCATAAGAGATTAGTTCTTTTTCTTCACCACCCACATCTGGAGGGGTGCAAAGAGTTCATCATTCTGCGAGCTCCATAAGAGAAAGGTGGCATTGAAGTCAATGCGCTTCGTTTCACAGGAGAGGGGTTAGAATAGGCATGTGAATAAGTAGAGAAATTCTTCGAGGACTTATGAACATAATGATTTGAAGAATAATGCACATAATCAGAACTCTTAGATTTTCCCTGCGAAACAGAAGTGTTAGCACAATGATGTTCATATGAGGATTTGGATCCATGTGAGGAATTTGATCCATATGAGGAATTTGGTCCAAATGAGGACTTGGATCCATTTGAAGCCTTTGGTCCATATGAAGAATTTGATATGGGGTTCCTATTCTTCACAGGTGGTGTCATGATGACATTCACCTGAAGACTTTCAAGGCACCTTTTGGAAACCCATATTTTCTTCATAGGGGGACCGTTCCTGCATTTAGTTCCAACATATCTAGCAAATACTTCATGATTCTGATTTTTGAACAGTTTATAGTTTGAGTCAAATGACTCATCAGATGAATATGAGGATTCACAATTAAAGCCAGATAAAGTGGATGGATCTACGGGAGGTCCTTTCGCAGCAACCCATGAGGTTTTGGGATACTGCTCAGGTTTCCAGTAGGATCCATCAGCATTGAGTTTCCTCTCAAAGGCAATACCCTCTTTCCTAGGGTTCCTGTTCAAGATCTGCTTTTTGAGCACATCACAAAGAGTCTGATGCCCTTTGAGGCTTTTGTACATGCCTGTCACATACAATTCCTTCAACCCTGCATTTTCATTAGTGATACTAGTGGTATCCTCAGATGAGGAATTTGTGACCACAGAGATAGTTGAAGAATTTGCAGGAATAGAAGCATTTGAACTTTCAGGTGAAGAATTAGCAGTTTCATGTTCAATGCATTTCAAACATGGTGGAATAAATTCTTCCTGAGTGGATTTGATCTGTTGAGCAAGTAATGAATCATTTTCCTTCCTAAGATCTGCATGGCTCACCCTTAGCTTCTCAAGATCTTGCTTTCTCTGAAGAAATTCATAAGAAAGCTTCTCATGATCGGCTAAGAGAGTTTCATGATGACCTTGAAGGTTATCAAACTTAGACTGTAGTCGCTGAAGATTATCAGTCAGAGTTTGAGTTCGATCCATTTCTTCACCCAACAGGTCATCGCTTTTGTCTAGCAAATTTTGAACCTTTTCCAAAGCCTTTTGTTGTTTAACAGCAATATTAGCAAGTTTGGAATAGCTGGGTTTGAGATTTTCATTAGATTCATCCTCACTTGATTCAGAGGAGTGATATTTGAGTACCTTGGCACCTTTTGCCATGAAGCAATAGGTGGGAGCATAGTCATCATTGCCGTTATCAGCAGTGTTGGGGAAGCCATTTTCCTCAATGTTGAAGATGGACTTGCTGACGTAAGAAGTAGCGAGGGCTAGGATCGCCACACCAGAGTTTGACTCCTCAGATGCCTCCTCTTCCTCATGTTCCTCAGATTCAGTTTCAGAGTCCATTTCCTTGCCAATAAATGCCCGAGCCTTCTTGGAACTGCTCTTCTTGTGAGATGAAGACTTTGAAGATTTTGATGATGAGGACTTTGAAGATTTCTTTTTCTTCTTTGAGTCATCTGAACTATCATCCTTGTATTTGTTCTTCTTTGATTCCTTTGCCCACTGAGGACAATCAGTTATGTAGTGACTAGGTTTCTTGCATTTGTGGCAAGTCCTCTTCTTGTAATCACGGGATGAGGAATCTGATTTCGTGTCATCACCTCTTGAAGATTTTACAAAGCGACCACGCCTTGAGAACTTCTGGAATTTCCGCACGAGCATTGCTAGCTCCTGGCTTAGTTCTTCAGGGTCACCAAGGCTGCTATCAGAATCTTCTCCTTCAGATGAGGAAACTGCCTTGGCCTTTAGTGCGCGTGATCTTCCATAGCTTGGCCCGTAGAGGTCTCTCTTCTTAGCTTGTTGGAATTCATGAGTGTTCAGCCTCTCAAGGATATCAACAGGATCTAGTGACTTGTAGTCTCCACATTCTTGAATCACCAGTGCCAGTGTATCGAATGAGGAATCAAGAGATCTCAGCAATTTCTTCACCACCTCATGGTTGGTGATGTCAATGGCACCAAGTGCTTGAAGCTCGTTTGAAATGTCAGTGAGGCGATCAAAGGTTTGCTGAACATTTTCATTGTCAAGTCTTTTGAAGCAAGCGGTTGAAGAGATTGCGAAGAACATCAACTCGAGAGTCACGCTGAGTTGAGACTCCTTCGTTGACCTTGGACAGCCTATCCCAGATAAGCTTTGCAGTCTCGAAAGCACTCACTCTGCCGTACTGTCCTTTGCTCAGATGGCCACATATGATATTCTTCGCTTGAGAGTCGAGTTGCTTGAATCTCTTCACATCAGCAGCGTTCAAGGAAGGAGTGACAGAGGGAACGTCATTTTCTACAACGTACCAGAGATTGTTGTCAATTGCCTCAAGATGCATGCGCATCTTATTCTTCCAGTAGGGGTAGTCCGTCCCATCAAAGGTAGGACACCCAGCTGAGACCTTGATCATGCCCGCAGTCGACATAACTAAAACTCCAGGTGGTTAAACCAAAATCACACAGAACAAGGGAGTACCTTGCTCTGATACCAATTGAAAGTGCGTTATATCGACTAGAGGGGGGGGGGGTGAATAGGCGATTTTTACAAATTCGTCACTGAGGAAAAATAGTTTAAGGAATTTCCTCAGTAACAAAATACAAGCAGCGGAATAAGTACTCAGGTGCAAGCATAACATGGCAGTAACACAGTCATCATGATGCTATGAAATAAGCACAGAGCACAGGTAGCGTGTAAACAGGATAAGCAGGCAGAAGACAAGATGACTGAAGAAATAGGATTGAGGAAATTGAGAAAGTCTTCAGTCAAAGTCTTCAAACAGTAATGATCATGAACAATAACACAAGATTGAGGAAATGAAAGGGTTGAGGAAATAGAACCAGTAGCTCGGTGAAGACAATGATTTGGTAGACCAGTTCCAACTGCTGTGACAGTTGTACGTCTGGTTGGAGTGGCTGGGTATTTAAACCTGAGGACACACAGTCCTCACTGTATTCTCCTTGAGCTAAGGTCACAAAGACCTCGCCCAATCACTCGTGGTAAGTCTTCACAGGTGACTTCCAAACCTTCACAGACTTGGTCACTCGGCGATCCACAATTCCTCTTGGATGCTCTAGACCATGACGCCTAACCGTCTGGAGGATGCACAGTCCTCAAAGGTAACAAGCGTTGGTTCCACACAGGAACAATCTCTTCAGTGATGCTCAATCAGTTTGGGTTGTAGGTGTTTGGGTTTGGGTTTTTTCCTCACTGATGATTTTCTCTCAAAGTCCCCGGAGGATGGGATGCTCTAAATGACAAGTGTCAGTTTCTCTCGGAGCAGCCAACCAGCTAGTGGTTGTAAGGGGGGCGGCTATTTATAGCCGGGGAGCAGCCCGACATGATAAGACATAAATGCCCTTCAATGATATGACCGTTAGGTGGATAGGATATTTTGGGACAGCTGGCACGTAGCACAGCAACGGTCGGAAATTTGAGCTCTCAAATTCCTCAGGGCTATCATGTTCCTCACTTATAGGCAATCTGCACTGGCAAATTCCTAACTCCTCAGTCAGAACAAATTCCTCAGGGAACAGAAGATCTTCGTCTCTGTCACTGAAGAACTTGACTGAACTGTATGAGATTTCCAATGGCTTCACTCGAAAGGATTGGGTAGGTGTAGGATTTGAGATGAGCATCAGTTGGAAATGTTTCCTTAGTTTTACCTCGACTCCCTTTAACAGTACGGTGTTTCCTATGACTCAAGAAAGAGAAAATGAAACTATGAAAACAAAAGTCTTCATGCTTCAAAATCCTCGCATCACTATCAAGTCTTCAAGGTCACACCAATTTCCTCACTTTCAAAGTCTTCAAGAAAACCAAAGTCTTCAACTGAAGACATTCATTTTTAGGGGTCGACTTTCATCGTAAATTACAAACTCCTCATAGACTTAGAGTCCTGTGTACACTCATAAACACATTAGTCCCTTAACCTATAAGTCTTCAATACACCAAAATCACTAAGGGGCACTAGACGCACTTACAGTTGTCATTTGATAAGAGGATCACATCATTAGGAGAATGATGTGATGGACAAGACCCACCCGTTAGCTTAGCATAATGATCGTTCTGTTTATTGCTATTGCTTTCTTCATGTCAAATACATATTCCTTCGACTATGAGATTATGCAACTCCCGGATACCGGAGGAATACCTTGTGTGCTATCAAACGTCACAACATAACTGGGTGATCATAAAGATGCTCTACAGGTATCTCCGAAGGTATTTGTTGAGTTGGCATAAAGCAAGATTAGGATTTGTCACTCCGAGTTTCGGAGAGGTATCTCTGGGGCCTCTCAGTAATACACATCATAAGCTTGCAAGCAAATGACTAAGGAGTTAGTTACGAGGTGATGTATTACGGAACGAGTAAAGATACTTGCCGGTAACGAAATTGAACTAGGTATAGAGATACCAACGATTGAATCTGGGGAAAGTAACATACCGATGGACAAAGGGAATTGCGTATGTTGTCATAACGGTTCGACCGATAAAGATCTTCGTAGAATATGTAGGAGCCAATATGGGCATCCAGGTTCTACTATTGGTTATTGACCGGAGAGGTATCTCGGTCATGTCTACATAGTTCTCGAACCCGTAGGGTCCGCACACTTAACGTTCGTTGATGATATAGTGTTATATGAGTTATATGATTTGGTGACCAAATGTTGTTCGGAGTCCCGGATGAGATCACGGACATGATGAGGAGTCTCGAAATGGTCGAGAGGTAAAGATTGATATATAGGACGATGGTATTCGGACACCGGAAGTGTTTCGGGATGCACCGGGTAGCCATCGGGTCACCGGAAGGGGTTTCGGACACCCCCAAGCAAAGATATGGGCCTTGTGGGCCAAGTGAGGGAACACACCAGCCCACACTGGTGCGCCCTCTATGGAGCCGGCCCTATGGGGAGGGAAAGGAAAGGGGAGGAGGAAAGGAAAGTGTGGAGTTGGACTCCATCTTCCTTCCCTCTCCCCCCTCCTTTCCTTCCCCACTTATTCATACAAGGAAAGGGGGGCGCAGGGCAAGGCAGGGGCCCTAGGGGCCGGCGGCCAGCCCTAGGGCATGCCTGGCAGCCTCCCCTCCCCTCCCACCTATATATACATGGGGAGGGGGCGCCACACAAGGAGACACAACATTGTCTTAGCCGTGTGCGGTGCCCCTGTCCACCGTTTACTCCCTCGGTCATATTTTCGTAGTGCTTAGGCGAAGCCCTGCAGAGATCACATCACCATCACCGCCACCACGCCGTCGTGCTGCCGGAACTCATCTACTACCTCGCCGTCTTGCTGGATCAAGAAGGCGGAGGACGTCACCGAGCTGAACGTGTGCAGAACACGGAGGTGCTGTGCGTTCGGTACTAGATTGGTTGGATCGCGAAGAATGTTCGACTACATCAACCGTGTTGTGAAACGCTTCCGCTTACGGTCTATGAGGGTACGTAGACACACTATCCCCCTCGTTGCTATGCATCTCCATGGATAGATCATTGCGTGTGCGTAGAATTTTTTTTGTTTTCCATGCAACGTTCCCCAACAGTGGCATCAAGAGCCAGGTCTATGCGTAGATGATATGCACGAGTAGAACACAAAGGAGTTGTGGGCGGTGATGGTCATACTGCTTACCACCAACGTCTTATTTTGATTCGGCGGCATTGTGGGATGAAGCAGCCCGGACCAACCTTACATGTCCACGCACATGAGACCGGTTCCACCGACTGACATGCAACTAGTTTTGCATAAAGGTGGCTGGCGGGTGTCCGTTTCTCCTACTTTAGCTGAATCAAATTTGACTGCGGCCGTTCCTTGAAGAAGGTTAAAACAACAAACTTGGTAAATCACCGTTGTGGTTTTTGCCGTAGGTAAGAACGGTTCTTGCTAGAAACCCGTAGCAGCCACGTAAAACTTGTAACAGCAAAGTAGACGACGTCTAACTTGTTTTTGCAGGGCATGTTGTGATGTGATATGGTCAAGACATGATGTGATACATGTTATTGTATGAGATGATCATGTTTTGTAAGATATTAGGCAACCGGCAGGAGCCTTATGGTTGTCTCTTTATTGTATGAAATGCAAACGCCATGTAATTGCTTTACTTTATCGCTATGCGTTAGCACTAGTTGTAGAAGCAATAGTTGGTGAGATGACCACGATGCAACGATGGAGATCAAGGTTTCGAGCCGGTGACGATGGAGATCATGACGATGCTTTGGAGATGGAGATCAAAAGCACAAGATGATGATGGCCATATCATGTCACATATTTTGATTGCATGTGATGTTTATCCTTTATGCATCTTATTTTGCTTAGAACGACGATAGCATTATAAGATGATCCCTTCACTACATTTCAAGATATAAGTGTTCTCCCCGAGTATGCACCATTGTGAAAGTTCGTCGTTTCGAGACACCATGTGATGATCGGGTGTGATAGACTCTACGTTCACATACAACGGGTGTAAGCCAGATTTACACACACGGAATACTTGGGTTAAACTTGACGAGCCTAGCATGTACAGACATGGTCTCGGAACACTGGAGACCGAAAGGTCAAATGTGAATCATATAGTAGATATGATCAACATAGAGATGTTCACCATTGATGACTACCCCATCTCACGTGATGATCGGGCATGGGTTAGTTGATTTGGATCACGTATCACTTAGATAACTTGAGGGATGTTTATTTAAGTGGGAGTTCATTAGTAATTTGATTAATTGAACTTAATTTATCATGAACTTAGTCCTGATAGTATTTGCAAATCTATGTTGTAGATCAATAACTCGCGATATAGCTCCCCTATTTTTGATATGTTCCTAGAGAAAAATAAGTTGAAAGATGATAGTAGCAATGATGCGGATTGGGCCCGTGATCTGAGGATTATCCTTATTGCTGCACAGAAGAATTATGTCCTTGATCCACCGCTAGGTGACAGACCTATTGCAGGAGCAGATGCAGACGTTATGAACGTTTGACAAGCTTGGTATGATGACTACTTGATAGTTTAGTGCGCCATGCTTTACGGCTTAGAACCGGAACTTCAAAAATGTTTTGAACGCCACGGAGCATATGAGATGTTCCAAGAGCTAAAATTGGTATTTTAGACTCATGCCCATGTCGAGAGGTATGAGACCTCTGACAAGTACTTTGCCTACAAGATGGAGGATAATAGCTCAGCCAGTGAGCATGTGCTTAGAATGTCTGGGTACTACAATTGCTTGAATCAAGTGGGAGTTAATCGTCCAGATAAGATAGTGATCGACAAGAGTTCTCTAGTCACTATCACCAAGCTACTAGAACTTCGTGATGAACTATAAATGTGCAAGGGATGACAAAAACAATTCCCAAGCTCTTCGCGATGCTGAAATCGATGAAGGTAGAAATCAAGAAAGAGCATCAAGTGTTGATGGTTAACAAAACCACTAGTTTCAAGAAAAAGGGCAAGGGACAAAAAGGGAACTTCAAGAAGAACAGCAAACAAGTTGCCGCTCCCATGAAGAAGCCCAAAGCTAGACCCAAGCCTGAAACTAAGTGCTTCTACTACAAAGGAAATGGTCACTAGAAGCGGAACTTCCCCATATACTTGGCGGATAAGAAGGATGGCAAAGTGAACAAAGGTATATTTGATATACATGTTATTGATGTGTACTTTACTAGTGTTCATAGTAGCCCCTGGGTATTTGATACCGGTTCAGTTGCTAAGATTAGTAACTCAAAACAGGAGTTGCAAAATGAACATAGACTAGTTAAGGGCGAGGTGACGATGTGTGTTGGAAGTGATTTCAAGGTTGATAAGATCATGTTTATTGCAGTACGATTATTCATTTAAGTCAGAGAATAATTGTTGTTCTATTTACATGAATAAAACCTTCTACGGTCATACACCCAATGTAAATGGTTTATTGAATCTCGATCATAGTGATACACATATTCATAATATTGATGCCAAAAGATGCAAAGTTGATAATGATAGTGCAACATACTTGTGGCACTGCCGTTTTGGTCATATTGGTGTAAAACACATGAAGAAACTCCATGCAGATGGACTTTTGGAATCACTTGATTATGAATCATTTGATACTTGCGAACCATGCCTCATGGGCAAGATGACTAAAACTCCGTTCTCCGGAACAATGGAGCGAGCTGATGACTTATTGGATATAATACATATCGATGTATGCGGTCTGATGAGTGTTGAAGCACGCGGCGGGTATCGTTATTTTCTGACCTTCATAGATGATTTGAGTAGGTATGGGTATATCTACTTGATGAAACACAAGTCTGAAACATTTGAAAAGTTCAAAGAATTTCTGAGTGAAGTGGAGAATCATCGTAACAAGAAAATAAAGTTTCTACGATATGATCACGGAGGCGAATATTTGAGTTACGAGTTTGGCCTTCATTTAAAACAATGTGGAATTGTTTCACAACTCACGCCACCTGGAACACCACAGCGTAATGGTGTGTCCGAATGTCATAACCGTACTTTATTGGATATGGTGCGTTCTATGATGTCTCTTACCGATTTACCACTATCATTTTTGGGATATGCATTAGAGACAGCCGCATTCACGTTAAATAGGGCACCGTCTAAATCCGTTGAGACGACACCGTATGAACTATGGTTTGGCAAGAAACCTAAGCTGTCGTTTCTTAAAGTTTGGGGATGCGACGCTTATGTCAAAAGGCTTCAGCCTGATAAGCTCGAACCTAAATCGGAGAAATGCGTCTTCATAGAATACCCTAAGGAAACTATTGGGTAAACCTTCTACCACAGATCCGAGGGCAAGATCTTTGTTGCTAAGAATGGGTCCTTTCTAGAGAAGGAGTTTCTCTCTAAAGAAGTGAGTGGGAGGAAAGTAGAACTTGATGAGGTAATTGTACCTTCTCTCGAATTGGAAATCAGCGCATCACAGAAAACCGTTCTTGTGATTCCTACACTAACTAGAGAGGAAGCAAATGATGATGATCATGAAACTTCAGATCAAGTTACTACTGAACCTCGTAGGTCGACCAGAGCACGATCCGCACCAGAGTGGTACGGTAATCCTATCCTGGAAGTCATGTTATTAGACCATGGCGAACCTATGAACTATGAAGAAGCTATGATAAGCCCAGATTCCGATAAATGGCTTGAGGCCATGAAATCTGAGATAGGATCCATGTATGAGAACAAAGTGTGGACTTTGGTGGAATTGCCCGATGATGGGCAATCCATTGAAAATAAATGGATCTTCAAGAAGAAGACTGACGCTGATGGTAATGTTACTATCTACAAAGCTCGACTTGTCGCAAAAGGTTTATGACAAGTTCAACGGGTTGACTACGATGAGACTTTCTCACCCGTAGCAATGCTTAAGTCGGTCCGAATCATGTTAGCAATTGCCGCATTTTATGATTATGAAATCTGGCAAATGGACATCAAAACTGCATTCCTTAATGGATTTCTTAAAGAAGAGTTGTATATGATGCAACTAGAAGGTTTTGTCGATCCTAAAGGTGCTGACAAAGTGTGCAAGCTCCAGAGATCCATCTATGGACTGGTGCAAGCATCTCGAAGTTGGAATATATGCTTTGATGAGGTGATCAAAGCATATGGTTTTATACAGACCTACGGTGAAGCCTTTATTTACAAGAAAGTGAGTGGGAGCTCTGTAGCATTTCTGATATTATATGTGGATGACATATTGCTGATTGGAAATGATATAGAATTTCTGGATAGCATAAAAGGATACTTGAATAAGAATTTTTCAATGAAATACCTCGCTGAAGCTACTTACGTATTGAGCATTAAGATCTATAGGGATAGATCAAGACGCTTGATAAGACTTTCAATGAGTACATACCTTGACAAGATTTTGAAGGAGTTAAAAATGGATCAGTCAAAGAAGGAGTTCTTGCATGTATTGTAAGGTATGAAGTTGAGTAAGACTCAAATCTCAACCACAGCAGAAGATAGAGAAAGAATGAAAGTCATTCCCTATGCCTCAGCCATAGGTTATATAAAGTATGCCATGCTGTGTACCAGACCTGTTGTGTGCCTTGCCATGAGTTTGGCAAGGGGGTACAATAGTGATCCAGGAGTAGATCACTGGACAGCGGTCAAAATTATCCTTAGAGGACTAAGGAAATGTTTCTCGGTTATGGAGGTGATAAAGGGTTCGTCGTAAAGGGTTACGTCGATGCAAGCTTTAACACTAATCTAGATGACTCCGAGTCTCAATCTGGATACGTATTGAAAGTGGGAGCAATTAGCTAGAGTAGCTCCATGCAGAGCATTGTAGACATAGAAAATTGCAAAATACATATGGATCTGAATGTGGCAGACCCGTTGACTAAACCTCTCTCACAAAAAAAACATGGTCACACCTTAGTACTCTTTGGGTGTTAATCACATGGCGATGTGAACTAGATTATTGACTCTAGTAAACTCTCTGGGTGTTAGTCACATGGCGATGTGAACTATGGGTGTTAATCACATGATGATGTGAACTAGATTATTGACTCTAGTGCAAGTGGGAGACTGAAGGAAATATGCCCTAGAGGCAATAATAAAGTTGTTATTTATATTTCCTTATTCATGATAAAGGTTTATTATTCATGCTAGAATTGTATTGATCGGAAACTTAAATACATGTGTGAATACATAAACAAATACCGTATCCCTAGTATGCCTCTACTAGACTAGCTCGTTGATCAAAGATGGTTAAGGTTTCCTAACCATAGACATGTGTTGTCATTTGATAACGGGATCACATCATTAGGAGAATGATGTGATGGACAAGACCCACCTATTAGCTTAGCATAATGATTGTTCAGTTTATTGCTATTGCTTTCTTCATGTCAAATACATATTCCTTCGACTATGAGATTATGCAACTCCCGGATACCGGAACCTTGTGTGCTATCAAACATCACAACGTAACTGGGTGATCATAAAGATGCTCTACAGGTATCTTCGAAGGTGTTTGTTGAGTTGGCATAAATCAAGATTAGGATTTGTCACTCCGAGTTTCGGAGAGGTATCTCTAGGCCCTCTCGGTAATACACATCATAAACTTGCAAGCAAATGACTAAGGAGTTAGTTACGAGGTGATGTATTACGGAACGAGTAAAGAGACTTGCCGGTAACGAGATTGAACTAGGTATAGAGATACCAACGATAGAATCTCGGGCAAGTAACATACCGATGGACAAAGGGAATTACGTATGTTGTCATAATGGTTCGACCGATAAAGATCTTCGTAGAATATGTAGGAGCCAATATGGGCATCCAAGTTCCGCTATTGGTTATTGACCGGAGAGGTGTCTCGGTCATGTCTACATAGTTCTCGAACCCGTAGGGTCCGCACGCTTAACGTTCATTGACGATATAATGTTATATGATTTGGTGACTGAATGTTGTTCGGAGTCCTGGATGAGATCACAGACATGACGAGGAGTCTCGAAATGGTTGAGAGGTAAAGATTGATATATAGGATGATGGTATTCGGACACCGGAAGTGTTTCGGGATGCACCGGGTAGCCATCGGGTCACCGGAAGGGGTTCCGGACACCCCCCGGCAAAGATATGGGCCTTATGGGCCAATTGAGGGAACACACCAGCCCACAAGGGGCTGCTGCGCCCTCTATGGGGCCGGCCCTATGGGGAGGGAAAGGAAAGGGGAGGAGGAAAGGAAAGTGTGGAGTTGGACTCCCTCTTCCTTCCCTCTCCCCCTCCTTTCCTTTCCCCCTTGTTCATACAAGGAAAGGGGGGGCGCAGGGCAAGGCAGGGGCCCTAGGGGCCGGCGGCCAGCCCTAGGGCGCACCTGGCTGCCTCCCCTCCCCTCCCACCTATATATACATGGGGAGGGGGCACCACACAAGGAGTCACAACATTGTCTTAGCCATGTGCGGCGCCCCTGTCCACCGTTTACTCCCTTGGTCATATTTTCGTAGTGCTTAGGCGAAGCCCTGCAGAGATCACATCACCATCACCGTCACCACGCCATCGTGCTACCGGAACTCATCTACTACCTCGCCGTCTTGCTGGATCAAGAAGGCGGAGGACGTCACTGAGATGAACGTGTGCAGAACGCGGAGGTGCCGTGCGTTCGGTACTAGATCGTTTGGATCGCGAAGAAAGTTTGACTACATCAACCGCGTTGTGAAACGCTTCCGCTTACGGTCTACGAGGGTACGTAGACACACTCCCCCCATCATTGCTATGCATCTCCATGGATAGATCATTGGGTGTGCATAGAAAAATATTTGTTTTCCATGCAACGTTCCCCAACAAGACAGCCCTAGGGGAGGCGCCCCCCCCTTTCCTTCCTATGGCGCAGGGGAGAAGGCAGGAGGGGAGGCGCCCCCCTTTCCTTTTTCTCACGTGGAAGAGAAGGTAAGAGGGGGCTAGCCCTCTTCCCTTCCCTCCCTAGGGCCGGCGCCTATGAGGTGGGGCGCGCCAGCCCCATGTGGGCTGGTGTGCTCCCGTCTTTTGGGCCGTTAAGCCCAATAACTCCCCATTGCCTCCCGGAACCCCTTCAGGTGATCCGATAAATACCCAGTGCATTCCAAAACTCTTCCAGAGACCAAATACTATCATCGTATATATCAATCTTTACCTTCGGACCATTCCGGAGCTCCTCGTCATGTCCGTGATCTCATCCGAGACTCCGAATAACATTCGGTCACCAACTCACATAACTCATATAATACTATATCGTCAACGAACATTAAGCGTGCGGACCCTACGGGTTCGAGAATGATGGACGCTTCTACAGTCAATAACCAATAGCGGGACCTGGATGCCCATATTGGTTCCTACATATTCTACGAAGATCTTTATCGGTCAAACCTTTATGAAAACATATGTAGTTCCCTTTGTCTGTCGGTATGTTACTTGCCCGAGATTCGATCGTCGGTATCTCCATACCTAGCTCAATCTCGTCACCGGCAAGTCTCCTTACTTGTTCCGTAATACATCATCTTGTAACTAACTTCTTAGTCACTTTGCTTGCAACCTTCTTGTGATGTTGTATTACCGAGAGGGCCCAGAGATACCTCTCCGTCATATGGAGTGACAAATCCCAATCTCGATTCACGCCAACTCAACAGACACCTTTGGAGATACCTGTAGAGAATCTTTATGATCACCCAGTTACGTTGTGACGTTTGATAGCACACAAGGTATTCCTCCGGTATCCGGGAGTTGCATGATCTCATGGTCGAAGGAATATGTATTTGACATTAAGAAAGCAGTAGCAATAAACTGAACGATCATATGCTATGCTAACGGATGGGTCTTGTCCATCACATCATTCTCCTAATGACGTGATCCCGTTATCAAGCGACAACACATGTCTATGGTTAGGAAACCTTAACCATCTTTTGATCAACGACCTAGTCTAGTAGAGGCTTACTAGGGATACGGTATTTACTTATGTATTCACACATGTATTTAAGTTTCCAATCAATACAATTCTAGCATGAATAATAAACCTTTATCCTGATTAAGGAAATATAATAATAACCACTTTATTATTGCCTCTAGGGCATATTTCCAACAGGCTGGGCCTTAAGGTGGTTGTGCTGGGCTCGAGTGCATAGTACCAGTTTTCTATTTTCCCTTCTTTTTCTTTTATTCCTTTATTTCTTTTCTGTTTCTCTTTTTCAACACTGTTTTCTATTTATTTTAATAATAAAAGAGTTTTGTTAAAAAATGAGACTTGTCCCACAAATACTTTGCAATATTATGGGGTTGTCCACAAAGTTTGGGGGCAAAAGGAAAATATATATAATTAGGTTTATATTTAAATGGTTATTTTAATTTCTGTTGGGCCACTTATTAATTTTCTAGGAATTTATTTGTGGGCCAAATGATGTTGGTTTCTACATGATAATTCCTAAGTGATTATTTGCAACCTAACTAGCATTTTTGTTTTATTGATTGATGAAATAATAAATTTGAAAGTGCTAGTTATCGACTAGAGGGGGGGGGGTGAATAGGCGATTTTTATGAAAGTCTTCAAGACAGGCAATGTCTTCGAAGACAGACTGCCAAATACAACCTACACAGTATGCAGCGGAAGATAAACTACACTAGACATGCCATAGTCAAAGAAACAGCACAAGGATAGCACGAAGACAAATAGTAGCTAGGTAGAACAGATCGGAGTAGGAAGACAGTGTGAAGCCAAATAAGCAAACAGAGAGAATGTCTTCACACTGTGAAGTCAAACAGAGCAAGCAAGCAATGACTTCATGAAGCTAAACAGTATGTAAAGGGGTGAAGTGATAGAACCAGTTGCTTGACGAAGACAAGGATTTGGTAGACCAGTTCCAGTTGCTGTGACAACTGTACGTCTAGTTAGGGAGGCTGAGATTGAACTCAGAAGACCGCGTCTTCACCTTATTCGCCTTGAGCTAAGGTTGCTTAGTCCTCACCCAATCACTCTGGTAAGTCTTCAAGGTAGACTTCCAAACCTTCACAGGCTTCGTTCACCGGCGATCCATAATGACTCTTGGATCCTCAGAACGTGATGCCTAACTGACTGGAAGATCACAATCTTCAAGTGTAATAAGTCTTCAGATCACGGGACAGAAAGACTTCAGTGATGCCAACACTCTTTGGGCTTTGGGTGTTTTGGTTTTTGTCATCGCAAGGATTCTCTCTCAAAGGCTTCGGAGGTGGGTTGCTCTCAAACGACAAAAGCCGTGCACGAACTCTGAGCAACCACCAATTTATGGTGTAGGGTGTGGGCTATTTATAGCCAGGAGGCAACCCGACATGTTATGTCTGAAATGACCCTGGGTCACTAAGGAACCGACATGTGTCCAACGGTCGGATTTCAAATACACGCGGTAGCTTGACTTGGGCTACAAGCAAAGCTGACTCATCCAACTCTGGATAAGATTTTCTCTCATTGTCTTCACTCGAAGACATAGGATTTGGGTTGAGCATCACATCCGTTTTCTGACTTTGTTCACTTGGACCCCACTTGACAGTTCAGTGGTTCCTATGACTCAAGAAAGAAGAAAATGAAACTACGAAAGAAACTATGTCTTCACACGTCCTTATCTTCGACGTGAATGTCTTCATGAACAACCATTGTCTTCAATGTCTTCATACATTTTTAGGGGTCATCTCTGATAGGTAAACCGAATCAATGTGGGACTTTTACCTGTGTTCTCCTGTGAAACTCACAAACACATTAGTCCCTCAACCATGTTTGTCGTCAATACTCCAAAACCAACTAGGGGTGGCACTAGATGCACTTACAAGTTCCCCCTTTTTGGTGATTGATGACAAACTGGTTGCAGTTTCAACGGGGATAAAAATATGTGAAAGTTAAAGTACGTGGTCATTGGCTTCATGAAGTTAAAAGGGCTCCCCTGAAGATGTGCATATAAGTAATTTGCCTTTGAATGCAAATGCACATTGTAGGTATTGCTTTGTGGAGATCTCCTTTTGTTCATGAAGTCAAAACATCATGCATACGAAATGTAATGAAGATAATGGCATGCATAATGAAAAATGGGCGTCTGCAAAATGATTTCATGCGCATAAGATAGGAATTCAACCACACAATCAAAGATAGCAGAAAATGTAGCAGACGTCCCATCTGGACTTAAGTGTTACAACTCAAAAACCAACAGTTCAAGAACGAGAGTTGCAAAACTTAACAAAAATAAAGCACCCGACCCATATAGACCCGCTTGAAGACTATCAACCCATATGCTTCTCCCCCTTTTGTTATCGAATGACCAAAAAGGAATGAAGACATAGGGTGTCTAAGCGTTCCCCGGTGGTGTTGGTGAAGATGTTGGGGCAGACGGGTCGACATTGGAGTTGGGCGGTGCAGTCGGGCCTGGTACAGTATCTTGATGCAGTGAAACCATAGCTGGTGAAGTGGCGTCATCCTCTTCATCAATGACTCGAGCAACAACAGTTGGAGCAGATGATGAGTAGTCAGAATCTTCAATGGATGGTGTAGGACGCCAACTTGCTGATTGTGGAGGCCTGGAGTCAAACTTGAATCTTTCAGTGAAGCCATCTGCAGTGAGCTCATCTTCACAACAGAGCAGAGTGAGGCTCTTCCAGGCACGCCGACAAGCTTCATGTGCAACAAAATAGTTCTTGGTGGAGAGGTTGCGAATATGATTGACATCCACAAGAAGTCTTTGCATCTGACGCTTCATCCAGTCATGATGCCTATCATGCTTCTGATGGAGAGAAACTAGAAGTTCTCTGTCATTGAGGACATGAGCATGCTTCTGAGGCCTTTGAGGTACTGTGCTGGCAGTTGCATCAGTGTTAGCACGATGCGGCAACCTAAGCTGACCGACAAGTTTGTCCAGCAGCAGTATTGGGATTGGGCACATGAATGGCTTCAAGTGGTGCTGAGAAGCTCTGGAAGGCAGCATAGTCTTCACGGATGGGTTCCTTGGCTAGTTCTGGATAGATGGCTTCAGGAGACATATCGACTTCAGGCAAGAAGACAACATGATTGCGCGCTGAAGCTTGATAGTTGATCGAAGAACGAAGCTTAATCAGCCGCATTACCCATGGTGCACAGAATTTCTGGCCAAATAGATCAATGCCTGAAGCTGCCAACTGCCTGATGAAGAAGTCGTGTGTGTTGAAGCGGATGCCATTGAGAATATAGAAGACCAATGTCTTCATAGTGCCTTCAATCTTCGCATGAGGAGAGTGCCCTTTGATTGGCCATAGAGTGTGCCACACAATCTGGTAGATGGTGCATGGCAGGTACTCGAGGTCATTGACGAAGAAGTGCGTTGGGTACTCAGCTTCTGCAAGCAATTGCTTCATGCTCAGCATTTGGCTCATGTTTGGCTCTGGCTTCTGGAAGATGCTTTCAAGATCCTTCTCATACAGCTGACAATCCTGGCTCATAAAGATCACCAGGAGTGGGCAGGGAAGTAAGCTCGATGAAATCCTGAGCTTTGGCTTCATGGTGAACATCTCCTGTCATCCACTCAAGGACCCATGTCTTCGGATCCCTGTTGTAGCCTGATATGTGCAGAGTGGCATAAAATTGGAGCAGTGATGTCGCTTGAAACTGCGTCGGTATTTCCCCAAAGAGGAAGGGATGATGCAGTACATCTACGGTAGGTATTTCCCTCAGTTATGAAACTAAGGTATCAATCCAGTAGGAGAACCAAGCAACACTATGTAAACGGTACCTGCACACAAAGAACAAATACTTGCAACCCAACGCGTAAGAGGGGTTGTCAATCCCTCCTGGGTAACGGCGCCAGAAATTGGCAAGTTAACGGGATAAAATGTGTGATAGATTGGATAAAAAGCTCTCGATAAAACACGAAATAAAATAAGTAATAAAAAAGTGCAGCAAGGTATTTTTTGGGTTTTTGGAATAATAGATCTGAAAATAAAAGAGAATAAAAATAGATCTCAAAGCAAATATGATAAAGAATAGACCCGGGGGCCGTAGATTTCACTAGTGGCTTCTCTCAAGAAAATAGCATACGGTGGGTAAACAAATTACTGTTGGGCAATTGATAGAAGGTCGAATAATTATGATGATATCCAAGGCAATGATCAATATATAGGCATCACGTCCAAGATTAGTAGACCGACTCCTGCCTGCATCTACTACTATTACTCCACACATCGACCGCTATCCAGCATGCATCTAGTGTATTAAGTTCATGAAGAAACGGAGTAATGCAATAAGAACGATGACATGATGTAGACGAGATCTATTCATGTAGGAATAGCCCCCATCTTGTTATCCTTAATAGCAACGATACATGTGTATCTTGCTGCCCCTTCTGTCACTGGGAAAGAACACCGCAAGATCGAACCCATCACAAAGCACCTCTCCCATGGCAAGAAAAATCGATCTAGTTGGCCTAACTAAACCAAAGATTTGAACAAGAAATACGAGGCTATAAATAATCATGCATATAAGAGATCAAAAGAAGACTTAAATAATATTCATGGATATAGATTTGATCATAAACTCAAAGTTCATCGGATCCCAACAAACAAACTGGAAAAAAAGGTTACATCAAATAGATCTCCAAGAGACCATTGTATTGCGAATCAAAAAGAGAGAAGAAGCCATCTAACTACTGCCTACGGACCCGCAGGTCTATGATGAACTACTCACGCATCATCGGAGAGGCACCAATGAGGATGATGAACCCCTCCGTGATGGTGTCTAGATTGGATCTCGTGGTTCTGGAACTTGCGGCGGCTGGAATTGTGTTTCGTCGTCTCCCCTAGAGTTTCTGGAATATTTGGGAATTTATAGGGTGAAGAGGCGGTGCGGGAGGTCACCGAGGGGGGCACAACCCCCCTGGGCGTGCTTGGGCTCCTGGACGCACCCTAGTGGGTTGTGCTCACCTCGGGCCTCCCCTCTAGTACTTCTTTGGCCCATTGGGTGTCTTCTGGTCCAGAAAAAATCTCCAAAAAGTTTCGCTGCATTTGGACTTCGTTTGGTATTGATATTCTGCGAAATAAAAAACAGCAACTTGCACTGGGCACTATGTCAATAGGTTAGTCCCAAAAAATGATATAAAGTTGCTATAAAATGATTGTAAAACATCCAAGAATGATAATATAACATCATGGAACAAGCAAAAATTATAGATACGTTGGAGACGTATCAGCATCCCCAAGCTTAATTCCTACTCGTCCTCGAGTAGGTAAATGATAAAAACAGAATTTTTGATGTGGAATGCTGCCTAACATGTTCATCACATATTCTTTTCTTTTGTAGCATGGACATTTGGACTTTTATATGGTTCAAAGCAATAGTCTAGTTTTGACATGAAAATTTCAATACTCAAGCATACCAACAAGCAACCATGTCTTTCAAAATATCAACACTAAAGAAAGCTATCCCTAGCCCATCATGCTCGATCATTTATCCATTCATGAAACACACTCGCATATTAGCTACATCCAATGCTCAAGTACGATCATAGTGCCCCTTAGTTGGTGCTTTATAAGAGAGGATGGAGACTCAAATAAAAATAAAAATTGCATAAAGTAAATAGATATGCCCTTCACAGAGGGAAGTAGGGATTTGTAGAGGTGCCAGAGCTCAAAGCTTAAATTGAGAGATAATTTTTTTTGAGAGGCATACTTTTCTCGTCAACAAAAATGACCGAGTAATTCCCAACACTTTCCATGCTAGATATATCATAGGTGGTTCCCAAACAGAAAATAAAGTTTATTCGTTTTTCCACCATACTTTCACATTCCACGGCTAGCCGTATCCACGGGTACCGTCCATACCAACACTTTCCAAGGAATTTATTATTTGACAACATAAAGTAAATTTCTTTTTCATTTCGGGACTGGGCATCCCTATTACCGCCGCACTCTCGTGCAATGAGAAGTGAATAAACACTCATCTTGAGAATAACACATCTAGCATGGAAAATATTGGCCACCCCCTGCCGCTTCATGAGCGGTACGAGCACATAAAAAGGAAATTCATTTTGAAAATTAGAGATGGCACATACAAATTTGCCTAGAACGGCATGGAAATACCGCATATAGGTAGGTATGGTGGACTCATATGGCAAAACTGGGTTTAAAGGTTTTGGATGCACAAGTAGTATTTCTACTGAGTACAAGTGGAGGCTAGCAAAAAGATTGAGAAGCAACCAACCAAGAAACGAAAAATCACATAAGCGAGCATTAAGCATAACTAACACCGAATAATGCACCACAAGTAGGATGTAATTTCATTGCATAACTATTGACTTTCGTGCTTGCATAGGGAATCACAAACCTTAACACCAATATTCTTACTAAAGCATAATTACTCACCAACATGACTCACATATCACTATCATCATATCTCAAAACTATTACAAAGAATCAAGTTTATTTTGTCCAATGATCTTCATGAAAGTTTTTATTATACCCCTCTTGAATATCTATCACTTTGGGACTAGTTTCATATATTGCAATTGCTTTTGACAAGCTCAAACAAATCTAAGTGAAGAACATGAGCATAAAATTTTTCGTCTCTCAAAATAATATAAGTGAAGCATGAGAGAATTTCTTCAAAAATTTACTAACTCTCAAATAAATCTAAGTGAAGCATGAGAGCATTTCTTCAAAAATATTAAAGCACACCGTGCTCAAAAAGATATAAGTGAAGCACTAGAGCAATTCCATAGCTAAAAAAAAATTAAGTGAACATATAGAGCAATTCTAACAAATCATAGCATAATTTTGGCTCTCTCATATAGGTGTGTCCAGCAAGGATACTTGTGAAAAAATAAAAGCAAAACAAGCAAATACTCATATAATACAAGACGCTCCAAGTAAAACTCATGATATGTGACGAATAAAAATATAGCTCCAAGTAAAATACCGATGGTCGTTAGAAGAAAGAGGGGATGCCTTCCGGGGCATCCCCAAGCTTAATTGCTTGGTTCTCCTTGAATATTAACTTGGGGTGACATGGGGCATCCCCAAGCTTAGGCTCTTTTCACTCCTTATTCCTTCATCCATCGCGATCTCACCCAAAACTTGAAAACTTCAACACACAAAACTTAACAAAACCTTCGTGAGATCCGTTAGTATAAGAAAACCAATCTTTACTTTAAGTACTGTTGCAAACCCATTCAAATTTTGTTATTGCATTATATCTACTGTATTCTAACTTTTTCATGGCTTATACCCCCCGATACAATCCATAGATTCATCAAAAAAAGCACACAATGCAAAGAAAAAACAGAATCTATTAAAAACAGAACAGTCTGTAAAGATGTGAATCGTTCCCATACTTATGTAACTCCAATAATTATAAAATATTAGGGAAACGTAGGAAATTTGTATATAAATCTTGTGTAAAAAATTTAGAATTTTTCGTCACTTCTGTGAATTTAAACAATTCTGTTACTCAACGCAGAAGTTTCTGTTTTTCAACACGATCAAATCAACTATCACCAAGGCTATCCCAAAGGCTTTACTTGGCACAAATACTAATTAAAACATAAAAAACACAATCATAATAGAGTCATAATTATGTAAACACTCAAGAACAGAAAGAAAAAGAAAAAAATAAATTTTATTCATTGGGTTGCCTCCCAACAAGCGCTATCATTTTATGCCCCTAGCTAGGCATAATGCATAGATTCAAGTATTATCATCTTTAGTTTTTGATCCATAGGATGCCCTCATGATTGATTCATATGGTGGATTAATTTTTTTTATAGGGAAGTGTTCCATACCCTTTCTTAGTGGAAATTGAAATTTAATATTGCCTTTGCTCATATCAATCACGGCACCAATAGTACGTAAAAACGGTCTACCAAGTATAATTGGACAAGACGGATTGCAATCAATATCAAGAATAATAAAATCTATGCGCACATAATTTCTATCTGCAAGAATAAGAACATCATTAATTCTTCCCAAAGGCTTTTTAATGGTAGAATCTGCCAAGTGCAAATTAAGAGAACATTCTTCAATATCGGTAAGACCAAACACATCACACAAAGATTTCGGAATTGTGGAAACACTAGCACCGAAATCACATAAAGCAAAACACTCATAAATTTTAATCTTGACTTTGATGGTAGGTTCCCATTCATCATGTAATTTTCTAGGAATTGAAATCTCTAACTCCTATTTTTCTTCCAAAGCTTTCATCATGGCATCTACGATATGTTTAGTAAAAGTTTTATTTTGTTCATAAGCATAGGGTGAATTTATCATGGATTGCAACAAAGAAATACATTCAATCAAAGAGTAATTATCATAATTAAATTCTTTGTAATCCAAAAGATTGGGCACATCACTAGTTAAAGTTTTGACCTCTCCAAACCCACTTTAATCAATTTTTTCATCAAGATTTTCACCCTCCGAATTATCGGGACCTCCTTTAAATAAAGTTGACTCTTCTTCAGTCCCTTTATCATCAATTTTAATTTTACTAAACAAGGAATCAATAGAAGAAACACCAATCACTTTAAGATCTTCATCATTATTATGAAAGCAATCACTAGAGAACACTCTTTCTAAAAATTCTCTTTTAGCTCTAAGCATAGCGGTTCTTTTCTTAGTTTCATCCATAGAAACATATAAAGCTTTAATTGATTCATAAACCTTGGGTACAAAAATTTTCAACTTGAGATTTTCTACATCGTGAGAAATTCTATCAATGTTTCTAGACATATCATCAATCTTATTCAACTTTTCTTCTATCGTAGTATTGAAAACTTTTTGAGCATTGATAAATTCTTTAATATTATTCTCAAGATCAGAGGGGTTCCTATTATTATTCTAAGAAGAATTACCATAGGAATTGCCATAATTATTAGAGGAATTTCCAGAAAAGGCCTAGGATTAAAATTACCTCTATAAGCATTGTTATTAAAATTATTTCACGAGACAAAGTTCACATCTACGGGATCATTATTTTACTCAGTCAAAGTAGACAAAGGCACATCATTAAGATCAATAGGAGCACTTTTATTAGCAACCAATTTCATAAGAGCATCAACTTTTTCACTCAACGTACTAATTTCTTCAACCGAATTAACTTTTTTACTAGTAGGTGCTCTTTCGGTATGCCATTGTGAATAATTTGCCATAATATTATCAAGAAATTTAGTAGCTTCACCCAAAGTAATTTCCATAAAAGTACCACCCGCGGCGGAATCTAAAAGATTTCTTGAAACAAAGTTCAATCCCACATAAAAATTTTGTATGATCATCCAAAGATTTAAACCATGAGTAGGACAATTTCTTAGCATCAACTTCATTCTTTCCCAAGATTGTGCAACATGTTCATGCTCAAGTTGCTTAAAATTCATGATTTGAGTTCTAAGGGAAATAATTTTCGCGGGCAGAAAATACTTAGTAATAAAAGCATCTTTGCACTTATCCCAAGAATCGATACTATTGCGAGGCAAAGAAGAAAACCAAAATTTTGCACGATCCCTCAAAGAGAAAGGAAATAATTTCAACTTCACTATATCATTGTCCACATCTTTTTTCTTTTGCATATCACACAATTCTACGAATGTGTTTAGATGGGACACGTCATCCTCATTAGGAGTACCGGAAAACTGATCTTTCATAACAAGATTCAACAAAGCGGCATTAATATCACAAGATTCTGCACTAGTGGCGGGAGAAGCAATCGGAGTGCTAATAAAATCATTGTTATTGCTATTGGAAAAATCACACAACTTGGTGTTTTCTTGAGTCATCGTGACTACGCAAACAAGATAGCAAACAAAAATAGATCTAACGAGAAAAGAACGAACGAAAAAGAGGGCAAATAAAACGGCAAATTTTTGTGAAGTGGGGGAGATGAAAACGAGAGGCAAATGGCAAATAATGTAAATTGCAAGGAGATGAGATTTGTGATTAGGAACCTGATAGATGTTGATGATGTCTCCCCGCCAATGGCGCTAGAAATTCCTTTTGATGTCTCTTGAAACTGCGTCGGTATTTCCCCAAAGAGGAAGGGATGATGCAGTATAGCTACGGTAGGTATTTCCCTCAGTTATGAAATGTAACACCCCCAGTGGTTAACTACAGTAATCCCATTTTGATTATGCCACGTCAGCATGATTAACAGTGCATGATCATCATTTGCATCATAATGCATTTCAGCTTCTAACTCAAAATCCAAATTTAAATGAAAGTGGAAAATAAAAAGTTGTTCAAACTGGAAAACTAAAATGTGCCTCATGTTGCAAATATTCCCATAGCATTTATAAAAATGATTGCAACATTAGTTGGAATTGTAATAGGACTCGAGCAACAAGGAACAACAGCAACATAACACTGTTTAATCCTTTTTCAATTTAAATAAAATCCAAACAAAAAGATATGGACCCCAAACCAATTTCTAGCAGTGACAGATCATGCCACTGTAATAATGGAGCAAGTCCGTATTTTACAAAAGTCTTTTGGAATAAAAATAAAAGAGAAAACAGAAAAGGAAAATAAATAATATAAAAAAAAAGTAAAAAGGAAAAGCCCCCCCCCCGCCAACTGGGCCGTGGCCCAGCTGCCACCAGGCCACCACCCAGGCCGGCCCACCCCGGCCTATAACCCCCTCCCCTCACCCCGAAACACTAATCCCCCCCCTCGCTCCTCTTCCCCCCCGATCCAGAAATTCTGGATCGGGATCGAACCCCGTCGCCCTGCGCCGCCTCTCGCCCGTCGCCGGCCGGCCTTCCCCGACGCCATCGCCGGCCTGCCTGCCCCGCCGCCGGCCGCCTCCTCCTCCTTGCCACGCTCGCAGCCCCGCGCCTCACCGCGCCCTCGGCGCCCGGCGCCACCTCACCGTCGCCCGAAGCCGTCCCCGACGTCGCCCCTCCACCTCGCCGGCCGTCCCCGACCGCCTCCCCGCGCCGATCTGCCTCGCCTGTCGCCTCTCCTACCGCCTCCTCCACTCGACCCCCTCCCCTGGATCGGACCGGGGCAGAGGCGCCCCGATCCCGTCGCCCGTCGCCGCGCTCCCCGCCGCTGCTCGCGCTTGCTTCCGCCTCGCCGCCCGCGCTCGGACGCCGTCGCCGGGACCTCGCCTCCCCGTCTCCTCCCCGAATCGCCTCAGCGAGCGCTCGCACCCGTCGCCGCTGCCCGACGCCGTCGCCGACTCGGCCGCATCGTCGCCGTCGCTTCCTCGCCTCGCCATCATCCCCGTCCGGCCCCCTGTGAGCCGCGCCCCTCTCCTCTCCTCTCTCCCTGACGCCGCGCCCGCACGTCGCCGCCAGTCCCGCTCGCGCACGGCCTCACCCTTCCCCGTCGCCTCGTCCCCTGCTCCGCCCCGAGCCGCCCACCGTTCGCCGCGCGCGCGCACGCGCGAGCCCGCGCCCACGCACCGCGCTGCCGCTCTGCGGCCCGTCGCCGCGCCCCGCCGCGCGCCCGCGCGCATGCACCGCGCGCCCGTCACCCGCGCCCGTGGCCACGTGCCACTGACCGGTGGGCCCTGCCCCCCTGTGCCGCTGACAGACGGGGCCCAGCCCCAAAAACGTTTTAGGAAAATAATGAAAATAAAAATAGAAATAATTAAATTAATTAATTGATTAATGAATTAATTAGTTTAATTAATCCTGATTAGGTTAATCTAATTAATTAATTAGTTTAATTAAGTATTAATTAATTAGTTAACCCTAATTAACCCTAACAGTCCCCTGACGTCATGCTGACGTCATGCTGACGTCAGCAAGACACTGTTTCGGATAATGTTAATTTAAATAATTAATTAAATTCCAGAAATTAATAAAATCTTTAGAAAATCATATAAAATAAACCGTAACTCAGATGAAAATACTTTGTACATGAAAGTCGCTCAGAACGACGAGACGAATCCGAATACACGGTCCGTTCGTCCGTCACACGTCCCTAACTATCAGAACATGCAACCGTCCCTCTCCGGTCATCTGTCTGACAAATGTCCGGAACCGGGAAAACATTCCCGGATGGATTCCTCCTTCCTCGGTGACGTGCAACCATACGTTAGGATACACCCGGCACTACGTATTATCATGTCGTACCTTGTGTTGCTCAAGTTTGCTCTATATTTATACTGTTTCCTCCCCCTCTTCTCTCTCGGTACACCCTGACACCGACGTCGTCCCCGAGACCGACGCAACTCAGGAGCCCGACGCCACCGTTGACGATCCCTCTCTCTTGCCAGAGCAACCAGGCAAGCCCCTCCCTTGAGCATACCGATATCGCCCATTCTAAATTTCTCATGCTTGCATTAGAATTACTGCTGCTGCTGCTTTACCTATTCTGATGCATAGCCTGTTCATTGTAACCTACTGTTGATAATTACCTACATATCCTAAACTGTTTAGTCTAGGCTGGGTAGAGACCTATCAGTGACCCCACTTATCCCGACTGCCGCGCTGGATCGTCAGAAGACCCGATCAACGGGATTGAAGACCAGGCCCCGACACCGCACATCACCCCCCCCCTTTAGTTGTAACGACACTGCAGCGTTACTATCGAGTGCCGAGGGTGAAACCTCTTGTAGCACTTCTGATGTTAACTCTGTAGAGTAGCTATTCGGTCATGGTCATCGAGGGTGATTCCTCCTTCACCGCTTCTGATAACGACGCTGTCGTACAACACCTCAAGTGTGGACCCAGTGAGGGTGATTCCTCCTAGTTCACCTTGACGGATACATCGAGTGGGAATTCAATGAGGGTGATACCTCGGATTCCCTGATGTTATGGACACACGGATACTTGGACTTTACAATGTTACTTGGAAAGGCGGGTCGACCCTGAGGGGTACCCGCGTGTGATGTGAAGGCGGGTTGCCAGTGTGGTGCCCGAGTGGTGAATACGAGGCGCGGCCGGGCATTCTTAACCCTTGCCGCAAGTCCTCGAGACGGGGCGACGGGGTCACATCCTTCGTGAGTCTCTGCTCGTTACCGCAAGCCCTAGTCCTAACGATTTGGATATTTGATCCGAGCAGGCCTTTGGTCTGATAGCACTAACCATCACGTGGGCATAGTATGGGCGTTCTGCATCGTAGCATCAGCCGAAAGCTCTGTCAGACGTCTAGTTCAGCCTTGCGGCCGGGACGGACCGGCGCCCCCTGGTGCCTGGCTTCCCCCTGCACGCAACGACTCGGAGTGCACAGGGCGATGGCCCAAGACCTCTGAGCGCTTAGGATGTAGACCGACGGGGACCTCTATGCTGAGCTGTAGGTAGGGTTGCGATGTGTCGTTTGGCCGAGGCCGGGCATGACCCAGGAAAGTGTGTCCGGCCGAAGTTAATCGAGCGTGTTGGGTAAGTTGGTGCACCCCTGCAGGGAAGAACATTACTATCGATAGCCGGTCCTTTGGTAAAGGACACTCGGAGTTGTATCCTGATTGATACAATTTAGAACTGGATACCTGTGATGAGACCTGTATATATGGCTCTGGGATTGCTTCTCGCAGGGAGTCGAGAAGGGATCTCAGGACGAGGTTGATGAATGTATGGCTCTGGGATTGCTTTCTCGCAGGGAGTCGAGAAAGGATCTCTGGGTGAGGTTGATATTATTACTGCTACATTATATTGTATTGTTCTACTCTCTTCTACTGCTGCAAGATCGCTGAAGATGCTAGTCTTCGATAGGACTAGGCCTTCTCTCTATTCTGGCATTTCTGCAGCCCAGTCCACATATACAGCCTCCCCTTGATAATGTTGCATATGTAGTGTAGATCCTTGCTTGCTGAGTACTTCAGAGTACTCACGGTTGCTTTTCTTTCCTTTTCCCCCATATCAGTTCGTCGTAGCCAGATGACGGAGCCGCTGAGACAGCTACCCCCGCCGACGATCGACTACTACTACTACCCTGAGGATGGATACTACTGCGAGCTTGTCGACGACCAGGAGTAGGTTCGGAGGGTCCCAGGCAGGAGGCCTTGTGCCTTTCGATCGTAGTGTTTTCTTTTGCCCCGCCTTTCTAAAGGCCTTTCTGTATTTTCTTTTATATCTGTACTCAGATATCTGATGCTTCCGCTGACGCTTGTTCGCAAGCTTATGAATTCGAGCCCTCGAGGCCCCTGGCTTGTAATATAAAGCTTGTATGACTTATTTATGTTTTAGAGTTGTGTTGTGATATCTTCCCGTGAGTCCTTAGGCTTGATCGTGTGCATGTGCGTGTATGATTAGTGCACGATCGGGCCGGCGGCGTCACATGAAACCAAGGTATCAATCCAGTAGGAGAACCAAACAACACTATGTAAACGGTACCTGCTCACAAAGAACAAAGAATTGCAACCCAACACGCAAGAGGGATTGTCAATCCCTCCTGGGTAACGGCACCAGAAATTGGCAAGTTAACGAGATAAAATTTGTGATAGATTGGATAAAAAGCTCTCGATAAAACGCGAAATAAAATAAGTAATAAAAAAGTGCAGCAAGGTATTTTTTTGTTTTTTGGAATAATAGATCTGAAAATAAAAGCGAATAAAAATAGATCTCAAAGCAAATATGATAAAGAATAGACCCGGGGGCCGTAGATTTCACTAGTGGCTTCTCTCAAGAAAGTAGCATACGGTGGGTAAACAAATTACTGTTGGGCAATTGGTAGAAGATCGAATAATTATGATGATATCCAAGGCAATGATCAATATATTGGCATCACGTCCAAGATTAGTAGACCGACTCCTGCCTGCATCTACTACTATTACTCCACACATCGACCGCTATCCAGCATGCATCTAGTGTATTAAGTTCATGAAGAAATGGAGTAATGCAATAAGAACGATGACATGATGTAGATGAGATCTATTCATGTAGGAATAGCCCCCATCTTGTTATCCTTAATAGCAATGATACATGCGTGTCTTGCTGCCCCTTCTGTCACTAGGAAAGAACACCGCAAGATCGAACCCATCACAAAGCACCTCTTCCCATGGCAAGAAAAATCGATCTAGTTGGCCTAACTAAACCAAAGATTCGAAGAAGAAATACGAGGCTATAAATAATCATGCATATAAGAGATCAAAAGAAGACTCAAATAATATTCATGGATATAGATCTGATCATAAACTCAAAGTTCATCGGATCCCAACAAACACACCGCAAATAAAAGGTTACATCAAATAGATCTCCAAGAGACCATTGTATTGAGAATCAAAAAGAGAGAAGAAGCCATCTAGCTACTACCTACAGACCCATAGGTCTATGATGAACTACTCATGCATCATCGAAGAGGCACCAATGAGGATGATAAACCCCTCCGTGATGGTGTCTAGATTGGATCTCGTGGTTCTGGAACTTGCGGCGGCTGGAATTATGTTTCGTCGACTTCCCTAGGGTTTCTGGAATAGGGCGAAGAGGTGGTGCGGGAGGCCACCGAGGGTGGCACAACCCCCCTGGGCGTGCTTGGGCTCCTGGACGCGCCCTAGTGTGTTGTGCCCACCTCGGGCCTCCCCTCTGGTACTTCTTTGGCCCATTGGGTGTCTTCTGGTCCAGAAAAAATCTCCAAAAAGTTTCGCTGCATTTGGACTCCGTTTGGTATTGATATTCTGCAAAGTAAAAAGCAAGCAAAAAACAGCAACTGGCACTGGGCACTATGTCAATAGGTTAGTCCCAAAAAATGATATAAAGTTGCTATAAAATGATTGTAAAACATCCAAGAATGATAATATAACAACATGGAACAAGGAAAAATTATAGATACGTTGGAGACGTATCAAGCAGAAGCTCTTCATTCCAGTGCTCCTAGTCAACGACAAAAGGGAGAAAGCCAACATCACGAAAGCAGTCAAGGGCTTCTTCCAGGCATGGCAGTCCAGCCATGGCATCACAACACAGGCGCTTGTGTGGGAAAATCCTGTCCTGGTTGTATAGGATGCATCAGTAATAGCTTCGTTGGAGATGACTCCAGAATCTGTCAGAAGAAATCTTTGGCTTCTTGAAGGGGTTCTTGGCCCTGTCGAAAAAGGTGTTGTGCTCTATGAATCTTAAGACACTGAATGAGGCCTGAGTGGTGATAGTGCTTGAAAGCCTTGGCATTCTCGGCATAGGCTTCTGCGTCTGAGGCCTTTGCTCAGTGTGATAATCATATTGGGGGCCCGGAGCTTCAGGAGGTGTCAGAATTGGCCACCTGACGTGTAACACCCCCAGCCTCACACCACAATGATCACCCTCTAATCATGCCAAGTCACCATGATTAACTATGCTTGATCATCATTGCATCATATCTCATTTCCAATTCCAATTCAAATACAAAGTAAAAATAAAAGTTGTTCAAACCAGAAACTAAAATGTTCATTAAATAACAAATAATTCAGAGGCAATTATAAAATTGAAACCAACATTAATAGTATTAGTTAAGTGACTCTAACAACCTAGAACAGTAGCAAACATCACCCATTTAATCCCATTTCATTTATTAAAAATCCAAATGGAATCATATTTTGCCAAAACCAGTTTTTGGTGGTAGGTAATGTTGTACTGTAACATTTGGACCAACTAACCCATGTTACAAAACTCAGTTGGAGGCCTAACAATTAGCAAGGCAGTGGTGTTTAAAAGAAATAGGAAATAGAAAAAGAAAAAAAAATAGTTAGACGCTACTATGCCTATGGGCTTAAGTGGAACAGTGCCCTGTGGCCCAGCCCAGCCAGACCTTCTTCCTCCCCAGCTGTCGCCATGACCGGGCGCGCGCGCGATGCGCCGCGCGATGGGCGACACCGGCGCACCCCTGTAGCCCTGGACGGCTACTTAACCCCGTCCCCGACCCCGTTGACAAACCCTAGCTCCCACTCATTCCCCTCTCTCTCGCTCGTTCAGTAGCCCACAGAACGGAGCCGTCGCCGCCGCTCACCATTGCCGTGGCCCCCGGCCACCACTCGCCGTTCCAAGCTGTCCGGAAGGACCGTCGTGGTCATCTTCACCGTCTACGACAAGTCGTTGGAGCCGGCGAACGCCGCAGCAACCGGATCGACTCGATTTCTTCCGCCGGTCAACTGCACTGCCTCGCCGTCGATCCACGCTGCCCCGAGCACCTCGAGTCGTCCCCGGGCCTTCTCTGCAATGATCGTGAGCTCACCTTCGTTTCTCCCCTCTCTCTGCCCTCGCGTACGCCTGCTAGCTAGACCCCCGTCGTAGCCGTAGCTCGCCGCCACCTCGCTCCGTCGCCGCCGTAGCCACCGCTATCGCAACCCGCGCCCGAGCTTCGTCTCGTGCTCCTGGGTCTCCCAGGGAGCCAAAGCACCCCCTGGCTCGCCTTGCCTTGCCCCCTAGCGCCGCCTTCGCGCTCGCCCGAGCTCCGGCGTCCGCCCTGCTTGCCGCCGGCGACGCTGTGGTCCTCCTCCGGCCGAGCCACCGCCCCCATTAGATGCGCGGCTTCACCCACGTCCGAACACGCCACTCCGCGCGCCAAACGGTGGCCGGAGGCGCGATCCCGACCACGTGGCCTCCCCTGTGAGGCTGACGGGTGGGCCCGGTGGGTCCCGTTGACCAGGTCAACCATTTTACTGTTCACCACTGACTCTGTCAGGTGGGTCCCGCGTGTCAGTTAGTTTAGTTAGTGCTAATCAACTACTAATTACACTGACAGTGGGGTCCCACTTAGCTAATTAACTCTGCAAATTAGTTCAGTTAACCCACTGTCTATGACAGGTGGGTCTCGCAGGTTAGGTTTGACCTGGACCAGGCGGTTTGACTCGCTGACCTCACAGTGACGTCAGGATGACGTATTAATCTATTTCTGATAAATTGAATAATTCCAGAAAATACTAAAATTTTAGAAAATCATAGAAAATAAACCGTAGCTCAGATCGAAAAACTTTATACATGAAAGTTGCTCAGAACGATGAGACGAATTCGAATACGTGATCCGTTCATCCGCCACACGTCCCTTGCATAGCGAACATCGAACCTTTCCCCTCCGGTTCGTCTGTCCAAAAATGCCTAACCCTGGGAAAACTTTCCCGGATGTTATCCCCCTTCGTCGGTATCATGTAGCACCGCGGTAGAACACCCCTAGCGCTGCTTATTGACTTGTCATGCATAGTATTGCACTTGTTTGCTCTGTATTTATTGTTTCTTCCCCCTCTTCTCTCTGGTAAACCCCGAGACCGCTGCTGAAGCCGCTGTGATCGACTACGTCACCGACGACTCTTTTTCTCTTTCAGCAGAGCTTCCAGGCAAGCCCCCCCCCCTTTTGATCATCCCGATATCGCCCATTCTATTTTCTCATGCTTGCATTAGATTTTGCTACTGTAATTAATTGCTCCTATTCTGTTGCATAGCCTGTTTTTGTAACTACTGTTGATACCTGCCTGATATCCAAACTGCTTAGTGATCCATCAGAGACCCACTTTGACCCAACTGCCCCGCTGGATTATCAGAAGACCCGATCAACAGGATCGAAGACCAGGCCCTGGCACCGCACATCACCCCCTTAGTTGTACGACACTACTGGGTTACTATCGAGTGCCGAGGGTGATACCTCGTATAGCACTTCTGATGTTAACTCTGTAGAGTAGCTATTCGGTTGTGGTCATCGAGGATGATTCCTCTTTCACCACTCCCGATAACGACGCTGTCGTGCAACAGCTCAAGTGTGAACCTATCAAGGGTGATTCCTCCGAGTTCACCTTGATGGATACATCGAGTAGGAATCCAACGAGGGTGATACCTCGGGTTCCCAGATGTTTTGGATACACGGATACTTGGACTTTACAACTGATACTTGGAAAGGCGGGTCGACCCTGAGGGGTACCCGCGAGTGATGTGAAGTCGGGTTGACCAGGAGGTTACCCGTGAGATAAATACGAGGCGCGGCCAGGCATTCTTAGCCCTTGCAGCAAGTCCTCGAGATGGGGTGACGGGGTCACATCGATCGTGAGTCTCTGCTCATTACCGCAAGCCCCTACTCCACTAACGATTTGGATATTTGATTCGAGTAGGCCTTTGGCCTGATAGCACTAACCATCACGCGGGAATAGTTATGGGCACTCTGCATCGTAGCATCAGCCGAAAGCTCTGTCAGACGTCCAGTTCAGCCTCGTGGCCGGGCCGGGCCAGTGCCATCCAGGACTGAGGTGGTGCTCGTCCCGACCCTGCACACAACGACCCGGAGTGCACAGGGCGATGGCCCAAGACCCTTGAGCGCTTAGGATATAGACCGACGGGGACCTCTCTGCTGAGCTCTAGGTAGGGTTGCAGTGTATCGTTTGGCCGAGGACGGGCATGACCCAGGAAAGTGTGTCCGACTGGAGTAAAGCGAGCGTGGTGGGTAAGATGGTGCACCCCTGCAGGGAAGAAAACATCTATCGATAGCCGGTCCTACGGTAAAGGACACTCGGAGTTATATCCCGATCGATACAACTAGAACTGGATACCTGAGATGATACCTGGATATGTGGCTCCGGGATCACTTTCTCGCAGGGAGTCGAGGAAGGATCTCTGGGCGAGGTTAATGACTGTATGACTCTGGGATTACTTTCTCACAGGGAGTCGAGAAAGGATCTCTGGGTGAGGATGATGACTATTACTACTTTATACTATGCTATTCTGTACTCTTCTAAATGCTGCAAGATGCTTGAAGATGCTAGTCTTCGATAGGACTAGGCCTTCCCTCTATTCTGGCATTTCTGCAGCCCAGTCCACATATACAACCCTTCTTTGATAATGTTGCATATGTAGTGTAGATCCTTGCTTGTTGAGAACTTCGGATGAGTACTCACGGTTGCTTTGCTTTCTTTTCCCCCCTTATCCATTTGATGCAACTAGATGACGGAGCCCCTGAGACAGCTGCCCCCGCTGACGATCGCTACTGCCACCTCGAGGGTGGTTACTTCTACGAGCTGGCCGACGACCAGGAGTAGGATCGGAGGGTCCCAGGTAGGAGGCCTGCGCCTTTCAATCGTAGCTTTTATTTTGCGCCGCCTTTCTTAAGGCTTCTCTGTTTTATCTTTTATGTCTGTACTCAGATATCTGACGCTTCCGCTGATGCTTGTTTGGCATCAAGCTTATGTGTTCGAGCCCTCGAGGCCCTGGCTTGTAATATAATGCTTGTATGCCTTTATTTATGTTTTAGAGTTGTGTTGGGATATCTTCAAGTGAGTCCTTAGGCTTGATCGTGTGCATTTGCGTGTATGATTAGTGCACGATTAAGCCGGGGGCGTCACAGGTTGGTATCAGAGCCGACTGCCTGTAGGAAACCCCCCCTCCAACTCCTTGGCCGAAGTTGAGTCTAGTCAATGAAAACTGTTTTACTAACATGGCTATGTGGCTTACGGGCCCACGTCGCCAATTGGGTGGTATTAGGATCTTTTATTCCTTGTTTATACTCTGGAACTCTGATCTCTCTTCTATTCGGGTTAAATGATTTTGCTAACTCTGACATTAGGTTCTCGTACCCACTTCCTCTCGGAGAGCCCCGTCATTCCAGATGATTGCTTGCTTCGCCAGAAGATTCTGCAGATACTCCTCGATGTTTCCTAAGACCCTATGCCCACTGCCTTGCAGCTCCTTTCCACCTGAAAACACCTATGAGTAAATCTTCGTACTTACCGGGGATTCGTTCATCCCTAGTTGTTAATGCATTTCTCAAAATATTTCGTAATGCTATCCGATCTCCCGAAGGTCCTCTGCAGCCTAGTGCTCCCGAAAGTCTTGTCTGCCTGCATTATGGTTAAATCCATATGTCTGGCACTATTCATTAACATCCTTTGTCATTGTCATCCTGAGCCTATTGATTCATCATGTTGTGAATGCTCGCAATCATCAGTCGAACCCGTAAATTTGACCTTCCTGCTCAGACGTCATTCTAGACATGGGTTGGATTTCGGCCTATCATGTTGCAATTGATTATCCACCTAGTTCCCTTCAACTTGAACGCCGAATTATTCAGTTGTTTCCATAATCTGATGCCTTTGCATTCTTTCCTTCTTCTGATTGAGTACTGATACTCACATCAGATCCATCGAGGACCACTGAATCCTTTGTTGGATTATTATCCGGCAGTGTCCTTCATATTCAAAATCTTGTGCGCTTTTCCCCTAATACATATCGCCTTCGGTAAATGGTATCCTCTGCTTATTGTCAACCATGCTCTGCTATTGAGCTGATGTTATATGCTCTGGAAGTTAGTGGTAAATGTTCCTAAGATACCCCTACGGGTTGAACCTATGTTTTCCCTAATTTGTGTGAACTCGAAAGTTATGCGAGTCATACTCTTCTGGTGCTTCACCAGATAAATCTTCAGCACTACAATTTCTTCGAAAATGAGGAGTGAATGAAAGGTTATGCATTGAAGAAGTGGGAGTCGACCTTGAACCTTTGTGTTCATGCCCATGGACCCGACGTAGAACTTATCATGGAAGCTGCTCGTAAAAATAATTATTTCCTTGGTACAAGTTCATCTTGTATCTATGAATTGATCCTTTGCAATCGTGGTTCCGACCATATTTCCTCCTTGATTCCATTTCCCTGATAAGTTAAAATACTTATCCTCTGCAAATCATTTCCCCCGTCCAACCTCTACTCCAATTTACCTTTCGGTATTACCCCTAGTACTTGTTACTGGGAAGTTTAATACCCCATCACATCATTCCTAGCCTGATCGGTTATATTTTTATCGTGCCAACTTTTAACTGTGCTACCTGGTCCTTATGCCCGGAGCAACTTCCGACGATGAGCTAAGCTTACATCTTATCATTTCACCTCGAACAACAAGCTTGACTTTGAGCTTGTGTCGAATTTGTGGTTCTCATAGCCTTTCACCTCATCCTTCCTTTTCCTTGATGTCGTCGCTGCTCGTTGGCATCTTCATGGAGTCTCTCGACAAAATTTGTCGTGATCACCGTCAACACTTTGGCTTCTTCAGAGATGTCAATTGAATTCATGGCTAGAAATACCATCCCTGCTCCTCGATGATTTGTGATATCATCGATGACATCTTGACTTTCTGCCAACATAGACTTGGTTGTGCTTGGTTATTCCTTACGTTCTGAGATAATCTTGGAATTGTTTCTCGGTATCTCTTGAGATCTTCGAACCCAATCTTTACTTGACACCATATCATTGCTGCATCGAAGCATGACTGTGGTATTCTAAATATCAATAAGAACATCGGAAGCATAATACAAAATGTTTCTCGTTCAATTACCCTCACACCATTGTATGGGTAATATCATGATTCTTCCCTCGCCCCATTATCTAAATGCTTTTGAACTTGCTGTCCTATCATGTATATCATGCTCCGCTTTTCCTTGGGAAGGATATACTCCCAACTCTTGTGTGTAAACACATCTTCCTTTCCATTGGACTGTTTGATCTGATAATCATATTTTTCTTTTCCATTGGTTTGTTTAACCTTTCTTGTGATCTATATGATATCAGCAGAAATAATTCCCTGCTTATGAAAAACACCTCGATGTGCAACCTTGTCGGTGAGACCCTGTTACTATTGTTGACGACATTCCGGTAACCACCGATGGACGAGAACTTTGCCTATTGGTACGCCTTGTTCAACGAGCAGGAAAATGGTTCTCTTTGTCCTGACTATGCATGGTGTCACCGCCCTTCCTACTTTTAACCCACATGGTGGGCCCATAACCCATAGTTCCACATGATCGAAACCTGACTCACCTGTATGCCCCTGTTTCTAGAGTTATTCCTCATGCTTGGCTTCAAATATAATTCACGAGCCACATTCCTAGTGAGCTATTCTGGTTTCAGACTCAATACTTGTTCACGTTGCTCTGAACCCCTTTCACCCGCTGTTTCAGGCAACGAACGATTGCCTACCCGGTTGAAGCTTCTTATTGCACCTTGCTCTCGATGACTTTCTTGAATTCAACTCGAGAGATGCCTCTATGCCACGTTCACTGAGATAGCCCCCAGGTACCTATCTTGTGTTGAGCTCCATCCTTCCCGAGAATTTCCACCTTACTCCATCTCTTAAATCTCGAGACGAGATTTCTTGTAGTGGAGGAGATTTGTAACACCCCCAGCCTCACACCACAGTGATCACCCTCTGATCATGCCAAGTCACCATGATTAACTATGCTTGATCATCATTGCATCATATCTCATTTCCAATTCCAATTCAAATTGAAATTCAAATACAAAGTAAAAATAAAAGTTGTTCAAACCAGAAACTAAAATGTTCATTAAATAGCAAATAATTCAGAGGCAATTATAAAATTGAAACCAACATTAATAGTATTAGTTAAGTGACTCTAACAACCTAGAACAGTAGCAAACAACACCCATTTAATCCCATTTCATTTAATAAAAATCCAAATGGAATCATATTTTGCCCAAACCAGTTTTGGTGGTAGGTAATGTTGTACTATAACATTTGGACCAACTAACCCATTTTACAAAACTCAGTTGGAGGCCTAACAATTAGCAAGGTAGTGGTGTTTAAAAGAAATAGGAAATAGAAAAAGAAAAAAACGGTTAGACGCTACTGTGCCTATGGGCTTAAGTGGAATAGTGCCCTGCGGCCCAGCCCAGCCAGACCTTCTTCCTCCCCAGCTGTCGCCATGACCGGGCGTGCGCGCGCGATGCGCTGCGCGATGGGCGACACCGGCACACCCCCGTAGCCCTGGACGGCTACTTAACCCCATCCCCGACCCCGTTGCCAAACCCTAGCTCCCACTCATTCCCCTCTCTCCCGCTCTTTCAGTAGCCCACAGAATGGAGCCGTCGCCGCCGCTCGCCATTGCCGTGGCCCCCGGCCACCGCTCGCCGTTCCAAGCTGTCCGGAAGGACCGTCGTGGTCATCTTCACCGTCTACGACAAGTCGTTGGAGCCGGCGAACACCGCAGCAACCGGATCGACTTGATCCCTTCCGCCGGCCAACTGCACTGCCTCGCCGTCGATCAGCGCCGCCCCGAGCACCTCGAGTTGTCCCCGGGCCTTCTCTGCAACGATCGTGAGCTCACCTCCGTTTCTCCCCTCTCTCTGCCCTCGCGTACGCCTGCTAGCTAGACCCTCACCGTAGCCGTAGCTCGCCGCCGCCTCGCTCCGTCGCCGCCGTAGCCACCGCTGTCGCAGCCCGCGCCCAAGCTTCGTCTCGTGCTCCTGGGTCTCCCAGGGAGCCAAAGCACCCCCTGGCTCGCCTTGCCTTGCCCCCTAGTGCCGCCTTCGCGCTCACCCGAGCCCCGGTGTCCGCCTCGCTCGCCACCGGCGACGCTGCGGTCCTCCTCCGGCCGAGCCACCGCCCCCATTAGATGCGCGGCTTCACCCGCGTCCGAACGCGCCACTCCGCGCGCCAAACGGTGGCCGGAGGCGCGATCCTGACCACCTCCCGAGCCGCGCCACCGCAAAAACGCGCCCGCCAGCATTTGAACGCTGGCCGGCCAACGTGGCGCCCACGTGGCCTCCCCTGTGAGGCTGACGGGTGGGCCCGATGGGTCCCGTTGACCAGTTGACCAGGTCAACCCTTTTACTGTTCACCGCTCTCTGTCAGGTGGGTCCCGCATGTCAGTTAGTTTAGTTAGTGCTAATCAACTACTAATTACACTGACAGTGGGGTCCCACTTAGCTAATTAACTCTGCAAATTTGTTCAGTTAACCCACTGTCTATGACAGGTGGGTCCCGCAGGTCAGGTTTGACCTGGACCAGGCGGTTTGACTCGCTGACCTCACAGTGACGTCAGGATGATGTATTAATCTATTTATGATAAATTGAATAATTCCAGAAAATACTAAAATCGTTAGAAAATCGTAGAAAATAAACCGTAGCTCAGATCGAAAAACTTTATACATGAAAGTTGCTCAGAATGACAAGACGAATCCGAATACGCGGCCCGTTCGTCCGCCACACGTCCCTAGCATAGAGAACATCAAACCTCTCCCCTCCGGTTCATTTGTCCAAAAATGCCTAACCCCGGGAAAACTTTCCCGGATGTTATCCCCCTTCGCCGGTATCGTGTAGCACCGCGGTAGAACACCCCTAGCGCTGCTTATTGACTTGTCATGCATAGTATTGCACTTGTTTGCTCTGTATTTATTGTTTCTTCCCCCTCTTCTCTCCGGTAGACCCCGAGACCATTGCTGAAGCCGCTGTGATCGACTACGTCACCGACGACTCTTCTTCTCTTTCAGCAGAGCTTCCAGGCAAGCCCCCCCTTTTGATCATCCCGATATCGCCCATTCTATTTTCTCATGCTTGCATTAGATTTTGCTACTGTAATTAATTGCTCCTATCCTGTTGCATAGCCTATTTTTGTAACTACTGTTGATACCTGCCTGATATCCAAACTGCTTAGTATAGGCTGGTTAGTGATCCATCAGAGACCCACTTTGACCCAACTGCCCCGATGGATTATCAGAAGACCCGATCAAAGGGATCGAAGACCAGGCCCCGGCACCGCACATCACCCCCTTAGTTGTACGACACTACTGGGTTACTATCGAGTGCCGAGGGTGATACCTCGTATAGCACTTCTGATGTTAACTCTGTAGAGTAGCTATTCGATTGTGGTCATCGAGGATGATTCCTCTTTCACCACTCCCGATAACGACGCTCTCGTGCAACACCTCAACTATGAACCCATCGAGGGTGATTCCTCCGAGTTCACCTTGACGGATACATCGAGTAGGAATCCAACGAGGGTGATACCTCGGGTTCCCAGATGTTATGGACACACGGATACTTGGACTTTACAACTGGTACTTGGAAAGGCGGGTCGACCCTGAGGGGTACCCGCGAGTGATGTGAAGTCGGGTTGACCAGGAGGTTACCTGTGAGATAAATACAAGGCGCGGCCGGGCATTCTTAGCCCTTGCAGCAAGTCCTCGAGATGGGGCGACGGGGTCACATTGATCGTGAGTCTCTGCTCGTTACCGCAAGCCCCTACTCCACTAACGATTTGGATATTTGATCCGAGTAGGCCTTTGGCCTGATAGCACTAACCATCACGCAGGAATAGTTATGGGCACTCTGCATTGTAGCATCAGCCGAAAGCTCTGTCAGACGTCCAGTTCAGCCTCGTGCCCGGGCCGGGCCAGTGCCATCCAAGACTGAGGTGGTGCTCGTCCCGACCCTGCACACAACGACCCGGAGTGCACAGGGCGATGGCCCTAGACCCCTGAGCGCTTAGGATATAGACCGACGGGGACCTCTCTGCTGAGCTCTAGGTAGGGTTGCGGTGTATCGTTTGGCCGAGGCCGGGCATGACCCAGGAAAGTGTGTCCGGCCGGAGTAAAGCGAGCGTGGTGGGTAAGATGGTGCACCCCTGCAGGGAAGAAAACATCTATCGATAGCTGGTCCTACGGTAAAGGACACTCGGAGTTGTATCTCGATCAATACAACTAGAACTGGATACCTGAGATGATACCTGGATATGTGGCTCCGGGATCGCTTTCTCGCAGGGAGTCGAGGAAGGATCTCTGGGCGAGGTTAATGAGTGTATGGCTCTGCGATTACTTTCTCACAGGGAGTCGAGAAAGGATCTCTGGGTGAGGATGATGACTATTACTACTTTATACTATGCTATTCTGTACTCTTCTAAATGCTGCAAGATGCTTGAAGATGCTAGTCTTCGATAGGACTAGGCCTTCCCTCTATTCTGGCATTTCTGCAGCCCAGTCCACATATACAGCCGTTCTTTGATAATGTTGCATATGTAGTGTAGATCCTTGCTTGCTGAGTACTTCGGATAAGTACTCACGGTTGCTTTGCTTTCTTTTTCCCCCATATCCATTTGATGCAACCAGATGACGGAGCCCCTGAGACAGCTGCCCCCGCCGACGATCGCTACTACCACCTCGAGGGTGGTTACTTCTACGAGCTGGCCGACAACCAGGAGTAGGATCGGAGGGTCCCAGGCAGGAGGCCTGCGCCTTTCGATCGTAGCTTTTATTTTGCGCCTCCTTTCTTAAGGCTTCTCTGTTTTATCTTTTATGTCTGTACTCAAATATCTGACGCTTCTGCTGATGCTTGTTTGGCATCAAGCTTATGTATTCGAGCCCTCGAGGCCCTGGTTTGTAATATAATGCTTGTATGCCTTTATTTATGTTTTAGAGTTGTGTTGTGATATCTTCAAGTGAGTCCTTAGGCTTGATCGTGTGCATTTGCGTGTATGATTAGTGCATGATTAAGCCGGGGGCATCACATGACGTTGATCAGCTCACCTTCACAATTGAAAGCCCTTGCCATGGTGTGTGTATCTGGTGGTGCAGCAGCAACATCCGAGGTGGATGGCTGAACATCTTCGATGGCGGCATCGGCTTCAATCTGAAGAGTGGCTTCAGGCTGCGTATTAGCTTCAGCCATGATAACATCATTGGCTTCAGTATGTTTGTCAATAGCAGCAACATCACTGGCTTCAGTCACTGGGGGGTCAGGCACAATCACTTCTGGAATAACAACTTGCTCTTATTCTCTTTCATCGGTTGATGCAGCCAGAATATCTTCAGCCTCTTTGGCTTCAGATTCTTGAGCAGTCTCTGAGGGGATGGCTTCAGGAAACACTTGACGTGCTACTGAGCTTGTGGCGTGCACATCCTCTTCAGGAATGCTGGATATGGAGACCGATGGCCTTGGGCCTCTGCGAAGCCTTCGGAATGAGGGCGAGGCTTGCGGTGATGGAGTAGTCTTCTCCATGTCTTCGGGGGTTGCTTTGGGTGTCTCAAGCACTGGAGTAGTGACATGAGTTGGTGGAGTACGCGATATGACTTCATGGAGTGGGGAGTTGGGGTGGTGCTCTTCCCATAACTCATCTTGTGCGATTGGCATCGTGGGACCGCCAATGCTGATCTGCTCACTGCTCGTGGGAGCAGGCGATGATACCGGATCCTGGGTCAGCAGTGGTACTTGAGGAAGGACTTCATCATCATCTCTGTCAACATTGTCTTCATGACCAATGTCTTCAGCTGCGGTGGTGTCAACAGCTGGAATCTCTTTAGTGTCATGGGCCTCTGTCGGAGCAGGCTCATTCACAACCATGCGACGGTCTCGGTGGGAGGAAGTTGGTAGGGTAACTGATATGGGTTCTAAAAGCAGTGGCTCTTGAGGAGCAGATGAAGCTGTTGGTGCTTGAGCCCTTCTTGAAGCCTTTAAAGGCTTTGTCTTCTGCTTCTTCAGAGACGGAGCGGCATCAGAGGCTTCTTGATGCTTGCGCTTCTTTGCTTTAGCCTCTGCTTGCTTGGTCCTCTTCCTTTCAGAAGTAGCGGATGGAACCTTAGGCTTCGGACCAGTCATGCTAGCAGGGAAGACAATCATGGGCCTGTCTTGCCTTGGAGCCTCAGCTGGCTTCTTCTTCTTGGCAGCCAACTTGGGGTCAATGCCTGGACGCCCAAGTGCCTTTCTCTTCAAGGCTTCATTGTGAGCCTGAACACATTTCTCAACATAGTATTTGAGGCGATCTCGAGATCCCTTGGCTTCATCACGACGCTTGAGAAACTCTGCCTTGAGGTCAGCCATCATCAACTTGAAGTTCTGAACATCAGTGACACTGAGCTTGGCCATGTGCTTCTTGAAGACAGCCTTCTCATGGTCAATCTTGTTTTTCTGCTGAATGACCTTTTGAGCAATGGCGAGCTCTTTGGCAATGCATCCTTGGAACATCACACTGATGCCAATGGGCAGCTGCAGATCATCAATGGTAAGAGAGGTGTCTTCAAACCATTCATCAATGAAGTTGTTCAATATATCAGCTTCAAACAAAGGCAAATCCTTGAAGATTTCGACCTCCTGTTTACTCCTGATCAGCAGCTCAAGGGCATCATCAGCAAGATCTTCATCACTGGACAGATCTATCACATCTTCATCATTGCGCAGTATGCTTGCTGGAGTAAGGCCTTGCCCTGAGATTTTCTTTGTCTTCGCAGAAGTGCGGGACAAGTCTTCAGAATGAACACTTGATTCAGGAGGTGCAGTTTTCAGTGGTTTCACCCTTGAAGCTTTTGCTGCAGTTGTAGGCTTTGAAGCCTTTGCCTTCTTGGTAGGCTTCGAGCGCTCGGGAGCAGCAGTCTGTTCTTCTTCTTCAGCAACATCTTCAACGTTGGCTCTCTGCACAACACAATGTGCCAGAAATGAAGCAAACTCATCAAATGGGCCAATGAGATTTGGTTCGGCTTCACGACTGTCATCGGGCCTTGGCTCAGCTGGTCCTGGGTTGAAGTCAGTCCCAAGATCCTTCTTGTTTTGGACTACAGAAGCTTTGGCGAACTAATAGTTGGCTTCAAATAGATCATCTTCACGACACCATCGCAAGCTGGATGGGTCAGCAATCTGGGGCATTGGCCGCCTCACCATGCAAGGGAAAAAGCCTTTCTGAATGGCTTCAGCCTTGGTCTTGGGGTGAAGCTTCCTGTATACAATATCAGCCCAAGGTGGCCTCACAACATTTTTGTCAGCGTACTCGGGGGTCACAAAATTGTACAGAAACCATTGCTTTGCCCAATATCTGCGAATCCATTGAACAAGAGATTTGCGCTCTCCATAGCTTTCTTCAGGATCAGACTTGTACATCTCGTATATTTCTGGAGGCAGATCCTTGGCAGTGTTATCACGGTGTTGTCTGCCCCCCTTCTTTGTAGATTTCCCACTTGCCATTGGCTTCACAAAGGTGACAGGCTTCGCTTTATTGGTTAAACAAGAACTAGCTTTAGGAGATTCAATATGATGCTGTAAGAAGTCTGTAAATGAATTCAGACTATGAGAACCAAGAGACTCGCCCACGGACATGTAACTATGACAACATTAGAGATGCGGGGGAAGTAGGAGAGGTCATATGCAATCTCAGAGGATTTTGAAGATAAATTCAGTTTGAAGACATTGACCTCATAGTGCGAAGACATTCACTTATAGAGATAAGTTGGTTCCAGATTTGTACGAATCCACGAATAGGTACAAGTGAGGAATCAAACTAGTTGTGAAGCATAAGTGAAAGTACTTGCAAATAATGAGATGCAGATAATGGAAGATCCAGATTTGGAAGTGACAAAACAACTTTCCGAAGATATAGAAAGTTTAGCGGATCAAACGTGCGGTAAAAACTAGGCTTTTAATTACCGCTCAAGAACAGTCGAGGAACTGCTAGACGAGTTTGGAGAGAGGCCGAGCAGTTCGATCTCCCGCGCCCTAACTTGGTGGCGGAAGACACCTACGATGGCGGTGGGAAGAAGAGGTCCGCGACTGGCATGAAGACGACGACGGAGAAGTCACGGCAGCGAAGCGCTTCATCTCCGGCGACGACGAGAGCTAGCGATGGCGCTAGGGTTTTGAGCGAGACAACAAAGGGAGTAAGATTTAATGACCATGGGGGCTGTGTATTTATAAGGAAGGAGGTGGAGCAGTGAAATTACTCAGCTGCCCCTGGTGATACGCATCTGGGCGACGCATGCCACGCATGCAATAGTTTAAAAACTGTGGTACGACCCCATGTACACTTGGTATGACGGGCGGTCGTTCTGTCTTCTCCGGATTCCGGCATAAAGGATAATAATATTAAAAGCATTTTAAAATTTTGTCTCTAAATCTTTGACTGACAAGGACACAGTGAAGACAATCGACACGCGTAAATAGAATGCATATGAAGAGTTAGAGAGAGTGGGAGAGATAAGCACATATGGGGTAGGGGTCCGATCACATTCACTTAGAGCAGAAAAGGCAACTTTGAAGCCATAGCTATAAGTGAATGTTGTAGAGGACAGAACATATATATAAATGGATAGATAGGCAATGAACTTCAAATCAAACATTGTGAAGATGAATCATGAAGATAAACCAATGTTGAAGACAAAAGAAGATAATACAATATGACGCCAGACTGAAATCTTCAAGAAAGATTGGTGGTGGCGTTACCCACCATATAGGAAGTATTAGACCCAAACACGGCGCACAATTATCGTGGCGCTTCGAAGTCAAATTCCACATTAATGTCTTCACACTTAGAGTGTATGTCTTCATGAATTGAAGACATACGTTACTTTGTGTGTTGCGCACCTAAGTCATCAACATGCATAAGCGTTAGGACGTGTGTCCATTCACAGGACATTTGAGGATTCTAAGATATTTAGCTCACACCGCAGCTTGCAAAACCTTTTCTCGTCCAAGGGCTTCGTGAAGATATCTGCCAATTGCTCTTCAGTGTTGACGTGAATGATATCAATGTCTTCCTTCAACACATGGTCTCTGAGAAAGTGATGACGGATCTGAATGTGCTTTATCTTCGAGTGCTGAACTGGATTGTGAGCAATCTTGATGGCGCTTTCATTGTCGCAGTAGAGGGGCACCTTCTTCTTGTTGATGCCATAGTCCTTGAGAGTTGGCTTCATCCAGAGAAGCTAAGCGCAACAAGATCCAGCAGCAATGTATTCAGCTTCAGCAGTAGAGAGTGACACACAGTTCTGCTTCTTTGAAGACCAACAGACAAGAGATCGTCCAAGAAAATGACATGTGCCTGATGTAGACTTAGGATCAACCTTGTCACCAGCATAATCAGCATCTGAGAATCCAACTAGATCAAACTCTGAGCCCTTTGGATACCATAATCCTAGCGTTGGGGTGTGAGCCAAATATTGAAGAATTCGCTTCACCGTGAGGTGATGCGATTCCTTTGGTGCCGCTTGGAATCGGGCACACATGCAAACGCTAAGCATTATATCTGGCCTAGATGCACATAAGTACAATAAAGAACCAATCATGGAGCGGTATACCTTTTGATCGAACTCTTTACCATTGTCGTCGGAGCCCAATTGACCTTTGGTTGGCATTGGTGTCGTGTACCCTTTGCAATCTTGCATTCCAAACTTCTTTGGGCAATCTTTGAGATACTTTTCTTGAGATATGAAGATGACATTGCTTTGTTGACGGATTTGAAGACCAAGAAAGAATTTCAGCTCCCCCATCATGGACATCTGATATTGCTCTTGCATCATATGACCGAATTCATCATTGTATCTTTGGTCAGTGCAGCCGAAGATAATGTCATCCACATAGATTTGGCATACAAACAGTTCTCCATCATATGTCTTCGTGAAGAGAGTTGGATCTAAAGAACCAGGTTTGAAGACTTTGCTCTTCAGGAATTCTTTGAGTGTGTCATACCAAGCTCAAGGTGCTTGTTTGAGGCCATACAACGCCTTGTTGAGCTTGTAGACCATGTCAGGATGCTTTGGATCTTCAAAACCAGGTGGTTGAGCTACATATACTTCTTCTTCAATTTTTCCGTTGAGGAATGCGCTCTTCACATCCATTTGATATAGGAGGATGTCATTTTGATTAGCATAGGCTAGTAGTATGCAAATGGCTTCATGCCTATCCACTGGAGCAAAGGTTTCGTCGAAGTCAATTCCCTCCACTTGTGTGTAACCTTGCGCAACGAGACGATCTTTGTTTCTGATGACTTGACCATGTTCATCTTGTTTGTTGCGGTAGATCCATTTGGTGCCAATGATATTATGCTTGCGAGGATCAGGACGCTTGACTAGCTCCCAGACATTGTTGAGTTCAAATTGTTGAAGCTCTTCTTGCATAGCTTGAATCCATTCAGGATCCATGAAGGCTTCATCAACTTTCTTGGGTTCGGATATGGAGACAAATGCAAAGTGCCCACAGAAGTTTGCTAGTTGCGTAGCTCTTGATCGAGTAAGCGGACTAGGAGCATTGATGCTATCAATTATCTTCTCAATCTGAACTTCATTAGCCACACGAGGATGAATAGGGCGAAGACTTTGCTGTTGCTGATCATTGTCTTCATCTTCAGCATTGTCTTCATGCTCAGCATTGTCTTCATGTTGAGTAGGAGCAGGAATGACAACTTCCTCTTCTACTTGTTCCTCGGTGGGTATGATTTCTCCAGTTCCCATTAGCTTGATAGATTCACTAGGAGAAGCTTCATCTAGCACATTTGGCAGGTGCTCTCTTTGCGAGCCGTTAGTCTCATCGAACCGCACATCCATAGTTTCAACCACTTTATAGTGAAAGAGGTTGAAGACTCTGTAGGTGTGCGAATCCTTTCCGTAACCAAGCATAAAACCTTCATGTGCTTTCGGTGCAAATTTGGAAGTGTGATGTGGATCCTTGATCCAGCACCTAGCACCGAAGACTTTGAAATAACTTATATTTGGCTTCTTACCAGTGAGTAGTTCATAAGATGTCTTCTTGAAGAATTTATGAAGATATACTCTGTTGATAATGTGGCATGCAGTATCAATGGCTTCAGGCCAGAACTTTCGCGGAGTCTTGTACTCATCAAGCATTGTACGGGCCATCTCAATAAGAGTCCTGTTCTTGCGCTCCACGACACCATTCTTCTGAGGAGTGTATGGAGTGGAGAGCTCATGAGTGATGCCCAGAGTGTCAAGATAGGTGTCGAGGCCAGTGTTCTTGAATTCAGTGCCATTGTCACTCCTGATGTGCTTGATCTCGATGCCATAGTTATTCATGGCGTGATTGTCAAATCGTCTGAAGACATCCTGCACTTCAGTCTTATAGAGAATTATGTGCACCCAGGTATATCTAGAATAATCATCAACAATTGCGAATCCATAAATATGTGCAGTGGTAGTAAGGGTAGAGCAATGAGTAGGGCCAAATAAGTCCATGTGAAGCAACTCGAAGGGATGTGAAGTCGTCATGATCGTCTTCGAGGGATGTTTTGCCCTAGTCATCTTCCCGGCTTCGCAAGCACCACATAGATGGTCCTTCTTGAATTTGACGCCCTCGATGCCAATGATGTGCTTCTTCTTCACAAGAGTGTGCAAGTTCCTCATGCCCGCATGTCCTAGCCTTCGATGCCAAAGCCAGCACTCTGAAGCTTTTGCTAGAAGACATACGGCAAGCTGTGGTCCTGCGGAGAAATCTACCATATACAGATCACCTCTTCGATAACCTTCGAAGACTTTAGATTTGTCAGAAGCCATTAGCACAAGACATCGATATTTTCCAAATATCACAATCATGTCAAGATCACAAAGCACTGAGACAGACATGAGGTTATATCCAAGGGATTCAACAAGCATCACTTTATCCATGTGTTGATCCTTTGAGATAGCAACCCTATCTAGACCCAATACCTTGCTTTTACCAGTGTCAGCAAATGTGATATGGCTTTTCGTGGACGGTCAAAGAGTAGAATCCATGAGAAGACTTTGATCACCAGTCATGTGGTTAGTGCATCCACTGTCCATGATCCATTCAGTAGCTTTCGGAGTGGTACCCTACAGTGCAGTTAGTAGGATAGGCTTCACAAAGAGTATTGTGAAGGAGAAACATTTGACGGCATAGGCTATTATGAAATGTACGATTCTTTGATGGTAAGATAGGATGTTCATCAAGAAATCCATGGACGAAGTAAATGGTAAGACCATTTTGGCATTTTATCTTGCGTCCAACAAGATGTTTCAGGTCCCCAACATTGTCTTCAGAAGCCAATGATTTTCGGCTCGAGACCCGACCCTGCAAGAGAAATTAATTCTTCTTAACCACCCACATCTGAAGGGGTGGCTTATAAGCAATGAGTCTAAGTGCAGCACTTGAGAATTTTGGCTTTGAAGCCCTAGCAAATAGTTTTGCAGGAGGTGTATAGTACTCAAAAGAATATGCAGAAAAGTTCTTTGACTTGTGAACATAGCGGTTCGAGGAAACACGCTCATATTCATGAGTCTGAGTATAGTTTCCCTGCAAAACATTGGTGTTAGGGTGACCATATGAGGTCCTCTGTCTGTATGAAGCCTTTGGGTCATATGAAGCCTTTGGTCTGGGATTTGTCTTCTTCCCTGGTGGTGTCACGAAGACATTCACGGGAAGCTTCTCAAGATGACTTTTAGGAACCCAGATCTTCTTCATAGGTGACCCATTCCTACAGTTAGTTCCAATAAACCTAGCAAACACTTCACCGTTCTGATTCTTGAACAATTTATACTTTGAGTCAAATGACTCATCAATGATAATGGGGTTAGCACAGGTGAAGCGAGATAAGGTGGATGGGTCCACTAAAGGGCCCTTTGCAGCAACCCATGTGGTTTTGGGGTACTGCTCAGGCTTCCAGTAGGACCCATCAACATTCATTTTCCTCTCGAACCCAACACCCTCTTTCCTAGGGTTTCAGTTCAGAATCTGCTTCCTTAGGACATCACATAAAGTCTGATGCCCTTTGAGGCTTTTGTATATGCCTGTTTCAAGCAATGTCTTCAACCTGGCATTCTCATCAGCAATAGTAGTGGCATCCTCAGAAGAGGGGTTAGTTACCACATCAACAGTTGAAGATATTGCAACTTCAGAAGTAGTAGAACATTCAGCAATAGAGATAGCATTGTCACGCTCAAGACATTTTAAGCAAGGTGGCACAAACTGTTCCTGAGCGAAACTAATCTATTGAGCGAGTAGTGAATCGTTTTCTTTTTGAAGATCTTCATGAGACGCTCTCTGTCGGCGTACGACACCTATGGGATCCGAAGGACCCCTTTACGGTTCGGCAGGGAGAGAGGTATGCACAAAGAGCAGAACTGATGATCAACGCGAGGGGATTTATACCCAGGTTCGGGCCGCTGAGAAGCGTAATACCCTACTCCTGCTTTAGTTTATTATCAGTGTTTTCGTCCCAATTCTTGGAGCGCTTGCAATGAACAGTGTGTTCGTGCAGCAGCTACGCATGCAGAATGGGCCGAGAGTGTTCTCCTCCCCTGTAGCAGTTGCCTTGGGCCTCCTTTTATATGCTCAAAGGGGTCACCACAGTGGCAAACTGTTGATATGTGAGGTGTAAAGTAGCTATAGGGTTATCATACCTAACCACTGATGGATTAGGACAAATGCATTTAATGCACTGTGAGGTGTCCGTTTAGGTGTCCCTACTTTCTTGGGGATGGAAAAAGGGGCCATCCCATCAACACCGCTTAAGCTCGCCTCCACTAGCGCCTGGCCACGCATCCAGAGATGGGACCAGAATGCCAGGCTGGTCGCTGCGCTGAAGCGGTGGCACAGTGGCGGAACCTTGCCGGGGTGCGAATCTTGCCGGGCCCCGTAGGCTACCTCGGCAAGATCTTGCCGGGAGCCAAGCCTCTGGTCTCCAGGTCTCCTTATCTTCTGATTCTTGGCTTGAATGTCTCTTTGATAACCTTGGATTAATCTTCAGTTGTTCCCCGACAAGCCTTGCCGCAGGTATGGCTACAACTGCTCATGCACAAGTACGGGGCACTAAAGGCCCAATATTTAGTGCACCGACAGGAGCCCCCAGGCCTAGGCCACACACGAGTGCGAGGCGTTGTTGGGCTAGGCCCAAATAGTGCATGGGCACGCGTGGCAGGGGTTAACTGCTTGTAATTATTCTGCTTACTGCGCTTCGCCACTACGCGCGTTGAATGCGCGACGTGGGAAGTGTGCACTGAACGGCCGCGGCCGCAGCGCGCTCGTATAGGTGTATTCACATTGGGCAGTAAAAGAGGCAGCCTCACTCCTTCCCCGTAAAAAGGAATCCGCAGAGGCGCTGCCCATTTACCCCCTCTTCTTTCCAATCTGGAATCCGCCATTACTCTCTTTCCCCCCCGAGACCAGAGCAGAACTTCTCCTCATCCGCTCACCGCCTCCGCACCCGCTCTATCTTCGGCTTCCGCCTTCGCAATCGCCATGCCGTCCAAGGCTAGCAAGGGCAAAGACAAGAGCAAGGAGATGAAAGCCGATGTCCCGGAGAGCGAGCTGGCGAAGATGCGGAAGAAGTACATCGTCTTTGCTCTGACGCTCGACGCAAAAGCCTTGAAGAACCGGTACCAATGCATGTGGGCGAGGGAGACGCAGGCTCACCCCGCAACTCGCGTGGCCCTAGGTTCTTCTTCCAAAGGTGGACCAGATAAATATCCCTTCTTTGTCGCTTACTTTTATTGCGGGCTCTGTCCTCCATTCTCCGATTTCTTTATTGACATCATGTACACATACGGCTTCCGTCTTCTGGATTTCACGCCGAATGCCGTAACATGCATGTCTATCTTTGCTCATCTTTCCGAAAACTTCGCTGGAGTAGTGCCCAACACTGCCCTTTTCCACCATTACTTTGTTCCTCGCATCCAAAAAGGGGACGCCCTTTCCGGTTCTATCGCCTAGATCCCAAGGGCATGGAACAAGGAGATATATCCAGATGGGGTTTACCGCGAGAAGTGGGAAGAATGGCGGTCCGAGTGGTGCTGGATCAAGGAAGCAGATCCCCATCCATTCTGTTCGCCCCGACAGCAGAAAGTGGTCCGTGGCGAGGACTGGAGTAATCTCGATGCTCAAGATGACAAGCTCATGATCGCCACCACCAGGATCCTCCGCTTGAAAGCTGCTGGGCTCACAATAGAGATGATTGGCTCTAACTTCCTCCGCCGCCGCATCGCCCCTCTGCAAAATAAGGGGAGACCAGCTTGGGAGTTCCAGAATGCGGCAGACATCATGAGGCTGCGCCCCGGATTAAACAGTAACTTGACAATCATGCAGCTTGCCGCTCTCCGCCACAGGCTATTTCAGCGCAATGACAAGCATAAGTTGCTGGCGAGAATTATCCCTTTGTGCAACAACTCCGCCCTGGGGTCAATCATCGCCACGATGCCGATGTTCAATGCTCATGGCCTTGACGCGACTTGGGTCGAGCCATCTGCGGAGGAGGCACAAAAGTTCTTTGACAACTTGTCGGAGAGGGCCATCCGGGAAGAAACAAGATTCGTCCGCACCACCACCGATGAAGAAGTGACGTATATCGCCACTAGGGTGGAAGAGGCGAACCTTGCCGCGGAGGCCGGCGACGTCGGCTTCACAGAATGGGAAACCAGCGACGCAGAGGTCGTTTTGGAAGAGAATCCTGCCGGGAAGGATAAGGCTGCCGGGGAACAGGGCGGCACAGCCACCGAAAGCTCATCTGATGAGGACGCAACCGAAGAACAGCCACAAGAGGAGCCCCCAGCTCCAAAGAGGGCAAAACGTGTCCTTCGGAAAGCCGTCTCTGGTGCCCCAGCAAATCAACCTTCTTCGAGCAGTGATGCTTCCGGCAAGAAGGCGGCCGGCAAGGCTGCACCGCGGCAAGGAGTTCGACAACAGCCCGTGCGGCGCACGACACACACACCTGCGGCAACCACTGGGGTGGCAGGGGCGTCTCACACAACAGCACCAGAGGTTGAGGCGGCAGAGTCACGCCAACCCCCTGCACCTGCTGCAGCCAAGCGACCCAGGACTCCTCCTCCGCCTCCCCGTACGGACGCTGCAACGGAGGTCGATTTCGACATCTTTGGTTTCAGCCCGGAACGAGAAGAGGAAGAGTAAATATCCTGTCACAGCCTTTATCTCCCAAATTCTGAATTCAATTGACCTCATTGTCTCGCTTTGTCTTGTCTCTGCAGTGACGAAGAAACTTTGGCGGAAAGGATGGCGAAAAGGGTGAAGACTTCCACGGGTGACGAGCCCCCGACAGGCTCTGCGAGCGTGCCAGCAACTATCGTCATCAGCCCAGAGCTTAGCCCTCAACGCAGCCCCCAGCGCAGCCCCCAGCGTGAGTTCACTACTCATGTTCCGCTGGCGGGTGCTGAGGTTTCTACCTTTGCCGCTAATATCTTTGGACTTGCAGGAGAAGGACAGCAACAGGGAGAGTCATTGGAGGACGCCCCCGTCGTGCCGGCCCCGTCAACTACGCCGCCCGCAAGCGCATCTCCGGCAAGAGCTCCTACCGACGAGCCAACCTTGGAAGTGGAGGAGCCGGCAAACATGGGCACCGGCAACCTTTCCCCGGCAACCAATGTTGCCGGGAGGGATGAAGCCACCCCTCAACAGCGTTGACGCAGGTGACTGTTTGCCTTAGAGCACTTGTCATTCTTTCCTTTATCTTTCTCTCTCTTTGTTTTCTTGGACTTCAATCTTGATCTTATTCTGTTTCCCTCCTTCGTCCTCCAGAATTCCCTGTGATGGAACACATGGACATCGACGTTGTCATCGAGGAGACCGCCAGAGATACCGCCGCCAAAGCTGACAAGATCGCTGCTAGCGAGGTCGCCAAAGACGCCACTGTCGAGGTCAGCGAAGCTGCTGCCGAGGAAGCCCCCAAGGGATTTGCCGAGAGGGCCGGCGAGGAGACTGATGACCATACTGACGGCATTCCTGCCACAGGAGCGCTAGGCGCTACACCGGCCACAGAGCCCCCAGCCACCGGTGAGACGATTGTCGAGGATCAACCATCGACATCCAAGGGTCCCTCATCGAGCAAATATCTCAAGGTTGGTGACAACTTATTCATCAACTTGCCGGGGACGGCAAGTATTGGAGCGCTGACCGAAGGGGAAACCTTTGATGAAGAAATCATCACCGCTGCCGGGCTCGAGATCATCGATGAACCAAGCGCCAGCAGCGGCAAATCTGAAGAAGATCAGCTCCTTCAGGCTATGGGCGATAATTTCCGCAAGCTCCAAGCACTCCATCATGCTCGAAAGGAGAAGGCGGATTCCAGAGCTGCAGTTGTCAAAGCAGCCGAGGCGGATTTCCAGAAGCGCATTGAGCAAATGCAGATCTGGTACACTGAGGCCCTTCAGGAGTTAACTGCCAGCCAGGAACAAGTGAGCCAAAGCTGGACGGAGCTCCTCCTGAGGCAATCCGACATAGAGAAGGCGCAAGAGGAAAAGGCGCAAAGGATTGCCGCCGAGGAAGCCCTCTTGACGGAGTGCCGCATTGGGCTTGATGCTCACGAAGAAGATCTTGCCGCGCGCGAGCAAGCACTTGCTGCCAAACTCCACGGCAAGGATGAAGAAGTTGAAAAGCTTGTCGCGCAGCGGACCCAGGAGCTGGAGCAGAAACACAAGGAGGCGCTCGAAGCTTCAACTGCAGATCACGCCAGCAAGCTCAAGGAAACCATCGATGTCGCTGAGGCTGCAGAGGCCGCCAAGAACGAGCTGAGCAACAAGGTGAAGAAGCTGGAAGCGGATCTTGAGGAATACAGCAAGGGGCTCTCGATGCTCAAAGGCGACAGGGAGAAAACTCTCCACAGCCTGGCGGAGATGCAAATTGCTATATCCGACAAGACCAAACAGCTCTCTTCAGCCAACGATGCCATTGCCGATCTGAGGCTGAAACTAACCACGCTGGAAAAGTCTCTTGAGGACGGCAGGGCTCGCGAGAAAGCCCTGAGCAAAGATCTTTAGGATGAGAAGAACTTGCTTAAGAGCGCTGCCGCCGCCCAAATTGACTATGAGAAGGGTGTGAAAATCTGGACTGATCACCTTGTCGACACCGCGGAGAGGCTCACGGCACAACTGTCAACCATGGGCCAGGATGGCCTGCAAAACTTCAGGTATTCCTCTGAAGAAAGGATATCCTCGAGCGCCAGGCTGACCATGTTCTTCGAAAGCACCATTGATGCTCTGAAGATGCTACAGTCCAACCGAGCGACCCAACTGGCCAATGAATCCCGCAAGCTTTGCCGGGCCGTCCTCTGCAAGGTACTCATCAAGGTGGTGCATAAGAACCCTGGCGTTGATCTCACCAACGTGCTCGACCGCTTGCCGAAGGATGCAGATCTCAAGGCACTTGAGGAGCTTGTCGCGCCCATCCTTGAGAAGGTAGATTCAATCAAGAGGGTCGAAGGCCAACGCAGGGACTAGCCGTCTTACTTTTCCTTGCCGCCACCATTCCATGCCAAAGACAATTTAGTCTTAAGTTAGAACTACGGCAACTATCGATGTAATATAACTTGCTATGATTGAATACATGCATGCTATTTCCCCTATCTGATTTCTTTCCATATGGTATACGCCCTACGCTAACTGGAAACTTGCTGGCGCGCAACCTGCCGCGAGTGCTGGGTGCGGGACTTCAGCAGCCTGCTGGAGGTGCAGCAGCCGGCAAGACACCTTGGCGCTCTTGGTGCAGCCACTTAGACTGTTGAGCGGGCTCGAAACAAAATAAGGGCGCAACCAATTACGACAAGGGTTCCTTCGCGTGCAGGTTTTCCATACAAGGGCCGAAATCGTCTAAAGAAAATAGCCTGATCGTAAAAATTGAAAAACTTGCTCAAAGTTTCGCAACTTAGCTTTCTGTCGCTGTACTCCTTCCGGCAAGACATCAATTCTGAACATCACCCATTGGTATTCCATACCTGCCTTCCCCCCCCCCCCCCAGCAAACTTGTGCGCGAATGAATCTTCTATCCTTTGAGAAAAAGAAAGAAGAGAAAATAAAGATATGGAACCTTGGTGGTTTGTTAATGCTTACCGGGAGCAAGTGTCATACAATATCTCAGACAAGCATGCATATATATAAACATGGAAATCAACAAGAAATGTACAACACTTAAGCTTATTCAACTGCGCACAGGGTCTGCGCCTGGCTTTGTACAAAGGATTATATGCCTTGCCGGCAAGACTCGTACAAAAGGAGGTTGTCGGGAGCCCCCGGCAACCGCGCCTTATGGGTAGAACTTGCGAAGATGTTCGATATTCCAAGAGTTACTCACTAGTACGCCATCCTCGGTCTCCAGGCGGACAGCGCCGGGCCTGGTGACTCGTACTACCCAATAAGGGCCTTCCCACTTTGGCGTCAACTTGTTTGAATTCTTGGCGGACTGAATCCGCCGAAGAACAAGGTTGCCTTCCTCAAGACTTCGGGCATGAACTTTGCGGCTATGATAGCGGCGCAAAGCTTGCTGGTAGCGTGCAGCTCGCACAGCAGCCTGAAGACGGTCCTCCTCAAGGAGCACAGCGTCATCTTGCCGCAGTTGCTCTTGCTCAAGCTCATCATAAGCGAGCACTCGAGGTGACCCGTATATGAGTTCCGTGGGGAGAACTGCTTCCGCTCCATAAACCAGAGCGAAAGGTGTCTGGCCAGTAGCTCGATTTGGTGTCGTTCTGATTGGCCAAAGAACCGCCGGCAACTCATCAATCCAGCGCCTTCCGCACTTTTTTAGCTTGTCAAAAGTCCTGGTCCTGAGACCGCGCAGCACTTCAGCATTAGCCCTCTCTGCTTGGCCGTTGCTTCTCGGGTGAGCAACAGAGGCAAAACAGATTTTGCCGCCAAGATCCTGGACGTATTGCATGAAGGTGCGACTTGTGAATTATGTGCCGTTGTCGGTGATGATCCTGTTGGGCACACCGAAACGGCAAACCATCCCTTTAAAGAACTTGACGGCTGATTGTGCTGTCACCTTCCTCACCGCTTCCACCTCCGGCCACTTTGTGAACTTGTCGATTGCAACGTACAAGTACTCAAAGCCCCCGGTAGCACGGGGAAAAGGGCCCAGTATGTCGAGCCCCCAGACCGAAAATGGCCAGGAGAGAGGGATTGTCTGAAGAGCTTGAGCTGGCTGATGCGATTTCTTTGAATGAAACTGGCACGCTTCACACTTGGTTACTAGTGCAGCTGCATCCTGGAGAGCAGTGGGCCAAAAGAAACCTTGTCGGAATGCCTTTCCGACAAGCGCTCTTGATCCTATGTGAGAGCCACATATGCCTCCATGTATCTCTGCCAACAGCTCCAGTCCATCTTCCCGAGGAATACACTTCAATTTCACACCGTTCAGTCTCTTCCTGTACAGAATGCCATCGACGAATTGGTACATGCTAGACTGACGGGCTACTTTTTCTGCTTCTTCCTGCTCCTCAGGGAGTTCTCCTGTCTGAAGAAAATGGACAATGGGTTGTGCCCAAGCTGGAGCCTGGGGCTCGACAACTAGGACTAAAGGCATCTCTTCTGCCGGGGGAACGTTTGTCTCGACTGCAAGGGCCTGAACCCCTGCTGTAGCCTGTTGTTCCCCGGCAGGCTTGCCGCTGATCCCGGCCACTTCCTTGCCGGCGGCTCCCGGGAGCTCTGCCGGAAAGTACTGACCAGAATTCAACTTCCTTCTCTTTTCTTGCCTCATCGATGGCGTTACAGATGGCTGAGTTAAATGGAGCACAAAAGTTCCTGGTTCCACAGGTAACTTGAGGGCAGCGCGCTTTGACAGGTCATCAGCAATATTGTTTTCGGCACGAGGAATGTGCTTTGTTTGCAGACCATCAAAGCGCTCTTCCATTTTTCTCACTTCATCCACATAGGCTTGCATCAATGGACTCTGATAATCTTTGTTGACTTGCCTGACAACAAGCTGCGAATCGCCTCTGATGATGAGCTTCTTGATACCAAGGTCCACCGCGATTCTGAGACCAGCAAGCGGGCCTTCGTACTCCGCAGTGTAGTTTGTCAAGCTCTCCCGGGGAAAATGCATCTGAATTACATACTTGAGGTGCTCTCCGATGGGTGCGACAAGCAGCACGCCAGCACCGGCGCCTTGCAATGAGAAAGCCCCGTCAAAGTACATAATCCATTCTTGATCTGTTTCCTTGCCGGGAAGAGTCGTTTCTTGAATCTCTTCGTCTGGCGTTGGGGTCCATTCTACAATGAACTCCGCCAAGGCTCTGCTCTGAATTGCTGAAGTACTTTCGAACTTGAGACCAAAGCTTGACAATTCCAACGCCCACTCCACAATCCTGCCGGTTGCCTCTGGATTTCGCAAAATCTGCTGCAATGGGAAGCGAGTGATGACGGTAATCTCATGTGCCTAAAAATAATGGCGCAGCTTCCTCGAGGCCATGAGAAGGCCGAAGAGCAACTTTTGCACACCAGAGTATCTCGACCTAGCTCCCTGTAAAAGAGAACTAACAAAATAAACTGGGCGCTGCACCATCTTCCTCTTTTGAACTGATTCCTCTGACTACGCAGATCCTGTCTTGCCGGTACCAGACCTTGCCGGGGAAGATCCCGGCGCGTCACTTGACGGTCCTGCCGTAGCCGTTGCATCCTCGTCAGCTTCTCTCTGCGCCACTAACGCAGCACTAACCACTTGATTCGTTGCCGCTAGATACAACAGCAACAGCTCTTGTGGCCTAGGTGCGGCTAGCGTCGGCGGAGAGGAGAGGTACCTCTTCAAATCTTGCAGCGCTGCCTCCGCTTCCGGAGTCCATCTCATTGGACCTGCCTTCTTCAAAATTTTGAAAAAGGGCAGGGCGCGCTCAGCGGATTTGGAGATGAACCTACTTAAGGCAGCAATGCAGCCGGCAAGACGACGTACATCCTTGACGCGTCTTGGTGCTTCAATCTGCTCAATAGCTTTGATCTTGTCGGGATTCACTTCGATTCCACGCTGAGATACAAAGAACCCAAGAAGCTTGCCGGAAGGGACGCCAAACACACACTTCTCAGGATTGAGCTTTAAATTGATCTTGCGCAGATTTGTAAATGTTTCTTCTAGATCTTGTATGAGCGTCGCTTTATCCTTGGTTTTGACAACTATATCATCCATGTATGCTTCCATATTTCTATGTAGCTGAGGTTCAAAACCAATTTGGACTGCTCTCGCAAATGTAGAGCCAGCACTTTTCAACCCGAAAGGCATCCGTATAAAGCAATACGTACCACATGGGGTGATAAATGCGGTCTTTTCTTCATCTTCCTTTGCCATGAAGATCTGATGATATCCCGAGTAGGCATCAAGGAACGACAGTAGGTCACAACCAGCAGTGGAGTCCACAATCTGGTCGATGCGCGGCAAGGGGAAAGGATCTTTTGGACAGGCTTTATTGATGTCATTATAATCAATACACAGCCTCCACTTCCCATTCGCCTTGCGCACTACAACCGGATTGTCCAACCACGTTGGGTGAAGCACTCCTCTGACCAAGCCTGCCGCCTCTAGCTTCCTGATTTCTTCGGCAATGAATTCTTGCCGCTCCAAGGCTTCCTTCCTGACCCTCTTCTTGACGGGCTGCGCGTGAGGACAGACAGCATGGTGGTGCTCAATTATCTCCCTAGGAACACCGGGGATGTCACATGGTTGCCATGCAAACTGAAAGTGCGTTATATCGACTAGAGGGGGGGTGAATAGGCGATTTTTACAAATTCGTCACCGAGGAATTTCAAGGTGAGGAAATTCTTAAGCAACGAACTACTTAGCAGCGGAATAAGTACTCAGATGCAAACATAACATGGCATAAGTACAGTCATCATGATGAAATGAAATAGGCACAGAGTACAGATAGCGTGAAACACAGGATAAGCAGGCTGAAGACTAAGTGACTGAAGAAATAGGATTGAGGAAATTGAGAAAGTCTTCAGTCAAAGTCTTCACACAGTAACGATCAAGTAAATCAACACATGAATGAGGAAATGAAAGGGTTGAGGAAATAGAACCAGTAGCTTGGTGAAGACAATGATTTGGTAGACCAGTTCCAACTGCTGTGACAGTTGTACATCTGGTTGGAGCGGCTAGGTATTTAAACCTGAGGACACACAGTCCCAGACACACAGTCCTCACCGTATTCTCCTTGAGCTAAGGTCACACAGACCTCGCCCAAACACTCGTGGTAAGTCTTCACAGGTGACTTCCAAACCTTCACAGACTCGGTCACTCGGCGATCCACAATTCCTCTTGGATGCTCTAGACCATGACGCCTAACCGTCTGGAGGATGCACAGTCCTCAAAGGTAACAAGCGTCGGTTCCACACAAGAACAATCTCTTCAATGATGCTCAATCACTTTGGGTTGTAGGTGTTTGGGTTTTTGGGTTTTTCCTCACTTGATGATTTTCGCTCAAAGTCCTCGGAGGATGGGATGCTCTAAATGACAAGTGTCAATCTATCTCTCGGAGCAGCCAACCAGCTAGTGGTTGTAGGGGCTGGCTATTTATAGCCTAGGGAGCAGCCCAACATGATAAGACATAAATGCCCTTCAATGATATGACCGTTAGGTGGGTAGGATATTTGGACAGCTGGCGCATAGCACAACAACGGTCGGAAATTTGAGCTCTCAAATTCCTTAGGGCTATCATGTTCCTCACTTGTAGGCAATCCGCACTGGCGAATTCCTAACTCCTCAGTCAGAACAAATTCCTCAGAGAACAGAAGAACTTCGTCTCTGTCACTGAAGAAATTGACTGAACTGTATGAGATTTCCAATGGCTTCACTCGAAAGGATTGGGTAGGTGTAGGATTTTGAGATGAGCATCACTTGGAAACTTTTCCTTAGTTTTACCTTGACCCCCTTTAACAGTACGGTGTTTCCTATGAATCAAGAAGAAGAAAATGAAACTACAAAAACAAAAGTCTTCACGCTTCATAATCCTCGCATGAATATCAAGTCTTCAAGGTCACACCAATTTCTTCACTTTCAAAGTCTTCAAGAAAACCAAAGTCTTCAACTGAAGACATTCATTTTTAGGGGTCGACTTTCATCGTAAATATCAAACTCGTCATAGACTTATAGAACCTGTGTAAACTCATAAACACATTAGTCCCTTAACCTATAAGTCTTCAATACACCAAAATCACTAAGGGGCACTAGATGCACTTACAATCTCCCCCTTTTTGGTGATTGATGACAATATAGGTTAAGTTTTCAACGGGGATAAACATATGAAGTGTAAATACTGATAATGAGGAATTTGATTGCAAGATATAGAAGAACTCCCCCTGAAGATGTGCATATTTGAGGAATTTTCTTTGAATAGCAAATGCACATTGTAGAGTAATATCATGGAGATCTCCTCCTATATCTTGTAATTCATACACGCATTTAACATATGATATGAAGAATTTGAAATGCATGATGAAATATGGTGTCTGACGAAATTCAGCATGCGTGCATTAAGGTACTTGAGGAAATAAGCATGCAGAAAGCAGTTCAAAAGTATCAGACCACCATAGGACTTAAGTTTACAACTCATCAGAGCAAACACCTCAGAAAAGCAAGAGTTGTAACTTAACAGAAATATAGCCCATATATAAGACCCGCTTGAAGACTAACTCAAATTTCTCCCCCTTTGTCATCGAATGAACAAAAGGGACGAAAAATGAGGACTAACGCCCCTGAAGAATATCATCATGATGTCGATGGAGGAGCGCCAGCGTTGTTGGGGTCATCCGTTGAGGTAGGGCCTGCCGTGGTGTCGTTCAAGTCTTCAGCTTCATCCGTCTCGCTTGATGAAGAATATGAACTGGCAACAAGCTGAGGAACTTTAACCTTCTTGAATTTCTTCGAAGGTGGCTGAGACCAGTCAAAGTCCTGTTGGAAGCCCATCTCCTTGAGATCTTCAGCACTATGAAGATTCGATGGAATAGCCCAAGTGCGGTCAAAGACTTCATGCAAGTAGTAGTGATTCTTCTTCACAGTGTTTTGAGTGACTGTCATGTTCTGAAGAATTGCACCAAACTGACGCTTGACCCACTTGTGATTTCGATCAACTTTCTGATGAAGACTAAGGATAAGTTCACTATCAGTCATCACATGCGGAGCTGTGGCTTGAGGATTTTGTTCTGAAGCTTTGGCGGCAGAATCTTGTGTTGCAGAGTCATCATTGGTGGAATATGAAGTAGCTTTGTGAAACTGTCCATCCAATGGACGAGTACCTTCATCAATAACTGCAGCCTTGCCCTTCTCATCAGTTGAGGAAATAGTCCGTTTGAGGACTTCAATAGGGGGCAAATAGCTGAGATGATTTTGAAAGTCAGCCTTATAATGAATTGAAGACCTTGATATGATGAACTTCATGATCCAGGGAGCATAAGGCTTCAACTCAAAAGGTGACAGAGCAGCATTGGCCAAAGTCCTCATGAAGAAATCGTGGTAGTTGATAGGAATACCATGAATGATATTGAACAGCAGATTCTTCAAAATGCCAACAATCTCTTTGTCATCAGAGTTGTGGCCCTTGAGTGGACTAAGGATTTTGGTCAATATGCGATAAATCGTCCTTGGCACATAGAGCAATTCCTTGACAAGGAATTTGGTCCTTGGAGCTTGGCCTGGCTTCAAAGGCTTCATCAGCACTTGCATCAGATGATCGGATAGTTCAGGTTCAACATAGAGAAGCCTTGCACCTTCAGCGGGAGGACTGACTGGGACGACATGAAGCAATTCAGAGGCCGGTGCTTTGAAATGAGTATTATCGGTCATCTAGTCCAATACCCATGAATTGACATCATCAACATTTCCAGTAATATGCAGCATGGCGAAGAATTGAAGAATGAGTTCTTCATTCCAATCATAGATGTCGGTGCAGAAGATGAGTAACCCAGCGTCATGAAGAACACTAAGGACTGGGGTGAAGCACGGCAGCGATTCCATATCCACATGAGGAATTTGCTCATGGTCAAAGATCTTGTCCTTATCAAACAATAGTGAGGAATAGAAGTTCATCTGGCTAGCAGTCCAGAAGCGCTTGCGACGAAGTCGAGCAGAGTCATAGGGATTGTAGTCAGTGAAGAATATGTGCTCATTGAAGAAATCTACAACATTGAACTTCTGCTTCTTGGAGTGAGGGTTCTGTGGCTTGGGCTGAAGATTAACAGTTGAAGTCTTCACAGCCTCTTGAGGTATTGCCACTGGAGCCACAGGCTGAGGAATTTCAGGAGCAAAGGCATCAGCAGCAGCCTTGGCCTCCATTTCTTCAGAAACATGTACATCAGCACTAGTGGCTGGAACTTCTTCAGTTTGAGCAGGGGACTAAGGAATTTTTTGCAGTGGAGTCGTCAGTGGTGAATTGGGGTGATGACTTTCCCAGTAGTCATCATTCAGAATTGGTGTAGTACACCCAATGTCCACATCTTCATCTTCATCATCAATTTCCTCAACGCCTGCCTCTTTAGTTGTGAACTGAGGCATGGGCGATGATACCAGCGGAGTTGAAGTGATATTGTCCACTTCAATTTCTTCATCTAACTGCTCTGTCGAAGCAGCAGAAGGATCTTCTTCATCAGATTCACTTGGAATTGCATATTCCTCACCAAAGGGAATAATCTCCTTTGATGGCATGCTTGATATTGGAACAGCATCTATAGGATTTGTATAAGAGCTCGTCAAAGTCTTCACTTTCTTTGGAGCTGAAGACTCTGAGGAGGCAGATGCTTTCCTTTTCTTCATAGCTGCTCGCTCCGCAGCCTTGGTTTTTTTCGCTTCTGTTGCAGAAGGAAGGTTGATGCTTGTCATTGGTGTAGGAGGAGCAGAGGAAATTGGTTGAAATCCTTCAGGCACAACTGATGCAGTTGCCCTGGCATTTTCTTTAGAGACTGGAATTTCTTCATCAGCCCTGGTGCTTTCATTTTCTTCGACAGTCTGATTTTCATCAGCTGTGCTTGCATGTTCTTCAGTAGGCTGAGCAGATGTTTCAGTCAGAGGAAATTTGGGTTGCGATGAAGCTGCAACATTTGGAGTGAATCCCTTTACCATTCTGATGAATCTGACTTTGGCACCTAGCCAATCTGCACGATATGCGTCAAATTCATCACTGAGTGCTTTGATCTCAGCCTGCATATTCACAAGTTCTTCAGGAGACATATTCACAACATGCTTCTTCAGAAAGCGCTCCTTCTTGTATTGAGCTTTCTTGACTTGCCTGGCCTTCTCAAATTTCCATTTTTCTTCAGCTATGAAGGCCGTCAACATGTGGCTCTGGCCAGGAGTGAGGTTCAATTCAGGCAAAGGAGTATTTGGATCCTTGTGCCATAGATCGATGTAATCAAGGATCTTCCTTGGATCCAGCATGAGGGGCACATCACTGCCTTTGGCACTAGCGGCCCTTTGTTGTCGATCTCTGATGATCTCAGCTAATTCTTCATCATCAGCTTCGTCTTCGCTTGATGGAACCTGAAAGGCGACCTGCTTCTTGTGAGGACTTGGCCTTATGCCTCGTCCAGCAGTGGCATTTTTCTTCAGCAAGGTCGGAGCTGTTGAAGACTGAGGTGGAGCTGAGGAACTTGCAGAGACTCCTGAAGCAATTGAGATTCCAGTAGTCCTTTGGCACGTGGCAAGATGCACAGGTGCTGAGGACTTTGCAGGAGCAGCTGAGGATTTTGCAACTGAGGGAGTTGGAGCTGCTTTTGAAGAAGTTACTTGAGGATCAGGCCGTGAGGGCATTGCAGCTGAGGATCTTGTCTTGACAGCTGGTTTCTTTGTCATAGCCTTCTTAGGCTTGCTAGCAGAGGCCTCAGTAGCGGCAGTAGCAGAATCTTCGTTGAATTTCTTCACTGCCTCTTTAGCCATTTTGGCCTGCTTGGCTTGACGCTTAGCCCACTCCTGAGGAAATTCCTCACCTCTTCTGATGCTTGTGGGATCAGCTTCTTGGCCTGGAGCCAATGGAGGTCTTGGACATGGAGGGTCAACAGCGAATTTCTTCATGTACTTTGGAGTCACATATCGATACCCCCTCCATTCTCTTGCCCATCTCCTCTCAATCTTCTGAATGCGCACTTTGCGCTGATTTTTGTTCTCCTTGCCATGAGTTGCTTCATCAGGAGTACAATATTCATAATAGATATCTTCAGGGATCTCAAAAGCAGTATTTGTCTCTGGCCTCTTTCCTCCCTTCTGAGGTCTCTTCCCATCAGCCATTTTCTTCACTTAAGGATTTTGAACAATCGAATTTTCTGACGAGGTATGCAATTTTTCTTCAAGGAACATTGCAAATGAGTTAAGTTGATGAGAACCTAGTGATTCAGCAGCGGACATGTGTACCTGTGAACAGAATATAGGTGCGAAGAATTTGGAGAGGTCATATGCGTTCTTAGAAGTTTTTCAAAAGTATCAAGTTTGAGGAATTTGACCAGGGGTGTCTTGAGGAATTTCACTAAGCGTTCTTTGACTTAGGTTCCAGAGTTGTATAGATTGAAAATCCACACAATTGAGGAATCTTGAAGAAAAATGTTGCTTAGAGAAAAAGATCAAGAACAGAAGCAAGTTGGTGTTTAAGAACATGAAAGTTGAAGAATAAACACCTTTTGAAGATTTTGTGGAAATCATCAGAATCAACAAGGGTAGTAAAAATAGATTTTATTTACCCTTGACGAAGAACACGACGAACTGAGAGTAGCAGTGGAGAAGCTCGTCCGTTCAGATCTCCCACGCCCTAACTTGGCGATGGAAAACAGCTACGGCGGCGACGGAGTGAAAATTTCCGCGGCCGGCGTGAGTACGACGGCGACGAGGTCGAGGCAGTGAAGCTCTTCCTCACCGGTGACGATGGAGTGTAGCGGCGGCGCTAGGTATGAGAGCTCGAGCGAGGGGAGTAAGATCGAGCGGGGTAAATGAGATCTGAGGAGGGCGAGGGGTATTTATAGCCGAGGTGAAAAACTGCTCGTCCGAAGAAAATGGACGAACATGCCCCTGATCCTTCTCATCCTAACGACATGTGTCACCCACGTACTGTGAAGTGGAGATCGTGTTAGATCGTGGGTGAATAGATAAATCTTATCGAGGGATATGGAACGGTTTGAGTGGCAAAAGCCGAAAATTCAGATAAGAATATTTTAATGTTTCGTTAGCAAATTCTTCAGCTGTCAAGGACACAGTGAAGACTTTGAACGGGTTTCAAATAGAACGCACATGAAGAATTTGTGAACAGACTGGGTTGAGTTTAGCATAGAGGGGGAACGGGTCCGATCACATTCACTTAGAAGAAAATCAACTTGAAGAATTAGCAATAAGTGAATGCTGTAGAGGACATGAAAAACTCAATTATATATATATATAGTCAATGAAGAACACAGTCGGAAAGAGTGAAGACTTTGCAAAGTTGAAGAATTTGAACAACTGAAGATTTTCAATCAGAAGAAAAACTCAAATTGAAGATTTTCATCTTTTGTTGGTGGCGTGACCCACCGTGTAAGAATGGTGATTTCAGACGCCGCGTACAATTGTCGTAGGGCTCTGAGAATCAAATTCTTTGTTAATTTCTTCACACTTAGAGGGTTAGTCTTCATTGATTGAAGAAAAACGTTTCTTCGTGTGTTGCACATCTAATTCATCAATTTTGCATAAGTGTTAGGATGTGTGTCCTTTTCAAAGAACATTCGAAGATTCTAAGATATTTAGCTCACACCGCAACTTGCTAAATCTCTTCTCATCCAAGAGCTTTGTGAAGATATCGGCTAGCTGTTCTTCAGTCTTCACGTGCTCGATTGAGATGTCGCCCTTCAACACATGATCACAAAGAAAGTGATGACGAATCTGGATGTGCTTTGTATTTGAGTGCTGAACTGGGTTATGAGCAATTTTCATGGCACTCTTGTTGTCGTAGTAGAGTGGCACATTCTTCATGTTGATGCCATAGTCCTTGAGGGTTTGCTTCATCCACAGCAATTGAGCACAGCAAGAACCAGCAGCAATATACTCAGCTTCAGCAGTAGAGAGTGATACGCAGTTCTGCTTCTTCGAGGACCAACATACTAAGGATCGTCCGAGGAAATGGCATGTGCCTGATGTTGACTTGCGATCCACACGATCACCAGCATAGTCAGAGTCAGAATATCCAATGAGATCAAAAGCCGAGCCCTTGGGATACCATAATCCAAGTGTTGGAGTGTGAGCTAGATATCGAAGAATATGCTTCACAGCCTTATGGTGTGATTCCTTCGGTGTAGCTTGAAAACGGGCACACATGCAAACACTAAGCATAATATCTGGCCTAGATGCACATAGATACAGTAAAGAGCCAATCATGGAGTGGTATACCTTTTGATCGAAGTCTATACCATTTTCATCAGTGCATAGATGGCCATTTGTGGGCATAGGGATTTTGACGCCTTTTCATTCTTGCATACCGAATTTCCTCAGAACGTCCTTGAGGTATTTCTCTTGAGAAATGAAGATTCCATTGCGCTGTTGACGAATTTGAAGACCTAAGAAGAATTTCAATTCTCCCATCATGGACATTTGATATTCCTCACTCATCATATAAGCAAATTCGTCACTGTAACGTTGGTTAGTACAGCCAAAGATAATATCATCAACATATATTTGGCACACGAATAATTCATCATCATATGTTTTGGTGAAAAGAGTTGGGTCGAGTGAACCGGGTTTGAAGCCTTTCCACATGAGGAATTCCTTCAGAGTATCATACCACGCCCGAGGGGCCTGCTTGAGGCCATAGAGGGCCTTATTGAGTCTGAAGACTTGATCAGGATGCTTAGGATCTTCAAAACCTGGGGGTTGAGCAACATATACTTCTTCCTCAAGCTTACCATTGAGGAATGCACTTTTCACATCCATTTGATATAAGATGATATTATGATGGTTAGCATAAGCAAGCAATATGCGAATAGCCTCAAGTCTAGCAACAGGTGCAAAAGTTTCATCGAAATCAATTCCTTCAACCTGTGTGTAGCCTTGAGCTACAAGACGAGCCTTGTTCCTCACCACTAGGCCATTTTCATCTTGTTTGTTGTGGTAGATCCATTTGGTGCCGATGATATTGTGCTTGCGTGGGTCTGGTCGCTTGACAAGCTCCCACACATTGTTCAGCTCGAATTGATGTAATTCCTCTTGCATCGCTTGAATCCATTCAGGCTCCAGAAATGCCTCATCAACTTTGGTGGGCTCTGTGATAGAGGCGAAAGCAAAATGCCCACAACAGTTAGACAAATGTGAAGCTTTTGAGCGAGTAAGAGGACCTGGTGCGTTGATGTCATTGATGATTCTCTCAATCTGTACTTCATTTGCAACGCGAGGATGAGCAGGTTGGCGACTTTGATTTGGCTCAGCATTTTCTTCAGGGCCATTTTGTTCAGATGCACCAGCATGATTTTCTTCACGATCAGGAATGACTTCTTCAGCAGATTCTTCAGTAGGTATGACATCCTCAGTAGCCTTTAGCTTGATGGATTCCTCAGGAGTCATTTCATCTAGCACATGAGGTAGGTGCTCTCTTTGCGAGCCATTAGTTTCATGGAACCGCACATCTACAGTTTCAACAACCTTGTTGTGATAGGTGTTGAAGACCCTGTAAGTGTGCGAGTCCTTTCCGTAACCAAGCATAAAACCTTCATGTGCTTTCGGTGCAAATTTAGAAATGTGATGGGGATCTCTAATCCAACATTTAGCACCGAAGACTTTGAAATAACTCACATTGGGTTTCTTGTCAGTGAGGAGTTCATATGAGGTCTTCTTGAAGAATTTGTGAAGATATACCCTGTTGATAATGTGGCATGCAGTATCAATTGCCTCAGGCCAGAAGCGACGAGGTGTCTTATATTCATCAAGCATAGTGCGAGCCATCTCAACAAGAGTCCTGTTCTTGCGCTCCACGACGCCATTCTGCTGAGGAGTGTATGGGGCAGATAACTCATGAGTAATACCAAGTTCATCGAGATAGTCATCAAGACCAGTATTCTTGAACTCGGTCCCATTGTCACTACGTATATGCTTGATCTTCACACCGAAATTCGTTGAAGCCCTTGAGGAAAATCGTCTGAAGACTTCCTGCACTTCAGTTTTGTAAGTAATGACATGCACCCATGTGTAACGAGAATAATCATCAACAATGACAAAGCCATATAGAGATGCTGCATTTGTTAGTGTGGCATAATGAGTAGGGCCAAAGAGATCCATATGAAGCAATTCAAAAGGACGAGAGGTGGTCATGATAGTCTTCAAGGGGTGCTTGGCTCTGGTCATCTTTCCAGCCTCACAAGCCCCACAAAGATGATCTTTGAGGAATTTGACACCCTCAATGCCAATGACGTGCTTCTTCTTCACGAGCGTGTGTAAGTTCCTCATGCCAGCATGACCTAGTCGTCGATGCCATAGCCAGCCTTCTGAAGCTTTTGCAAGTAGACAAGTGGCAGGCTGTGGTCCTGCAGAGAAATCAACAATATACAAGTCTCCTCTCCTAAAGCCTTCGAAGCCTTTGGAATTGTCAGATTCCATGAGCACTAAGCAACAATATTTGCCAAAGACAACAACCATATCAAGATCACAAAGCATTGAGACAGACATGAGGTTGAATCCGAGGGACTCGACAAGCATGACTTTGTCCATGTGTCGATCCTTTGAGATTGCAACCCTACCTAGACCCAATACCTTGCTTTTGCCTTTGTCTGAGTAGGTGATATGCTTCAAATGTGATGGAGATAAAGGAGTGTTCATCAGTAAGCTCTTGTCACCGGTCATGTGATTAGTACATCCACTGTCGAGGACCCACTCAGTAGCTTTGGGTAAATCATCCTGCAGATGAATTAGTGCATCTTACGAACACATATCTTCAGAGTGAAGAATATGACATCAATTTCATCAGACAGAAATTCATCAGTTAATGCAACATATGTATATATATAGTAGTATGAGGACGTGAGAAATGAATGAATCATTTCTTCATGATTAGCTTGCGTCCTTTCAAGCATTTCAAGTCTCCAGAAAATTCTTCAGACGATTTAGTTCGTCTGGAGACCTGACCCTGCATAAGAGGTTAGTTCTTTTTCTTCACCACCCACATCTGGAGGGGTGGCAAAGAGTTCATCATCCTGCGAGCTCCATAAGAGAAAGGTGGCATTGAAGCCAAAGCGCTTCGTTTCACAGAAGAGGGATTAGTATAGGCATATGAGTAAGCAGAGAAATTCTTCGAGGACTTATGAACATAATGATTTGAAGAATAATGCACATAATCAGAACTCTTAGATTTTCCCTGCGAAACAGAAGCGTTAGCATGATGATGATCATATGAGGACTTGGATCCACGTGAGGAATTTGATCCATAAGAGGACTTGGATCCATATGAAGAATTTGATCTGGGGTTCTTATTCTTCACAGGTGGTGTCATCAGGACATTCACCTGAAGACTTTCAAGGCACCTTTTGGGAACCCAGATTTTCTTCATAGGGGGACCATTCCTGCAGTTAGTTCCAACATATCTAGCAAATACTTCACCATTCTGATTTTTGAACAGTTTATAGTTGGAGTCAAATGACTCATCAGATGAATGTGAGAATTCACAAGTAAAGCCAGATAAAGTGGATGGATCTACGGGAGGTCCCTTTGCAGCAACCCATGAGGTTTTGGGATACTGCTCAGGTTTCCAGTAGGATCCATCAGCATTGAGTTTCCTCTCAAAGGCAATACCCTCTTTCCTAGGGTTCCTGTTCAAGATCTGCTTTTTGAGCACATCACAAAGAGTCTGATGCCCTTTGAGGCTTTTGTACATGCCTGTCACATACAATTCCTTCAACCCTGCATTTTCGTCAGTGATACTAGTGGTATCCTCAGATGAGGAATTTGTGACCACAGAGATAGTTGAAGAATTTGCAGCAATAGAAGCATTTGAACATTCAGGTGAAGAATAGGCAGTTTCACGTTCAATGCATTTCAAGCTTGGTGGAATAAATTCTTCCTGAGCGGAACTGATCTGTTGAGCAAGTAATGAATCATTTTCCTTCTGAAGATCTTCATGACTCACCCTTAGCTTCTCAAGATCTTGCTTTCTTTGAAGAAATTCATAAGAAAGCTTCTCATGATCGGCTAAGAGAGTTTCATGACGACTTTGAAGGTTGTCAAACTTATACTATAGTTGTTGAAGATTATCAGTCAGTGTTTGAGTTCGATCCATTTCCTCACCTAACAGGTCATCGCTTTTGTCTAGCATATTTTGAACCTTTTCCAAAGCCTTTTGTTGTTTAACAGCAATATTAGCAAGTTTGGAATAGCTGGGTTTGAGGTTATCATCAGATTCATCCTCACTTGATTCAGAGGAGGGATATTTGAATACCTTGGCACCTTTTGCCATGAAGCAATAGGTGGGAGCATAGTCATCGTTGCCGTCATCAGCAGTGTTGGGGAATCCATTTTCCTCAGTGTTGAAGATGGACTTGCTGACGTAAGCAGTAGCGAGGGCTAGGCTCGCCACACCAGAGTCTGACTCCTCAGATGCCTCCTCTTCCTCATGTTCCTCAGATTCAGCTTCAGAGTCCATTTCCTTGCCAATGAATGCCCGAGCCTTCTTGGAACTGCTCTTCTGATGAAACGTGCTAACAACAGCGGCAGGATGAATGTCTGGAATATTGTATTGCACCCGGCTAAATCTCTGGATAAACTTGCGCAGGGGTTCACCCTCCTTTTGAGGGAGGAGATGCAAATCACTCTCTTGGCCAGGAGCTTGCTGGCCCCCAACAAAGGCGCCAACAAACTGATGGCACAGATCTGACCAAGAAGAAATGGAATTCTCCGGCAGATGCATCAACCACGACCTGACGTTGGGTTTGAGCTCCAACGGGAAGTAGTTGGCAAGTATCTTGTCATCTCGGCCCCCGGCAGCCTGCACCGCAATGGTGTAGATGCTCAAGAACTCCGAGGGGTGAGTCTTGCCGTCATATTTCTCCGGGACCTCTGGTTTCAACGTTCGGGAGTTGGGCCACTGGACTCGCCGCAGCTCACGGGTAAACGCTCGACAACCTACCTCATAGGGCAAGTCGCCTATGTCCCCCGGCGCAGGCTTGTCGACAGTAGGCCCTGCGCGTTTATCGGACTGATGACGCGCCTCCCGTCGCCGCTCGATGGTAGTTCGAGTGTCTTCTTTACTTCTTTCCTGAAGAACTTGACGCTGATTGCGGCGCATCCGTGGATCGGACGACGCCGTGGAATCGTCATCACCGCCGTCAGTCCGCCGGGTTGACGACCGCTGCTGCTGTCGTGGAGGGGAGTGCACCGTGGTCACACCGCCTCCAGTCTTCTCACCATTGGCTCGCGTCGGATCGATAGACCGCTGCCGCTAGGGCCCCGCTGGCTGCGGCTCATCCTTGTTGACGAAGCCGATGAGGCTCTGGATAGTAGATCGCCACTCCTCCATCTTCTCCGGAGCAGGAGGAAAATCGAGGAGCAGCTGCGCACGTGCCAAGGCTTCTGCTGGAGTAGGCGGCGGCGACAGGTGCGAGGTATGTGAGGTGCTCTGACTACTCACAGTGTTAGAAGGAGCATCGTCATGATCACGCGACCGCACGCCACATCCACCAGCAGCTTGGCGTGCATGCTGGGCCTGCGCACCTTGGGATCGATACGCAGAAGTATTTTCATGGGGACGTTCAGAACCACCAACGCCACGGCGCTGCTCGTCGCGTGCGACCTGGGAAGGCCGCAATGCCTGCGCCGGCGTGAGAGTCTTAGAAGGCGTCCTCCGATCTCTGGAGTTCGCTGCGCCGCCCGTAGGCAGCACGGCTCCATCTCTGGATCTAGCGGCGTGCGGGTTGCCGTCGCCGCTGCGAACGATGCCGCTCGCCTGGCTCGGATCACCAGAACGCCGTGGAGGCTCTAAACCTCCATCTCCTACATCCACGCCGTCACCCGTCCGAGTAGGCACGGGCAAGATGGGCGTAGACGGAACAACCGCTGCCGCACCCTTCTTCTTGGGTGGCATGGTGACAAAGACGGTGAAGAAACCGACACACTGATCACGGGATCAGGTTCGCGCAACCTCGATCCCCCTACCTGGAGCGCCAAAGATGTCGGCGTATGACACCTATGGGATCCGAAGGACCCCTTTACGGTTCGGCAGGGAGAGAGGTATGCACAAAGAGCAGAACCGATGATCAACGCGAGGGGATTTTTACCCAGGTTCGGGCCGCTGAGAAGCGTAATACCCTACTCCTGCTTTAGTTTATTATCAGTGTTTTCGTCCCAGTTCTTGGAGCGCTTGCAATGAACAGTGTGTTCGTGCAGCAGCTACGCATGCAGAATGGGCCGAGAGTGTTCTCCTCCCCAGTAGCAGTTGCCTTGGGCCTCCTTTTATATGTTCAAAGGGGTCACCTCAGTGGCAAACTGTTGATATGCGAGGTGTAAAGTAGCTACAGGGTTATCATACCTAACCACTGATGGATTAGGACAAATGCATTTAATGCACTGTGAGGTGTCCGTTTAGGCGTCCCTACTTTCTTGGGGATGGAAAAAGGGGCCATCCCATCAGCACCGCTTAAGCTCGCCTCCACTAGCGCCTTGCCACACATCCAGAGATGGGACCAGAATGCCAGGCTGGTCGCTGCGCTGAAGCGGTGGCATAGTGGCGGAACCTTGCCGGGGTGCGAATCTTGCCGGGCTCCGCAGGCTACCCCGGCAAGATCTTGCCGGGAGCCGAGCCTCTGGTCTCCAGGTCTCCTTATCTTCTGATTCTTGGCTTGAATGTCTCTTTGATAACCTTGGATTAATCTTCAACTGTTCCCCGACAAGCCTTGCCGCAGGTATGGCTACAACTGCCCGTGCACAAGTACGGGGCACTAAAGGCCCAATATTTAGTGCACCGACACTCTCAGTTTCTCTAGATCTTGCTTCCTTTGAAGATAATCGTAGGAAAGCTTCTCATGAGTAGATGAGAGGGTTTCATGATGACTTTCAAGTTCCTTGTACTTAACTCGAAGATTTTTTATGTCTTCGATTAAGGACTGAGTTCGATTCATTTCCTCGTCCAACAGGTCATCGGTTTTGTCTAACAATTTTTGAATCTTTTCCATAGCAGTTTGTTGCTCAGTTGCAATTTTAGCAAGACTTTTATAGCTGGGTTTGGATTCACATTCAGAGTCATCTTCACTGGAGGTCTGAAAGTAAGCATCGCGTGAGTTTACCATTGCACCTCTTGCCATGAAGCAGTAGGTGGGAGCAGAATCGTTGTCATCATTGACTTCAGCGTCGGCAATGTGACCGTTGTCTTCAGTGTTGTAGATGGACTTGGCGAGGAATGCCAAAGCTAGAGCCAGGCTTGCCACGCCTAAATCAGCCACCTCCTGAGACTCCACCTTCGCCTCCTCAGAAGCAGACTCCTCCTCTGAATCCATTTCCTTGCCAATGAACGCACGTGCCTTGCCAGATGAGCTCTTCTTGTAAGATGAAGAGTTTGAAGAAGACTTTGAGGATTTCTTCTTATTATTATCGTTAGAGTCATATTCCTTGCTCTTCTTCTTTTTCTTTGCTTCCTTGTCCCATTGAGGACATTCAGATATATAGTGGCCTGGCTTCTTGCATTTGTGGCATGTTCTCTTCTTGTAGTCATGAGTGGAAGCCTCATCATTCTTGGAGCTGGAGCTTGAAGATTTTCTGAAGCGATTCTTCTTGGAGAACTTTTGGAACTTTCTCACAAGCATTGCTAGGTCTTTACCTAAGTCTTTAGGATCATCAGAACTGCAGTCAGATTCTTCAGATGATGATACAACCTTTAGCTTCAAAGCATGAGATCGTCCATAGTTGGGACCATAGATATCTCTCTTCTCAGATAGCTGGAACTCATGTGTGTTGAGCCTCTTAAGTATGTCAGATGGATCGAGATCTTTGAAGTCAGGACGTTCTTGATTCATCAGTGATAGGGTGTCAAATGAGCTGTCAAGAGATCTCAATAGCTTCTTCACTACTTCATGCTTGGTGATCTCAGTGGCGCCAAGTGCGCGAAGCTCATTTGGGATATCAGTAAGATGGTCGAAAGTGAGCTGGACATTCCCATTGTCAAGCCTTTTGAAGCGATTGAAGAGATTGCGAAGCACATCAATTCTTGAGTCTCTTTGAGTTGAGACGCCTTCGTTAACTTTGGACAGCCAGTCCCAGACTAGCTTCGCTGACTCCAGAGCACTCAGACGGCCATACTGTCCTTTGGTCAGATGACCACAGATGATGTTCTTGGCAATTGAATCCAGTTGCGAGAATCTCTTCACGTCGCAGCGGTGACACCTTCACCGACTTTGGGAACTCCAGTCTTGACGACATACCAGAGGTCGTTGTCAATAGCTTCAAGATGCATGCGCATCTTATTCTTCCAGTAGGGGTAATCAGTGCCATCGAAAACAGGGCACACAACGGAGACCTTGATCATCCCTGCAGTCGACATAGCTAAAACTCCAGGTGGTTAAACCGAATCACACAGAACAAGGGAGCACCTTGCTCTGATACCAATTGAAAGTGCCAGTTATCGACTAGAGCTGGGTGAATAGGTGATTTTTATGAAAGTCTTCAAGACAGGCAATGTCTTCGAAGACAGACAACCAAATACAACCTACACAGTATGCAGCGGAAGATAAACTACACTAGACATGCCATAGTCAAAGAAACAGTACAAGGATAGCACGAAGACAAATAGCAGCTAGGTAGAACATATCGGAGTAGGAAGACAGTGTGAAGCCAAATAAGCAAACAGAGAGAATGTCTTCACACTGTGAAGTCAAACAGAGCAAGCAAGCAATGACTTCATGAAGCTAAACAGTATGTAAAGGGGTGAAGTGATAGAACCAGTTGCTTGACGAAGACAAGGATTTGGTAGACCAGTTCCAGTTGCTGTGACAACTGTACGTCTGGTTAGGGAGGCTGAGATTGAACTCAGAATACCGCGTCTTCACCTTATTCCCCTTGAGCTAAGGTCGCTTAGTCCTCGCCCAATCAGTCTGGCAAGTCTTCAAGGTAGACTTCCAAACCTTAACAGACTTCGTTCATCGGCGATCCATAATGACTCTTGGATCCTCAGAACGCGATGCCTAACCGACTGGAAGATCACAATCTTCAAGTGTAATAAGTCTTCAGATCACGCGGACAGAAAGACTTCAGTGATGCCAACACTCTTTGGGCTTTGGGTGTTTTGGGTTTTGTCCTCGTAAGGATTCTCTCTCAAAGGCTTCGGAGGTGGGTTGCTCTCAAACGACAAAAGCCGTGCATGAACTCTGAGCAACCACCAATTTATGGTGTAGGGGGTGGGCTATTTATAGCCAGGAGGCAACCCGACATGTTATGTCCGAAATGACCCTGGGTCACTAAGGAAACGACACGTGTCCAATGGTCGGATTTCAAACACACGCGGCAGCTTGACTTGGGCTACAAGCAAAGCTGACTCATCCAACTCTGGATAAGATTTTCTCTCATTGTCTTCACTCGAAGACATAGGATTTGGGTTGAGCATCACATCAGTTTTCTGACTTTGTTCACTTGGACCCCACTTGACATGTTGACACGCAAGATAACATATTATAATCATTCTTCAGAGGAGGATACAATCATAATATACTACATCATAATCATTTTAATGCATGTTGACACGCAAGATAACATATTATCCACTCCTAGATGCTTAAGCATGGCATGATCAACTATGAACTCTAATCATCATCATACACATGTTTACTCATAATAAGTTTAATCAAGACTACTAAGCTAAACATATTTACAAAAACAAAAACAAGTAGAGTTCGTACAACCTTTCTTCACCACGACCACTTCATCAAATCATCGTCATTATTGCCTTTCACTTGCGTGACTGAATGATGTGGAAAATATAACATAGCTCATGTGTGTCGTGGACTAAGCTGAAATCTGCAAACACTATATACACAGGAGAATACAAGGAAATATTTAGTTTTTTATTAGATCAACAATAAAGCACATAAGAGCCACTAGAATTCTTTTTAATGCCTTCTCCCTATGATGACTCAAGGAAAGAAATTCAAAGAAACAAACTGAAATATTTTTTGAGTTTTTAGTTTTCCTGAAGAAAGCAAAAGAAAAAAGAAAACCAGAATACTATTTACACCGAAGAACTCCAAACAAACGACAAAAGAAGAAACAAGAAATCTTTTGGGGTTTTCTTTTAATATGATGAACTAGCTAACAAAGAAAGAAAACCAAAAAGAAGTGAGAAATATTTTTGGATTTTTCAAAGATTTATCAAACACACAAAAGAAACAAATAAAAGCGATCAAGGATATACACAGAAAACGATGAACACCGACAAGTGTAATGAATGTGTGATAACACGAATGAATACTCCCCCGAGCTTAGGCTTTTAGCCTATCTTGGCTGCTACCACTGGAAGAACCCATTAGGCCCAGGCACGGACTCGATTGGCTGGGGCACCTGAGCAGCCCAAGGGTGAACCTCCTCATTCTCCACGGCGGCCAATGCGTTCTCATAATTAATAAGGTCCTCCGGCATGATAATATATCTCCCTATGGCATCAACATCAAACAAAGAAGGAGCACGCAGCATAATGACCTTACGAGTACCTTGGCTGAATACCAAGTTGTACCAAAAGCAGTGAGGGGGTAGCTTTGTCAATAAAATCATGCATTCTCATGGACTAATAATCTAAGTATCTCTCAGGTAGCAAATGGTCCTCGCTTTGTCTAATGAAAACATTATAATGTCTAGCGAGACGAGTAGCATAAATACCACCATGAATAAGACCCTTAGACCTGTTCAAATGTAAACAATGTGCAATGTAGTTCCAAAACTATGGCTTCTACCACCAAAGAGTGTGTGATACATCTCCAATGTATCTACTTTTTCAAACACTTTTGCTCTTGTTTTGAACTATAATTTGCATCATTTGAATGGAATTAACCCGGACTAACGTTGTTTTCAGCAGAACTACCTTGGTGTTGTTTTTTGTGTAGAAATAGAAGTTCTCGGAATTGGACAAAATTTGGCAGAGATTTTTTTAGTATATAAAAATACCGGTGCAAAGATCTACTGGAGGGGGGCCACCAGCTGCCCAAAAGGCAGGGGGCGCCTACCCCCCACGGGTAACGATTGTCAGAACTTTGTGCAACGATTGTCAGAACTTTGTGCAAAGCTACATCATGCCGTCAATGAGCTGAACCTAGGCAACACTCGAGGGAAGCATAGCAAGAACATCAAACCCTCACATCCACATGTGATCTAGATCGAAACCTGCATCTACTCATAGAATCGCTCATGATGCCATTGTTGGGAAACATAGTAGAAAACAAAAAAATCGCCCTACAATCAACCAGGAACACTATGAAGATGCAATAACGGGTTGGATCGGATCGTTACCAACTCCGAGTTGTAGCGGAAGAAGACGAGTCGGTGTAGATCGTACTTGAAGTCCCTCGAACCAACGATGAACGATCCCTCAAACGAAAGACTGAAAGCACGACCTCTCCACATATTGCAAGCGTATGTTCTTCACGATCCGGCAGCGCTTCGCTGTCCAGAGCTAATGGTCACCGAAGAATTAGAGGGAGGAGATTAGAACCATACTGGGCTTCTGATTATGAGGATTAGAGGATCTAGGTCTAGCTCTAATTGAATCAATTAGAACTAGAACTAGAGAACTAGAGGAGGCTCCAAAACTTCTATGTCAAAAGGGCCAAAACCTCTAGTATAGCTCTAATTGAATCAATTAGAACTAGAACTAGAGAACTAGAGGAGGCTCCAAAACTTCTATGTCAAAAGGGCCAAAACCTCTAGTATATATAGGTGTAGGGGAGAGGGGAGGGGTGGACGACTTGGGGCGGGGTTTCCCTCCCCTTGCGCCGGCCTAGGGGCTGGTGGAGTCCAACTCCACCTCCCCAATTCGGCCTCTCCTGCCCGGTCACCCCCTTCCCGATCAAGTATCTCGGCTTTCCTCTTTCCATCCGCAAGCTCCACTCGTCCGCTCTCCTACCTTTGATCGAGAGGCTTGCCAAGAAACTCTCCTCCTAGAGCGCCTCCCTCCTGTCCCATGGAGAGTGGCTCGCCCTCATGCGCCAAGTGCTCGGCGCCATGCCGGTGCATCATTTCCTTGCCATGGTGATCTGCCCACCAATCCTAAAGCATGTGACACACATTATGCGCGATTTCCTTTGGCATGGGAGGAAGGAAGACAAATCCGGTAACTGCCTAGTCAATTGGCAGCGCGTGTGCCGCCCGTTGGAGCTTGGCGGGATCAGCATCCGCGACCTTCAACGAACTGGCATCACTTTTGCGAGTATGTTGGTTATGGCTGCAGGCCACTGACCCGCAACGCCCTTGGATCCATCTCAACTTGTTGTGCGAACCCGAGGTCAAGCAATTCTCCGGCGTTTCGACCTCATGGACTCTTAGGGACGACCGCACTACAAGTTTTGGAAGGATCATTGGCTTGACGGAGCTTCCATCACCGAGCTAGCCCCCACCCTGGTTTCTCTCGTGCCTCGACGCCAGAGAAACCGGCGTCTCGTTTGCGATGACATCCCGCAATGCGCCTAGATTCAAGACATTTGTGGTGCTCTTGAGCCCGCAACCACTGTTGAGTATGTGGACCTTTGGAGGCGCCTCCGCACCGTCTCGCTCGGATCGGAACCTGACATCATCCGGTGGCGATGGACCGACAACGGAGTATACTCCACCAAGACCTGCTATCGGGCTCTATTTCAGGGATCCACGGGCGCCCCGTACTGGCAGCTGACATGGAAGAACTGGGCACCGACCGACGTCAAGCTGTTTATGTGGCTGGCCTGGACCAATGTTGGACCGCTGCCTGCCTCGCCGCCACGGGCTGCCGCACAACCTCCAATGCATCCTGTGTGACCAGGAGGACGAGGCCATGCACCATCTCCCGCTCCGTCTGACACGACATCTTTCACTGGTGCCGCCTCACCGTCCAGCCTCCAGACGGGACGATCGATCTCTTTCGGTGGTGGTCCCCCGCTCTTCATGCATCCCCGGCTAGCCATCGCAAGGGACTGGGAACCCTAATTGCTCTCACCGCTTGGACGATTTGGAAGCACCGCCTGATATCAGAACTGATGCTCAACTGATATCAGAACTTGGAAATATTAGCATCCCTATCTTCCAACAGTTATAAGCATCGTGATTTCACAAGTTACATCACAAAGTCCGACCTGCAGACGAGCACTAGCTGCTTCACAAGAGCGTAAGGAAGATCGTGTGCAATATGGCCTGTAAGATAGCGCCACATAGATGCAACGACAGTAAAGTTGGGGTAACGAATAAAGGGAGCTGCAGAAAAATGTATTGAAATGGCAACATAAAATTCTCTCTCATGTATCAACCGAAAGAGAAGCTCTAATAACATCGACACCAATTTCACATATTATTTAGGAGTATGCAAACATGCGGCCACAGCAAGGAAAGGGAATTTAACATCATGTAACTACAATCTGCAGCGAAGGTCGCAATTCACAGTTCCGCATACAAAACAAGCTCAGAACAAAAAGGAAAAATTGATGTTTCTAGAACGCATCGATTGAAAATTATTTCAAAAACTTGCCAATTGTTTCGAGCTGGCAGCTGAACTCATATCAGAAATCACATGTGGATCGCCTTGTCGTAGGTGTTCATGCACGCCTCCTTCAGGGCCTCACTCACTGTCGGATGCGCGTGGCACGTGCGGGCAATGTCCTCACTGGATGCTCCATACTGAAGTGCAAGCACAGCCTCGTGGATGATCTCGCCCGCGCCAGGGGACATTATGTGTACGCCGAGGATTCTGTCAGTTTCCTTCTCAGATATCACCTTCACCATCCCTTCGGCATCATCAATTGCCTTCGCCCGACTGTTTGCCAGCAGGGGGAACTTCCCAACCTGGTAGGCTACACCAGATGCCTTGACCTGTTCCTCCGTCTTGCCAACGGAGGCCACCTCCGGGTGTGTGTACACCACGCCAGGTACAGTGTCATAGTCAACATGGCCCTCCTTCCCCGCGATAAATTCAACACATGCAACACCATCCTCCTCAGCCTTGTGTGCAAGCATCGGTCCAGGTATCGCATCTCCAATCGCGTATACGCCCTTAACATTTGTCATAAAGCGATTGTCAACAAGGACCCTTCCGCCCTTGTCTGTCTCAACACCAATGGCGTCCAACCCAATACCAGCAGTGTATGGGACTCTGCCAGCAGATACAAGGACAACATCAGCCTCAATGACACTCTGCTCTCCACCAGCTGCAGGCTCCACAGTTAACTTGACACCACTTCCAGAGGTATCGACCCCAACTACCTTTGTCTTGAGCATGAACTTAAACTTTTGCTTCTCCAGCATACGCCGAAACTGCTTCCTTATCTCTCCATCCATTGATGGGACAATATCAGGGGCAAATTCAACCACAGTCACTTCAGACCCTAGCCTGTTCCAGACAGAACCCATCTCTAGACCTATGTATCCAGCTCCAATGACCACCAACTTCTTTGGTATTTCTGTAAGCGCAAGAGCCCCAGTAGATGACACAATCTTCTTCTCATCAATTGTAACTCCAGGGAGCGATTTCACATCTGAGCCAGTGGCGACAATTATGTTCTTCCCTTTGACGATAGTGCTACCACCATCAACTAAATCCACAGATACCTCTGACGGAGAGACAAGCTTCCCAAACCCTTTAACATACTCAACCTTGTTCTTCTTGAACAGGCCTTCGATGCCCTTTGTAAGCCCAGAAACAGCCTTGTCTTTCTGAGCCATCATTGCAGGCAGATCTACCTCCAGATTGGAGAACTTGACGCCATGGTGTGCAAAAGAAGACTTTGCCTCATGGTACATATGCGACGAATGCAGAAGAGCCTGGAATGTTCAAGAAGGAACACAAATTAGATCAAAATACTATGAACAAATGGCATATTTGCAGTTTTGTAGATTTTCAGCAGCTAGCTTTGAAAGTTACAACAAGCAAAAAAAAAAAAACAGAAACACAACAGATTTTGCAGCAGTTTGAGGAACCACCTCCCAGTGTATTTATCTGGCTTCGCCAAGGTTTACAGATAAGTTTCACATAAACAGGTGACAATACATAATAAAGATAATCCGGAAACCACACCCAAGAAGACCAAGCTAGAATTAGCAAAAAGGCTCCAAACGTTGAGCTGGGCAACTAAAAATAACTACAAATCAGTAAGCATGGTGTTTCAATGCACATAAACTTGCAGACGATCCTTAATTGAATATGAGCACTATCAAGAGTCAGGACAAGATCTGAAGGCTCTATTTGAGCAAAGATCGTCTGTCTAACATCATTGAGAAGCTAGAGCAAGTAATAACTACAGATTCATTTTAATAAAATGGAGGCAGGGGGCACCACTTCTATATTAAAAAAAAGTACAGAAGATGGAAACTTCTCCATAGAAGAATAGAAGGCAGAAACTAAGCCAGAAAGCTCGAGCTCTCAAAAATACCAAATTGATTGAACTTGAAAACTAGCCTCTCTTCAAGGAAATTACAAACTCAATTAATATTTTTTTACCCTGTGAACAGAGAAAAGTATAAACAAGTGGTATTGCATTGGATGAATATGGCAACATTAGAAATCAACTTTTGAGGTTCATGATCCAGCCCCCCAAGGTTCAATTTACTTGAACTTCAGAAAAACACTGTAACCATTTTCTTTCCTGGCTTCTAAATTTATTTGAGCATCAGAAAACGCTGCAGCTATTTTCTTTGACCAGGTCAGTTGAAGCCACCCTATATGCCCTGCCAGACCTGCTTTCAACCAGTAATATGGAGGTGCGGACCCTAGAGGCTAGTGCGTAAATCAACAGCGCTATCGGCAAGCCCACATTGATAACCATCAACCATACAATGCTCTACAAATGGTATGGCGCATTAGTTAATGAAGAAGCTGGAAACACTATACTTATGCAGACAAGCAGAACAAGCATATAACAAGCTATAAAATAACTACATAAACAAACTCATTACATAGAGAAATATTATTTATACAAAACAACCAATGATCTGGTTGAGTTCTATCTGATATTCACACACCGTGTTATTGTCATCAGAGTAAACAAACAAATGCCTAAAGTTGTACCACGTTGGCATATGAGAAATCAACAAACAACAAAAACGCACACCCGTTGGTCTATAAGCTCAAAAAATTGGTACACCAACAAGAGCTGTCCCCTACTTCTAACACATATATACCCCAAGTGTGCATCGTCCTGAAGCCCTTCCCAAAGCTAAACAAACTGATATCTAAACAAGCTATACAGCACAACCTTCCATAAACCGCACAAGCAACAGCAGGTACAAAACTAAATCACACGTTCAATTCTGCAACTCACCGGCTGATGAGTAATGGCAATGGCCTCATATCTCATCAGCCCCAAAGCAAACCCCTAGCTACAGTTCTCACCATGGAAATTGGGAAACTGCACAACGTAATCAGTAATCACACAAAAAATAAACAAACTAGAACAAAGTCAACAACTCGACGCCCAAATTAAATGGTTAAGGGTAAACTTCCGTACCCTTCTAGTTGTACCAGATCAACAACTTATTACAGCCTGTGGGCCTGGGCCCCGCAAACCCTAGCGCCAAAATCGTGGTACGATGCGTACGGATCTACGACCTCCGGGCTATCTCCAGCAGCACGAACGCATCCATCCGGATCGCATATCGAGAAGGAAAGGGGGAGATGGGAGAAGGAGGAGGCGCCGATAGATGGATACCTTGGACGGGATGCAGCCGACGTTGAGGCAGGTCCCCCCGAGCGCGCCCCTCTTCTCGATGCAGGTGGTCTTAAGGCCGAGCTGCGCCGCCTTGATGGCCGCCACGTACCCGCCGGGCCCGCCGCCGATCACGACGACGTCGCTCTCCACCCCCGACGCCGCGTACCCCCGGCACGCGGACGCCCACGCCGCCGCGTGGGGCCGCCGCAGCAGCACCGCCTCCGCCGCGTGCCTCCTCGCCAAGCTCGCCATCGCCATCTCGCGGACGCGAACTCCTCGCCTCGATTTTCTTTTAGGAAGAAAAAATGGTATGGAGATTCCAAATTCTCCTCTCCTTTCCTTTTGCGCAAGAAAGAAAGAAAGAAGATGGGGGACGGAGAGAATGGCCGAGTTGTGAATTCTAAACACGAAGGGTCAAATAATACGGGGTACCACCAACCAATACGCCCGCGAGAGGTGTGCACGGGACAGAGGTGGGGGCACCCCGCTCTAAGCTGACAGGTGGGCCATCCGCTATAGGAAGCCAGGTTTGCTCCCTTTGTCTATTTTGATATGGTCTACGAAAGTAGTAATCAACATTTCTCATGCGTTATTAATTGCTACTATTTTTGTATTGAAAAAAGGTGATGGGGTAGTAAGTTATTAATTGCTACTATTTTCGCTGCATTTGGTTCCCAACGAAGAGGAGGGAGTACGAAGTTCTGGTGCTCGGGCATTTTGATGTCTGTTTATTTGAAAAAAAAATCAAAAATCATATTTAAAAGTTTTAAAAAATTATGTAAAAACTTGTATGTACTTTGTAAGATGTACAACAAAACAAAATTCTGGCCCAATAACAAAAAAAGAAGCCCATTTGAAAATACATATTTGTCTTTTCTTGTACACTATGTGTGAAAGTAAAATGATACTCCCTCCTCCTCAAAATATAAATCATGGTTGACTTTCCACATTCTTTGATGCACCACTTTGACCATTAATATATACAAAAGTGCATTGGTTGAACATGTATAAATGGTACTCCCTCCGTTTCAAAATATAGTGTGTCCGCGCTTCCCGAGGTTCAACTTTGACCATAAATTTAACCAACGAGACCGACTGTGACGGGAGTAAAAATTATATAATTGAAAACTTCTTTTGAATACGAATTCACTGGTATAACTTTTGCTCCCGCCGCAGTCGGTCTCGTTGGTTAAATTTATGGTCAAAGTTGAAGCACGGGAACCGAGGACGCACTATATTTTGGAACGGAGGGAGTATCGACATATTTGTCTTGTAAAATAATTTTAGTTCGTATGTTTTTATACTAATTTTATAGAATGCAATAAGTAAAAATTATAGTCAAAGTTGTGTGATTAAGACCGAAAAAAGTCAAGCGCCCCTTATATTTTGGGAAGGAAGGAGTATGAAATTTTGCATATACATAATATACATGTGTGTATGTGTTTACAAAAAAAAACTTTTTTTGCGTTGTAGAAAATTGCTTTTTTGAAACAGGAACAAAGGTGCCCATGCACCATTGGCAATTTTCGAGGGATCCCGACGCTTTCCACGGCTCTTCCCCGGTTGCGATTTCCATGCCTCCACTGGTCGGGGAGGAAAGCCTCGTCTCGCTGGTTCTCGAACCGAGATGCGACGGCGTTGCGTGAAAGCCTACAACCTCCGCCTTAGGTTCTCTGTCCGGCAACCTAGAGCGGCGCAACCCTCCTCCTCCACCGAGCGCTCCGCCCCTCCAGCTACGGTGACGGTAACAGTCCGATGATCTTCCTTCTCTTCCCCAAGAGCTCCCTCCGCCTAGAAGGTCCTCTCTTCGTTGGCAACACGTCGGCCATGAAGCTAAGGGAAGGCCGCAACCAAAGGATCTGCACCTAGCAAAGCTTCGGATCTACCTGCCCCTCGTTGTCGACGCGGTCTCGTAAATCTCATGATGTTCGGCGAGGACAGCTTTGCCTCCCACACGCATGCGCTGCTGTTGTACCTTTGTGCTCAACATCCGCAGTTGGGGAACTCTAGCATATTCGCTAAATCCTCTGGCCCTCATACTTCCGGTAGTTATACAGGTTTCAGCCTTTTCAGGCCCGAACAGTTCCGGTAAAAAATGCCTAACCCGTAAAAAATATACAGACAGCCCGCAAATTCCCCCCTCCGCCGCTATATCTACGGGCTCGGGGCGATTTAGGGTTCCCATCCTGCATATTTTCTGCCCCCTCCACTTCAATCCGCCCCCTCCGCCGTCCACCTTCCTTGCTCCGACGAGTGATTCGGCGTGTTTGTTTTCGTTACTCGCAGATCCATGGCCGGAGGAGCTCGCGGGCGTGGGGGCCATGGCGGGTCGCCGCCTCGCAAGCTCGCCCGGCACGACGCTGAGGCGGGCAGCTCCAGTCGGGACGACGTCGAGCCATGGCATTTGAAGCAAGTGCGCGAGCGCCGGCGCCTCTACCGCAGCAACGATCGGGACGCGTGAGCCCGCTTCAAAGAGCTCGGCGAGGCGCTTTTACCGCACACCAAGACTTGCAAGGAAGCAGATGAGGAGCTTCTCGATGCCCTGCATGCGGTGGCAGCCGGAGAAGAAGGTGCTGCTAGAAGGCTTGTCGTCGTCAAGGAAGACCACGAGTACATCCACGCTTGCAGGAGGTTGGCGGAGGCGTTCTACCTCGGTGTCGAGACATGAGCCGACCATCCCTAGGTTTAAAATTACTTTGATCTATGTTTTTATGGTATGTATGTATGGTGAACTCTGGTGGTGTGATACGTCTCCAACGTATCTATAATTTTTTATTGTTCCATGCTATTATATTATCTGTTTTGGATGTTTTATATGCATTAATATGCTATTTTATATTATTTTTGGGACTACACCTAGAGCCCAGTGCCAGTTTCTGTTTTTTCCTTGTTTTTGAGTTTTACAGAAAAGGAATATCAAACGGAATAAAACTTTTGCGATGATTTTTCTTGGACCAGAAGACATACGTAGGACTTGGAGAGGAAGACAGAAGAGTCCCGAGGGCTCCACAAGCCCTCAGGGCGCGCCCCTGGCTTGTGGGCCCCCCGGGAGTCCTCTAACCCTAATCTTTGGCCTATAAATTTAGAAATATTCCCAAACGACCAGAAGTGTCCACCAAAATATTTTTCCGCTGCCGTAACCTTCTGTACTCGTGAGATCCCATCTTGGGGCCTTTTCCGGCATCCTGCCGGAGGGGGATTCAATCACGGAGGGCTTCTACATCAACTCTATTGCCCTTCCGATGAAGCGTGAGTAGTTTACCTCAGACCTACGGGTCCATAGCTAGTAGCTAGATGGCTTCTTCTCTCTCTTTGATCTTCAATACAAAGTTCTCCTCGATGTTCTTGGAGATCTATCCGATGTAATATTCTTTTGCGGTGTGTTTGTCGAGATCCCATGAATTGTGGATTTATGATCAGATTATCTATGAATATTATTTGAATCTTCTCTGAATTCTTATATGCATGATTTGATATCTTTGTATTTTTCTTTGAACTATCGGTATGGTTTGGCCAACTAGATTGGTTTTTCTTGCAATGGGAGAGGTGCTTAGTTTTGGGTACAATCTTGCGGTGTCCTCACCCAGTGACAGTGGGGGTAGCGAGGCACGTATTGTATTGTTGCCATCAAGGGTAAAAAGATGGGGTTTTCATCATATTGCTTGAGTTTATCCCTCTACATCATGTCATCTTGCTTAAAGCATTACTCTGTTCGCTTGAACTTAATACTCTAGATGCAGGCAGGAGTCGGTCGATGTGTGGAGTAACAGTAGTAGATGCAAAATCGTTTCGGCCTACTTGACACGGACGTGATGCCTATATTCATGATCATTGCCTTGGATAGTGTCATAACTTTGCGCTTTTCTATCAATTGCTCGATAGTAATTTGTTCACCCACCGTATGTTTTCTTTCAAGAGAGAAGCCTCTAGTGAAACCTATGGCCCCCGGGTCTATTTTCCATCATATATTTTCATATCTATAAACCAAAAAACCCAAAAATACCTTGCTGCAATTTATTAGTTTTTATTTTCTTTTACGTTTTAGAAATCTGTTATACCTATCTCTATCAGGTCTCATCTTTGCAATTGACCGTGAAGGGATTGACAACCCCTTTATCGCGTTGGGTGCAAGTGTTTGATTGTTTGTGCAGGTGCATAGATTGGGGATTTGCTTGTATCTCCTACTGGATTGATACCTTGGTTCTCCAACTGAGGGAAATACTTATCTCTACTTTGCTGCATCACCCTTTCCTCTTCAAGGGAAAAACCAACGCAAGCTCAAGAAGTAGCAGGAAGAATTTTTGGCGCCGTTGCTGGGGAGATCTACACCAAGCCTACCAAGTACCCACCATAAACTCTCATCTCTTGCATTACATTATTCGCCATTTGCCTCTCGTTTTCCTCTCCCCCACTTCTAAAACGCTTTCAGAAAAACACAAAAGATTTGCCTTTTTATTCGCCCTTCTTTCCGTTTGTCTCTATGTCTTACTTGGTTTGTTTGCTTGTTCGCTTGGAATAATTGTGTATTTATTGAAAATCAGAAACAAAAAGTTTATGGATCCTCATCCACTTGCTAATCTTTTTAAGAGATCCAATTATGATGAACCAAATTCTAGTGAGTTGTGTGCACTAGATTATCTTTATGAAGTTTTGCTTGAAATTCGTGAATCTAAAAATTGTGATGAAGTGCTAAAAGAAGAAATTTACGAAGTGGTTCACGATAGCTCCTTGAATAAAAAGCATGATTGCAATGGTGTTATTATATATTCTATTAATGTCAATTGTGCTAATAATATGCAAAACCCTAAGCTTGGGGATGCTAATTTTGCTATGTCCACTACTTGTTGCAATGATCATGATTGGGGTGATTCTTCTTATGATCTTGAAAATTTATTTAAGCCTCATGATGAATATGTTTGCAATAATATTGAAAGTGGGTTTGGAAGAGTGTCAACTCTAGGTAATAATGATCCCACTATTTTGGAGATTGATCAATCTTATGAAATTTTTGATAAAAGTGGGCTTGGATAGGTCATGACTTTATTTGATGATCCCACTATTTTGGAAGAGTGTCAACTTTGCATGCATGTGGATCATTTTGAGAATATATTATGTGATAGCTATATTGTTGAATTTGATTATGATCCCACATGTAATTATTATGAGAGAGGAAAATATGGATGTAGAAATTTTCATGTCACTAAATCACCTCTCGTTATATTGAGATTGCTATTGTTTCTTTCTTCTTCCTTGCATATGCTAGTCTTTGCTTGTCTTGATAATTTGGTTGCTTATAAAATTCCTATGCATAGGAATCATGTTAGGCTTAAAATTGTTTGCCACATGTTTTGTGATGCTCGCTTTGTGTTTCAATTATTATCTTTCATGTGAGCATCATCAATATCTCAATGTCTAGCTAAAAGGCTTTAAAGAAAAGCGCTTGTTGGGAGACAACCCAACACTTTTATTTTCTATTTTTACGAGTTTACACATTATTACCTCTGTAGTAATTGTGTTTTGGTGTTTTAGTTAGTGTTTGAGCCAAGTAAGACCTTTGGGACGGCTTACGGTGATAGTTGATTTGATCTTGCTGAAAAACAGAAATATTTGCGTCCAGTTGCAGAATTTTATTAATTCACATAAGAGACGAAAAACTCTGAATTTTTTACACAATATTGATATACAAATTTCCTATGTTTTCCTAATTTTTAAGAATTTTTTGAATTATATAAGTATAATAAATATTCGGATCTTCACAGACTGTTCTGTTTTTGATAGATTCCGTTTTCTATGTGTTGTTTGCTTATTTTGATGAATCTATGGGTAGTATCGGGGGGTATAAACCATGAAAAAGTTGGAATACAGTAGATATTACACCAATATAAATAAAGAATGAGTTCACAACAGTACCAAAAGGTGGTGATTTATTTTCTTATACTAACGGATCTCATGAGTTTTCTGTTGAGTTTTGTGTTGTGAAGTTTCCAAGTTTTGGGTAAAGATTTGATGGACTATGGAATAAGGAGTGGCAAGAGCCTAAGCTTGGGGATGCCCAAGGAACCCCAAGGTAATATTCAAGGACAACCAAGCATCTAAGCTTGGGGATGCCCCGGATGGCATCCCCTCTTTCGTCTTCAATCCATCGGTAAATTTACTTGAGGCTATATTTTTATTCACCACATGATATGTGTTTTGCTTGGAGCGTCTTGTATGATACGAGTCTTTGCTTTTTAGTTTGCCACAATCATCCTTTCTGTACACACCTTTTGAGAGGGACACGCATGAATCATGAATTTATTAGAATACTCTATGTGCTTCACTTATATCTTTTGAGCTAGGCAATTTGCTCTAGTGCTTCACTTATATCTTTTCAGAGCACGACGGTGGCTTTATTTTATAGAAATTGCTGAACTCTCTTGCTTCACTTATATTATTTTGAGAGTCTCTAAACAATATGGTAATTTTCTTAGGTTATGAATTTGGTCCTAATATGATGGGCATCCAAGAGGGATATAATAAAAACTTTCATATAAAGAGAGTTGAATACTATGAGAAGTTTGATTCCTTGCATTTGTTTTGAGATATAAAGATGGTGATATTAGAGTCACGCTAGTGAGTAATTGTGGATTGGTAGAAATACTTGTGTTAAAGTTTGTGATTCCCGTAGCATGCACGTATGGTGAACCGTTATGTGATGAAGTCGGAGCATGATTTATTTATTGATTGTCTTCCTTATGAGTGGCGGTCGGGGACGAGCGATGGTCTTTTCCTACCAATCTATCCCCCTAGGAGCATGCGCATAGTACTTTGTTTCGATAACTAATAGACTTTTGCAATAAGTATGTGAGTTCTTTATGACTAATGTTGAGTCCATGGATTATACGCACTCTCACCCTTCCACCATTGCTAGCCTCTCTAGTACTGCGCAATTCTCGCCGGTGCATTAAACCCACCATATACCTTCCTCAAAACAGCAACCATACCTACCTATTATGGCATTTCCATAGCCATTCCGAGATATATTGCCATGCAACTTCCACCGTTCCGTTTATTATGACACGCTTCATCATTGTCATATTGATTTGCATGATCGTAAGATGGCTAGCATGATATTTCCATGGCTTGTCCGTTTTTTGATATCTTTGCTATGCTTGATCATTGCACATCCCGGTACACCGCTGGAGGCATTCATATAGAGTCATATTTTGTTCTAGAATCGAGTTGTAATTCTTGAGTTGTAAGTAAATAAAAGTGTGATGATCATCATTATTAGAGCATTGTTCCATGTGAGGAAAGGATGAAGGAAGCTATGATTCCCTCACAAGTTAGGATGAGTCTCCGGACTTTACAAAAAATAAAAGAGGCCAAAAGAAGCCCAAATAAAAAAATGAGAGAAAAGAGAGAAGGGGCAATGCTACTATCCTTTTACCACACTTGTGCTTCAAAGTAGCACCATGATCTTCATGATAGAGAGTCTCCTATGCTGTCACTTTCATATACTAGTGGGAATTTGTCATTATAGAACTTGGCTTGTATATTCCAATGATGGGCTTCCTCAAATTGCCCTAGGTCTTCGTGAGCAAGCGAGTTGGATGCACACCCACATAGTTTCTTTTTGAGCTTTCATAAACTTATAGCTCTAGTGCATCCGTTGCATGGCAATCCCTACTCACTCACATTGATATCTATTGATGGGCATCTCCATAACCCGTTGATACGCCTAGTTGATGTGAGACTATCTCCTTCTTTTTGTCTTCTCCACAACCACCATATTCTATTCCACCTATAGTGCTATATCCATGGCTCACGCTCATGTATTGCGTGAAAGTTAAAAAAGTTTGAGAACATCAAAAGTATGAAACAATTGCTTGGCTTGTCATCGGGGTTGTGCATGATTTAATACTTTGTGTGATGAAGATGGAGCATAGCCAGACTATATGATTTTGTAGGGATAACTTTCTTTGGCCATGTTATTTTGAGAAGACATGATTGCTTTATTAGTATGCTTGAAGTATTATTGTTTTTATGTCAATATTAAACTTTTGTTTTGAATCTTATGGATCTGAATATTCATGCCACAATAAAGAAAATTACATGAATAAATATGTTAGGTAGCATTCCACATCAAAAATTCTATTTTTATCATTTACCTACTCGAGGATGAGCAGGAATTAAGCTTGGGGATGCTTGATACGTCTCCAACGTATCTATAATTTTTTATTGTTCCATGCTATTATATTATCTGTTTTGGATGTTTTATATGAATTAATATGCTATTTTATATATTTTTTTGGGACTAACCTATTAACCTAGAGCCCAGTGCCAGTTTATGTTTTTTCCTTGTTTTTGAGTTTTACAGAAAAGGAATATAAAACCGAGTCCAAACGGAATAAAACTTTCGCGATGATTTTTCTTGGACCAGAAGACATACGTAGGACTTGGAGAGGAAGGCAGAAGAGCCCCGAGGGCTCCACAACCCCTCAGGGCGCGCCCTAGGGGGGTGCCCCCCTGGCTTGTGGGCCCCCCGGGAGTCCTCCAACCCTAATCTTTGGCCTATAAATTCAGAAATATTCCCAAACGACCAGAAGCGTCCACCAAAATACTTCTCCGCCGTCATAACCTTCTGTACCCGTGAGATCCCATCTTGGGGCCTTTTTCGGCATCCTACCGGAGGGGGATTCGATCACAGATGGCTTCTACATCAACTCTATTGCCCTTCCGATGAAGCGTGAGTAGTTTACCTCAGACCTACGGGTCCATAGCTAGTAGCTAGATGGATTCTTCTCTCTCTTTGATCTTCAATACACAGTTCTCCTTGATGTTCTTGGAGATCTATCCGATGTAATATTCTTTTGCGGTGTGTTTGTCAAGATCCGATGAATTGTGGATTTATGATCAGATTATCTATGAATATTATTTGAATCTTCTCTAAATTCTTATATGCATGATTTGATATTTTTGTATTTCTCTTCGAACTATCGGTTTGCTTTGGCCAACTAGATTGGTTTTCTTGCAATGGGAGAGGTGCTTAGTTTTGGGTTCAATCTTGCGGTGTCCTCACCCAGTGACAGTAGGGGTAGCGAGGCACGTATTGTATTGTTGCCACCAAGGGTAAAAAGATGGGGTTTTCATCATATTGCTTGAGTTTATCCCTCTACATCATGTCATCTTGCTTAAAGTGTTACTCTGTTCTCTTGAACTTAATACTCTAGATGCAGGCAGGAGTCGGTCGATGTGTGGAGTAATAGTAGTAGATGCAGAATCATTTTGGTCTACTTGACACAGACATGATGCCTATATTCATGATCATTGCCTTGGATATCGTCATAACTTTGCGCTTTTCTATCAATTGCTCGACAGTAATTTGTTCACCCACCGTATGTTTTCTTTCAAGAGAGAAGCCTCTAGTGAAACCTATGGCCCCCGGGTCTATTTTCCATCATATATTTTCAGATCTATAAACCAAAAAACACAAAAATACCTTGCTACAATTTATTAGTTTTTATTTTCTTTTACGTTTTAGAAATCTTTTATACCTATCTCTATCAGATCTCACCTTTACAATTGACCATGAAGGGATTGACAACCCCTTTTTATCACGTTGGGTGCAAGTGTTTGATTATTTGTGCAGGTGCATAGATTGGGGACTTGCTTGTATCTCCTACTGGATTGATACCTTGGTTCTCTAACTAAGGGAAATACTTATCTCTACTTTGCTGCATCACCCTTTCCTCTTCAAGGGAAAAACCAACACAAGCTCAAGAAGTAGCATGGTGTTGCTCTGAAAATTTCTAGCATGAACTTCGTTTAAATTTGTAGTATCATTTTTAGCGGATCTGTTTTGTTGTACCGTGCGCGATACCGCAAAACCATTTTAGAGGATCCCTCAAAAGAATTTTGTGGTACAAATTTATAGCTGATCAGCTAGAGTTGCTCTTAAATCTTCAGATCCTCCACAGATGGTGGCCGATCGGCAGTGACAATATGGCCGCAATTGATGTGGAGGATGTTCGAAAGGTGCTCACCTACAACATATGTGCCATGGCCTGTGGCGTTGAGCGCTATTCCATTGGAAATTGCTGCTTCAGGCCTTTGTTTCCCGGTTTGGCATTCCCATGTCATCCCTGTCAGCCAAAGGATAATGTAGCTTTTTGATACGTCTCTCACATATCTATAATTTTTTATTGTTTCATGATACTTATTACCATTCTTACATACTTTGGCTATCATTTTATATTATTTTTCTAGACTAACATATTAATCCAGTGCCCAGCCAGATGTTGTTTTCTGCTTGTTTTTGGTTTTATAGAAAATCGCTACCTACGAAGGTCCTAACACGATGAATTTTTTTGATTTTTTTTTCTGAAACATAAGAGCCCTAGAAGCTCCGGGAGGAGACCGGAAGATGGATGAGGGGCCCACAAGCCCAGGGGGTGCAACCAACCCCCTTGTCGCGTCGGGCAGGCTTTCGGGGCCTCTCCGACAGTGTTTGACCTAATTCCCGGCCTATAAATTCCCAAATATTCAGAAACCCTCGAAGCGAAACCTGAAGCAATTTTATCGCCGCCGCAAGCCTCTGTTCCAAAGCGATCCCATTTGGACCCATATTCTAGAGTTCTACAGGAGGGTGAAATCATTGGGTGGCCATCTTCATCAACCTTACTGCCTTCATGATGGTGTGTGAGTAGTTTCTTTAGGACCTACGGGTCCATAGTAATAGCTAGATAGCTCTCTCTCTCTCTCTCTCTCTCTCGGATCTTCAATACCATGTTCTATTTTGATATCAATCAGATGTAATTCTTGTGGTGTATTTGTTGGGATTCAATAAATTGTGAATTCAGATTGTTCATTGGTTTCTATCGAATCTCTTGAAGTTTCTTTGTTGCATAATTAAATAGCTATGCATGCTTTCCGATCCATGAGTCCTCTCTAGCCAAGATAAATGAGTGGTTCTTTAGAGGAAGTGGTGCATAGTAGTGGGTTTAATCTGGCGGTGATTTCTATATCCAAGTGACACAAACAGACAAGACACGTCTTTGTATTGTTGCCACTAAGGATAAAAAAATGGGGTTTAATCTTGTTGATAGATTTATTCTTGTCTACATTATGTCATCTTCCTTATTGTGTTACTCTGTTTCTTGTAAACTTAATATTTTAAGCTGCATGCTGGATAGCGGTCTTGGGGTGAATAATAGTATTAGACTTCAGTAAGTTTAACGCTCTACTTGTTATGGACGTAATGCCTATAGGAGATTATGCCACGAATGATCATTGTTATAAATCGCCACTATTCTCTAAATTGCCCAACAATAATTTGTTCATGCCACTACATGCTTTCAAGAGAGATGCCTGATACGTCCATTTTGCATCATGTTTCCCTACTGTTATTTATAATATTTTTTATCATTATAACACTTTGTGATGCAATTCTAATGCCTTTTCTCTCTTAATTTGCAAGATTTACATGAAGAGGGAGATTGTCGGCAGCTAAAATTTTGGACCTGAAAAAGCTATACCAGAGATACCTATTCTACACAACTCCAAATGAGCTGAAATTTCACGGAGAATTTTTATGGAACATATAAAAAATACTGGAGCAATCCCATTTGGACCCATATTCTAGAGTTCTACAGGAGGGTTAAATCATTGGGTGGCCATCTTCATCAACCTTGCTGCCTTCATGATGGTGTGTGAGTAGTTCCTTCAGGACCTACGGGTCCATAGTAGTAGCTAGATAGCTCTCTCTCTCTCTCTCTCTTGGATCTTCAATACCATGTTCTATTTTGATATCAATCAGATGTAATTCTAGTGGTGTATTTGTTGTGATCCGATCAATTGTGAATTCAGATTGTTCATTGGTTTCTATCGAATCTCTTGAAGTTTCTCTGTTGCATAATTAAATAGCTATGCATGCTTTCCGATCCATGAGTCCTCTCTAGCCAAGATAATTGAGTGGTTCTTTAGAGGAAGTGGTGCATAGTAGTGGGTTTAATCTGGCGGTGATTTCTATATCCAAGTGACACAAAGTGACAAGACGCGTCTTTGTATTGTTGCCACTAAGGATAAAACAACGAGGTTTAATCTTGTTGATAGATTTATTCTTGTCTAAATTATGTCATCGTCCTTATTGTGTTACTCTGTTTCTTGTAAACTTGATATTTTAAGATGCATGCTGGATAGCGGTCTTGGGGTGGAGTAATAGTAGTAGACTTCAGTAAGTTTAACGCTCTACTTATTACGGACATAATTCCTATAGAAGATTATGCCACGAATGATCATTGTTATAAATTGCCACTATTCTCTAAATTTCCCAACAATAATTTGTTCATGCCACTACATGCTTTCAAGAGAGATGCCTGATACTTCCATTTTGCATCATGTTTCCCTACTGTTATTTATAATGTTTTTTTATCATTATAACACTTTGTGGTGCAATTCTAATGCCTTTTCTCTCTTAATTTGCAAGATTTACATGAAGAGGGAGATTGCCGGCAGCTGCAATTCTGGACCTAAAAAAGCTATATCAGAGATACCTATTCTGCACCACTCCAAATGAGCTGAAATTTCACGGAGAAATTTTATGGAATATATAAAAAATACTGGAGCAATCCCATTTGGATCCATATTCTAGAGTTCTATAGGAGGGTGAAATCATTGGGTGGCCATCTTCATCAACCTTGTTGCCTTCATGATGGTGTGTGAGTAGTTCCTTTAGGACCTACGGGTCCATAGTAATAGCTAGTTAGCTCTCTCTCTCTCTCTGTGCGCGTGTGTGTGTGTGTGTGTGTCTCGGATCTTCAATACCATGTAATATTTTGATATCAATCAGATGTAATTCTTGTGGTGTATTTGTTGGGATCCAATAAATTGTGAATTCAGATTGTTCATTGGTTTCTATCGAATCTCTTGAAGTTTCTTTGTTGCATAATTAAATAGCTATGCATGCTTTCCGATCCATGAGCCCTCTCTAGCCAAGATAAATGAGCGGTTCTTTAGAGGAAGTGGTGCATAGTAGTGGGTTTAATCTGGCGGTGATTTCAATATCCAAGTGACACAAAGAGACAAGACATGTCTTTGTATTGTTGCCACTAAGGATAAAACAACAGGGTTTAATCTTGTTGATAGATTTATTCTTGTCTAGATTATTTCATCTTCCTTATTGTGTTACTCTGTTTCTTGTAAACTTAATATTTTAAGATGCATGGTGGATAGCAGTCTTGGGGTGGAGTAATAGTAGTAGACTTCAGTAAGTTTAATGCTCTACTTGTTACAGATGTAATGCCTATAGGAGATTATGACACGAATGATCATTGTTATAAATCGCCACTATTCTCTAAATTGCCCAACAATAATTTGTTCATCATTGTTATAAATCGCCACTATTCTCTAAATTGCCCAACAATAATTTGTTCATGCCACTACATGCTTTCAAGAGAGATGCCTGATACGTCCATTTTGCATCATGTTTCCCTACTATTATTTATAATGTTTTTGATCATTATAACACTTTGTGATGCAATTCTAATGCCTTTTCTCTCTTAATTTGCAAGATTTACATGAAGAGGGAGATTGCCGGCACCTGAAAAAGCTATATCAGAGATACCTATTCTGCACAACTCCAAATGAGCTGAAATTTCACGGAGAATTTTTATGGAATATATGAAAAATACTGGAGCAATCCCATTTGGGCCCATATTCTAGAGTTCTATAGGAGGGTGAAATCATTGGGTGGCCATCTTCATCAACCTTGCTGCCTTCATGATGGTGTGTGAGTAGTTCCTTTAGGACCTACGGGTCCATAGTAGTAGCTAGATAGCTCTCTCTCTCTCTCTCTCTCTCTCTCTCTCTCTCTCTTGGATATTCAATACAATGTTCTATTTTGATATCAATCACATGTAATTCTTGTGGTGTATTTGTTTTGATCCGATAAATTGTGAATTTAGATTGTTCATTGGTTTCTATCGAATCTCTTGAAGTTTCTTTGTTGCATAATTAAATAGCTATGCGTGCTTTCCGATCCATGAGTCCTCTCTAGCCAAGATAAATGAGTGGTTCTTTAGCGGAAGTGGTGCATAGTAGTGGGTTTAATCTGGCGGTGATTTCTATATCCAATTGACACAAAGAGACAAGACACGTCTTTGTATTGTTGCCACTAAGGATAAAACAACGGGGCTTAATCTTGTTGATAGATTTATTCTTGTCTACATTATGTCATCTTCCTTATTGTGTTACTCTGTTTCTTGTAAACTTGATATTTTAAGATGGATGCTGGATAGCGGTCTTGGGGTGGAGTAATAGTAGTATACTTCAGTAAGTTTAATGCTCTACTTATTACGGACGTAATGCCTATAGGAGATTATGCCACGAATGATCATTGTTATAAATCGCCACTATTCTCTAAATTGCCTAACAATAATTTGTTCATGCCACTACATGCTTTCAAGAGAGATGCCTGATACGTCCATTTTGCATCATGTTTCCCTACTGTTATTTATAATATTTTGATCATTATAACACTTTGTGATGCAATTCTAACGCCTTTTCTGATGTAGGGTGGAACCCTAAGGCCGATCTTTCATGATTTGGAGGGGATCCCACGAATAACACGAAGAACACACAAGAGGGGAAACGAGAGGAAACACTCAAATCAACGAGAAATGATCACACATGTGCTAGATCCATGAACATAAAGAGCGATACACGATCCAAACACAACAAGGGACGATACAAACGGTCGGTAGTTCTTCCCAATCCGTGATGAGATGGGGTCTTGAATCCACTTGGGATCTTCTCCGCGGAGGCCTCGGTCTCCAATGGAGTATGTATCAAGTGGATGAGCAAAGCTCTATCTCTAAAATGAGCTAAACCAATGCTAACCCTAATAAGAGGGAGGAGGAGTATATATAGTCTAGGGGGACAAATGGGTACATGGGCCTCGGCCCTAGTCACTATGCACAGACAGGCGTCGGACGTCCGAGAGGTTACGGACGTTCGGAGGCTCACGAAGGTCCGGACGTCCGGAGGGCGTCGGTCGTACGGAGAGCTCAGATTTCCGCCATTTTCCTTCTGTGATGTGGCACCGGATTTCCAGAGGGGCTCGGCCGTCCGGGCGCTGGGAGGTGTCGGACGTCCGGCCGCTGTATGATGTCTACTACACAACCTTCTTCTTGTAGACTCGTGTTGGGCCTCCAAGCGCAGAGTTTTGTAGGACAGTAGCAAATTTCCCTCAAGTGGATGACCTAAGGTTTATCAATCCGTGGGAGGCGTAGGATGAAGATGGTCTCTCTCAAACAACCCTGCAACCAAATAACAAAGAGTCTCTTGTGTCCTCAACACACCCAATACAATGGTAAATTGTATAGGTGCACTAGTTCGGTGAAGAGATGGTGATACAAGTGTAGTATGGATAGTAGATATAGGTTTTTGTAATATGAAAATATAAAAACAGCAAGGTAGCAAGTAATAAAAGTGAGCAAAAACGGTATTGCAATGCTTGAAAACAAGGCCTAGGGTTCATAATTTCACAAGTGCAAATTCTCTCAACAACGATAACATATTTGGATCACATAACAATCCATCAACGTGCAACAAAGAGTCACTCCAAAGTTCCTATCGCGGAGAACATAAGATGAAATTGTTTGTAGGGTATGAAACCACCTCAAAGCTATTCTTTCCGATCAATCCATTGAGCTATTCCTATAAGTGTCACAAACAGCCCTAGAGTTTGTAGTAAAATAACACCATATGATACACATCAATCAACCCTAATGTTACCTAGATACTCCAATGTCACCACAAGTATCCGTGGGTCAATTATATGATATGCATCAAACAATTTCAGATTCATAACATTCAATCCAACACAAAGAACTTCAAAGAGTGCCCCAAGATTTCTACCGGAGAAACAAGGACGAAAACGTGCATCAACCCCTATGCATAGATTACCCCAATGTCACCCTGGGAATTGATGACCCACAAGTAAAGGGGATCTATCGTAGTCCTTTTGATAAATAAGAGTGTCGAACCCAACGAGGAGCAAAAGGAAATGACAAGCGGTTTTCAGTAAGGTATTCTCTTCAAGCACTGAAATTATCGGTAACAGGTAGTTTTGTGATATGATAATTCGTAATGGGTAACAAGTAACAAGTGTAGCAAAGGTGCAGCAAGGTGGCCCAATCCTTTTTGTAGCAAAGGACAAGCCTGGACAAACTCTTATATAAAGCAAAGCGCTCCTGAGGACACATGGGAATTCTTGTCAAGTTAGTTTTCATCATGCTCATATGATTCGCGTTCGTTACTTTGATAATTTGATATGTGGGTGGACCGGTGCTTGGGTGCTGTCCTTACTTGGACAAGCCTACAACTTATGATTAACCCCTCTCGCAAGCATCTGCAACTACGAAAGAAGAATTAAGATAAATCTAACCATAGCATGAAACATGTGGATCCAAATCTACCCCTTACGAAGCAACGCATAAACTAGGGTTTAAGCTTCTGTCACTCTAGCAACCCATCATCTACTTATTACTTCCCAATGCCTTCCCCTAGGCCCAAATCATGGTGAAGTGTCATGTAGTCGACGTTCACATAACACCACTAGAGGAAAGACAACATACATCTCATCAAAATATCGAACGAATACCAAATTCACATGATTACTTATAACAAGACTTCTCCCATGTCCTCAGGAACAAACTTAACTACTCACAAAGCATATTCATGTTCAAGATCAGAGGGGTTTTGAATATCATTAAGGATCTGAACATATGATCTTCCACCAAATAAACTAACTAGCATCAACTGCGAGGAGTAATCAACACTACTAGCAACCCACAGGTACCAATCTGAGGTTTTGGGACAAAGATTGAATACAAGAGATAAACTAGGGTTTGGAGAGGAGATGATGCTGATGAAGATGTGGATGGAGATTGACCCCCTCTCGATGAGAGGATCGTCGGTGATGATGATGGCTTCGATTTCCCCCTCCCGGAGGGAAATTTCCCCGGCAGAACAGCTCCATCGGAGCCCTAGATTGCTTCTGCCCAGGTTCCGTCTCGAGACGGCGGAGCTTCGTCCCAAAAGCTCTCTTTTGATTTTTTTCCAGGTAAAAACCCTCCATATAGCAGAAGATGGGCACCGGAGACCTGCCAGGGGGCCCACAAGCCCTAGGGGCGCGCCCAGGGGGTTATGGCGCGCCTCCCAGGCTTGTGGCCACCTGGTGGGTCCCCTTTGGTATTTCTTCTCCCAATAATTCTTATATATCCCAAAATAATTCTCCGTAAATTTTCAGGACTTTTGGAGTTGTGCAGGATAGGTTTCTCAGATTTGCTCCTTTCCGGTCCAGAATTCCAGCTGCCAGCATTCTCCCTCTTTGTGTAAACCTTGTAAAATAAGAGAGAAAAGGCATAAGTAATGTTCCATAATGTGTAATAACAGCCCATAATGCAATAAATATCAACATAAAAGCATGATGCAAAATGGACGTATCAGGAATCCGCGAGTTGAGTGCCAAAACATACATCAAGTGAATCAATAGAACACCCCATTGTCACCACGGGTATTCCACGCAAGACATACATCAAGTGTTCTCAAATCCATAAAAGTATTCAATCTGATAATAGTGAAACCTCAAAGGTAAAATTCAATTCATCACAAGAAGATAGAGAGGGAGAAACACCATATGATCCAACTATAGTAACAAAGCTCGCGGTACATCAAGATCGTGACAAATCAAGAACACGAGAGAGAGAGAGAGAGAGAGATCAAACACATAGCTACTGGTACATACCCTCAGCCCCGAGGGTGAACTACTCCCTCCTCATGATGGAGACCGCCGGGATGATGAAGATAACCTCCGATGATGATTTCCCCCTCCGGCAGGGTGCCGGAACGGGGTCCCGATTGGTTTTTCGTGGCTACAGAGGCTTGCGGTGGCGGAACTTCTCATCTAGGGTTCTTTTCGGAGGTTTATATATTTATAAGAATTTTTGGCGTTGGAAACAAGTCAGAGGGGTGCCCGAGGGGCCCACAAGCTCGGGAGGCGCATCCTAGGGGGGTGGGCGCGCCCCCAGGCTTGTGGCCTCCTCGGTCACTTCCTGGCCCAACTCCGGTGCTTCAGGGGTCTCTTTTGGTCCATAAAAAATCACCGTAAATTTTCAGCCCATTCCGAGAACTTTTATTTCTGCACAAAAAACGACACCACGGTAGTTCTGCTGAAAACAGCGTCAGTTCGGGTTAGTTCTAATAAAATCATACCAAAACCATATAAAATTGTTGCAAATATGGCATGAATACTTCATAAATTATAGGTACGTTGGAGATGTATCACTGTAGCACTCGCTGGCTGGGTCCTTGGGCTGGTTGGAGCTCCAGGCGTTGGACGTCCGGTGTGGTCCGGTCGTCCGGTGGCTGTAGTTTTCATGGCAGCTCTTTCTCTTGGTCCTTGTACTTGGTGTTCTCGCCATCTTGTCCATTGGGTGTAGTTGCTCCATGGCTATCCTCTAAGTACCTGATCACACATAGGGTCTCCGCTTGAGGTAGTGGCCATGTCTCACATGAAGAACATGTAAGTTCGGAGAGAAGCGAGTTCACCTTATCTTCGATAGCTCTTGCTCGAGCTCTAGTCATTGGTCCATGTGGTGTCGTGGGAGACGAAGGTAGGTCCATGGGGATGACCGTAGGATGCTCCGCATCATCTCCCCCCTTGGGAAAGATCCGACCTCGGATCAAAAGCCTCATCACCATGGTAGGGAGAGAGATCCTTGATGTTGAAGACGTCACTCATGGTGTACTTGTCGCGTGGTAGATCGATCTTGTATGCATTGTTGTTGTAGCGTGCTAGCACCTTGAAGGGTCCATCGTCTCGAGGTGGAAGCTTTGACTTGCGTTCGTTGGGGAAGTGGTCCTTTCGAAGGTGTAGCCACACAAGATCTCCGTTGTTGAATATCATGGGATTCTTGTTGGTGTTGATCTTGGTCGCGAGGCGTTGTACTTGGCGCTCGATGGTGTGCCTTGTATCTTCATGCACCTTCTTGAGATAGCTCGCTCGTGCACTCGCGTCCATGTTGATGCGCTCTTGTAGTGGTAGTGGTAGAATGTCCAATGGGGACAACGGGTTGAAACCGTAGACGACCTCGAAGGGGGACTTGCCGGTAGTCGAATGTCTTGCTCGATTGTAGGCGTACTCAGTGATGGGTAAGCACTCCTCCCACTCCTTGATGTTTCGCTTGATCAACACACGTAGGAGAGTAGATAGTGTCTTGTTCGTGACCTCCGTTTGGCCGTCGGTTTGTGGATGGTATGCCGAAGAGAATAAGAGCTTGATTCCGAGCTTGGCGCATAGGGTCTTCCAAAGGTAGCTTAGGAACTTGACGTCGCGGTCTGAGACAATCGACTTTGGCACTCCATGTAGATGCAAGATTTCCCTACAAAAGAGATTGGCAACATGTGAAGCATCGTCTATCTTGTTGCATGGAATAAAATGTGCCATCTTTGAAAAATGGTCCACAACAACAAATACGGAATCTTTGCCATTTCGAGTTCTAGGCAAACCAAGCACAAAGTCGATACTAATATCTTCCCATGGGTGATATGGAATAGGAAGTGGCATATAGAGACCATGGGATTGAGCCTTTGAATTAGCTTTGCGACATGTAGAGCATCGGTTGGTGTAGCGTGAGACGTCGCGGAACATCTTGGGCCAAAAGTAGTTCTTGGAGAGCGTAGCAAATGTCTTCTCGCGTACAAAATGACTCATAAGTCCTCCTCCATGAGTTTCTTGCAAAAGTAACAGACGAAGAGAAGACTCGAGGATACATAGTTTGTTAGCTCTCATAAGATAATCATCCTTGATGTAATATCGTTCCCAAGATGTATGCGTCAAACATTTGGCATATGGAATAGCAAAAGTAGGATCATGCACATACAAGTCTTTTATGTGCTCAAAGCCAATGACATTCAATTCAAGTTGAGTTATAAGCATGCATTTGCGGGATAAAGCATCCGCCACAACATTTTCCTTACCTTTGATGTACTTGATAACATAAGGAAATGACTCAATGAACTCACTCCATTTGGCATGTCGCTTATTTAGTTTAGTTTGACCCTTAAGGTATTTAAGTGTTTCATGATCCGTATGGATGCAAATTCATGAGGACGAAGATAATGTTCCCACACTTGCAAGACTCTCACTAAAGCATATAACTCTTTGTCATAGATGGGATAATTGAGTTGCGCTCCGGAAAGTTTCTCACTAAAGTAAGCTATGGGGCACTTCTCTTGCATCAGCACACCTCCTATGCCATTACCACTAGAGTCGCAATGTACTCCGAAAGTTGATCAAAGTTGGGTAATGCAAGTAATGGAGCATGTGTAAGCAAATTCTTAAGCTCATTAAATGCGATATCTTGGGATGGTCCCCAAACAAATGGTGCATTCTTCTTACTCAAGGCATGCAAAGGGGATACAATAGTGCTAAAGTCCTTAATGAATCTACAATAGAAATCGGCTAGGCCAAGGAAACTTCGCACTTGTTGCAAGTTGGTTGGTTGTGGCCAAGTTTTAATAGCATCAATTTTAGCTTCATCTACATGAACACCCTTAGATGACACAACAAAGCCCAAGAAAACAAGCTTGTCAACACCAAAAGGGCATTTGTCCATATTAGCATAAAGGCACTCTTTTCTTAGAGTTTGCAAAACGGTTCGAAGATGGGTGGCATGATCTTCTAGAGACATGCTAAACACAAGAATATCATCAAAGTAGACCACAACAAATACGCCAATGTAAGGTCGAAGAACATAATGCATCACACGCATAAAAATACCGGGTGCTTCGGATAAGCCCATAGGCATAACTAGCCATTCATACAAGCCAAATTTGGTTTTGAAAGCGATTTTCCATTCATCACCTTCTTGAATGCGTATTTGGTAATAGCCACTTTTAAGATCAATTTTAGAGAAAATTGTGGCTCCGCTAAGCTCATCTAGCATATCATCAAGGGGAGGAATAGGATATCTATAACGAACAGTGATATCATTGATGGGACGGCAGTCGGAACACATGCGAAAACTACCGTCTTTCTTAGGCACAAGGATAACCGGTACGACACAAGGACTTAAGCTTTCACGTACATGCCCATTGTGAATGAGGTGTTGTACTTGCCTTTGTATTTCCTTAGTTTCTTCGGGGTTGACGCGGTAGGGTGCCTTGTTTGGTAACGGTGCACCGGGGATGAGGCCGATTCGGTGTTCGATGCCTCGTAGTGGAGGTAGTCCCAGAGGTAGCTCATCGGGGAAGACGTCCTTGAAGTCATGTAATAGATTAGACAACACTAAAGGTAGATTGGGAGAGGTGTTAGTCATTGCCGCTTCATATTTGCACAATAGGACATAGTGGGTGACACTGGATGGGCACACACTTCTCTCATCTCTCTTTTGGTGGCTAATAGAACTAAGTTTTTCTTGTCGGTCATCGTGGAGGCACTCAATTTTGGCTTGTGGCGCTCACTCTCTTTTTGTTGGCTCACTGTCTCACTATTCTCTCCATGATGGGTGGTTGCTTGCTTGTCGGCGATCACTTGGCTTGGTGACATAGGTCGTAGCATGTACTCCTTTTCCTTCATCTTGAATCTATAGTGATTGGTTCGCCCATTGTGAATGACGCCGCGGTCGAATTGCCAAGGTCGTCCAAGTAGGAGATGGCAAACGGACATGGGAACCACATCACACTCCAAGGTGTCTTCATATGCTCCGATCTTGAAGGAGACTTGAACGGTGTGCTCCACTTGAATGGTGCCGGAGTCTCTAAGCCATTTGGACCTTGTAGGGGCGAGGATGCTTCATCTTGACCAATTGTAGCTTGGAGCATAGCTCTTCACTTGCCAAATTGTGGCAACTTCCTCCATCGATGATGACCTTCACGGACCATCCATTGATGCCCGCTTTTGTGTGGAAGATGTGGCAACGTTGGTCTTCCTCTTGTTGGTGTTGAAGCATCAAGACCTTGGAGACAACAAGAGCGAGGCTCGAATCATTGTCACAAAAGACTTGATCGTCTTCATCTTCATTCACTTGCCGATGCATGGCCACGTGCTCGATGAAGGGCTTCCATTTCTTCTTCACTCATGGAGTCATAGGTGCCGTCGTCATTGGCGATCATGGTGCGCCAGATGGTGCACTCGAATGTCTTGTGGCCTCGGCCTCCACACATGAAGCATTTGATGGAACTTGTCTTAATGGTTTCATCGGTTGGAGTAGATGATGAAGCTCTTGACTTGAAGTTGCTTGTAGTAGGAGGACGACTCGAAGGTGTCAAATTTTTCTTGTAACTTGACTTGTCGCCGATGCTTGTAGAAGGTTTGGTTGAGGTGGAAGGTGTTGTAGTCGTTAAAGCTTGAGTGTATGAACCATATGTCTTGGAAGAGTACTTGGCATACTTGTAATCATCTTGCACTTGTCGCTCCGCTTTGGTGGCTTGGTGCACTAGCTCGAGGAGGTTCGTGTACGGTTGGAAATCCGCAATCTTCTTGATAGGATGGTTGAGTCCATTCAAGAAACGTGCCATGGTTTGCTCCTCATCTTCCGTGACATTAGCTCGTACCATTGCAATCTCCATTTCCTTGTAGTATTCTTCAACGGACTTGGTTCCTTGCTTGAGGAGTTGCAATTTCTTGAAGAGGTCACGGCTATAGTACGTGGGTACAAAGCACACTCGCATGACATCCTTCATTTGATTCCATGTTGTGATTGGTGGGTCGCCTTTTTCTTCTCGACGCTCAATGACTTGCTCCCACCAAATGAAGACATAATATTGGAACTCAAGCGATGCCATGGCGATCTTATTTTCTTCTTCGTAGTTGTGCAAGCGAAAAATCTTGTCAACTTTCAATGCCCATGAAAGGTAGTCTTCGGGATCGTTGCTTCCGGAGAACTTAGGCATGGTGAACTTGTGCTTGCCATAGAGTTGCTCTTCATTGTGTTGGTGTCGATGGTGATGACACTCTTGACGTGGAGGAGGATCTTGAACCGCTTGTTCCTCTCGCGCCTCATTAGTAGCTTGACATTGAGGACGTGGGATTCTTGCACGGTTCCTCATCTCTTGAAGCTCCTCAAGACGTGCAGCTTCTTCTTGGCGCTCTCGGCGCAGGGCCTCTTCTTGTAGATGTACTTGGCGGTTTCGCGCATTGACGGCTTGTGTTGATTCACGTAGAGCTTGTTGGGCTTCAAGGGCTTGTTCCTCACGGTGTTGTCTCTCTTGTCATAGGGCATCACCATCTTGTTGTTCTTGTTGATCTTGGCGTATTGGAGCTTGCTCTTGGATCGGAGGTTCATTAGCTTGTTTCCGGAGGCGTTCATGTTCACGGAGGCGGCCTTGTAAACCATTGCCATCGAATGGGTTTTGTGGAGCTTGATGATCTCCATGGTCTTGGCGACGATGCGAACGAGCTCGAGGAGGACTTGCATCCGAAGAAGATTGTGAAGAATGTCGACTTGAGTGGTGATAACCCACAAGTATAGGGGATCGCAATAGTTTTCAAGGGTAGAGTATTCAACCCAAATTTATTGATTCGACACAAGGGTAGCCAAAGAATATTCACGAGTATTAGCAGCTGAGTTGTCAATTCAACCACACCTGAAAGACTTAATATCTGCAGCAAAGTTTTTAGTAGCAAAGAAGTATGGAAGTAACGGTAACAGTGGCAAAAGTAACAGTAGCAGTTTTGTAGTGATTGTAACAGCAGTAGCAACAAAAGTAACTTAGCAAAGATCAATATGTGAAAAGCTCGTAGGCAATGGATCGGCAATGATAATTGTGTCGGATGACATTCATCATGCAACAGTTATAACATAGGGTGACACAGAACTAGCTCCAGTTCATCAATATAATGTAGGCATGTATTCCGTATATAGTCATACGTGCTTATGGAAAAGAACTTGCATAACATCTTTTGTCCTACCCTCCCGTGGCAGCGGGGTCCTAATGGAAACTAAGGGATATTAAGGCCTCCTTTTAATAGAGAACCGGACCAAAGCATTAGCAGTTAGTGAATACATGAACTCCTCAAACTACGGTAATCACCGGAAAGAATCCCAATTATTGTCACCTTGGGGTATGCGGATCATAACACGTAATAGGTGTCTATAACTTGCAAGATAGGATCAAGTACACATATATATTCATGAAAACATAATAGGTTCAGATCTGAAATCATGGCACTCGGGCCCTAGTGACAAGCATTAAGCATAGCAAAGTCATAGCAACATCAATCTCAGAACATAGTGGATACTAGGGATCAAACCCTAACAAAACTAACTCGATTACATGATAAATCTCATCCAACCCATCACCATCCAGCAAGCCTACGATGGAATTACTCACTCCCGGCGGTGAGCATCATGAAATTGGTGATGGAGGAAGGTTGGTGATGATCATGGCGATGAATCCCCCTCTCCAGAGCCCCGAACGGACTCCAGATCTGCCCTCCCGATGAAGAACAGGAGGTGGCGGAGGCTCCGTATCGTAAAACGTGATGAATCCTTCTCTCTGGTTTTTTCTCCCTGAATAGGGTTATATGGAGTTGGAGTTGAGGTCGGAGGGGCTCCAGGGGGCCCACAAGCCTGCAGGGCGCGCCCCAGGGGGGTGGGCGCGCCCCCAGGGTTTGTGGCCTCTGGGTGGCCCCCCTCTAGTTAATTCTTGCGCCAGTATTTTTTATATATTCCAAAAATATTCTCCGTAAATTTTTAGGTCACTCTGAGAACTTTTATTTCTGCACAAAAATAACACCATGGCAATTCTGCTGAAAACAACGTCAGTCCGGGTTAGTTCCATTCAAATCATGCAAATTAGAGTCCAAAACAAGGGCAAAAGAGTTTGGAAAAGTAGATACGATGGAGACGTATCAACTCCCCCAAGCTTAACCCATTGCTTGTCCTCAAGCAATTCAGTTGACAAACTGAAAGTGACAAAGAAAAACTTTTACAAACTCTGTTTGATCTTGTTGTTGTAAATATGTCTAACTGATGTTCAGGTTTTCAGCAAAGATTATGAACTAACCACATTCACAATAACATTTAGGTCTCACATTTACTCATATCAATGGCATAATCAACTAGCGAGCAATAATAATAAATCTCGGATGACAACACTTTTTTCAAAACAATCATGATACAATATGATATAATGGTATCTCGCTAGCCCTTTCTGAGACCACAAAACATAAATGCAGAGCACCCCTGAAGATCAAGGACTGACTAGACATTATAATTCATGGAAAAAGAGATCCAGTCATAGTCATACTCAACATCAATTAATAACAAAGCATACAAATGACAGTGGTGCTCTCAGCTGGTGCTTTTTATAAGAGGATGATGACTCAACAATAAAAGTAAATAGATAGGCCCTTCGCAGAGGGAAGCAGGGATTTGCAGAGGTGCCAGAGCTCGGAGCTTTTAAAACAGAGATGAATATAATTTTGAGCAGTATGCTTTCATTGTCAACATAACAACCAAGAGATCTCACTATCTTCCATGCTAGATACATTATAGGCGGTTCCCAAATAGAATGGTAAAGTTTTTACTCCCCCTCCACCAACAATCACACTCCACGGCTAGCCGAATCCACGGGTGCCGTCCATACCAACAACAATCCTGGGGGAGTTTTTTTTAATTATTTGCAATTTTGATTTTGATCTTTTGATCATAGGACTGGGCATCCCAATTAGCAGCCACTTTCTCATGAATGACAAGTGAATCAACACTCATGGTGAGAATAACCCACCTAGCATGGAACATACTGACAGCCCCCAGTCGCTACATGAGCCATTTGGGCATACAAAACAGATTATTATTTGAAGGTTTAGAGTTTGGCACATGCAAATTTACTTGGAACGGCAGGTAAATACCGCATATAGGTAGGTACAGTGGACTCATATGGAACAACTTTGGGTTTAAGGAAGTGGATGCACAAGCAGTATTTTCGCTTAGTACAAGTGAAGGCTAGCAAAATATTGAGGAGCGACCAACTAGAGAGCGACAACGGTCATAAACATGCATTGATATTAACCAACATTGAATGCAAGCATGAGTTGGATATAAATCACCATGAACATAAATATCATGGAGGCTATGTTGTTTTTGTTTCAACTACATGCGTGAACATGTGCCAAGTCAAGCCACTTGAATCATTCAAAGGAGGATACCATCCTATCATACCACATCATAAACATTTCAAAATGCATGTTGGCACACAAGACAAACCATTATCCACTCCTAGCTAATTAAGCATGGCATGAGTAACTATAATCTCTAATTGTCATTGCAAACATGTTTCATTCATAATAAGCTGAATCAGGAACAATGAGCTAATCATATTTACAAAAACAAAATAGGTCGAGTTCGTACCAGCTTTTCTCCATCACAATCATTCCATCATATATCGTCATTAATGCCTTTCACTTGCACGACCGAACGATGTGAATAATAATAAGAGTGCACGTGCATTGGACTAAGCTGGAATCTGCAACATTTATTCAAAGGAGAAGACAAGGTAATATGGGCTCTTTGTTAGATCAACAATAATGCATATGAGAGCCACTCAACATTTTCATCGTGGTCTTCTCCTCACGACCCAAAGAAAAGAAAAGGATTTCAAAGAAACACACTGAAATATTTTTGGAGTTTTTGTTTTTCTGAAGAAAGTAAAACAAGAACGAGAAAAACTATTTACACGGGAAAGCTCCTAACAAACAAAGGAAGAACGAGAAATCTTTTTGGGTTTTCTTTTAATACTACTACTAACTAAACTAGAAAGAAAACTAAAAAGAAGCGAGAACTATTTTTTTTGGATTTTCTCAAAGTTTTTCAAACACATAAGAAGAAAGCAAGAAAAATAAACTAATGTGGATAATACAATGAAAAGTATGAACACCGACAACTAAAATGAGTGTGTGAACATGAATGTAATGTTGGTGAGAAATACGTACTCCCCCAAGCTTAGGCTGTTTAGCCTAAGTTGGTCTAGGGCCACGGCTGGCCTGGCGGATATGCAAAGTTGTAGTTGGTGCTGTACTGGGCTGCGGCAGCTACCGCTTGGAGGGCTACCTCATGGAGGCGAGCTGCCTCCCCTGCTCTCTCATACTCGTCCGCCTCCTCTCTTGTTATGAAGTATCTTCGTTTTACCTGAAAGTTAAAGAAGGCAGGAGCAGGAAGCGTAATATGGAAAATGCGCTCCCTATCAAAGATTAGTCGGTACAGGAGGGATTGTTCGTTCCTCTCAAGAAACTGATAACATACCATAGCATTATAATCAAGGAAAACATGTGGCAACTGAGCATCACTTTCCCTTATGGGGACACCAAGATAAGCAGCTAAGCGGGTGGCATAAATTCCACCAAAGAAATCCCCACCTTTAGCATTGTTATGTAGTCTACGCGCAATGATAGCCCCCAAGTTAAATTGTTTATCAATCATTACAGCACTCTTGAGGACACTCAAATCAGAGGCGCAGAGGTGACTATGATCATGTTTACCATTAATACATCTACCCACAAAAAGAGCAAAGTAATGTAATGCAGGAAAGTGAATGCTCTCTATAGTGGCTTGTGTTATGGTCCTGGTTTCACCTACGGTAATGCTAGAAAGAAATCCAATGCAATCAGATTTGCGAGGTTCAGTACAAGTACCCCATTGTGGAATTTTGCATGCATCATTGTGAAAAGCTCGTAGGCAATGGATCGGCAATGATAATTGTGTCAGATGGCATTCATCATGCAACAGTTATAACATAGGGTAACACAGAACTAGCTCCAGATCATCAATATAATGTAGGCATGTATTCCATATATAGTCATACGTGCTTATGGAAAAGAACTTGCATGACATCTTTTGTCCTACCCTCCCATGGCAGCGGGGTCCTAATGGAAACTAAGGGATATTAAGGCCTCCTTTTAATAGAGAACCGGACCAAAGCATTAGCACTTAGTGAATACATGAACTCCTCAAACTACGGTAATCACCGGAAAGAATCCCAATTATTGTCACCTTGGGGTATGCGGATCATAACACATAATAGGTTTCTACAACTTGCAAGATAGGATCAAGAACACACACATATATTGATGAAAACATAATAGGTTCAGATCTGAAATCATGGCACTCGGGCCCTAGTGACAAGCATTAAGCATAGCAAAGTCATAGCAACATCAATCTCAGAACATAGTGGATACTAGGGATCAAACCCTAACAAAACTAACTCGATTACATGATAAATCTCATCCAACCCATCACCGTCTAGCAAGCCTACGATGGAATTACTCACTCCCGGTGGTGAGCATCATGAAATTGTTGATGGAGGAAGGTTGGTGATGATGATGGCGACGAATCCCCCTCTCCAGAGCCCCGAACGGACTCCAGATGTGCCCTCCTGATGAAGAACAGGAGGTGGCGGCGGCTCCGTATCGTAAAACGTGATGAATCCTTCTCTCTGGTTTTTTCTCCCTGAATAGGGTTATATGGATTTGGAGTTGAGGTCGAAGGGGCTCCAGGGGGCCCACAAGCTTGCAGGGCGCGCCCCCAGGGCTTTGGCTTCTGGGTGCCCCCTTTGGTTAATTCTTGCGCCAGTATTTTTTATATATTCCAAAAATATTCTCCGTAAATTTTCAGGTCAATCCGAGAACTTTTATTTCTGCACAAAAATAACACCATGGTAATTCTCCTGAAAACAGCGTCAGTCCGGGTTAGTTCCATTCAAATCATGCAAATTAGAGTCCAAAACAAGGGCAAAAGAGTTTGGAAAAGTAGATACGATGGAGACGTATCAAGTGGCTCCGTCTTGAATATGACAAAGATGTAGAAGAACGGTTGACCAACAAGGCACGAATCTCCTCCATCCTTGCATCGTTCTCCTCCTTTTGTGCGGCAAGCTTGTTGTCGAAGTAGTCTCTTGTACTTTTCTCGGATTGTCGCACATCGGTAGTGAGTAGGTCGATGCGGTCGCCCAATGCTTCATTTTCCTGATGCAAAGCTCTTTGCGCGCCGAAGAGGTGGTTCTTGGTGACGTAGTTGTTCGGGTCCTCATCTTGCTCGATGAAGAGTGGATTCGAAGAAGTAGTTGGCCTATCCATCATCTCAAGCAAATATGTAAGTGAAAGAAAGGAAAGAACTATACCAAATGTACCTTATCCGATGTTGAAAAAGATTCGCAAATTCGCAAATGCAACAAGTAGACCAATAGCAATATGTGGCACACGGAAACACACACACGGAAAGATAAATGGGGTCGTGCAACCAAGGAACGAGCTCAAAATGTGGAATCCACGGAAAATGCTCTTGTTGCACAACACAAGAGAGATGCTAGCACGATTGCTCAATAGGAGGATACGAGACTTGTGCACAACCTACAAAGCAAAGATGCAACGACTTCTATCCCAAGTATGCTATATGTGTATGATGTTCCGGTGATATCATCCAAGATGATCGAGTATGACAATCTTAATGTAGTAAGATGCTATGGTTCTTGCTTAAAAGCTCTTTGCTTATCATTCTCTTTTGCTGAAAAGCTTTTGGCTCTTTTTCTTTTGAGCTCTTTCTTTGGCCTCTTATGCAAAACTTCACGAACCAAGATAGCAATTGTAGATATGCAGTGAGAACCTTGTGACACAAGAGATGATGCCAAGATGTTTGTACCAATATGATATGGTATGTATGCCATGGTAAAGAGGATCACTAATGTGCACAAGTAGCGTTGCCGGCAATACTCAATGGCTAGTCTCGATAGGTAAATGACGCGAAATGGGCTATGGGTTATCAATGCAATGGCAAGGGAGTACACAAAGGTGTCGTCGAAGTTACCGTCCTTGCTTACGGTTGATGGTGTCAAAATTGTGAAGTGGTCGTTGTTGATGTTGAGTCCATGGTGAAGATGAGCGGTGGTGATGTCGAAGCCGAACCATTCCTAGTTAGCCGAAACACCCTAGGAAACGGAGAACCACAACTCAAGTTCTAAAGAACAAAACATGTCAAAATTGTCGGAGTTGGTAGTGGGTAAGCGATGGTGGTTGCGGAAAGCAGTGGTGGCTAGGAAGAAATGAAATGATGGGTTATGGAGTAGCAATGCAAAAGTGTGGGCAGTGGCTGAAAATTTTGAGTGAAAAAAAATTCAGTTTCGTGAGGAAACGTCGGACGTCCGGTATGGTTCGGACGACTGGTGGTCGTCGGACGTCCGGTAACTGTCGGATGTCCGGTGCCTGGGCGATTTCGGGCTGCGGGATGAACTCGAGGATTTCGTGGTGGAAAGAAAAATTGAGGTCAAAGTTGCTCAAATTTCATGGATGGAATTGAGGTAAAAGATGGGGAAAAGCTAGATCCACTCATGGCAAAGCAAATCCATGATCAAATCCAACAAAACTTCATCAAACCAACAGATCACAAAATTTTTGGGAGGGCTATTTTTGTGGGGATTTTTGAAATTGGACAAAAACACACAAAATTAGGCTAGAAAAAGGGGGTAGGGACTCCAAATTCGTGATCAACCTGGCTCTGATACCAAGATGATGTAGGGTGGAACCCTAAGGCCGATCTTTCATGATTTGGAGGGGGTCCCACAAAGAACATGAAGAACACACGAGAGGGGAAACGAGAGGAAACACTCAAATCAATGAGAAACGATCACACGTGTGCTAGATCCATGAACATAAAGAGCGATACACGATCCAAACACAACATGGGACGATACAAACGGTCGGTAGTTCTTCCCAATCCGTGATGAGATGGGGTATTGAATCCACGAGGGGATCTTCCCTTGACGGGGTCTTGAATCCACTTGGGATCTTCTCCGCGGAGGCCTCGGTCTCCAATGGAGTATGTATCAAGTGGATGAGCAAAGCTCTATCTCTAAAATGAGCTAAACCAATGCTAACCCTAATAAGAGGGAGGAGGAGGAGTATATATAGTCTAGGGGGACGAATGGGTACATGGGCCTCGGCCCTAGTCACTGTGCACAGACAGGCGTCGGACGTCCGGGAGGTTACGGACGTCCGGAGGCTCGCGAAGGTCCGAATGTCCGGAGGGCATCGGTCATACGGAGAGCTTGGATTTCCGCTATTTTCCTTCTATGATGTGGCACCGGATTTCCGGAGGGGCTCAGTCGTCCGGGTGCTGGGAGGTGTCGAACGTCCGGTCCGTGTCGGTCGTCCGAACGCTGTAGCACTCGCTGGCTGGGTCCTTGGGCTGGTTGGAGCTCCAAGCATCGGATGTTCGGCGTGGTCCGGTCGTCCTGTGGTTATAGTTTTCTTGGCAGCTCTTTCTCTTGGTCCTTGTACTTGGTGTTCTCGCCATCTTGTCCATTGGGTGTAGTTGCTCCATGGCTATCCTCTAAGTACCTGATCACACATAGGGTCTCCGCTTGAGGTAGTAGCCATGTCTCACATGAAGAACATGTAAGTTCAGAGAGGAGCGACTTCACCTTATCTTCGATAGCCCTTGCTCGAGCTCTAGTCATTGGTCCATGTGGTGTGGGAGACGAAGGTAGGTCCATGGCGATGACCGTAGGATGCTCCGCATCATTTTCTCTCTTAATTTGCAAGATTTGCATGAAGAGGGAGATTGCCGGCAGCCGAAATTCTGGACCTGAAAAAGCTATATCAGAGATACCTATTCTGCACAACTCCAAATGAGCTGAAATTTCATGGAGATTTTTTATGAAATATATAAAAAATATTGGAACAAAGAAGTACCAGAGGGGACTCACCAGCTGCCCATGAGGCAGTAGGGCGCAGCCCCCCTAGGCGCGTCCTAGTGCCTTGTGCCCCCCGGTAGGCCTCCGGCCCCATCTTCTGGTATATGAAGGGTTTTGACCTAGAAAAAATCAAGAGGGGACTTTCGGGACGAAGTGCCGCCGTCTCGAGGAGGAACCTGGGTAGGAGCATTTTAGCTCTCCGGTGGAGCAATTCCGCCGGGGACACTTCCCTCCGGGAGGGGGAAATCAAAGCCATCAACATCACCAACAACCCTCTCGTCGTGGGAGGATCAGTCTTCATCAACATCTTCACCAGCACCATCTCATCTCAAACCCTAGTTCATCTCTTGTATCCAATCTTTGTCTCATAACCTCAAATTGGAAACTATGGGTTACTAGTAGTGTTGATTACCTCTTGTAATTGATGCTAGTTGGTTTATTTGGTGAAAGATTATATGTTCAGATCCTTGATGATATTCAATACCCCTCTATTCTTGAACATGAATATGATTTATGAGTAGTACTTTTGTTCTTGAGGACATGAGAGAAGTCTTGTCATAAGTAATCATGTGAATTTGGTATTTGTTCGATATTTTGATGATATGTATGTTGTTGCGTCCTTTAGTGGTGTCATGTGAGCGTCGAGTACATGACACTTCACCATACTTGGGCCTAAGGGAAGGCATTATGGAGTAACAAGTAGATGATGGGTTGCTAGAGTGACACAAACTTAAACCCTAGTTTATACGTTATTTCATAAGGGGCTGTTTTGGATCCATATGTTTCATGCTATGGTTAGATTTATCTTAGTTATTCTTTCGTAGTTGCGGATGCTTGCGAGAGGGGGTAATCATAAATGGGAGGCTTGTTCAAGTAAGAACACCACACAAGCACCGGGCCACCCACATATCAAATTATCAAAGTAGCGAACACGAATCAAACAAACATGATGAAATTGACTAGATGAATTCCCATGTGTCCTCGAGAACGCTTTGCTTACTATAAGAGAACGTTCCGGCCTGTCCTTTGCTTTAAAAAGGATTGGGCTACCTTGTTGCACCTTTGTTATAATTGCTACTTGTTGCTCGTTACAAATTACCTTGCTATCAAACTATCTGTTACCGATAATTTCAGTGCTTGCAGAGAATACCTTGCTGAAAACCACTTGTCATTTCCTTCTGCTCCTCATTGAGTTCGACACTCTTCGAAAGGACTATGATTGATCCCCTATACTTGTGGGTCATCAATGCCACTAGTGAACCTATGGCTCCCGAATTCATTCTCCATTAATACAAAGCTCTTACAGTTTGCTCTTTTATTTTCCTTCTCCTTTTTGTCGTTTACCATCATCACTATCCATTTGTTTTTAATCTTGTAACTGGCAAGACAAGGGGATTGACACCCCCCTGTCAAGTTGGGTGCAAGCATTTTTTTGTGTTTGTGTGCATGTGTTGTTTACATTGTTAGCTTGCTGACTCCTACTGGTTCGACAACCTTGGTTCTTAAGCGAGGTAAATACTTTTTGTTGAGGTACATCACCTTTCATCTTCGACGAATCAACCAAGTCCTACAGGAGTAGCACTTCTCCTCGGGGTTATAATTCCCACAAGATAAATTCACCCGAGGCACCTGTTCCATGGGAGTGGCTCCCATAGCATCCAGATGAAGCCTTATGCTATGTTCGTTCTTTTCATAAAAACATTGTTCTATTGACAGGTGAAGCCTGCTGAGACCTCATGGTCGATGCCTAGTTCATTACATAATTCACCGATGTTTGTGTGTTTTTGAATTCAGTCTCATTGTCACTCTTCGTGTGATTTAATACAAAGCGTTAATTCATTCTTAGATCTTTGTGCAAACTTTCTATTTTGGTGGCTATCGGCCGAGGATCCGTTATGAACAAGAGATCTCTTGACTTAAGGAGAAAATGTCTCCATACAGCCAAAAGATCCCTGATGGAACGTCTTGATAACCCACAAGTATAGGGGATCGCAACAGTTTTCGAGGGTAGAGTATTCAACCCAAATTTATTGATTAGACACAAGGGGAGCCAAAGAATATTTGTAAGTATTAGCAGTTGAGTTGTCAATTCAACCACACATGGAGATTAAATATCGAGAGAATTCCTTATTTGGCCCTTTTTTAAAATTTGCTTCCCTTTTTGGCACTAAAAAAATATTTTCTTCCCTTTTCGACACACAATTTTTATTTTGTTCCCTACATGACACTTCTGTCAGTTTTGGCACATAACAGTGTTAAGTTTAACATGAAAAGACCATTTTACCCCTGGTGTATTTTGTTCCCTATATCACACTTCGTCTTCGAGAGTGCTCCTAGTCCGGGTGTGTGCCTTCTCCCCTGGATGTGGTGGGTGCCTCGGTATTTATAGGCAGATGGAGATGGGTCTGGCGCTGGGCCGTCGCGCCGTTCCGATTTTCTTGGACACTATATGGATGGAACCCCATCTAAGATAAACGCGTCGGCACTTCAACCCTTCGGCCAAGCTGATCGGCTTCTTGATCGACAAGGCTGCCAAAGAATGCACAACAAAACGTTCACGTATGTGGGTTGCCTGTACGTGTTTGCAACCGGATGCCTGATCCTTGGCCAAGGCCAAGCCTGGGCCGACCTCTTGTATTTTCTCTAGCCAGATATAATTGTGAGGGCGTGCTTGGTATATACGTGTATAGTCGGCCGCCGACCATGTACCCGAATACATATACATACACTAGTGCATACATGTATATCATCGGATGATACGCGTCGACTGGTACGCATGTACACATACGTTGCATGGGCGTTCAAATACGTATACGTATGGCTGGCCAGTATGCGAGCATTCGAATACACATACATGTACGCCAGCGGTCCGGCACGGTTATTCGGCCGTGTATAGGCCTGGCCTCCAGCACGTACATGTGCTAGTACGTCAACACCCGGGCCAGGCACGTACATGCAATTACGATGCACATGCACTAAGGGCATGCACGAAGGGGCATGTATAGCTCCATCACCCAACAGGCCAACACACACATGAGGGACTCGGGAGAGAAGGTGCGGCGGGGATTTTTTTCGCCAGTGAGCTAAAGCAGGGGTAAAAACGACTTTTCATGTTGCACTTCACGGTGTTAGTGGCCAAAACTGACAGAAGTGTCGTGAAGGGAACAAAATAAAATTTGTGTGTCAAAAAAGGAAGAAATTTTTTTTAGGGTCAAAAAGGGAAACAAATTTTAAGAAAGGGCCAAATAAGGAATTCTCCCTTAAATATCTGCGGCAAAGTGATTAGTAGGACAATAATATGGCAGTTTTGATAGCAGTAGTAACGATAGCAGTGGTAACGGTAACAATAGTAACAGTTTTGTAGCAGTTGTAACAGTAGCAAAAGCAATAGTAACTTAGCAAGAACAATATGTGAAAAAGCTCATAGGCATTGGATTGGTGATTACGTTGGATGATATTCATCATATAACAGTCATAACCTAGGGCGACACAGAACTAGCTCCAGTTCATAAATATAATGTAGACATGTATTCCGTAAATAGTCATACGTGCTTATGGAAAAGAACTTGCATGCCATCTTTTGTCCTACCCACCCGTGGCAGCGGTGTCCATAAGGAAACTAAGGGATATTAAGGCCTCCTTTTAATTGAGAACCGGAACAAAGCATTAACACATAGTGAATACATGAACTCATCAAACTACGGTCATCATCGGAAAGTATCCCAATTACTGTCACCCTGGGGTTTACGGATCATAACACGTAATAGGTGCATATGACTTGCAAGATCGGATCTAGAACATAGATATATTGGTGAAAACATAAACGGTTCAGATCTGAAATCATGGCACTAGGGCCCTAGTGACAAGCATTAAGCATGGCAAAGTCATAGCAACATCAATCTCAGAACATGGTGGATACTAGGGATCAAGCCCTAATAAAACTAACTCAATTACATGATCAATCTCATCCAACTCCTCACCAACCAGCGAGCCTATGAAGGAATTACTTACTCCCGGTGGGGTGCATCATGGAATTGGTGATGGTGGATGGTTGGTGATGACGGAGACCAAAGATTCCCCTCTCCAGAGCCCCAAACGGCCTCCAGATCTGGCCTCCCGATGAAGAACAGGAGGCGGCGGCGGCTCCGTATCATAAAACAAAATGAAACTTCCTCTCCTATTTTTTCACCAAAAATAGGAATTTATAGAGTTGGAATTAGGGTAGCGAAGCCCCGAGGGCCCCACCACCCACCAGGGCGCGCCAGAGGGGGGCGCCCTGGTGTCTTGTGGGCAGCTAGGGCCCCCTCTCCAGTGGGTCTTGGTTCCAATATTTTTTATTTATTCTGAAATAATTCTCCAAAAAGTTTCATCCAATTCCGAGAACTTTTGTTTCTGCACAAAAACAACACCATTGTAGTTTTGCTGAAAACAGCGTCAGTCTGGGTTAGTTTCATCCAAATCATGCAAATTAGAGTCCAAAACAAGAGCAAAAGCATTAGGAAAAGTAGATACGATGGAGATGTATCAACTCCCCCAAGCTTAACCCATTGCTTGTCCTCAAGCAATTCAGTTGCCAAACTGAAAGTGATAAAGAAAAACTTATACAAACTCTTTTGTTCTTGTTTACATATATATGCTTAAGTAGCACCTAGGTTTTCAGCAAAGATCATGAGTAACTGCTACTTCTTGAGCTTGTGTTGTTATTTCCCTTGAAGAGGAAAGGGTGATGCAGCAAAGTAGAGATAAGTATTTCCCTCAGTTAAGAACCAAGGTATCAATCCAGTAGGAGGAACAACCAAGTCCCCAATAGATGCACCTGCACAAACAAACAAACACTTGCACACAACGTGAAAAAGGGGTTGTCAATCCCTTCACGGTCACTTGCAAGAGTGAGATCTAATAGAGATAGGTATAAAAGATAAATAAAAGGGCAAAATAAATTAAAGGTAAATAAATTGCAGCAAGGTATTTTCATACTTTTGGTTTTATAGATCTAAAAATAATATGATAGAAAATAGACCCGGGGGCCATAGGTTTCACTAGAGGCTTCTCTCTTGAAAGAAAACATACGGTGGGTGAACAAATTACTGTTGAGCAATTGATAGAAAAGCGCATAGTTATGATGATATCTAAGGCAATGATCATGAATATAGGCATCACGTCCATGACAAGTAGACCGACTCCTGCCTGCATCTACTACTATTACTCCACACATCGACCGACTCCTGACTACATCTAGAGTATTAAGTTCAAAAGAACAGAGTGATAACCCTCAAGTATAGGGGATCGCAACAGTTTTCGAGGGTAGAGTATTCAACCCAAATTTATTGATTCGACGCAAGGGGAGCCAAAGAATATTTGTGAGTATTAGCAGTTGAGTTGTCAATTCAACCACACCTGAAAGACTTAATATCTGCAGCAAAGTTTTTAGTAGCAAAGTAGTATGGAAGTAACGGCAACGGTGGCAAAAGTAACAGTAGCAGGTTTGTAGTGATTGTAACAGCAGCACGGCGAAAGTAACTTAGCAAAGATCAATATGTGAAAAGCTCGTAGGCATTGGATCAGCGATGGATAATTGTGTTGGATAATATTCATCATGTAGCAGTCATAACCTAGGGCGACAGAGAACTAGCTCCAATTCATCAATGTAATGTAGGCATGTATTCCATATATAGTCATACATGCTTATGGAAAAGAACTTGCATGACATCTTTTATCCTACCCTCCCGTGGTAGCGGGGTCCATAAGGAAACTAAGGGATATTAAGGCCTCCTTTTAATAGAGAACCGGACCAAAGCATTAGCACTTAGTGAATACATGAACTCCTCAAACTACAGTAATCACCAGAAAGAATCCCAATTATTGTCACCTTGGGGTATGCGGATCATAACACGTAATAGGTGTCTACAACTTGCAAGATAGGATCAAGAACACACATATATTCATGAAAACATAATAGGTTCATATCTGAAATCATGTCACTCGGGCCCTAGTGACAAGCATTAAGCATAGCAAAGTCATAGCAACATCAATCTCAGAACATAGTGGATACTAGGTATCAAGCCCTAACAAAACTAACTCGATTACATGATAAATCTCATCCAACCCATCACCGTCCAGCAAGCCTACGATGGAATTACTCACTCCCGGCGGTGAGCATCATGAAATTGGTGAAGGAGGAAGGTTGATGATGACGATGGCGACGGATTCCCCTCTCTGGAGCCCCGAACGGACTCTAGATCATCCCTCCTGATGAAGAACAGGAGGTGGCAGCGGCTCCGTATTGTAGAACGCGATGAATCCTTCTCTCTAATTTTTTTCTCTGCGAATAGGTATATATATAGTTGGAATTAGGGTCGGAGGCAGTCCAGGGGGCCCACAAGCCTGGGAGCCGTGCCCTGGGGGGTAGGCGCGCCCCCAGGGCTTGTGGCCTCTGGGTGGCCCCCCTCTGGTATCTTTTTGCGCTAGTATCTTTTATATATTCCACAAAAAATCTCCATAAATTTTTAGGTCAATCCGAGAACTTTGATTTCTGCACAAAAATAAGACCATGGCAATTCTGCTGAAAAAAACGTCAGTCCAGGTTAGTTCCATTCAAATCATGCAAATTAGAGTCCAAAACAAGGGCAAAAGAGTTTCGAAAAGTAGATACGATGGAGACGTATCAACTCCACCAAGCTTAACCCATTGCTTGTCCTCAAGCAATTCAGTTGACAAACTGAAAGTGAGAAAGAAAAACTTTTACAAACTCTATTTGATCTTGTTGTTGCAAATATGTCTAGCCAACATTCAGGTTTTCAGCAAAGATTATGAACTAACCATATTCACAATAACATTTAGGCCTCACATTTACTCATATCAATGACATAACCAACTAGCAAGCAATAATAAGATATCTCAGATGACAACACTTTTTCAAAACAATCATGATACAATATGATATAATGGTATCTCGCTAGCCCTTTCTAAGACCGCAAAACATAAATGCAGAGCACCTCTGAAGACCAAGGACTGACTGAACATTGTAATTCATGGCAAAAAAGATCCAGTCACAGTCATATTCAACATCAATTAATAACAAAGTATATAAATGACAGTGGTGCTCTCTAACTGGTGCTTTTATGAGCAGATGATGACTCAACAATAAAAGTAAATAGATAGGCCCTTCGCAGAGGTAAGCATGGATTTGCAGAGGCGCCAAAGCTCGAAGCTTTTAAAACAGAGATGAATATAATTTTGAGCGGTATGCTTTCATTGTCAACATAACAACCAAGAGATCTCACTATCTGCCATGCTAGATACATTATAGGCGGTTCCCAAACAGAATGGTAAAGTTTTTACTCCCCTCCACCAACAATCACACTCCACGGCTAGCCGAATCCATGGGTACCATCCATACCAACAATAGTCCTGGGGGAGTTTTGTTTCATTATTATATTTTGATTTGATTTTGATCATGGAACTGGGCATCCCAATTACCAGCCACTCTCTCGTGAATGACAAGTGAATAAACACTCATCGTGAGAATAACCCCCCTAGCATGGAAGATACTGACAGCCCCCAGTCGCTACATGAGCGATTCGGGCATACAAAACAGATTATTATTTGAAGGTTTAGAGTTTGGCACATGCAAATTTACTTGGAACGGTAGGTAAATACCGCATATAGGTAGGTATGGTGGACTCATATGGAATAACTTTGGGTTTAAGGAAGTGGATGCACAAGCAGTATTCCCGCTTAGTACAAGTGAAGGCTAGCAAAAAGATTGAGGAGCGACCAACTAGAGAGCGACAATGGTCAAAAACATGCATTGAGATTAATCAACATTGAATGCAAGCGTGAGTAGGATATAAATCACCATGAACATAAATATCGTGGAGGCTATGTTGGCTTTGATTCAACTACATGCGTGAACACATGCCAAGTCGAGCCACTTGAAACATTCAAAGGAGGATACCATCCTATCATACTACATCGTAACCATTTTAAAATGCATGTCGGCACACAAGACAAACCATTATCCACGCCTAGCTAATTAAGCATGGCATGAGTAACTATAATCTCTAATTGTCATTGCAAACATGTTTCATTCATAATAGGCTGAATCAGGAATGATGAGCTAATCATATTTACAAAAACAAAATAGGTCGAGTTCGTACCAGCTTTTCTCCATCTCAATCCTTTCATCAAATATCATCATTATTTCCTTTCACTTGCACGACCGAACGATGTGAATAATAATAAGAATGCACGTGTATTGGACTAAGCTGGAATATGAATAATAATAAGAATGCACGTGTATTGGACTAAGCTGGAATCTGCAAACATTTATTCAAAGGAGAAGACAAGGTAATATGTGCTCTTTGTTAGATCAACAATAATGCATATGAGAGCCACTCAACATTTTCATAGTGGTCTTCTCCTTATGACCCAAAGAAAAGAAAAGAATTTCAAAGAAACACACTGAAATATTTTTGGAGTTTTTATTTTTCTAATAGAAAGCAAATTAACGAGGGGAAAACAAAAACAAGAAAAACTATTTGCCCGGGAAAGCTCCCAACAAGCAAATGAAGAACAAGAAATCTTTTTGGGTTTTCTTTTAATACTACTACTAATTAAACTAGAAAGAAAAACTAAAAAGAAGCGAGAACTAATTTTTGGACTTTCCAAAGGTTTTTTAAAACACACAAGAAGAAAGCAAGAAAAATAAACTAACATGGATAATACAATGAAAAAGGATGAACACCGACAACTGGAATGAATGTGTGAACATGAATGTAATGTCGGTGAGAAATACGTACTCCCCCAAGCTTAGGCTTTTGGCCTAAGTTGGTCTATGGCCATGGCTAGCCTGGCGGATATCCAAAGTCGTAGTTGGGGTTGTACTGAGTTGCGGCCGCTACCGCTTGGAGGGCTGCCTCGTGGAGGCAAGCGGTCTTCCTTGCTCTCTCATATTCGTCCGCCTCCTCTCTGGTTATGAAGTATATTCATTTTACCTGAAAGTCAAAGAAGGCAGGAGCGGGAAGCCTAATATAGAAGACGTGTTCCCTGTCAAAGATTAGTCTGTACTGAAGGGGCTATTTGCCCCTCTCAAGAAATTGGAAGCGTTCCATAGCATCATAATCAAGGTAAGCAGGTGGTAACTGAGTATCATTTTCTCTTATGGGTACCCCGAAATAATTAGCTAACCGGGTGGCATAAATTCCACCAATGAAATCTCCATCTAAAGCATTATTATGTAACCGCCTTGCAATAATAGCCCCCAAGTTATATCGTCTATCACCCATTACCGCACTCTTGAGGACACTAAGATCGGATGCGCAAAGGTGGCTATGGTCATGTTTACCATTAATGCATCTACCTATAAAGAGAGCAAAATAATGTAAAGCAGGAAAGTGAATGCTAGCTATAGTAGCTTGTGTTACATTTCTAGTTTCTCCCCTAGTGATGCTAGCAAGGAAATTAATGCAATCAGATTTACGAGGTTCACTATAAATGCCTCATTGCGGAATTTTACATACTTCAATAAAATCTTCAAGGTCCATGCGAAAAGATTTATCATATAGATCAAATAAAACAGAATGTGTATTGCGCTGGGATGTATACTCAAATCTTCGCACAAAGGAATCAGTAAGGTTATAGTATTGCAGGCACTTATCTGACATGAAGTCCTCAAGACCAACATTGTGTACGTACATATCAAATTCTTCCTTAAAACCTGCACGAGTCATGAAATGATCCGACGGCCATTCACAAGGCCGCACTAGAGCTTCCCGCGGTGGTTCAAGGCCTGGCTCACGTATCGCGAGCCTTGGGGCTTTCTTCTTTGAGGAACCACCTTGGTACATTCTCCTAAACCTCCCTCTGAAAAATTTCTGAAATTTTTAGTGACTCAAAATAAAAGTGAACCAAACTCAACAAAACTAATAGCAACTACTCCCTCAAGTGTCTAGAGGCTATATCATGCAACAAAACTACTTTGGACCATATAAATTTGACATGCAAGCTCAAGAACATGGATACCACAACAGGAAAAATTTGCAATATATAAAGCACTAGAACAAAAACTAATTGGATCATTGGAGGAGTCACATACCGATGAACAATCCCCCAAAACAGTTTTGCAAATGGAGCTCCGAGCAAGGAGATCAAAAATGGCAGCAAGATGAGCAAGAACACGGGTTTGAGCTATGGGATGATTTTTTCTGGAGGAAGACGAAGTGGATGGGTGGCTGGATTAAGTGAGGGGGTCCCTGTGGGCCCCACAAGCCACCTAGGCACGCTCAGGGGGGGTGGGCGCACCCTGTGGGCTTGTGTCCCACTGGTGCACCCCCCCTGGGGTGTGTTCAGTGCCTAAAATTCTCTAATATTGTATAAAAAATCATACTAAATTTTTAGGGCATTTGGAGAACTTTTATTTTCTAGTCATTTTTTTATTGCATGGATAATTCAGAAAACAGTAAAATAATAGCATTTCTACTTTATTAATTCTAAGTAACAGAAACTAAAAGTTGGGTACAGAAGGTTGTGTTTCCCAAATTCATCCATCTCATGCCCGTCAAAAGGAATCCATTAACAAGGTTGATCAAGTCTTATTAACAAACTTCTTCCGAATGACATGAAACCGGAGAATTTTTGAATAACACTAGGTTACCTCAATGGGGATATGCATGTCGCCAACAATAAGAATATCATATTTCTTTTTGATAGTAGGAATAGGGAATTTAAAACCTCCAATAGCAATTGTCGGAATTTCTCCAATAGAGTTGATACTATTCACTTAAGGTTGTTTCTTCGGAAAGTGTGCCGTATGCTCATTACCATTAACATGAAAAGTGACATTGCCTTTATTGCAATCAATAACAGCCCCTGCGGTATTCAAAAAGGGTCTACCAAGGATGATCGACATACTGTCATCCTCGGGTATATCAAGAATAACAAAATCCGTTAAGATAGTAACGTTTGCAACTACGACAGTGTCGGTGTACTAAGTATTGGGCCACTAGTACCCCTTACTTGTGCACGGGCAGTTGTAGCCGTCCTCGCGGCAAGGCTTGCCGGGATCAGCTCGAGGTCGATTTAAGTCATCAAGGAAATCATCAAGTCAGAGATCTGAGAATCAGCAAATAAGCAAAGCTGGAAATCGAAGGCCAGCCTCCCCGGCAAGATCCTTGCCGGGGTGGCCTGAGGCGCCCGGCAAGGATCGGCGCCCGGCAAGGATCGGCGCCCGGCGAGGCTTGGCGCCCAGCAAGTTTCGGCGCCTGGCGAGGTTCTGCCACTGTGCCACCGCTTCGGCACAGTGACGAGTCTGACATTCTGGCTCCTTCCATGGATGCGTGGCGGCGCGCCAGTGGAGGAGAGCTTAAGCGGTGCTGATGGGATGGCCCCTTTTTCCATCCCCAAGAAAGTGAGGACACCTAAACGGACACCTCACGGTGCATTAAATGCACTTGTCCTAATCCGTCAGGGGTTAGGTATGATACCCTGTAGCTACCTTACACCTCAATGTATGTACATTTTGCCACTGTGGAGACCCCTTTGAGCATATAAAAGGAGGCCCAAGGCAACTGCTACAGGGGAGGAGAACTTCTGGCCCATCCTGCATGCGTAGCTGCTCTTTGAACGTACTGTTCATTGCGAGCGCTCCTGAAGGCTGGGCTCAAGAACATCAATAAGAACACAAAGCAGGAGTAGGGTTTTACGCTGATCAGCGGCCCGAACCTGGGTAAAAACCTCACGCGTCGATCACCGGTTCTGCTCTTTGCGTGTACCTCTCCCCCCGCCGAATCGTAAAAGGGTCTCTCGGGATCCCATAGGTGTCGTGCCCCGACATCTTTGGCGCGCCAGGTAGGGGGATTGAAGGTTGCGTTAACCTGATCTGGTGGTCGACGCCCTAGTTCCTTCATTATGCCGCCCAAGAAGAAGAACATCGCGACAGCACAACCGTCCGGGTCCGTTTTGCCTGCGCCTTCGCAGACAGGCGATGGTGTGGGTGCAGAAGGAAGAGGACTGGAACCCCCGCGGCGTTCTGGTGATCCAAGCCAAGCGAGCGGTATCGTTCGCAGTGGCAGTGGTAACTTGCGCGCCGCTGGATCTAGAGATGGCGTTGTGTTGCCTACGGGTGGCACAACAAACTCTAGGGATCAAAGAGCGCCTGCTGGAGCTCCCGCGCCGCCGCGAGCCTCGCAACCTGCCCAGGTTGTGCGAGACGAGCGACATCATGGCGCTGGTGGTTCGGGGCGTCCCTACGAAAAGGTTTCTGCGCATAGATCCCAAGATGCGCGGGACCAGCATGCACACCGGGCTGCCGGCGAGGGTGGCGCGCGGTCGCATGACCGTGGCGGTGCTCCTTCTAACTTGGTTAGGAGTCAGAGCACCTCACGTACTTCGCACCTGTCACCGCCACCTACGCCAGTGGAAGCCTTGGCACGTGCGCAGTTGCTCCTCGATTTTCCTCCCGCCCCGGAGAAGATGGAGGAGTGGCGAGCTACTATCCAGAGCCTTATCGGCTTCGCTAATAAGGATGGACCACAAGAGCCGTTGCTGCTGTATCTGGCGGCAACAAATCAAGTGGTTAGTGCTGCGCTGGTGGCACAGAGGGAAGCTGATGAGGAGGCAACATCAGCGGCAGGACCGCCAGATGGCGCGGCAAGATCTTCCCCGGCAAGGGATGATCCCGGCAAGGCAGGATCCGCGCAAACAGAAGAGCCCGTGCAGAAGAAAAAGATGGTGCAACGCCCAGTTTATTTTGTTAGCTCCCTCTTACAAGGGGCTAGATCAAGATATTCTGGTGTGCAGAAGTTGCTTTTCGGCCTCCTTATGGCCTCAAGAAAGCTGCGCCATTATTTTCAAGCACATGAGATCACCGTCATCACTCGCTTTCCGTTGCAACGGATTTTGCAAAATCCGGAGGCAACCGGCAGGATCGTGGAGTGGGCCTTGGAGCTGTCCAGCTTTGGTCTTAAGTTTGAAAGTACTTCGACGATTCAGAGCAGGGCCTTGGCGGAGTTCATTGCAGAATGGACCCCGACGCCAGACGAAGAAGTTCGAGAAACAAGTCTCCCCGGCAAGGAAACCGATCAGCAATGGGTTATGTACTTTGACGGGGCTTTTTCGCTGCAAGGCGCCGGTGCTGGTGTGCTGCTTGTCGCACCCACCGGAGAGCACCTCAAGTACGTAGTCCAAATGCATTTTCCCCGGGAGAGTTCGACCAATAACACTGTAGAGTACGAAGGTTTGCTTGCCGGTCTCAGGATCGCGGCAGACCTTGGTATCAGAAAGCTCATTATCAAAGGTGATTCACAGCTTGTCGTCAGGCAAGTCAACAAGAACTATCAAAGTCCGTTGATGCAAGCCTACGTAGATGAAGTGAGGAAATTGGAAGAGCGCTTTGACGGTCTGCAGATGGAGCACGTTCCTCGTGCCGAGAACAGCGTTGCTGACGACCTGTCAAAGCGTGCTGCCCTCAAGTTACCTGTGGAACCAGGAACTTTTGTGCTCCAATTGACTCAACCATCCGTGGCGCCATCGACGCGGCAAGAAAAGAGAAGAAAGTTGAACTCTGGCCAGTACTTCCCGGCAGAGCTCCCCGGAGCCGCCAGCAAGGAAGTTGCCGGGATCGACACGCCTGCTGGGGAACAACAGGCTCCGGCAGGGCCTCAAGCCCTTGCTGTCGAGACAAACGTCCCCCCGGCGGAGGAGATGCCTTTAGTCCTAGCTGTCGAGCCTCAGGCTCCAGCATGGGCGCAGCACATTGTCCATTTCCTTCAGACAGGTGAACTCCCTGAGGAACAAGAAGAAGCGGAGGGAGTAGCCCATCGGTCTGTTATGTACAAGTTCGTCGATGACGTCCTGTACAGAAAAAGACCAAACGGTGTGAAATTGAAGTGCATTCCTCGGGAGGATGGACTAGAGCTGTTGGCAGAGATACATGGGGGCATGTGTGGCTCTCACATAGGGTCAAGAGCGCTTGCCGGGAAAGCATTCCGGCAAGGTTTCTTTTGGCCCACCGCCCTCCAGGATGCGACTGCACTAGTAACCAGGTGTGAAGCGTGCCAGTTTCATTCGAAGAAATTACATCAGCCAGCTCAAGCTCTTCAAACAATCCCTCTCTCCTGGCCATTTTCGGTCTGGGGGCTCGACATACTGGGCCCCTTCCCCCGTGCTGCCGGGGGCTTTGAGTACTTGTACGTTGCTATCGACAAGTTCACAAAGTGGCCGGAGGTGGAAGCAGTGAGGAAGGTGACAGCGCAGTCGGCGGTCAAGTTCTTCAAAGGAATTGTTTGCCGTTTCGGTGTGCTTAACAGGATCATCACCGACAACGGCACGCAGTTCACAAGTTGCACCTTCATGCAGTACGTCCAAGACCTTGGCGGCAAGATTTGTTTTGCCTCTGTTGCTCACCCGAGAAGCAACGGCCAAGCGGAGAGGGCCAATGCTGAAGTGCTGCGCGGTCTCAGGACCAGAACTTTTGACAGGCTGAAAAAGTGCGGAAGACGCTGGATCGATGAGTTGCCGGCGGTTCTTTGGTCAATCAGAACGACACCAAATCGAGCCACCGGCCAGACGCCCTTCGCTCTAGTGTATGGAGCCGAAGCAGTTCTCCCCACGGAACTCATATACGGATCTCCTCGAGTGCTCGCTTATGATGAGCTCGAGCAAGAGCAACTGCGGCAAGATGACACTGTGCTCCTTGAGGAGAATCGTCTTCAGGCTGCTGTGCGAGCTGCACGCTACCAGCAAGCTTTGCGCCGCTATCATAGCCGCAAGGTTCATGCCCGAAGTCTTGAGGAAGGCGACCTTGTTCTTCGACGGATTCAGTCCGCCAAGAATTCAAACAAGTTGATGCCAAAGTGGGAAGGCCCTTATCGGGTAGTACGAGTCACCAGGCCTGGCGCTGTCCGCCTGGAGACCGAGGATGGCGTTCCAATGAGTAATTCCTGGAATATCGAACATCTTCGCAAGTTCTATCCGTAAGGCGCGGTTGCCGGGGGCTCCCGGCAACCACCTTTTTGTACAAGTCTTGCCGGCAAGGCATGTGATCCTTTGTACAAAGCCAGGCGCAGACCCTGAGCACAGATGAATAAATTTAAGTGTTGTACATTTCCTTATTGATTCTCATGTTCACATTCATATATGCATGTTTTTCTAAGATGTTGTATAACACCTGATCCCGGTAAGTTCTAACGAACCGCCAAGGTTTCGTCTCTTTATTTTCTCTTCTTTCTTTTTCTTAAAGACAGAAGGATTCCTCGCGCGCACATTTGCCGGGGGAGGAAGGGAGACATGAATACCAGTTGGTGACGTTCGGAATCGTATGCTTGCCGGAGGAAGGACAGAGACAGAAAGCTAAGTCCTAAAAATTCAGAGCAAGTTTTTCTTTTTAATTGCCAAGTTAGTTCCTTGGACGATTCCGACCCTTGTATGGAAAATCTGCACACGAAGGAACCCTTGTTGTAATCAGTTGCGCCCTTATTTTGTTTCGAGTCCGCTCAACGATTTAAGCGGCTGCACTGAGAGCGCCAAGGAGTCTTGCCGGCCGCTGCGCCTCCAGCAGGCTGCTGAAGTCCCGCACCCAGCGCTCGCGGCAGGTTGCGCGCCGGCAAGTTTTTCAGTAGGCGTAGGATGAACTCCATACATAAAGGAATCAGACAAGGAAAATAGCTAGCATGAGCCTAAACATAGTTAAATTATATTACATCCATGAGTTGCCGCAGTCCTGACTCGAGACTTAACTGTCTTTTACATGAGATGGTGGCGGCAAGAATAAAAGGGAAGCACTCAATCCCTGCGTTGGCCTTCGATCCTTTTGATGGAGTCCACCTTCTCAAGGATCGGCGTGATGCACTTCTCAAGCGCCTCAACATTTGCATCCTACGGCAAGTGGCCGAGTGCGCTGGAGAGATCGATGCCGGGATTGCTGTGCACCACCTTGAGGAGCACCTTGCGAAGGACGGCCCGGCAAAGCCGGCGAGTCTCGCTCGCCAGTTGGGTCGCCCGGCTGGACTGGAGCGCCCTCAACGCGTTGATGATGCTTTCAAAGAACATCGTCAACCTGGCGCTTGGAGATATTCTTTCTTCGGAAGAATATCTGAAGTTCGACAAGCCCATGGTTGACAGTTCTGCGGTAAGCTTCTCCGCGGTGGCGATGAGACGGCCAGTCCAGATCTCCACTCCCTTCTCGTACTCGTTCTAGGCAGCGGTGGCGCTCTTGAGCAGGTTCCTCTCTCCTTGGAGATCCTTGAGTAGAGCCTTCTCACGGGCCCTGCCGGCCTCGAGAGATTTCTGCAGCGTGGTCAGCTTCAGCTCCAGAACCGCAATATTATCAGCCGCAGAGGAGAGCTGCTTGGTCTTGTCGGACAGGGCAACTTGCATCTCCGCCAAGGAGTGGAGGGTTTTTTCCCTGTCCCCCTTGAGCGTCGAGAGCTCCTTGCCATGCTCGTCGAGATCCATCTCCAGCCTCTTCACTTTGTCGCTCAGCTCGTTCTTGGCGGCCTCTGCAGCTTCGGCAGCATCGACGGCCTCCTTGAGCTTGCCGGCATGACTTGCAGTTAGAGCTTCGAGCGCCTCCTTGTGCTTCTGCTCCAGCTCCTGGGTCCGCCGCGCGACAAGATTTTCAATGTCTTCATCCTTGCTGCGAAGCTTGGCGGCGAGCGCCTGCTCACGAGCAGTGAGATCTTCCTCATGAGCATCAAGAGCAACGCGGCGCCCTGTAAGGAGAGCATCTTCGGCAGCGATCCTTTGAACAGCTTCATCATGGGCTTTCTCCATGTCTGATTGCTTCAGGAGGATCTCATTCCACTGCTGGCTCACTTGTTCCCGGCCGGCAACCAGCTCTTGAAGGGCCTCGGCATGCCAGATTTGCATTTGTGCGACGCGCCTTTGAAAATCCGCTTCGGCTGCCTCGACAACTGCCATTCTGGAGTCCGCCTTCTCCTTTCGGGCACGATGGAGAGCCTGGAGTTTGCGGAAGTTTTCGCCCATGGCCTGAAGGAGCTGATCCTCTTCAGACTTGCCACTGCTAGCGCTGGGATCGTCAACAACTTCGAGCCCGGCAGCGGCAATAATCTCCTCAAAAATTTCTCCTTCGGCTGGTGCTTCGGTGCTTGCTGTCCCTGGCAAGTTGATGAATAGGTTTTCGCCAACTTTGAGATACTTACTGGATGAGGGCTCGTCAGATGTCGATGGCTGGTCTTCAGTGGCCGCCTCACCAGTGACAGGGGGCTCTGCGGCCGATGCAGCGCCTGGCACTCCTGCGGCAGGAATGCCGTCAGTATGGTCCCCAGCCTCCCTGTCGCCCTCTTCAGCAGGTTCTTCCGCGATTTCCTTTCGTGCTGTCTTGGCGGCCTCCCCGTCAAGAGCATCACCGGCCCCAGCAACATCATCCTTGGTGGCCTCGCTGGCAGTGATCCTGTCCGCTTCGGCAGCAGCATCCCTGGCGGTCTCCTCGATGACGGCGTCGACGTCCATATGTTCCATCTCAGAGAACTCTGAAGGGAGAAGGAGAAGGTCAGAATAAGATCGAGTTTTTAAATTTTGAAGTGATCAAAGACAAAGAAGTAAGGGGAAAAGAATAACTAGCACTCTGAGGCGATCGAGTACCTGCGTCGGGCTGTCGAGGGGTGGCTTCGCCTCTCCCGGCAACTCCGGTTGCCGGGGGTGGGTTGCCGGAGTCCGTGCTTGTCGGCTCCTCCTCAATCTGGACGGGCTCGTCGGCAGGATCTCTTGTCGGAGATGTGCTCATGGGCGGAGCGGTCGATGAAGGAGGCACAATGGGGCAATCCTCTCCTTGTTGCCGTTCCTCTCATGCGAACCCTAAGATATCAACGACAAGAATGAAAGCTTCGGCACCAGCCAACAGAAAAAGGGACAATGAACTTACGCTGGGGGCTGCGCTGAGGACTAGGCTCCGGGCTCACGATGACGATCTCTGGCACGCTAGTGGAGCCTGCCGGGGGCTCGTCGCCCGTAGAAGTCCTGGACCTCTTCGCCATCCTCTCCAGCAAGGTTTCTGTGTCACTGCAGAAGCAATGCAAGCAAGTCAGTAAAAATTGATGCAAGATTGGAAGGTAAAAGCTGTGGCAAAGTACTTACTCTTCTTCCTCCGTTGCGGTGTCTGGGTGGGGAGGCGAAGGAGGAGTCCTAGGCCGCTTGGCTGCGGTAGGCACCGGGACAGCTTCCGGTGCGGTGGTGCGAGACCCCCCCCCCCCCGCCGCCCCAGCAGTGGCCGCTGGTGCGGGCCTTGCACGCCATGCAGGCTGTTGACGGGCCCCTGCCGCGGTCCGGTCTTGTCGGCCACTTTCTTGCCGGGGGCTTCGCCGCTCGAAGAGGGCTGGCTTGCCGGGATGTCAGACGTAGCCTTCCGAAGAACACGCTTCGCCTTCTTCTTCGGGGGAGGGGGCTCTTCTCGCGTCTCTTCTTCTTCGACTGAGTCCTCGCCGGACGAGATTTCAGCGGCTGTGCCGCTCTCCTCCCCAGCAACCTCGTCCTCCCCGGCAGGCTTCGCCTCCACTACCACCTCTGCCTCGCTGGCTTCCCACTCTGTGAAGCCAACGCTGCCGGCCTCCGCGGCAAGATTCGCTTCCTCCACTCTGGTAGCGATGTATGCTACCTCCTGATCCGTGGTGGCGCGAATAAGATCTGGCTCTTGCCGGACAGGCTTTTCCGTCAGATTGTCGAAGAATTTCTGCGCTTCTTCCTCGCTTGGCTCGACCCAGGTCGGGTCAAGGCCGTGGGAGTTGAACATCGGCAAGAAGGCAATGATCGACCCCAGCGCAGAGTTGTTGCATAAGAGGACGATCCTTGCCGGCAGCCGGTGCTTGTCTTCGCACTGGAATAACTTCTGGCGGAGAGCGCCAAGCTGCATAACAGTCAAGTTGTTGTTCAGCCCGGGGCGCAGCCTCATGACATCCGCTGCGTTCTTATATTCCCAGGCTGGCCTTCCCCTATTCTACAGAGGGGCGATGCGGCGGCGGAGGAAGTCGAAGCCGATCATCTCCATTGTCAGCCCGGCAGCCTTCAAGCGGAGGATTCTGGTAGTGGCGATTGTGAGCTTCTCGTCTTCTGCGGCGAGATCGCCCCAATCCTTGCCGCGGGCCACCTTCTGTCGCCGGGGATGGCAAAAAGGATGAGGATCTGCTTCCTGGATCCAGCACCATTCGGCCCGCCACTCGTCCCACTTTTCGCGGTAAACTCCATCTGGGTATATCTCTTTATTCCAGGCCCTTGGAATCCAAGCAATAGACCCAGAGAGAGCCTCTCCTTTCTGGATTCGAGGATAGAAATAGTGGCGGAAAAGAGCAGAATTGGGGATCACGCCGGCAAAATTTTCACAAAGATGGGCAAAGATCGACATGCAAAATACGGCATTCGGCGTAAAGTCAAGAAGGCGGAAGCCGTATGTGTACATGATGTCGTTGAAGAAATCAGAAAAAGGTGGACAGAGCCTGCAATGAAAGTACGCAGTGAAGAAGGGGTATCTATCCGATCCGCCTTTGGAATTGGCACCTGGGATGACGCGTGTGGCGGGGTGGGCTTGTGTTCCCTTCGCCCACATGCATTGGTATCGTCCCTTCAAGGTTTCGGCGTCAAGCGTCAGAGGGAAGACGACGAGTCTCTTCCGCATCTTCACCAGCTCGCTTTCCGGAACTTCGGCTTTCGCCTCCTTGTCCGTGCCCTTGCCCTTGCTGGTCTTGGGCGGCATGGCGGCTATGGAGATGGAAGCAGGAGGACGGAACGAGCGCGGGAACGGCGAGCAGAAGAGAAGGAAGTTTTCGCTCTGAGCTCGAGCAGAGGAAGGCGATGGCGATGGCCAGATTGGGAAGAAGTGGGGGGTTAATGGGTTTGCGCCTCCACGACTTCTCCTTTTTATGGGGAAGGAGCGGGGCCACCTTGTTTATCCCCCAATATGAATGCGCCTCTGTGGGCGCGAAACAGCTTGCAGCCTTTTTGGCACGCTTCTCACATCGCGCGCTCCGTACGCGTAGTGGGAGGCACAGTAAAACAAGATCTTTTGCGAGCAGTTAATTCCCTGCCACGCGTGCCCGTGCACTGTTTGGGCCTGGCCCAACAACGCCTCGCACTCTTGTATGGCCCAGGCCCGGGGGCTCCTGTCGGTGTACTAAGTATTGGGCCACTAGTACCCCTTACTTGTGCACGGGCAGTTGTAGCCGTCCTCGCGGCAAGGCTTGCCGGGATCAGCTCGAGGTCGATTTAAGTCATCAAGGAAATCATCAAGTCAGAGATCTGAGAATCAGCAAATAAGCAAAGCTGGAAATCAAAGGCCAGCCTCCCCGGCAAGATCCTTGCCGGGGTGGCCTAAGGCGCCCGGCAAGGATCGGCGCCCGGCAAGGATCGGCGCCCGGCAAGGATCGGCGCCCGGCGAGGCTTGGCGCCCAGCAAGTTTCGGCGCCTGGCGAGGTTCTGCCACTGTGGCACCACTTCGGCACAGTGACGAGTCTGACATTCTGGCTCCTTCCATGGATGCGTGGCGGCGCGCCAGTGGAGGAGAGCTTAAGCGGTGCTGATGGGATGGCCCCTTTTTCCATCCCCAAGAAAGTGAGGACACCTAAACGGACACCTCACGGTGCATTAAATGCACTTGTCCTAATCCGTCAGGGGTTAGGTATGATACCCTGTAGCTACTTTACACCTCAATGTATGTACATTTTGCCACTGTGGAGACCCCTTTGAGCATATAAAAGGAGGCCCAAGGCAACTGCTACAGGGGAGGAGAACTTCTGGCCCATCCTGCATGCGTAGCTGCTCTTTGAACGTACTGTTCATTGCGAGCGCTCCTGAAGGCTGGGCTCAAGAACATCAATAAGAACACAAAGCAGGAGTAGGGTTTTACGCTGATCAGCGGCCCGAACCTGGGTAAAAACCTCACGCGTCGATCACCGGTTCTGCTCTTTGCGTGTACCTCTCCCCCCGCCGAATCGTAAAGGGGTCTCTCGGGATCCCATAGGTGTCGTGCCCCGACAGACAGGTACATCTTCACAAACACCGATGGGTATGGCAGTTGATTTATCAGCCATTTGCAAAGAGATTTCAGTTGGTGTCAACTTATTCAAATCAAGTCTATGATATAAAAAGAAAGGCATAACACTAACACCGGCTCCAATATCACATAAAGCAGTTTTAAGATAGTTTCTTTTAATGGAGCAAGGTATAGTTGGTATTCCAGGATCTCCTAGTTTCTTTGGTATTCCACCCTTAAAAGTGTAATTAGCAAGCATGGTGGAAATTTCAGCTTCCGGTATCTTTCTTTTATTAGTAACAATATCTTTCATATACTTGGCATAAGGAGACATTTTCAGAATATCAGTCAAACGTAGGCGCAAAAAGACAGGTCTAAGCATTTCAACAAAGCGCTCAAATTCTTCATCATCCTTTTTCTTGGATGGTTTAGGAGGAAAAGGCATGGGTTTCTGAACCCATGGTTCCCTTTCTTTAGCATGTTTCCTAGCAATGAAGTCTCTCTTATCATATCTTTTATTCTTAGGTTGTGGGTTATCAAGATCAATAACAGATTCTATCTCCACATCATTATCATGACTAGGTTGAGCATCAACATGAACATCATCATTATCATTATTACTTGGTTCATGTTCATCACCTGATTGTGTTTCAGCATCAGAAATAGAAATATCATTTGGATTCGCAGGTGTGTCTATAATAGGTTCACTAGAAGCATGCAAAGTCCTATCATCTTTCTTTTTATTTCTAGATGAACTAGGTGCATCAGTATTAATTCTGGGTGAATCTTGCTCAATTCTCTTAGGGTGGCCTTCAGGATACAAAGGTTCCCGAGTCATTTTACCACCTCTAGTCACAACTCTAATAACATGATCATTCATCATATTATTCATCTCATTAAGCAAATCATTTTGTGCCTTGAGGACTTGTTCTACTTGAGTTTTTACCATGGAAGCATGTTTACTAACAAACTTAAGCTCATTCACAGTTCTAAACATATAGTCACTCAAGTGTTCAAGCATATAAGCATTTCGTTTTAATTATCTACTAACATATGCATTGAAGTTTTCTTGTTTAACAATAAAGTTATCAAATTCATCCAAGCATTGACTAGCAGGTTTATTATGAGGAATATCACCTTCATCAAATCTATAGAGAGAATTTACATCTACTACCTGTGTCGGGATATTGAGACCATGTATTTCTTCAATAGGTGGTAATTCTTAACATCTTCAGCTTTAATACCCTTTTCTTTCATAGATTTCATTGCCTCTTGCACATCTTCAAGACTTAGAAATAGAATACCTCTCTTCTTCGGAGTTGGCTAAGGAGGTGGCTCGGGAAGGGTCCAATCATTATCATTACTCAATATATTATTCAATAATTTTTCAGCTTGCTCAATAGTTCGTTCCCTAAAAACACAACCAACACAACTATCTAGGTGGTCCCTAGAAGCATCGGTTAGTCCATTATAGAAGATATCAAGTATTTCATTTTTCTTGAGAGGATGATCAGGCAAAGCATTAAGTAATTGAAGAAGCCTCCTCCAAGCTTGTGGGAGACTCTCTTCTTTAATTTGCACAAAGTTAAATATTTCCTGTAAAGCAGCTTGTTTCTTATGAGCAGGAAAATATTTTTTAGAGAAGTAGTATATCATATCCCGGGGACTACACACACAACCAGGAGCAAGAGAATTATACCAAGTCTTGGCATCACCCGTTAATGAGAAAGGAAATAACTTAAGAATATAATAGTAATGAATTTTTTCCTCATGAGCAAATAGGGTGGCTATATCATTCAGTTTAGTAAGATGTGCCACAACAGTTTTAGATTCATAACCATGGAAAGGATCAGATTCAACCAAAGTGATTAACTCTGGATCAACAGAGAATTCATAATCCTTATCAGTAACATAGATAGGTGAAGTAGCAAACTGGGGATCATATTGCATTCTAGCATTCAAAGATTTTTCTTTCCAATTGCATAATAATTTCTTAAGATCTTTGTCGTGGGAAAACACGGCCACCTATGGGGCCATCGGCCCCTTGTGGCTCAGCAGTGGGGAAGGACGCATTGCACAAAGAGCGGAGGGCACGGAGCAGCACAACAGCAATCACACGGGCAGTTTTTACCCAGGTTCGGGCCACCGCGAGGCGTAAAACCCTACCCCTGCTTTGGTGGATTGTTGAGAGGACCGAGGTGGAGATGCAACGCTCTAGCCCGGCAGGGTCGCCTCGGGGCGAGAGCAACTACGCGTGTATGAGTGTACAAGGGTCCGAATCCTTTCTAAGGTTGCCATGGCCCTTCTTTTATAGATCAAGTGGTAACCACAATGGCAAATCAGTCATTGCGTACTGATTAGATAGCAAACAGTGCTATCATACCTAACTCTGCAGACAGGACAGAGCGCATTAAATGCGCCGCTTAGTGTCACATCATAGCGTAGCCCGGCAAGCCTTGCCGTGCTGTTCGGCCACCTTCTCGCCTGCCTACGTGACACGTCTCTGGACGGGTGTCATTTGGAGGTGATTTCCTTTGGAAGTGGCTGCCACGTGCAAAATAACAGCCACTTAGTCACCTGGGGGCTCGACACCGCACCGATCGATGACTTGCGTTGCTGTGAGGTGGTGCGGTGGAGTCTTGGTGGGGTAATCCGCCCTCGGCGTCCCCGGCAAGCTTGCCGGGGCAGTCCTGAGACTTGTCTTTGGGGCAACCTCGACCTCGCCAGGCTCACCTGCCTGGCAAGGGAGGTTTTTCCTTAGTGGTATCTTGCTCCTTTGGTTGGTCTTGGTCTTCTTGATCCGCCCTTTGATTTCTCAAAGAGTTGATCTCTTCTGCTTGGTCTTGTCTTGGACGCTGCAACCTTGTTCTCGAGCCTGTGTACAATCTGGGCAACACACCTGGGGTTTGTTGCACCAACAGGAGCCCTCGGGCCTAGCCCGAACACGCTGCCGAGCGTCGTCGGGGTAGGCCCTGTCCAGTACACAGGCGGGGAGGCTGCGGTAGCTCACCCTTTGAGATCTTCTTTGCTTCTTCATTAATCTAAGCTTGGGTCAGTTCCTGGTTTTCCCGCGCGTCGTGTAACGCCAATTGTTGTGGGGCCATCCCTGTAATGGCCCGTGAATGACTTTAACGCACGGGTGAGTAACTGCCAATTCACTATTCCCACCACGTTCTTATCCCTTGCCACGTATGCTGCATGCATTGAGTGGGGTAGGTAACAGAGGCGTGTGGTGTGGGAGAGAGCGTTATGGCAGGGGCCCGGTCTCCCTGGGTTGGTGGAGAGGGGCGGCGGTTACCCGCCGAGGGATCAGCCCCAGCCTCAGCCCGTCTAGAGGAAGTGCTCATCCACGCACCCTTCTTCTCTTCCTTGCTTCCTTCTCTGTTATGTTGAGGTGGGGAGGCTGGGGCCAGGCCCCGGGCTCTAGCTTAGGGTCGATGATGCCGAACGCTTGTGTAAACGCCCGGGGAGTGAGTCTGGTCCGGGGCCGAAAGGGATGCAGTGGTCGAGGATGTGGGTGTCGAGTCGCGCGCGGTGTGGGAGGTGTCATTCTTCTCCAAAATGGTGAAACACTCGCCTCCCTCACACAAGCCGGCTATTCGGTGAGGAACGCCAGCCCTCGCTGCAGGTCGCCGAGGCTCATTGCCCTGATGACAGGGCCCTTGGGGGTTCCGGCGCCTGTCTGGGGTGTAGCACTCGGGATCCTCGGTAATCCCAGTGCTGTTCCTTCCGACAGAGTCAGGGCAAACGCTGAAGACGGTGGCACCTTCTTGCCCTCTAAGGTGGGGAGCGGTGCCGCTTGCACGCCTCGGACGCCGCCATCGCCTGCTGCTTCTCCGGGGGAGGTGTCGGCCCAAGGGGCTGGCGTCCTCCCGGAGTGGTGGTGATGAAGAAAGAACGAGGGAAGACGGAGAAGGCGGGTGGCAGGCCGTCAGGTCAGAGTACGATGGCACCGACGCCTTCGTCTCGAATTGCCGGCCCGCTGCCTCATCTTTCCGCTCTTCCCCTCCCTCCCCGGCACCATCATCACCGGCCTCTTTAGGATGGTTGCCGGGGGAGGGGTCGCTCTCTTGGTGCCTTCGCCTCCTCCAGCAATCTTCCAGCTGAGCTCCGGCAGTTTCCCCTGCCGGTGCTTGCGCTGGGGCTTCTTGCTGGTCCTGGAGGTGGTGACCAGGGCACCGCCGAGCTGCTCCTTCGGCCCCTCTCCTTTGCAGCCTCGCCACTGTGGTGCCCCGCCTGATTACCACTGTAGCCAGACGGTTGCCACGCATACCAGCCCAGGAAATCACTTTGGCATGCGCGTTTACAACAAGTATCAAGAACACAGGCATTTCTATTAATGGATATATAGGTCTTACATGATATATTACAAAGGTGATGGCAGCGGAAAAGCTCTATCTAAGGCAGCATGGTCCTGGCACGGCTCCAATCCATAGGGATCTGACTGGGTTACGCTCCTAGCCCGCGAACGCTCCGGCTCCTCGTCGATGGACGACGGATCCTTATGTGAACCTGGCCACACTGAAGGCCGCTGAGTACTTTTGAATGTACTCGCAAGCAAACCAAACTAACATATACACCAAGCAAAGCAATCCATGGCATTCAAGCATGCATTTGTTATTAGAACAACATTAATTATCATGGCATAGTATACCTATCTAGCAAGATTAATGATCATGACATAACAAGTTTATCCAGCAGGATAACTACTAAAGTAAAATATAGTAAAGTAAAGCATATTAAGTAAATGATCCATACTCCGAACAAATCTCAGGATCCAATCCAACTCTTTCGGTCATCTGACCATCTCTTTCATAGCCATTCCATGGCTATCATATCATATTCCTGACACCATCCGATGTCTATGCATCTCTTTTGTAAGTCTGGTAAACTTACTCTCTCCCAGGTTGTCTTACAATCCTCAGAATACTCATGATCCACTGAGTACTTCCGATCATAAGACGAATTCTTCCATCATTATTATCATTATTACTGTTATGGTTGACCACCTAAAGAGGTCTGGACGGACTGTCCAATACCGTGGACACGGCTATTCGAATAGATTTTACACTCTGCAGAGGTTGCACACTTTACCCACACCATGGAGCACCTGACCTCATGATCCCATTCGGGTGGACCAAAGTTGCTCCAACGAAACCTGCCTAACCCATGACTCCTCCACCGTACCACCGGCGATCATCCTCGCCCGGAGTCCTGCCCTGGGTGGCCCCTGTGTCACCTCGTGACACCTGCCACCGTCGTGGCCAAACAAAACTGTCCCAAACGGGACTCCCGAGTAAAACAATCAACTGGGCTCACAAGGTTATCGCCGCCTACCGGGCCAGGGTAGCGCGCACGCATAACCTTCCCTAGTTGGTGGTACCGATAGAAGAGCACGCGATCAGACCAAGTCAAGGCCGTCCCATACCAGCAAATGTGGTTGCACGGATAAGTCCGGACAGGTGACTCTGGATCAACCGACTAGGTTTAGCTTTAGCAGGTATTTAGCAAGCATGGTTGTTCATCATGAATAACTTAACATGGTGGCAACTATGTATGTGGTAACAACTGTGGAATCATAATAATCTATCTCCTTATAACATCACAATGAGTCATTAGTGAAGCAAGATTTAAATGGCAAATTATCATGTTATAAGTTCGAGCTGTAGGTTACGACCATCGGAACCCTTGCACAAAACCGGCAAAGAAACCAGTAGCCACCAGAACGGTCTTTACAACTCAGATCTGGGACATTACCGGAATAACTCAACCCCGGCTCAAGACGGCTGGAAAGCAGCTCAGAGCATGAGACGGTGTTGATAAGAAGAATGTAGCAGCTCCCTAAGACGACCGAGAAACAGCTCAGAGCATAGAGTCACTGCTACGAAAGATATTCAACAGCTGCCCGAGACGGCCGAAAAGCAGCTCAGAACACGGACAGTTGCTGACAAGAGAAATAAAAGTCGGCATCCACCCCGGACGGCCGGAAACAGCTCAGAACACAGGCGTGGTGCCGTCACCAAAGAAAGTGCAAGCAAGGGTTCATCAGAGTCATATACAACTCACTACTACACCGACAAGCACAAGCATATTAATTTAAACATGCAAGAATAACACAGAGCAATGCTTTAGGGCATATATCAGATGGTCGGCTTGCCCGGTGGTCGAAGAATACTCCGGGAGAAGTGTGATCACCTCGCGGAAGAATTCGCCCGAAAGGATTCCCTCTCGGAGGGCTGATAGAAGGGCAAGGGCAAAGTGGTCATTTTCATAATGTGCAAACATTATGAAAATGATTCCATCGGAAAGGGCTCGACGAGACGAAGACGTGGGCGTTGGTTTCACCAGAATCGGAGTTACAGATGAAAAGATGTAAGCGATTGACTGCCAGGGACCTATCTATAAATGTTTTATTCACCAATGGGTCCTTGGTAGATTTTCTGGGAAAAGAATAAAAGACATGTGCGCCTGGGCCGCTCTGGGCCGAATCCCACCGCCGCTGCTGCTGTTGCTCCTGGGCCGAGCCCAACTGCGCCGCCTCCACTTACTCCCGCGCGGGCCCGAGGTTGGGTCAACGCTAGGAGGCCGACAGGTGGGGCCGAAGGGGAGGCGAGACCTGCCTGACCAGGTCAGCGTCTTCTTCCTTCATCGCCTGCGCTCGACCGAGGGAGGAGCGACCCCCGACGAGGCTCGCCGGCGGCTCAGGCTGTCTCCCGCGGCGTCCGACCTATCGGCGTGCTCGGGGAACCAAGCCGCACCCGCCTGCATGCTCTGTAGGCGCCACCGAGCTCGAAAACAAGCGGGGTTTCCGTTGTGGCGGACGGCAGCGTCGGCCAGAGTTGAGCCCGATGCTACGGTTCACCAGAGGAGGAGTGCAAAGGTGGGGGGGATCCAGGAGGCAAGGGAGGGCCTCTGGTGGTGGTTAGAGAGCGAGGGGAGCTTGACAAGGCGCGAATTTAGGTGGGCAGTGGCGGCGGCCATGGTGGCCATGGCGGCCGAGGAGGGCTCCTCGAGCTCAAGCGAGTGGTTGGGGAGGGCTACAGGCGATAAGGACGGCTGTCGTGGTGGTCTTAGCCGCGCACTGGCGCTCGCAGTGAGCTGGCCGTGGACGTGCACGGCGCCGACCTGACGCGCTCAGTAGGAGGGGACGGCTCGGGGAGGAAGGAGCCAATGGAGGGACGTGACGTCTAGAGGGTCACGGGTGTACGGTGCCGCGACGGCGACCACCATGGCGCGAGGAGGAAGAAAGGGGAGGAAAGAAGAGTCGGGAGAGGGACATGTGGACTCCGCGGAGCCACTGGACATGCTCCGACAAGCGGAGTCTGGCCGGAGACGATAGCACGGAGACGACAGAGGCGCAGAGCGCCGTTTCTGCACGCCCGCTACATGGTCACCGCGCGCACCGCATGCTCTGGCCCGCGTCTGCCTGTCAGGCCTTGTCCAACAGGTTGTTCAGTACTCAATTAGATGAGGTAGATCACTAGATGAACCAGGAGAGGTCTGGAGAGGTCGAGGGAATCCAAAATAGGTTCTGGATAGGATCTTGGAGCGGTTGCTGCGGTAAAATGGTGTGGTAAATGGGACTGGATCTTTGTCATAATAGAATAGGGTAGGAAGGAGTATATGCCTGCAAAAATTGAAGTCAATTAGACCCCATTTGCATACACTTCCTTCACAAACCACAAATTGGTCCAGAAACTAGAATTTGGAGCTGTGATCAAATGGATTGATGAAATAAGATGAAATTTGGTGGAGAGTGATGATTTGGATATAGTAAGCCACTGTAGAAGTTTCATACCATTTGGGTACACCAAAATGGCACTTCCCTCACAGAGGTTCCATATGGACAGAAACTTAGGAAAATTTCGGGGGAAGAATGAATGGAGGGATTGAGCTGATTTTTGGTTTCCATGAGTGATTTATCAATGTTAATCACTATGAAAATTTTCAGCTCAAATGGATCAAGGGTTCAAGCACTTCCTTTGCAAACTGAAAATCTGGACAAATTTTGCAAATGGATGCTGTCTCAAACCTTGAACTATGGGACTTGGGTTTTGATGAAAATGGTGAAGATATGGATATAAGAAGCTTCACAATTTATTTGGGATTTTTCCTGGCTACCAAAATGGTAGTTCCTTTAGAAAGTACCCAAAATGCAATATTGGCATTAAATAGGAAAATGCAATTTCCCTAATTTAATTATGGCCAATATTTTTATGGGAGCTCAATATGATCACAAAGAATATCTCCACAAGATTTCATGAACTTTGGAGATGGATAGATATTTTCCTGGATTTAATTCCTTTAACTGGCAGAAAAAGGAATTAATTATAAATGAAAAATATTGCAAATGTATTGGCAATATTTTTGCATATCCAGGGTTTACAAAGATAGGATGATCACTGGGAAAAATTTGGGAGTCAGCAGATCAAAGGAAATTGGGGTTCCTTTGTAACTGAAAGGATTAGGGTTTCCCTTCCAGTTACTCGGAAGGTAGGGTTTCGGTGGCAAAACCCTGAGAAGATATCTTGCGTGGCAAGATTGGTCTGGAGAGAAACTCTGGTTGGATAGGGAAGGCAAGGTTAAATGACCATCTTCGTATACCCAAGAGCTAGAGAAATCCGATAACACTGAGAAAAAAGACGGGAGTCAAATCCCGCGAAGGAAAACAGGAGCAAAAACCAGGGTGTCACAATCCTACCCTCCTTAAGAAAATCTCGTCCTCGAGATTTCCGGGCTTACCTCCCGGGGAAGGGGGACTTACCTGTGTGCGACTTGGATCCATCAGCTGTCTTGTCTTCATGGGTTCACTAGCCTTTTAACTGCCTCTTCTGATGGACCAGGTGTTATCTCTGTACACAGTTTTCCTTGAATCCTTCTCTTTACTGTCAGGTGTACCTTTCATCCAGATAGTGGTGTAGCTGGGTGGGGTAGCGGGTAATACCGACAAACGGCTCAGTTTCCAGGGCCAGAAGTAACTACTTCGGGTTTTATTGTGATACTTCGTATCCTGTTTGTCATGGGCAAAACATCCTTCCCTTGTCCCAGGCTCACTTGCTCGTATGGCCTCGAGTGGCTAGGGGTGACTTTCTTTTTGCCGTGTCAGAATACTCAGTCTGGCTGCGGGTTATGTACTGACATTTCCTTTTGTCTTCGGCATTCTGACTTGTTGCTTAGGTGATTCACAATTCAAGGAACAACATGACCGAGCTATTGCTGCTATATCCCTAACTGAAATGTCAGGCATGATCACAAAGTAATCATAGACAGTAATCTCTTATCATGCCATCTACGAGCTGTTGGTGCTGATGTGCTTTGGGCCATTCTATCTGAATGTCTTGTTTCAAACTCTGTCACTCGTGGAGATGGCTCTGTCATGTATAACCTTTGTAGTCCGTGCTATGACCACTGAGCTGGACATGGTATGGCTATCATCCAGTGTATCTTTCGGAGCATAGCCTCTTGTCTTGGTTGATGGCCCATATTCTTGATGAGGGCGGCAATCTTACTTGTAACCGCAGGTAGTGCATTGTTGTGGCCGCATATGCAAGAGTCTGACGAGGATTGGTAATACCACTCTGTCCGTGAAGCTGTGTCTTGCTGACCGTCACGGAGGTTGTTTGTCCACAGCCTCTTGATTCTTGAGGATTCCTTTGATGGACCCGTAATGACTTGCCAACACGGCTTCTTGATTGTTTTCCCGGCTTGTCAGGCTTGTTCTCGCAACTTACTCTTGCATACCTCGTAGAGGTTACTGTGTTCATATCCTTCTTTTTAACATGGGGCCAATGCTTCTCCGAACACAGTCATTCCTAATGAGTGGCTCGCATGAACTGATCCATTGGACTGCATGCTCACAACATATGCAGGCGTAGGATAAATCCTTTCATAACCACTGAGGACGGGTATGTCTGAACTAGTTCGGGCTCTTGACAAGACTGTCATGGGCACGATGGCGTGTTGAAGAAGGCTGAATTCCTTATGCTCGAAGCTTTCTGCCAAGGTAGCATGCTGAAGAAGGCTAGGTATCGTACCTCAGAAGCTTTTCCTCATGTGTCTTGGTGAGGAAGGTCAGGTGCCTTATGCCGGAAGTTTTCCGCAGTAGTACGCTGTGGAAGATGGGAGTGCTGTTCCCCAGAAGATTTTTCTCACCAAGTGGCGTACCGAGGAAGATTGGCAGTCTTGCATCGTAAGCTTCTCCCGGTAGCCTGCGGAGGAAGTCTGGGTTCCTTATACCAGAAGCCTTTCGCTGTGTACGCAGTCGGATCTATGGCCAATTCTGGCTTTCTTCCGAAGTATCCAGAATTTACTCATAGCGGAGTCAAAACTTGGTATAGGCCATACCTTGACTGAAGATATTCTGATGGTCATGCACATCGCTTGTCCTTCTGCTAGTCTGATCATTGCTGCCGTAACTGTTGCAAAACTGATGCATGCCTCATGTTGATAATTAATTCGGAATGCCCTTTGCATTCAAACAAAGTGTTGCCGATAATAAGCGGTCGATGGATAATTCCATTCGGTTCAGCAGAGTTTCCAATCATGTTAGGTGCTCCTTGATTCTGGATGCTTGGAAGCTCAGTGTTTCTGGGCAACCATGAGCTCATCCATATTCCTTGCAAACCTTGTTCACAGTGCCCAGAATTTTTTTCTTACGCACCGGTGAATTCCAGAATATGCTTTGCAATTTGCATCATCATACCAGAGTTTTGTTGTTGCTCTTTGCACATTCACATGCATGAAATATGTCTTCAGTGGGGAATAAATGATTCTTGGGGTCCATTGAGAAAAGACCCGGTTCACCTCACTGACTGAAATAGTCCTTGTGTCGTGGACGGAATAATTTGTCCTTACTGATATTCATTCTTGGTAGCTCATCTGACTGCTCCTTAGGTGTGATCCGTTCTGAGGCAAACTCTCTCAGGTATATTCTGGCCTTGCCTGTTGCACATAGATTCTGCTTCTGACCCATTCTTCATTCTTGACAGATCCAGTGTTTCTATTCTGAATACCAGGCAGTTGGCTTGGCTTGACTCTTGCTGAATTGGGGTTATTGGATATTATCCCAGTTGTATGCTGGTCTTCTTGACGGCACTTGCGGATGGATCTAGTCGGAAGGAAGAAACAGAACCGACAAGAGAAACAAAACCTACGAAAACCAAAAAGCAAATAAAGCTCAAATGTTGCGGTCCTTACACACGTGGCCAAGGATCCACTAGTATAACTAGTATAGCGCACTCGATGCACCTCTAAGGATTTAGAAGCGAAACCACACAATGCTCCTGGTAGCACTGGTGTCGAGCTCCTACTACTTCCTTAGGGAACATCAAACTCGACACACAATGGCTATGGTCGTGCGATTCTAGGGTTATTGGGGAAAGATATAAGTTATAAGTGTTTCCCAAAGGAAACTAGAGTTAAGAACAGAAATGTCATGGCTAGCAAGAAGGGTAAGGATATCTGGTTTACCTAAGGGTTCAGGGCTCACGGGTCATTGCCGGGTGCGAATATTTCACACCGGAGGCAAGGCCACGAGAGTTGGGGTCTGATGGAGCCAAAAACCTAGGGGGTTGCCTTATGATCAATAGTAGCCGTGCCAGGTTGGCAAAAGATGGCTGAAATCCATCTGGGCTTTCTACTGAGCACAAGACAATGAAGTCTGGCTTGGGTAACCTATAGTCAGCCTAGCTGCTCTGATACCATCCGTTGTGGCGCCCCGCCTGATTACCACTGTAGCCAGATGGTCGCCACGCATACCAGCCCAGGAAATCACTCTGGCATGCGCGTTTACAACAAGTATCAAGAACATAGGCATTTTTATTAATGGATATATAGGTCTTACATGATATATTACAAAGGTGATGGCAGCGGAAAAGCTCTATCTAAGGCAGCATGGTCCTGGCGCGGCTCCAATCCATAGGGATCTGACTGGGTTACGCTCCTAGCCCGCGAACGCTCCGGCTCCTCATCGATGGACGACGGATCCTTATGTGAACCTGGCCACATTGAAGGCCGCTGAGTACTTTTGAATGTACTCGCAAGCAAACCAAACTAACATATACACCAAGCAAAGCAATCCATGGCATTCAAGCATGTATTTGTTATTAGAACAACATTAATTATCATGGCATAGTATACCTATCTAGCAAGATTAATGATCATGACATAACAAGTTTATCCAGCAGGATAACTACTAAAGTAAAATATAGTAAAGTAAAGCATATTAAGTAAATGATCCATACTCCGAACAAATCTCAGGATCCAATCCAACTCTTTCGGTCATCTGACCATCTCTTTCATAGCCATTCCATGGCTATCATATCATATTCCTGACACCATCCGATGTCTATGCATCTCTTTTGTAAGTCTGGTAAACTTACTCTCTCCCAGGTTGTCTTACAATCCTCAGAATACTCACGATCCACTGAGTACTTCCGATCATAAGACGAGTTCTTCCATCATTATTATCATTATTACTGTTATGGTTGACCACCTAAAGAGGTCTGGACGGACTGTCCAATACCTTGGACACGGCTATTCGAATAGATTTTACGCTCTGCAGAGGTTGCACACTTTACCCACACCATGGAGCACCTGACCTCATGATCCCATTCGGGTGGACCAGAGTTGCTCCAACGAAACCTGCCTAACCCGTGACTCCTCCACCGTACCACCGGCGATCATCCTCCCCCGGAGTCCTGCCCTGGGTGGCCCCTGTGTCACCTCGTGACACCTGCCACCGTCGTGGCCAAACAAAACTGTCCCAAACGGGACTCCCGAGTAAAACAATCAACTGGGCTCACAAGGTTATCGCCGCCTACCGGGCCAGGGTAGCGCGCACGCATAACCTTCCCTAGTTGGTGGTACCGATAGAAGAGCACGCGATCAGACCAAGTCAAGGCCGTCCCATACCGGCAAATGTGGTTGCACGGATAAGTCCGGACAGGTGACTCTGGATCAACCGACTAGGTTTAGCTTTAGCAGGTATTTAGCAAGCATGGTTGTTCATCATGAATAACTTAACATGGTGGCAACTATGTATGTGGTAACAACTGTGGAATCATAATAATCTATCTCCTTATAACATCACAATGAGTCATTAGTGAAGCAAGATTTAAATGGCAAATTATCATGTTACAAGTTCGAGCTGTAGGTTACGACCATCGGAACCCTTGCACAAAACCGGCAAAGAAACCAATAGCCAACAGAACGGTCTTTACAACTCAGATCAAGGACATTACCGGAATAACTCAACCCCGGCTCAAGACGGCTGGAAAGCAGCTCAGAGCATGAGACGGTGTTGATAAGAAGAATGTAGCAGCTCCCTAAGACGGCCGAGAAATAGCTCAGAGCATAGAGTCACTGCTACGGAAAGAAATTCAATAGCTGCCCGAGAGGGCCAAAAAGCAGCTCAGAACATGGACAGTTGCTGACAAGTGAAATAAAAGTCGGCATCCACCCCGGCCGGCCAGAAACAGCTCAGAACACAGGCGTGGTGCCGTCACCGAAGAAAGTGCAAGCAAGGGTTCGTCAGAGTCACATACAACTCACTACTACACCGACAAGCACAAGCATATTAATTTAAACATGCAAGAATAACACAGAGCAACGCTTTAGGGCATATATCAGATGGTCGGCTTGCCTGGGGGTCGAAGAATACTCCGGGAGAAGTGCGATCACCTCGCGAAAGAATTCGCCCGAAAGGATTCCCTCTCGGAGGGCTGATAGAAGGGCAAGGGCAAAATGGTCATTTTTAGAATGTGCAAACATTATGAAAATGATTCCATCGGAAAGGGCTCGACGAGACGAAGACGTGGGCGTTGGTTTCACCAGAATCGGAGTTACAGATGAAAAGATGTAACCAATTGACTGATAGGGACCTATCTATAAATGTTTTATTCACCAATGGTTCCTTGTTAGATTTTCTGGGAAAAGAATAAAAGAACTGTGCGCCTGGGCCGCTCTGGGCCGAATCCCACCGCCGCTGCTGCTGTTGCTCCTGGGCCGAGCCCAACTGCGCCGCCTCCACTTACTCCCACGCGGGCCCGAGGCTGGGTCAATGCTAGGAGGCCGACAGGTGGGGCCGAAGGGGAGGCGGGACCTGCCTGACCAGGTCAGCGTCTTCTTCCTTCGTCGCCCGTGCTCGACCGAGGGAGGAGCGACCCCCGACAAGGCTCGCCGGTGGCTCAGGCCGTCTCCCGCGGCGTCCAACCTACCGGCATGCTCGGGGAACCGAGCCGCACCCGCCTACATGCTCTGTAGGCGCCATCGAGCTCAGAAACAAGCGGGGTTTTCATCGTGGTGGACGGCAGTGTCGGCCGGAGTTGAGCCCGGCGCTATGGTTCACCAGAGGAGGAGTGCAAAGGTGGGGGGGATCCAGGAGGCAAGGGAGGGCCTCTGGTGGTGGTTAGAGAGCGAGGGGAGCTCTACAAGGCGCGTATTTAGGTGGGCAGGGGCGGCGGCCATGGTGGCCATGGCGGCCGAGGAGGGCTCCTCGAGCTCAAGCGAGTGGTTGGGGAGGGCTACAGGAGAGTGGTGTGGAGGTTAATGTGCCCAAATGGCTCGGGGAAGGGCTATATATAGCCGGGCAGCAGGAGGCGATAAGGACGGCTGCCGTGGCGGTCTTAGCTGCGCACTGGCGCTCACAGTGAGCTGGCCGTGGATGTGCACGGCGCCGACCTGACGCGCTCATAAGGAGGGGACGGCTCGGGGAGGAAGGAGCCAACGGAGGGACGTGACGTCTCGAGGGTCACGGGTGTACAGTGCCGCGACGGCGACCGCCGTGGCGCGAGGAGGAAGAAAGGGGAGGAAATAAGAGTCGGGAGAGGGACATGTGGACTCCGTGGAGCCACTGGACATGCTCCGACAAGCGGAGTCTGGCCGGAGACGACGGCACGGAGATGACAGAGGCGCAGAGCGCCGTTTCTACACGCCTGCTACGTGGTCACCGCGCGCACCGCATGCTTCGGCCCACGTCTGCCTGTCAGGCCTTGTCCAACAGGTTGTTCACTACTCAATTAGATGAGGTAGATCACTAGATGAACCAGGAGAGGTCTGGAGAGGTCGAGGGAATCCAAAACAGGTTCTGGATTGGATCTTGGAGCAGTTGCTGAGGTAAAATGGTGTGGTAAATGGGACTGGATCTTTGTCATAACAAAATAGGGTAGGAAGGAGTATATGCCTGCAAAAGTTGAAGTCATTTAGACCCCATTTGCATACACTTCCTTCACAAACCACAAATTGGTCCAGAAACTAGAATTTGGAGCTGTGATCAAATGGATTGATGAAATGAGATGAAATTTGGTGGAGAGTGATGATTTGGATATAGTAAGCCACTGTAGAAGTTTCATACCATTTGGGTACACCAAAATGGTACTTGCTTCACAGAGGTTCCATATAGACAGAAACTTAGGAAAATTGCTGGGGAAGAATGAATGGAGGGATTGAGCTGATTTTTGGTTTCCATGAGTGATTTATCAATGTTAATCACCATGAAAATTTTCAGCTCAAATGGATCAAGGGTTCAAGCACTTCCTTTGCAAACTGAAAATCTGGACAGAATTTGCAAATGGATGCTATCTCAAACCTTGAACTATGGGACTTGGGTTTTGATGAAAATGGTGAAGATATGGATATAAGAAGCTTCACAATTTATTTGGGATTTTTACTGGCAACCAAAATGGTAGTTCCTTTAGAAAGTACCCAAAATGCAATATTGGCATTAAATAGGAAAATGCAATTTCCCTGATTTAATTATGGCCAATATTTTTATGGGAGCTCAATATGATCACAAAGAATATCTCCACAAGTTTTCATGAACTTTGGAGATGGATAGATATTTTCCTGGATTTAATTCCTTTAACTGGCAGAAAAAGGAATTAATTATAAATGAAAAATATTGCAAATGTCTTGGCAATATTTTTGCATATCCAGGGTGTACAAAGATAGGATGATCACTGGGAAAAATTTGGGAGTCAGCAAATCAAAGGAAATTGGGGTTCCTTTGTAAATGAAAGGATTAGGGTTTCCCTTCCGGTTACTCGGAAGGTAGGGTTTCGGTGGCAAAACCCTGAGAAGATATCTTGGGTGGCAAGGTTGGTCTGGAGAGAAACTCTGGTTGGATAGGGAAGGCAATGTTAAATGACCATCTTCGTATACCCAAGAGCTAGAGAAATCCGATAACACCGAGAAAAAAGACGGGAGTCAAATCCCGCGAAGGAAAACAGGAGCGAAAACCAGGGTGTCACAGCCACTCTCGATCTTGTCAGGCTGCGTCCGGCAAGTCCTGACGGGATCGGGCTAGGCTTCCGCTCAGGCACTCCTTTTGCCCTCTTCTCTTCCCACCGTAGTGCCTAGGAGGAGAGGGACAAGAAAGGGATTATGGGGCACTTATCTTTTTTCAGTTTAAAATGTGCATGCATCGGCCAAACTTTAGTCTAAATAATGTAAACTTCTTTATCCATGTTTGTGTTCTGTAAGATCTATACTTGCTTATCAGCATATTAATGAAAAAGACAAGCTTTGCCGGGCACTTGTGCATGTACCATATCCATGCAGAGGTGAAATGCCTCTATACATTTAATTAAACAAGTTTCCCCGGCAGGCTATCCTGTCGGTGCCCTCAGTTTGTTGCCGCGGGGCTAGGCCTTCCGGGCAAAAAACCGTAAAAAGGGACCAGCCCCCCGCCGAACCTTTTCCGCCAAAGGCCACTGCGACCACCTTGACCGAAGCAGCGTTCGAGTCAAAGGGTAGGAGCACCTATGTTTCGAAGGTGGCAGGGTTTTCATATGCACAAGTTTTCAAATTACAGAACAGGTATGGATAAGAAGGAACTTATCTGTTTGGTCTGCCGGGGATCGTCACGTAGGCTTGTCTTCATTTCTTCTCTTTGGGATCAAGTCCATGGTAAGAACCATGCAACTTAGTGCAGATGAAAACAATGCCACATGCGACCTCATCTACATGATCATGCTATGCTCATGATATGCTTATGCATGCATGCAAGTTTCGGGGGCCCCCCAGCGCTTCGTTTATTTCTCTGTTGCTCAGGGTCTGCGCCTGGCTTTGTACAAAGGGTTACATGCAACTTCGGCAAAGCTTGTACAAAAGGGTGGCTGCCGGGCAGGGCCCGACAGCCGCGCCTTATGGGTAGAACTTACGGAGATGCTCAATGTTCCATGAGTTTTGCAATTGAATGCCATCTCCAGTCTCCAGATGGACTGCGCCAGGTCCGGTGACTCGTACTACCCGGTAAGGGCCTTCCCACTTTGGCGTCAACTTGTTTGCACCCTTGGCGGACAGAACACGCCTAAGGACAAGGTCGCCTTCCTCAAAACTCCGGGCATGAACCCTGTGGCTGTGATAGCGATGCAGGGCTTGCTGGTAGCGTGCAACACGCGTAGCAGCCCGGAGACGGTTCTCCTCAAGTAGCACAGTGTCGTCACGCCGGTGCTGTTCCTGCACTACTTCATCGTAGGCAAGCACTCGAGGAGACCCGAATATGAGTTCCGTGGGGATAACTGCTTCTGCCCCATAGACTAGGGAGAAGGGAGTCTGCCCGGTAGCTCGATTTGGTGTCGTACGGAAGGACCAAAGAACCACCGGCAGCTCGTCGATCCATCACCTGCCGCACTTCTGCAGCCGATCAAAAGTTCTTGTCTTAAGACCTAGCAGCACTTGAGCGTTCGCCCTCTCAGCTTGCCCGTTGCTTTTGGGATGGGCCACAGAGGCAAATGAGACCTTGCTTCCGAGGGCATGAACGTATTGCATGAAGGGGCGGCTTGTGAATTGGGTGCCATTGTCGATGATGATTCGGGTAGGTACCCCGAAGCAGCACACCAATCCTTTCAAGAACTTGATAGCTGACTGCGCGGTCACCTTTCTCACAGGCTCTACTTCTGGCCACTTTGTAAACTTGTCGATTGTGACGAACAAGAATTCAAAGCCCCCGATAGCACGGGGGAAGGGGCCCAAGATGTCGAGCCCCCAGATCGAAAATGGCCATGACAAAGGGATTGTTTGGAGAGCTTGAGCAGGCTGATGGATATTCTTGGAGTGGAACTGGCAGGCCTCACACTTGGTGACTAGCTCAATTGCATCTTGGAGGGCTGTGGGCCAGTAGAAGCCTTGCCGAAAAGCTTTCCCAACCAAGGCCCTTGATCCGATGTGGGAGCCACACATACCCTTGTGTATCTCTGCCAGCAGTTCCTTTCCTTCTTCCCGGCGAATGCACTTCAATTTCACACCATTGGGCCTTCTTCTGTATAGCGTGTCACCAACGAACTGGTACATAATGGCCCTCCGGGCTACTCTTTCAGCTTCTTCTTGCTCTTTGGGAAGTTCTCCTGTTTGGAGGAAATGAACAATGTGCCGCGGCCAAGTTGGAGCCTGGGGCTCGACAACAAGGACTAGCGGCACCTCCCTGTTGATGGGAGCGCATGCCTCGACCGCAAAGACTAGTAGTTCGGCGGGAGGGTGCAGCTCACTGATCGAAGGGGAGTTGTTCCCGCCAAGCTCTCTGTCAGGGGCTTCGCGAAGCTCTGCCGGGAGAGGCTTGGCAGAGTTCAATTTCCTCCTCTTGCTGGCCATTGTTGCTGGGGATACGGAGGGTTGAGTTAGATGGAGAACAAAAATCCCTGGTTCCACAGGGAGTTTTTGCGCAGTGCACTTTGACAGATGATCAGCAATGCTGTTTTCTGCACGTGATATGTGCTCTGTTTGCAATCAGTCAAAGCGCTCCACCAACTTTCTCACTTCCTCGACGTATGCCTCCATCAATGGGCTTTGATAATCCTTGTTCACTTGTCTCACCACCAGTTGTGAATCTCCGCGGATAACCAGCTTCTAGATTCCCAGTTCTGTCGCAATTCTTAGCCCGGCAAGGAGCCCTTCATACTCTGCAGTATTGTTGGTAGCCTTCTCCTGGGGGAAATGCATTTGAACGACATACTTAAGGTGCTCCCCAGTGGGAGCAACAAGAAGCACGCCAGCTCCTGCACCTTGTAGGGAGAAGGCACCATCAAAATACATAATCCATTCTTGGGGCGCTTCCTTGCCATCGTGCTGTCCCGTAACAAAACATGATGCATGTCCCGTGTTTAGACGCCGTACTTCTTTTATTTGTGTGGAACTGATGTCCTTACTTAATCTTAACTACCTGCTTATCCCTTCTGAGTTTACCCATCGGTGTTCATATGATTAGCCTCCGTGCACATTTTGGTTGCCTGCCGGTATCATACTGCCGCGATTGTCCTAAGGGCCGGGCCCTTAGCATTCATCTTAGCGAGGATACGTCCCGGTAGGTTTTTCCTTAGTAGATTTTAACGCTGCCGCCCATTCTGCGAGCAGGCTCGGAACAGAATGAGGGCGCAGACAAAGAACTAGTAAGGTGCCATCACGCAAGGGATTTCCTCATACGTACGCCTGGGTATCCAAGGGATAAGCAAATGCAAATTCTAGGTCCATGATAGAGCAATGATTGTGTGGACTTAGCTTTTGTCCTTACTTTCCTCCATTCTCTTCAGCTGCAGCTGCTTGTCGTGTTCGCATGCTTCGGGAGGGATGGCGCCACGCGTGTTGCTTTTCGGCTCTCGGCAGGTGCTGGCAAGAATCATGTGTATCTTGTGGGTGGCAGGACGCGATGCAAGGCACGACTGGTTTCTCTCTCCTCCTCTACACACCTTTTTCAAACAATATGACGGCAGCTAGCATAAAAGTCATGCTAATGCGGACGGCCTTGCCGGAGTGTACTTGCTGGGACATCAATCAACGGATTCGCACCGGCGCTTTACTCAGGATTTCCCTAGGCAGGGTAAATGCTAGGCCGAGTGTCGCACGGGCTCATTGACATTGATGATGCTAAACCCAGAGTAAATCAAGTGCTTGAAGATATGCTTCGCGCTTGTGTTATATCATTCGGTAAGAAGTGGGAGGAATCTCTCCCGTTTGCCGAATTCTCTTATAACAATAGCTATCAAGCCAGCTTGAAAATGGCCCCCTTCGAAGTGCTTTATGGATGTAAGTGTCGAACCCCTCTGAATTGATCAGAAACTGGGGAACGACCTCTCGTGGGACCGGACATTATTCAACATGCCGTAGAACAAGTCCGAATTGTCCGAGAAAATCTCAAGGCGGCTTAGGACCGCCAGAAGAGCAACTATGATCGCAAGCGATGGGGTCTGACTTATCAACCAGGTGATCAAGCTTATCTTCGTGTCACTCCTAAGAAGGGCACCCGTCGATTCGGAATCAAGGGCAAGCTAGCTCCTCGCTATATTGGTCCCTTTCGCATTGTTGCCAGGCATGGACAGGTGGCATATAAATTGGAGTTGCCACCACAATTCTCTCATATCCATGATGTTTTCCACGTGTCGCAACTTCGTAAATGCTTCAAGGAATCTCCGCACCGCGCAGTGGATCACGAGATGCTTGAATTGCAAGATGACTTATCTTATAAGGAGCATCTGATCCGCATCCTTGATGAAGCTGAACGTCGAACTCGTCAGAAGACGACCAAGTTCCTGAAAGTGCAGTGGTCGAATCACACTGAAGATGAAGCCACTTGGGAACGCGAGGATCATCTTCGGGAAGAATATCCCGACCTCTTTCCTTCTACCTCCTAAATTCTCGGGACGAGAATTTCTTTTAGAGCAGGAGAACTTGTAACACCCCTATGTATTAGTCACTGTGATCAACTGCTAATAATGCCAAGTCATATCATTTGCAGTGCTTAGTCATAGTGGTTAACCAAAACAATTCAAACTCTATTATGAAAATCAACTCAAATTCAAAAGTGCAAAAAATAAATTTGCTCAAACACTATGGGAAAAATGTTCACTAAATAGCAAATATTCCAGAAGCACTCATAAAAATATAAACAATGATGGTGGAGTTAGCTAAATGACTCAAACTACATGAAACAGCACCAAAACAGAATTATTTAATCCATTTATAACTAAATCAAATTCAAATAAAATTCTACTTTGCCCAAACCAATTTTTGGTGCAAGGTAATATTGCATTGTTATATTTGGGCCAAATCCCATATTTTATAAAAGAGCACAAGTGGCATATCTATTTCAAAACAGAAAGGAAATAAAAGAAAAATAGAAAACAGAAACAGAAAAATAAAACGAGGCACTGTGCACTGGGCCTAAGTGCATAGTGCCCCGAATCCAGCCCAACCTCTCTCTCTCCATCGCGTTGTCGCTCTCTCCATGGACGAGCGCGCGCGCCGGCCGCGCGTCGACACGCCGGCTTCCACCGACGCTACAGGGGCAGCGGATGGGATAAGGAAGCCCCGTCCAGCTCCCCTGGTCCTTCTCGTCTACTCGTCGCTCCTCCCTCACCTCTCTCTCTCGCTTGCGCTCGCTTTTCCCCTCTCGGGTCCGAGCGCTGTCGCCGCTGTCCTCGCTCATCCCCGCGGCCACCGAGCTTCGCTCGCCGCTCCGCCGTGTCCAGCGCCTTTGCCATGGACCGCCACGACCTCGGGCGCCGTTGATTAGGGCCGGGAAGCTCCACGTCGCGCGGATCGAGCCGCGCCTGTCTGCGGCATCTCCGGCGATCTTCGTCGTCCCCAACACCTCTACTGCTCCTAAGCTGTCACCGGGCCACCGTGCACCTCCGCTGTGAGCTCCCCCTCCTTCCTCATCCCTCTATTCGCTCTGCACGCGCGCGCAAATTGCTTCCCCATGGTGCCCGAACGCGCCGCCGCCCGTGCACGTCGCCGACGAGCCTCCGACGACCAAATGGTCTTGGGCTTGTGCCCATCGTGCTTGCGACGTCGCGTAGATGCTGTAGGAATAGATCACCGCTCGTTTTAGCTCTCGTTTTAACGCGCGCAAGTTCGCCGGGGTTCGGCCTCCGCCAAACCTCACCGTCCAGCCAGTTCCGGCCATCCCCTGGTCCGGCCAGTGGCACCACTCGACGCGTGAGGTCTCCAGCGTTCGAACGCAACTGACCGCAGCTCGAACGATGCACCGTAGCGCGATTCCGAGCTTCTCCGGCGATCGGCCGCCGCGCAAATGGTCGCCGGAGCAACTCCGGTGACGCAGCCGACGTGGCCAGGCGTGGGGTCCACCCTGGGACACTGCCAGTGGCCCCGGTGGGTCCCGTTGACCCCGTTGACTTGGGTCAACGTGCTGACTGGGCCGAGCCCAGCCACTGACATGTGGGTCCCCCTTTGTTAATTAATCTAATAAATGATTAAATAAATAAAAACTAATTAGTTAGACTAATGTCTCACTGACAGATGGGACCCACCACCTAATTAACCCTGTTACTTAGATTAACTCACTGTTAGTCTTAACAGAGGCTGACATGTGGGTCCCACTGGACCCACATGTCAGGTTTGACTATGGTCAGCGAGGCTGTTGACTGCTGACGTCATCACCTAGTCATGCTGACATCATAAATCATTTCTGTTAATAAAAATAATTCCAGAAAATGATTAAATCTTTGAAAATTAATAACTTTTAAACCGTAGCTCAGATCGAAAAACTTAAAACATGAAAGTTGCTCAGAACGACGAGACGAATTTGATTGTGTCTTCTGTTTCCATGTCGGAGAACCCGTAACTTTTCGTCCGTATCCGGTAGATGAATAGTGCATAATCACCGGATAATAAATCCAACTTAAATCCTAAAATAACTAAAATGGCCTAGATGCGTCTTTAGGCAACCCTGCACTGCATCCTAGTCATGGCATGCCTGTACTGCATTGTTTGCTGTGCATTTATATGTTTCCTCCCCCTCTTCTCTCTCGGTAGACCCCGACGTCGACGTAGCTCCCAAGGCCGACGCCGCTCGGAGCCCGACGACACTGTCGACGACCTTGCCCTTGCCATCGAGCAGACAGGCAAGCACCCCCCTTTTGAGCATTCCGATATCGCCCATTCTCTTCTCTCTTATGCTTGCATTAGAATTTGCTGCTGTTACTGTATCCTATATCTGTTGCATAGCCTGTTTACTTGTAACCTGCTGTTGATACTTACCTGTTATCCTAAACTGCTTAGAATAGGTTGGGTAGAGACCATCAGAGACCCCACTATCCCGACTGCCCCGCTGGATGATCAGAAGACCCATGCAGTGGGATTGAAGACCAGGCCCCGACAATGCACGTCACTTCCCCCTTAGTTGCCGACACTACTGGGTTACTATCGAGTGCCGAGGGTGATACCTCATCAGCACTTCTGATGATAACCTTGTAGGTTAGTTAATCGGTCGTGGTAAGCGAGGGTCATTCCTCCTACACCACCCCCGATAACGACGTCGTCGTGCAACACTTCAAGTGTGGACCTCGAGGGTGATTCCTCCTTCGTTCACCTTGACGTTAATATCAGGTGGGACTCCATCGAGGGTGATTCCTCAGGTTTCCCCCTTGGTGTTAGACACACGGATACCGTTGATACTATGACTTTTCACTGAAACATGAAACTAAAGACGGGTCGGCCCTGAGGGGTACCCACGCGAGCTTAATAGTGAGTGATGTGGAATCGGGTGGGCCTGGATGGTGCCCGAGGGTTGAACACGAGGCATGGCCGGGCATTCCTCGCCCTTGCCGCAAGTCCTCAAGACGGGGCGACGGGGTCACATCTTTCGTGAGTCTCTGCTCGTTACCGCACTACCAACACACTAACGGTTTGGATATTTGATCCGAGGGGCCTCTGGCCTGATAACACTAACCATCACGTGGGCATAGTATGGGCGTTCTGCGTCGTATACATCAGCCGAAGCTTAATTGATGTCAGTAAGGAGCGGCGCTCACTGAGTTGGACTGGGAACACAACCGCGCTTGTATAAGGGGTTGCTAGGTCTGCTCTCGGTGGCCCCATAACGTGCAGGAGTTCCCGGGGCGATGGCCCAAGACCCCTGGGGGCATAGGTTTAGTCCGGCGTGCTGACCTTTCTTTTAAGCCTAGGTCGGGTTGCTGCGTATCGTTTGGCCGAGGCCGGGCATGACCCAGAAAAGTGTGTCCGGCCGGAGTTAATCGAGCGTGGTGGGTAAGTTGGTGCACCCTTGCAGGGAAGAAACAATCTATCGATAGCCTGTCCTATGGTAACGGACACTCGGAGTTGTATCCCGATCGGTACAACGAGAACTGGTAACTTGATATGATAAATGGATAGTATGGCTCTGGGATTGCTTTCTCGCAGGGAGTCGAGGAAGAATCTCTAGGCGAGGTTGATACATTACTACTACTTTACATTATGTTAATCTGCACTCTTCTAATGCTGCAAGACCAATGAAGTTGCTGAAGATGCTAGTCTTTGATAGGACTAGGCTTTCCCCCTCTATTCTGGCATTTCTGCAGCCCAGTCCACATATACAGCCTCCTTTGAAAATGTTGCATATGTAGTGTAGATCCTTGCTTGCTGAGTACTTCGGATGAGTACTCACGTTTGCTTTATTTTATTTTTCTCCCCGTATCCAATTGACGCAACCAGATGACGGAGCCCCTAAGTTAGCTGCCCCCGTCGACGACTACAGCTACTACTACTACCCTCCCGGCGAGTACTACTACGAGGAGCCGACGGACAACCAGGAGTAGGATTCGGAGGGTCCTAGGCAGGAGGCCTACGCCTTTCGATCGTAGAGTTTTATTTTGCCCCGCCTTTATAAAGGCTTATCTCTATTCCTGTAATATATCTGTACCCAAATATCTGATGCTTCCGCTGACACTTGTATGCCATCGAGCTATGTATTCGAGCCCTCGAGGCCCTGGCTTGTAATATAAAGCTTGTATGACTTTATTTATGTTTTAGAGTTGTGTTGTGATATCTTCAAGTGAGTCCTTAGGCTTGATCGTGTGCATTTGCGTGTATGATTAGTGCACGATTAAGCCGGGGTCGTCACACTCGCCAGGCTCGCTTGCCCGACAAGGGAGGTTTTTCTTTAGTGGTATCTTGCTCCTTTGGTTGGTCTTGGTCTTCTTGATCCGCCCTTTGATTTCTCAGAACATAGTGGATACTAGGGATCAAGCCCTAACAAAGCTAAGTCGATTACATGATAAATCTTATCCGACCCATCACCGTCCAGCAAGCCTACGATGGAATTACTCACTCCCGGTGGTGAGCATCATGAAATTGGTGATGGAGGAAGGTTGATGATGATGATGGCGACGGATTCCCCTCTCCGGAGCCCCGAATGGACTCCAAATCATCTCCCCACGATGAAGAACAGGAGGCGGCGGCAGCTTCGTATCGTAAAACGCGATGAATCCTTCTCTCTGATTTTTTTCTCTGCGAATAGGTATATATAGAGTTGGAATTAGGGTCGGAGGCAGTCCAGGGGGCCCACAAGGCTAGTAGGCGTGCCCTAGGGGGTAGGCACGCCCCCAGGGCTTGTGGCCTCTGGGTGGCCCCCCTCTGGTATCTTTTTGCACCAATATTTTTTTATATATTCTCCAAAAATTCTTCGTAAATTTTCAGTTCAATCTGAGAACTTTGATTTCTGCACAAAAATGTCACCATGGCAATTCTGCTGAAAACAGCGTCAATCCGGGTTAGTTCCATTCAAATCATGCAAATTAGAGTCCAAAACAAGGGCAAAAGAGTTTGGAAAAGTAGATACGATGGAGACGTATCACAAAGTAACGCCTTAAGCAAGATGACATGATGTAGAGGGATAAACTCAAGCAATATGATATAAACCCCATCTTTTTATCCTTAATGGCAACAATACAATACGTGCCTCGCTACCCCTTCTGTCATTGGGTGAGGACACCGCAAGATTAAACCTATCACAAAGCACCTCTCCCATGGCAAGATAGATCAATCTAGTTGGCCAAACCAAATCAATAGGTCGGAGAGAAATACGAAGCTATCTTAATCATGCATAAAAGAGTTCAGAGAAGACTCAAATAATATTCATAAATAATCTGACCATAAATCCACAATTCATCGGATCTCAACAAACACACCGCAAAAGAAGATTACATCAAATAGAACTCCAAGAACATCGAGGAGAACATGGTATTGAAGATCAAAGAGAGAGAGAAAAAGCCATCTAGCTACTAGCTATGGACCCGTAGGTCTGTGGTAAACTACTCACACATCATCGGTAGGGCAACAAGGTTGGTGTAGAGGCCCTTCGTGATTGAATCCCTCTCCAACAGAGAGCCAGAAAAGGCCCCAAGATGGGATCTCACGAGAACAGAAGCTTGCGGGGATGGAAAAGTTTTTTTGTGGACGCTTCTGATGTTCGGGGAATATTTGGGGATTTATAGGGCGATGATTAGGGTTAGACGGTCTATGGGGGGCCCACAAGCCAGGGGCGCGCCCCTACGGCTTGTAACCTCCCCGTAGGTCTTCTGGACTCTTCTCCAAGTCTCCTGAGTTTCTTCTGGTCCAAGAAAAATCATCGTAAAGTTTTATTCCGTTTGGACTCCGTTTGATATTGATTTTTCGTAAAAGGCAAAAACAAGGAAAAAACAGCAACTGGCACTGGGCACTAGGTTAATAGGTTAGTCCCAAAAAATGATATAAAATAGTACCATAATGCATATAAAACATCCAAGATGGATAATATAATAGCATGGAACAATAAAAAATTATAGAGACGTTGGAGACGTATCAAGCATCCCCAAGCTTAATTCTTGCTCGTCCTCGAGTAGGTAAATGATAAAAACACAATTTTTGATGTGGAATGATACCTAACATGTTTATCAATGTAATTTTCTTTTATGTGGCATGAATATTCAGATCCATAAGATTCAAAACAAAAGTTTAATATTGACATAAAAACAATAATACTTCAAGCATACCAATAGAGCAATCATAGTTTTTCTAAATATCATGGCCAAAGAAAGTTATCCCTACAAAATCATATAGTCTAGTCATGCTCTATCTTCATCACACAAAGTATTTAATCATGCACAACCCCGATGACAAGCCAAGCAATTGTTTCATACTTTTAATGTTCTAAAGCTTTTTCAACTTTCACGCAATACATGAGCGTGAGCCATGGATATAGCACTATAGGTGGAATAGAATATGGTGGAGGTTGTGTGGAGAGATCAAAAAGAAGAAGAAATCTCACATCAACTAAGCAAATTAATGGGCTATGGAGATGCCCATCAATTGATATCGATGCAAGTAAGTAGGGATTGCCATGCAACGGATGCACTAGAGCTATAAGTATATGAAAGCTCAAAAGAAAACTAAGTGGGTGTGCATCCAACTTGCTTGCTCATGAAGACCTAGGGCACTTTGAGGAAGCCCACCATTGGAATATACAAGCCAATTTCTATAATGAAAAGTTCCCACTAGTATATGAAAGTGTCAACATAGGAGGCTCTCTATCATGAAGAACATGGTGCTACTTTGAAGCACAAGTGTGGAAAAAGGATAGTAACATTGTCCCTTCTCTCTTTTTTTCCCTCATTTTTTTCTTTTTTTCTTTTCTCTCCTTTTGGGCTATTTGGCCTCTCTTTTTTCTCGTCCGAAGTCTCATCCCGACTTGTGGGGGAATCATAGTCTCCATCATCCTTTCCTCGCATGGGACAATGCTCTAATAATGATGATCATCACACTTTTATTTACTTACAACTCAAGAATTACAACTCGATGCTAGAACAAAAATATGACTCTATATGAATGCCTCATGCATATGAGAACAATATGACAATGATGGTGTATGTAATAATAAACAAAATGGTGGAAGTTGCATGGCAATATATCTCGGAATGGCTATGGAAATGCCATAATAGGTAGGTATGGTGGTTGTTTTGAGGAAGGGTAAATGGTGGGTTTAAAGCACCGGCGAAAGTTGCGCGGTACTAGAGAGGCTAGCAATGGTGGAAGCGTGAGATTGCGTATAATCCATGGACTCAACATTAGTCATAAAGAACTCACATACTTATTGCAAAAAATTATTAGCCCTCGAAACAAAGTACTAATATGCATGCTCCTAGGGGAATAAATTGGTAGGAAAAGACCATCGCTCATCCCCGACCGCCACTCATAAGGAAGACAACACTACAAAAAAAAGACACATCCGTGACATTTTGGCCCGAACGAATTTTTTTTCTGTCATGCTTATGACACTTCTATGACGATAATTGTGACAAAAGCACATATCATCATAGATGTGGTGGGCTCTTACTTCTATGACAGAAAATGGGCTTTTCGTCCTAGGCGGGCCGGGGACGCACCTGCATGACATTCTTTGGGCCGTCCATGACGGAAAAAATTGTGGTAGAAGCGAGGGCGAGGAAAATTTCGGGGAGTTCCCGGTTACGGTGGGTGGTCGGGGCCGAGCGATGCACGGAGGGATTGCGCGTTTCTCTCGTACACGTACACGCGTGTGTGCGAGGCATTGGGCTCTAACTGAACCCGAGCGAGGCGTTCACTTACTGAACCCGAGCGATTGCACTAGCTACGTTACTGAACCCGAGTGATCGATCCCTTGGCTGTTAACTGAACCCGAGTGATTTCTTCGCTACTGCTGCTAACTAAAGCCGATCGAACCTGCTGCTGCCTCTTGATGAACAGTGACCGTTGTTGGGGGTTGGATGAATAGTTCCCGATGGGGGTTGGATGAACAGGACCCCGTGGTAGTAGATGACGTTGCCGCTGGATGAACATGACCCCGATCGAGGAGGTGGGGGTGGGTGAATAGGACCCCGTGGAGGGCTGGTTGAACAGTTGCCGGTGGAGGCTGGATGAACAGTAGCCCATGGATGAACAGTAGCTGGTGGAGGCTGGAGGATGTCGACGATGAATGAACTGTAGCAGGTGGAGGCTGGAGGAAGTCGACGGTGGATGAACAGTAGCCCATGGAGGCTGGAGCGAGGCAGTAGACGGTGGATAAACAGTAGGCCGTGGAGTCCAGTTTTGCGGTACGCCACACCCCTCCCAATCAACAGGACCCCGTTTCGACCGTAGGCGCTCCAACACAAGTCCGTTTCCTCCATTTTGCGGTACGCCACACCCCTCCCGATCAACACCACCCCGTTTCGACCGCAGCCACTTCAACAGAAGGCCGTTTCCTCCGTTCTGCGGTATGCCAGGCCCTTCTCGATGAATAGGACCCCGTTTCGACCGTAGGAGGTCGAACATAAGGCCGTTTCCTCCGTTCTGCGGTACGCCAGACCTCGTTTTGGCTGTTCTGTCCAAGCCGGTTGGCTCCCGATGAACATGACGTATTCCGACCCAGTCGGTTGCCTCTCGATGAACATGACGTTGTTTCCTCCGTCCGATCCAGCCGGTTGGCTGCCGATGAACAGGACGCTGTCACTGTACGCGTTCGAGACCACGCATGTATGTACGTACGTGGCTGTCTTTTTTGCAGCGTAGCTGTCGTATGTGTACAGGATTTAGACGGGACTGCCTGAACTGCTACAACTCCTTACTCGTCCATGATTCATCGTGGCAGATAGACTGATCGACCGGTATGTACACAGACAATGCTACGTACGCTTCGACCGGGTGGGTCCCAGCTGTTAGGGAGGACAAGGAGTCACTTCCTTGCATGCGAATATATAGCTGGCGGGTCCCAGCGGTCATGGGCGGAATCATATATTTTTTTCCCGTAAGGAGGCACTTCCTTGTGTGCAAAGATGTTGTTGGTGGGTCCCAGCTGTTAGGGGCAGGAATAAGGAGGCACTTCCTTCCTTACGAAGATATACGTGGTGGGTCCCAGCTTTCAGGCGGAGGAATAATTTTATTTTCGTGTAATAAGGAGGCGGTTGCATGCGTGCGTCCATGGACCTGGTGCGTTCCACTGTCAGCCACTCCATGTACAGTCCTCTTCCGATGACTCTCGTTTGTTGACCATGTTGACCATGCCGCGCCGAGCGCACCAAGGCGGTGGACGACAACGAGCCGGTGATGGGAAGACGCGGCAGTGGAGTCGCAGACGAAGAGGTCTACGAGGGTTAACTGGTTTCGGTGCGGCGTGGTTCTGTAGTCGGCGGAGAATAACAGGAGGTGTGGAGGGGTGGAGGGATGGCTTGGCCGGCGGTGGGGTAGCGCTTCGCAGCGAAGCAGAGCTGCTAGCAGCCAGAGGCGGGAGCAGCTGGTCCCGGTGGCGCTGGAGGAAGAAGACGAGAGATTGAAGGTGAATGCTGGCCGTTGGATTTACATCCAACGGCTATCGATGTCAGAATCATTTGTTGACTAAGTTGACAACACCTATTGGCCCACATTTCAGCCTCAAAAAATGTCGCACATATTCAACCCATTTTTTAGAATTTACAGTCCATTTGCTGGGCTGGGTGAACAAATAATGTAGCGTCCATGTGGCCCATTTATTTTTTTCTAAAAAACTACAGCCCATTTGCACTTTCTCGAAAAACACGAATTTGCTAGGCTGGGTGAACAAATAATGTAGCGTCCATGCGGCCCATTTATTTTTTTCCTAAAAAATTACAGCCCATTTACACTTTCTCGAAATACATGATTTTGCTGGGCTGGTTCTAATTATAATGTTGGGTTGGGCGCAGCAATGTTATCAAAAAATAAACAGGGGTTGAGCATTTTGTTATAAATATATTTAAAGAATAAGTGCTTTATTTACATTGGTCCTTAAATCTTACCAAGCTTTTGTACACAATCACCTGTATTTTCGTTGACCTTAATATAAAAAAACCCAGGATTTTATTGTTAAACATTTATTTTTATAAGTTCGTGTTACGTGGGATTTTTTTCTTCTTATATATGTAAGTATCTGTTAAATATATGATGATAATAATAATATATAATAACATATAAAATAATATAAATATATATAATATAGTTAGAAGGGAAACATAAGTTGGACCTGGCGTTCCTATTCTTATATAGAAAAATAGAACAGACCTCTGTGTTTTCTTCAAAAAAATACATAAGTTGGGCTGCGGATGTTTAAGAAAAAATAAAACCTAGGATGGGAGGTTTATAGGCTTGTCGATACATGACGGCCCTCAAAAAAATACAAACCGGCATGTAGTGGGATGCACATGTTAAAAAAGAAAGCCTAGACTGGGCAGCCCACAACCCAGCTGATACTTGTTGGCCCACTGATAATAAATGATACCTGCCAGCCCCCGATGACTAGCTTCGTTGAAAATTTATCTCCTTTAGTAACTACGTTGACAAACCCGTGGCCCCCAACTTCAGTATAGCATTAGGAGGAAGTATATTTTTTCAATGAGGCATTTGCTTGCGTACGGTCATGGACCTGGTGGGTCCCGACTATCCGCCTCTCCACATACAGTCCTTTCCAGATTCCTCTCGGTTGTTGAGCATGTCCACAACGGCAGACAGCGGCATCGCGGCGAGCGCACAAAGGCGGAGGATGATGTCCAGGCCCCGGATGAGAACGCACCAGAGCTGGGGAGGACGTGCTACAGTAGTGGTAGATGTTATGCCTAATTTCTAGCAAAAGTACTGGAGTAGCCCAGTGGCCAAGTTCCACTCCCCAATAGCTGCTCCGCCCGGGTTCGATTCCACCTGATGTAGTGAAAATATCCACAAATTTTTGCCTCTGCCTCTGACATGTGGGTGCCCATTGTCATCTACGCACACCACCTCCAAAACTTGCCAAAACTTCATCCCTCGGTTTGTCTTTCGCACACTCAACATTGTGTGGGCATTTTGAAATTAGCATATCTTTTTGACTGTGCATCATATGAAGATGTGCTATGCATGAATGTTGATCAGCATGATGTTAACTGGCTGTTAGTTCCATTTTCAACCATGAATAAAACTTTCAACATGATGTTATCCCTGTTTGAAAAGGCTGTGTTAATATAAATGCTCTGCCTCTAAAACTTGCAGTTTCTTATCTGAAACTGAAACTTGCAGTTTCTTCTCTGGGAATCACATTGTCTGCACTTTTATATGAAACTACCTTTTTTAAAGTGCTAAAAATAGATCTCTAGAATTCATAAAATACTTCATATGCTCAATACTGCAAATCTAAAATTCAAAAGACATTCATATCTAAAAGTACTCTCAAAATACACAACATAAAACACAATTCACAGCCTGCAAATACTGACAACCCTAAGCTCCTCCTCAGACTATTTGGGGGGGGGGGGAGTCCCCTCCTATTCCTCAGCGGCAGACAACCGCACCGTGGGATGAGGTGAACGGCGAGGGAGAGGATGGCGGGGAAGCATCGTCACGCCAACTGTTTTTCTCCTCTTGCAGTTGGGTTCGGTCAACGAAGACTCCACCGGCTCGCTCTGCCACGGCACCCTCACAAGAGGCATCGTGTAGATGCTCGATCGTTCAATCTCGGGTGGATGCTCCATCTTGGATCGATACTCCCACCACTGCAGCCTCACGATCAAATCCGGTGAATCTGTTTGCTCCATGACTCAGAGGAGCAGCTCTATGTACTCCCGCGCGACTCCCTCCTGGTGTATCGCCTCCTTTTCGCTCTTTTCTAGATATTTGGTCATCGCTATCGCCATCGCCGCTAATTGCTCCTGGTTGTCAAACCAAGACTGTATCTCCAACATCCTAGCTAGCTTCACATGGTCGCCGCCTGCGAGCCACACGTATCGGTTGTACTCCTCCATCGATCTACTTCTCCACAGCACCTTCACTCGCCGGCGGTGGTTTTTGAATGGAAGAGGAGAGGAGCGGCGCTGGTTTTGGATTAGAACGGGAGAGGAGCGGCGGTGGTTTTGAAATGGAAGAGGAGAGGAGCGGCTTGGATTGGAACAGGAGAGGAGTGGCGGTGGTTTTGAAATGAAAGAGGAGAGGAGCGCCACTGGTTTTGGATTGGAACAGGAGAGGAGCGGCGGTGGTTTCAGAGGAGAGGAGCGGCGCTGGTCTTGGAAGTATTTTTTTTGTTTTGCGTATTTTGGGTCAAAGTTTGACCACGTACTGTATTTGACAAGCAAAATGTGAATGCATGTCATCAAAAATTGTATCATTTGGTTCGTATCTGAATGTACTTTCAAATTATATTATTTTTGCAACATATAACATATATTTTATTTGTTAAAATCATGGTCAAATATGACCCAGAATACAAGGGAGACTAGTTAATGTGGGGTCGCTTTCTTAATTGAAGGGTAAATTGATTTTGATTTTGATCCAGCCACAGCGCGCCGGCCCTCTCGTCCAATCCTGTAAATCGCTGCCGCACGCTCCTCTCCCTCTTCTCCATTGCAAAACCACCCCCTCTCCTCTCCATTCCAAAACCACCATCTCGCCTCTCCCTCTTCTCCATTGCAAAACCACCCCCTCTCCTCTCCATCTTCTCCATTGCAAAACCACCGTCTCGCCTCTCCCTCTTCTCCATTGAAAGACCACCGTCTCTCCTCCCATCTTCCAAAGCTAGCACCGGACCTCTCAGAAGGATATCTATGGAGAGGATGCAACAGCGAATCTGGCAGATCACCGGCGGTGACCAGGCGAAGTTAGCCAGGTTGAAGGAGATCTTTACTTGGTTTGACAATGAGTGGGAGATTTCGAGGACGGTGAGGGCCATGTGGCAATGTACGCGAAAGAGCGAGACGGCGGCGATGTACTCCCCGGTGGCAGTCACGCTGCAGTCCTTTGAGTTCATCGAGTATCTCCTCTGGGCGATGGAGCAGACAGATTCACCCGAGGCGAAAGTCAGGCGGAGGTGGTGGGCGTACAGGTCGAAGGTCAAGCATCTAGAGGATAGCGAATCGATCGAGTATGGTGTGCCGTTCGTGAGGGTGCAGTGCCAGCCAGAGCCACAGGAGTATTCATTCTCCTACCACAAGAGGAGGCCGGATGGCGCGATGTCGCTTCCCTGCCATTCTCCACGGTTCCCTCGCCTCTCGCCTCGATTCAACGGTGGTGGTAGGGTTTAAGGTAAGCTTCGCACTAGCCTAATCTTCCATCTGCTCATGCTTACAATCAGTGTGACGGCTAATGAAAATCATACGGGTAAGTACTGGGTAGTACTCCGAGTCTCCGAGGTACTGGGTAGTACTCCGAGTCTCCAAGTACTACGCCAATCACCCTAAAATAGCTCTGGACCAAAAACAAAGTTGTGATAATGTGTACAAACAAAGAAAAATTGATTGGTGCTTCTTTTGGAAAAGAGTACTCCCTAGAAATGTGCCAATATAAGCTACTAGAATTTGATTAGAGGATTTGCTACCGAGAAAGATCCGTCCACAGAGAGCGCCACCCATCCACCAGTGGTGGATGCCAATGCTTAGATGGAGCATGGTTGGTGTCAGTAATTTTTACTTGGCACCTCGCACTCTGCATATATATCGGTTCCATCCGTACATTTGTGCAGTTCCACCAAAATGCAGCTGAATAACCCTGTTTGCACAGATAATGAAAAAGCGTGATTACATTATAGTGGCACTAGTTGATGAAGCATACACTAATAAATAGAAGAAACTTCATTTTCTTAATGGGAAAATATTGCGATAGTATCACAGTATGCCATGCTGCGAGGGCGAGATGGTCCCTGCGACGCCTCATACGGTATGCCTCATACTGGAAATTGACCCAATTCTCCCTAATACACCTTCTGCCAGTGATGAACATCAGTATACCGCGGTAGTACAAGGAGGGGCCTTGAGACATTCCAATCTCTATTTTTGTGCAGATCAACTAAAATTAAGCACCCCAGTTTGCAGAAACACTTAAACATTAACAATGGGACTAGTTGATGAAACATATACTAACAAAGAGAAGCACTTTCTTTATCTACATTGGAAATGAAATGATAGAGAGGACACTAGCTCTATTTTAACTGTATTATTACTTCATTTTATTAGTGGCACTAGGCTCGAGCAGGTGGCAAGCGAGGTGTACTGTGCATTGCAAGGATGGAGGCCGGGAGTGCTTAGACTGGGATGCTGAAGCTGGCTCTTTCAGTCCCTATCTTCCCCCCCTGATGTTTCTGTGGTAGCTTTTGGGTTGTAATCCAAACTTGGTCGAGCTGGGGCTGCGTCCCCCTACCTGCCTAGATTATGTGGCGAACTTGTCTCCTGCTAGTACTCAGTCCATTCTAGTAGTAGTTGCATAACTGCCTATTTACACTGAGATGTTGTCGGATAATGGTTCTCTATGGTTGGGTTTCTTTAATGAAATTGGAGGAAACCCCCTCTTTTGATATAAAAAAAATAAGTGGCACTAGCGATGCCAAAACATTGCCTCAAATTAATAGTGCCACTAGATTAAGGTGCAAAATAATAACATTACTGCTTTATCATGGCAGTGCCAAAACAGTAGCATAAGAGAAGAGTTAACATGTAGGATCTTCGGCAAATGGTCAGACCAAAAAGGAACATACCTTGTGATGGGAACCATATCTGCAGCCAACGCCATCGTAGAAGGGATGACACCAGTCACCAACATGGATTCAATTCATGGGACCTTTTTGTGCAGTTCACCTAAAATGAAGCAATGTTTGCATCATGCAGTTAGCAAGTACTTGGTCCCATGAGCTAGCAGCTTCTTCGTCATTAGTTGCAATAAAGTTGAGCAACATCAAGGTTGGTCGTGAAGCTCGTGGAATGTTCAACTATAATTTGGATATCATTTTGTGCAGTTCAACTAAGATCAAGAGTGAAATGTATATCTCTGTTTGGACAAAAAGGTGGAAAGGAGGGTGACTATCAAGTGATGAAACATACATCAAATGAAAAGAAGCATGTTCCTTATCTGAATGGAGATCCTACAAGGACAGTAGCAATTTCTAAAGCAGCAGCATTGCTAGATATTAGTGTGGGCATTAGGATTAACTATGACAACCGTTAAATACGACATTACTTTAATGGTGCCATTGCTTCATTTTACCAGCAACATTACATTAACAACTGGTAAAGAATTGGTATTTGGGCACGGGAGAGTAGGCGGACCAGGACAGTTGCATTTCTAACGAAAAGAAGCAACTTATCTTAATGGGAAATTTAGCAGGACATGAAAAACAGTGCCATTGATTCATATTACTGGAGGCATTACATTGAAAATAACATTGGTTTAACGTGTCCTTACTTTAACAGTGGGACTGCTACATTTTACGAGTGGCATTACATAAGAGGGGCTCGGGGTAACAAACATCCAAACAGGATATCTGGGTTGGTCCCATTTTTGTTCGGTATAGCCACCTTATACTTTGTGAGGCTAGCAAATCTAGTGCAGGACATACTCTGTTGACTTGTCCCCTAGTCCCCACTTTCTTTCCTTTTTCAACCAATAGATCGGTTTATATCGAGTTTGTACTGCGTTTCCCTTTATTTCCCTATTAGACCAAGAGACCAGTTGGATAGCCAGTCTTTGCTACTTTTCGCCCCCATTATTTCCTCTTTCGACCAAGTCCTAGATTCAGGTAACAAATCTTCGCCCAACCCCCACCCACTTTGTTCCCTGTTTGAACCAAGTAGTACTAGATTCGACTGCATGAAGTAGTACTACTAGATTCGACTGCATGAAGCAGTTTTACCTCTTAACAGTAAAAATTTAGGTGGCTTTCGAACAGCTGATCGATCCTATCTATGAGGGGGCTTGAGAAATAGTAAAAGATACAAATGCAGCGACGTGAGGAGCTGGGGCAGTAGAGCAAGGCCGGTTTCGAAGGAAGTTATACCTGAGGGTCACCGGGATGTCGCTAGGTGGGCGACGGGAGGCCGGATCTGCCCACACTATGGCAGCGAGGAAGAAGGGGACGGAGGCCCTCCCTAGCCGGTGATGCGTGGGAGAGAACGGCAAGGCACACTGATCGAGACGCGCTGACAGTGGGTAAGAGCCGTCGCCGAGGACGACCGCGTGAACGTTGCACCTTCTCACCTTCCCCGACGGAGGGGATCTGCCCGGATCTGTGACCAATGGTGAGCAAAGAGAGAGTGTGGCCACCGCTGTCGTGTTTAGATCTGGAGAGGACAAGAGAGTGTGAAGAGAGCAACACTAGCAAGCAAGCGCTGAGGCTCCTACCTATATAGTGTAGTAGTTTTCTTTTTTCTACTGGAGCCAGCTTGACCTCATCAATGACTGTCGAGAAGTCTTCATGCATGTGCCCCGGAGGCGCAGTTGTCGTCATTTTGAGCTGAAGCACCGGATTAACATATAACACGAAAAAATGCCGCATGACAAGAAACCATAACCTCACTGCCCCAAGGAGAAAACATGAATCCCGACGGACAAACTAGACGAGGATCAAAGCTCAAATTAAAGGCCCTATTTGGATCCATGGGTTAGAGTTAGTTTGAGCTAGTTTGGGCTCAAATAGCCCTAAAGTATCCAAACATGAGGGCTAGTTTGAGCTAGTTGCATCTAACCCACCCAAAAAAATTATCCCACCCAAGAGGTGCTAATTGGAGCTAGTTCTCCTAGTGCATTTATTGTCAATCTAACCTTGTCATCCAAACACCTCTTTGGCTAGAGTTAGTTCAGGGTAGTCATGAGCTAAAAACTAACTCTAACCTCTAGATAAGTTAGAGTATCCAAACAGGGCCAAAGACAAACTCGTAGATAAGTTAGTTAACATAGCCGGCTTGACCTAGATGGCAGCCGAGTGCATGTGCCCCCAATGACCAGCGCCTTGGAGGAACGCAGTTGTCGCTGTTTAACCCTCACAGTGATCTGAAGCACATGACAACTATTATTGCGAGATGACAAGAAACCTTTTTTTAGATTTCTCATCAGAACTACAGCCCTGTACAACACAGCCTGCATGAACTGATTCCCCGTGTCGTGCAGGGATCGTCCAGGCACCGACGTGTGTACAGCACTGCTCTAGTACTATCGCTCATCTCTCTCTTCTATTAACTCAGCCAACTTGCGGGGACGGGGTGTGTGCCTATGGTCGGTTCTCAATTGCGGTCCCACATGTGTGTGCAAACGCAATATGACGCGTGTTCCATTCGGTGAGCGGCGTGCCAGACCGACCTACTGTCTGGGGTGCGACGCGAACGCGACGGGCGTGCTGTATACATGTGTACCGCCGTTTTCTTCAGGCTTTGCTCCATGGCGCAATCCATGGATACAAAATTATATTAAAAAGTTGAGGGCGGGGCTTTTCCCGCGTGGTAGGTAGGGCAGTTCCCCCTAGTCGGTTTGACAGAGAGGCAAGAAGATGAGGGAGTAGACTGCTGCAAACATAGGGCTGTGTGATTTGACGGCTCGTTACTGCTGGACAGGTGGGGCCCTGCGATTTGACTTGCCATTATCATTATTACTGCGGCGCTACGACCGGGGTGAGTCTCCCCTGATCCCCTCCATGGTATACAGGTGCCATGCCAACATCAGATAGCCTAACGCACCTGGACGGAGTTAGTAGTTTCATGCATGCGAAGTACTGTAGGCAAAAAAAAATGCTCATTTATAGCCGTCTGAAATCTCCAAGGGCGCGATCGCGTGAGCGAGGCGACGGTCGTGGTAGGCGTGACCATGATATGGGCTGCTGACAGCCCTTGGATCTGAGATCGAACGGTTGCATGCTAAGTTGCTGAAAATTTGCAGAATAACCCTCTAGGATAGGATATTCACCCATAGGTCTAGAATCACGCCATGCAACCGTTCGATCTCAGATCCAAGGGCTCTCAGAAGCCCGTATCATGGGAGCATGGAAAGCTTTGTATCACCTGTAATTTTCCCGATGCTTGACGTGCGAACACGTAGATGCATGAAGCCATTTAATTGGGCGTCTAGTAGACATGACATCTAATTCGGCCCCCATAGTACTATGCATGAAGCCATTTATCCATCAGGCAAGCCACTACCCTGCCGTTCGCACACCCCACTTAGCATTATTACAATAGGAAAACCGCTAGCAGTTCGCTCCTACTCGTCCCCGGCCGTCCTTTAACATTACGGCAGTTCGCTCCTAGTCGTCCCGTCCTTTCACATTACAGCAGTTCCACTAATCCTAACCCTCCTCCCAAATCCATGGCATCCCAAATCTCCATGATCGGCGGTGAGTACAAGGTTAGAACCATCACCGGCGATGAGTTCGACATCATCTACACCCGTTCTTCCGCGACGGTGAAAGGATGCCTTGCTCACTTCAGACGCATGTTCGAAAAGTCAAATGGTGATGAGTGGGTCGCTGGGCTAGATGTTGAGTACACCACAGTCCTGGGAAAAGAGAAGAATCTAAAGGAGGAAGAGAGGAAGAAGCCCACCGTGATCCAGGTTTGCGTGCATAACTTGTGCTTGGTCTACCACATGTGCCATGCCGACGTTGAGTGCGAGGATTTTAAGAACTTCCTCGTGGGCGGCAAAGTCAAATTCGTTACTGTAGACTTTACAAGCGACATAAGAGTCCTGGATTGGATAGGCCTCATTGTAGGCCAGCCCTTCGACCTCCAGAAGAATGGGCTGGTGTCCTCCCGTTAGCCTTCATTGCTGACCCTGGCAGGAGCCATGGTTGATCCTTCATACGGTAAACTGACGAAACCTCCGCCCAAGTTTCATCTTGCATGGCAGTGAAATGTACTAGACAGAGACCACATCCAGTACGCTGCAATGGATGCCTACCTTTGTTTCAATATCTACAAGGGTTGGATGAAGAGCGAGAGCCAAGTGTGCGGTTCAAGCAAAGAATTATCGGCCAAGAGGAAGAGGGACAAGGACGAAGTCGAGCACGTGGACGAGGAGTCCGAGTAAGGTGGCAGTGTCGTTGCTCATGGTGGTTCTAGTGCAGTGTGTCGTGGTTCAACATGGCCACCTATGGGGCCATCGGCCCCTTTGTGGTTCGGCAAGGGGGAAGGGTGCACTCCACAAAGAGCGGAGGCCGTAGGACGGCGCGGCGGTGATGACACAGGCAGTTTTTACCTAGGTTCGGGCCGCTGCGAGGCGTAAAACTCTACTTCTGCTTTGGTGGATTGATGAATGGACCAGGGTGGAGACGCAATGCTCTAGCCCGGCAAGGTCGCCTTGGGACGAGAGCAGCTATGCGCGTATGAGCATACAGGGGTCCGAATCCTTTCTAAGGTTGCCCCGGCCCTCCTTTTATAGGTAAAGGGGTCACCACAATGGCAAATCAGTCATTACGTACTGATTGGATAGCAAACAGTGCTATCATACCTATCTCTGCACATAGGACAAAGCGCATTAAATGCACCGCTTAGTGTCACATCGTGGGTGTAGCCCGGCAAGCCTTGCCGTGCCATTCAGCCACCTCTTCGCCTGCCTGCATGACACGTCTCCTGGACGGGTGTCATTTAGGGGTGTTCTTCCTCAGAAATGGCCTGCCACATACCAAATGCAACCACTTAATCGCTTGGGGGCTCGACACCGCACCGATGGGTGACTTGCGTTGCTGTGAGGTGGAGCGGTGGAGCCTTGGCGGGGTAATCCGCCCTCAGTGTCCCCGGCAAGCCTGCCGGGGGAGTCTTGAGATTTGTCTCTGGGACGACCTCGACCTAACCAGGCTCGCCTGCCGGGCAAGGGAGGTTTCCCCTTGGTGAGATCTTGCTTCTTTGGTTTGTCTTGGTATTCTTGATCCGCCCTTTGACTTCTCAAAGAGCTATATCTTCAGCTTGGCCTCATCTTGGATGCTTGGTGCTGTTGTGGTGGAGGCCTGCCGTCCGTGCACAAGTCAGGGGAAACATACACCCCTGTTTGTGTACCCCGACAGAAGCCCCCGGGCCTGAGCCATACATGTCGCCGGGCACTTTGGGTTAGGCCCCAAACAGTGCACGGACACGTGTCGAGGGAACGCTGCGCGTGCAGTGGTTCATCATGATGGCCAACTGACCAATGTCCACTCCGCGTAATTACCGCAGGTCATGGGGTCGTGGCAGTTAATTGCAAAAATGGTAACCTTCTGAGGGAAAGTTGCGAAGAGTCGTTCCCCCACGCTTGTTCCCCATAAAGAGGAAAAACGTGAAGGGGCGCGGCTCATTCGCACCCATCCTCTCCATCCATCATCTTCTTCCTCAAGCCAAGCGACCGCTCCCGCGCCCATATTCGCCTCCGATGCCCCACCAATACTTCCATCCCATCCAGAGCTCCTGAAGATGGGAAATAAAACCGCCGCCGCCAGGGGAGCAGGCGGCCGCCGTGAAGGAGACGGCTGAGGAGGGGAATAAGAAGAGGGCGGCGGAGCTGGACAGAAAGCAACGGGGAGATGTGGTCTTTTCCCGTCTAGCTTGGATGGTGATGCCTTGGTTGCAAGGTATGGATATATGTTGGGGAGGGACGTTCCCAAGGGGCATGGTGCACCCAAGGTCTTGCCGTAAGGAAAGAAGGATCCGCCGAATGCATACCGATTTTTCTGCGCGTATTTCTTCTGTGGCCTCTGTCCCCCCTTCTCAGATTTCTTTGAGGCAATGATGATGGTGTATGGGTTCCACCTCTTGGATTTCACGCCAAATGCAATGGCGTGCATGGTGATTTTTGCCCATTTGTGCGAGAACTTTGTTGGGGTCGCCCCCAGTGTGGATCTGTTCCGGCACTTCTTTGTTCCTCGGGTGGAGAACAAAACCCACCATTCCGAAAACATAAGCTGGATCCCTCGGGTGTCGAGGGGAACTTGGGATTATCTTCCTGGTTAGCAGCGCGGCAGATGGGAGGAGTGGAGGGCGGACTGGTGCTGGATCCAGGATGGTGAAGCCCCGGAGCATTGCCAAGCGCGAACGGAGTGCATCTTGCGCGGCAATGACTAGAGGGAATTTGGCCTCACTGACGATAGGCTCTGCCCAGCGCTGAATAGGATTGCCCACCTGAAGGCTGCAGGGCTAACCATTGAGCAGGTGGGAGCTGATTTTCTCCGACGCCGTATTGCACCGCTGCAGAAGAGGGACTGGTTTGCCTGGCAGTACGGAGAGGCGGGGGACAGGATGCACCTATACCTAGGCCTAACCAACAACTTATCAGTCTATGGCCATGCTTGGTTGTGCGAACAACTATTCGGAAGCCTCGGGCCATTTAAGCTACCGGCAAAGGTCATCCCGCTGAATATTAACTCCACCCTGGACCAAATCTTGAAGTGGATGCCCGATTCCAATGCTCATGGGGTTGCGGGTGATTGGCAACTACCCGAGCTCGATGACGAACTCGCATGGGCTTCCAATTTGGTGGAAAGGGCTACTAGGGTGGAGACCAATATGTTCAAGCGCACCTCCAAGGTAGAGGAAGCGTTCATCAAGAAGCGGATCAAGGAGGACAAGGCGATCCGGGCCGCCGGCAAAGCAAGACCCAAAGGAAGAGAGGATGAAGAGAAGGAGGGAGCTGAAGGCGAGGGGTCTTCCCACGGTAGGAGCGAGGGGCGAGCCACGGAAGCGGGCGTTGAGAGTGAGTCTGCCGGGGATGAGCTTGCTGGGATCGAGGCCCTATACGCAGCGGCAGCGGGAGCCCAGCAAGAGGACGATGCCGAGGAGGTGGAACAGCCCCGGGACGAGTGGCTTGCCCCGGGTCCCCAGGCCCCAGAACCGGACTTGGAACCCCGCCCTCGCAGGCGGCCCAGCCGGGGAGTAGCAGCTCCAGCCCCCGGACCTGTCAAGAAGGTGAAGAAGACAGCCTAAAAGGGTGATGGGGCCGGCGTGGCGCGTCGCCATTCTTCCCGCCCCTCCGGGGCCAAGGCCCCCTCCGCCAAACCTTGGGTTGACACGGAAAGCAACTCCAGCTCCTAGCAAGACTCGAGCTCTTCGAGCAGCTTGTCCGCGTTGGAGCCCCCTGCGCCCCATCAAAGTCTGCAGTTGCCGGGAAGCGTTGCCGCCCTGACCTTGAAGAGGAGCAGAGTACCTCCGACGCCCATGGGGTTCGCACTGAGCTCCATGCTCATGGATTCAGAGTAAGGCAGCTGTTTTTCCTCCCTTAGTTGTGTCTTGCGTATTTGTTGAATTGCTGATTCCATCTCGTCCGCCGCCTTCGGTGGGGAAGAAGAGGAGGAGGAGACCCTTATCCATCGGTCCAAACGGCTCAAGCAGGCGGAGCCATCGGGGCCTTCAGAGGGTATGGGCTTGGCGGGGAGTAGCGTGAACGACCCAACGCCAAGCCCCCAGCTTAGCCCCCGGCATGGGAGCATGGAGCAGGTCTCCCCCGCCAAGGGTGGCATGGAGGACCATGTCCCATCTCCCTCCAAGGAAGGAGGGGAGATCCCCTCGGGCGGGGTCCTTCAAGTGGGACCTACCCTCCCCGAAACCCAAGCCGAGGAGGCCCCGGCAAGGGCCTCTATGGAGGGTCCGGCCCACGCCGATGCCACGGTTACCGGGGAAGAGGGCGGTGGTCGCGTCCTGGCAACTGATACTACCGGGGAGACCGAAACCCTTCCATGGCAAACAACTCCCGGTAATTCGCTTGCCCTTCTGTCTTCCGTTGCTTTCGGCATTTTGCTTCAAACTTCTGAACCCCCAAGTTCTTTGCACCCTTATCATTGTTCATTGTTCCTGTCCGCAGTTCCATCGGCCGAAGAGCCTGACTTGCTAGAAGAAGCGGCCAACATTGGAAAAGAGGCTGCTGAGGAGGCTGCCAGGATTTCTGTTGCCGAAGAACACGTTGCCGGGGATATCCAGGAGCCCCCAGAGGAGGCAGAGAAAGCCCCCGGCAGTGCACTAAGATCGGGGGTGGTGATTGAAGAGAAAACTCCTCTTCGAACCATGAGCCCCCTCCCCTCGTTTGGTACTTCGGCTGGGACCCCGCAGTCATCTTCGAGCCAATTGGCGTTGGTGCTTGCCCAGCCCGGCTTCGGAGCCCCTGGTTCTTGGGCAACGGCGAGCGCAGAGCTCGATGAGGAGATCCAGCGCATCATGGTGCCATTGTCTCAGCAGGTTGGAGGAGCTGACGACCCAGCTGACGCAGCCATGGACCTGTCCTTCCTGGAGTCTGTGGCAACGGGCATCAAGGAAATGCAGAACCGGTATGGCCAAAAATGGCAGGTACTCAAGGAGCAACGCAGTTCCGCCAACAGCGTGGGCCAGAAGTTGAGGGACAAGAGTAATGAGCTGCGCGAGTGGCATAGCAGGCAGTTCCAAGTCCTCTTGTGGCAACAGGAGATGATCTCCATGGCGAAAGAGGATGTCGCCACCCGAGAAGCTCGCCTGGTGGAACGCACAACGCTTCTGGACACCAAGGAGCAGAGCATCTCTTCCCGGGAGGAGAACCTTGAGGACACCCTCCGCGCCAAAGACGATGAACTAGAAGCCCTCGTCCAGCAGCGTACCAAGGAGGAGGAGGACAAGCACAAGGCAGCCCTGGAAGCTCTTACTACTGACTCTGCTGTCCAGCTGAAGAAGATTGCTGATGACCTTGCCGCTGCATCTATTGCCAAGGCTGATCTTGACCAACAGGTGGCCAAACTGAAAGAAGAGCTTGCCGGGAGCGCCAAGGAAGTTGTGACCCTCAAGGAGGAGGCGCAGAAAGTAGAGATCCTTCTGAAGGAGGTGCAATCGCAGCTTTCCTCCAAGAGCCAAGACCTTGAGACTGCCAACGGCACTATTGAAGACATGAAGGCTAGGGTAGGCACCCTGGAGAGCTCGATCGAGTCTGGCGTGGTCCGCGAAAAGCAGCTGACGAAGGATCTGGACAATGCGAGACTCCTGCAGAAGGATGCAGAGGACAAGCTGGCGAACCAATCCGAGCAGGTTGACCTTTGGATCAAGAGCCTGGTCGACATCGCTGAGCGCCTCTCTGCCCAGGTTGCCACGATGGGCATGGAGGGGCCAGTCTTCTTGGTTGGCTGGCACGAGGTCCCGAGCGTCAAGTTAGGGCTCTTCTTCAACGAGTTGATTGAAGAGTTGAAGACTCATGAAGAAGGAAGAAACGCTTTCTTCACAAACGAGTCCCGAAAGCTTGCCCGCAACGCCCTCTTCATGGTCTTGAGCAACCTCGCCTACTGCCACCCCGAACTCAATCTTGCCGATGGCTTCAGGAGGCTCCCGGCAGGCGCTGATGTGTCCGCGGCCGAGGTGAAGGCCGCCCCCTTCGCCGACAAGGTTCTCGACGTCCCCAGGGCTCAATAAGATCGCCAAGCGTGGCTCCGAACTATTCACATTGGCGTACCGCCCTGTAACAAAACATCATGCATGTCTCGTGTTTAGACCCAGTACTACTTTTGCTTGTGCTAAACTGGTGTATTAATTAATTCTGGATGCGTGCTATCCCTCTCGCGTTTAATCCATGGATGTTCGTATAGCCAGTTTCTTTGTATGTGCTTTGGCTGCCCACCGGTAGTATACTGCCGTGATTGCTGTGAGGAGCGGGTCCTTAGCATTCAGCTGGCAAAGGTATGTCCCGGCAGGTTTTTCCTTCAGGAGCCCTTGAGGCAGCCACCCTCTCCATGAGCAGGCTTGGAACAGAGTGGGGGCACAGGCAAATCCGTTAAGGTGCCATCACACGAAAGGCTTGACCATACGAAAAAAACCATTGATTATCCGAGGGATAAGCAAATGTAAACTCCGGAGAGAAAGTCAAAGGACGTGTTAACTTAGCTTTCGTTTACGCTCATCTCCTTCTCTGACCATGGTCGTTCGTCATGCCCACGTGCCTTGGTGAAATGGCGCTTCATTTGTTACTTACGCATCCCCGGCAAGGGCCGGAGGGGACCTCAGATCTCTCGTGGGTGGCAAAGCATGGCGCAAAGTGAGGTCGGTTTCTCTCCTTTCCTCTTTACACCTTTTGACGATCTTAGGGCGCTGGCGCAAAAGTCACGCTGATGCGGACGGCCTTGCCGGAGCATGCTTGCCGGGGCGTCGAGCAACGGATTCGCACCGGCGCTCCACTCCGGATTTTCCCTTAGCAGGGTAAATGCTGAACCAAGTTTCGTGTGGGCTCATCGACGTTGTCGACGCTAAAAACCCGGTGTGGCTCAATCGTCGCCAGGTGAAAGTGGCAGGGGGAGAAACCATGTACCTCATCACCTCGCTCCTTCTCCCATACCGGGCTCGCGTGGCGACCACGCCGCCCGGGTTGTTGGGAGCCGCCGCGCCGTCGTCATCCCTTGCTTCCATCGCTGCTGCAGCTGCGGGGGAGGTGGATAACGGAAGCTGGACAGGACGGGCGAAGAAGCGATGTCACTTCCTTTCCGAACTACTGTGTCGGACTTTCTCTTAGGCGCCGGCGCGCCAAAGGACGTCGTCAACGAAGAAGACGACGATGAAGATGGACGCGCCGCTTATGACCTCAAGTTCACACAGGCGCTTCCCCCTACTTGGCGCGCCAAAGATGTCGTGGTTCAACACGGCCACCTATGGGGCCATCGGCCCCTTTGTCGTTCGGCAAGGGGAAGGGCGCACTGCACAAAGAGCGGAGGCCGTAGGACGTCCCGGCGGTGATGACATAGGCAGTTTTTACCCAGGTTCGGGCTGCCGCGAGGCGTAAAACCCTACTCCTGCTTTGGTGGATTGATGAATGGACCGGGGTAGAGACGCAGTGCTCTAGCCCGGCAAGGTCGCCTTGGGACGAGAGCAGCTATGCGCATATGAGCATACAGGGGTCCGCATCCTTTCTAAGGTTGCCCCGGCCCTCCTTTTATAGGTAAAGGGGTCACCACAATGGCAAATCAGTCATTACGTACTGATTGGATAGCAAACAGTGCTATCATACCTATCTCTGCAGACAGGACAAGGCGCATTAAATGCACCGCTTAGTGTCACATCATGGGTGTAGCCCGGCAAGCCTTGCCGTGCCATTCAGCCACCTCTTCGCCTGCCTGCATGACACGTCTCCTGGACGGGTGTCATTTAGGGGTGTTCTTCCTCAGAAATGGCCTGCCACGTACCAAATACGGCCACTTAATCGCTTGGGGGCTCGACACCGCACCGATGGGTGACTCGCGTTGCTGTGAGGTGGAGCGGTGTAGCCTTGGCGGGGTAATCCGCCCTCGGTGTCCCCGGCAAGCCTGCCGGGGGAGTCTTGAGATTTGTCTCTGGGACGACCTCGACCTAACCAGGCTCGCCTGCCGGGCAAGGGAGGTTTCCCCTTGGTGAGATCTTGCTTCTTTGGTTTGTCTTGGTCTTCTTGATCCGCCCTTTGACTTCTCAAAGAGCTATATCTTCAACTTGGCCTCGTCTTGGATGCTTGGAACTGTTGTGGTGTAGGCCTGCCGTCCGTGCACAAGTCAGGGGAAACATACACCCCTGTTTGTGTACCCTGACACAGTGTCTACCGGATTAGTTGCTTAGTTTAATTTCAAGGTGCTTAGTTTTATTTGAGGGGTGTGTTGTGCTGAGCCCCCAGCAAAACTATATTATGTTCCTTCTCGTTACTTTAACTCTTCAGTACGTACATACTAGTATTTCTTACAGTTCATCTTGTAATTGGTAGTACTACCACTCGTTTCTTCACATTATATACGTACTATATATGATATGGCCAACATCATATTGGCTATACTATAACCACGCTCTAAGCATGGCACATACGCAAAACACTTAAATGAGATAAGTAATTTAAAAAAAACCTAAATGAGAGAAGTTTACCCAAAGCATGAAGGAGCAAAACTAAGAAGATGAAATTTGTACAGTAGTAGTATCGATGGCGGGGCAGTCTCGCTTGGTCGGTTTCACGAGAGGCGAGGGCCTTTGTGATTTGATAGCTCATTACTGCTGGAACATGGGGCCTTGTGATTTGACTGCTCATATAAATGTTGCCGATGACCTGAGGAGGAGCAAAGAACCGTGCGGTATACTCAAGATTTCCACTGGAGTACTAGTACGACGGAGGAGCGCGAAACTCGTCTCCTCCGCCATCTTCTTCATTCTGTCCATGACGCGGGATTTCTCGACGTGAGCGATCATCATCTCTTCCACGACCGCATTACGTACCTTGACAGCAGCCGGGTGCTTTATGCGGAGCTTCGGCAACTCCTCCTTCTGTTCCATGACGAGGGCGTGCATCATCTTCACCGAGGAACTACTCTTCTCATGCAGCTTCTTCCAGCCGGCGTTCTCCTCCTTCAAAAGGTCGAGCTCGTGGCGAAGCTTCACCTTGTCCTCCTGAAGTTGCAGGATTTCGCCGGTCGCCTTCTTACCTGAGGCAATGCTCTCCTTCAGCACCATCACCAAGCCAGCGGTCAACTCCTCCTGCTTATTGAGCTCAGCGGGCATGTCATCGAGGCTCTCCTTTAGCAGCTCCACCAAGCCGTCGATCAACTCCTTCTGCTTATTGAGCTGATCGGGCATGTCGTCGAGGGATAACGACTCCAGCATCGCCAGCTCGGCATGTTCGCCTCCGCGGCTAGGGTGCTCCTGGGAGCCCTCGCCTGCCCGTGAGAGATCTTTCGAGTCCCCCGCGAGGCGGCGAGCCCTCTCTTTTTTTTTCGCCGCCTTGGTCGCCGCTCCCTTCTTACTAGTAGTTCTCGACCTAGAGCTCTGCACACCGGCCATGGCAGGGAAGGACGAACAAGAAAGACTTATGAGGAGGAAAGTAGAGTAATTTTCGGCTAGGTAGTTCCCCTTTTTATAACCTAGTACTAGCACTAGTACTAAAACCTGCATAGTGGGAACACGTTCAGGTTTGATACTACTCCCAGCTATACTTTGGAATGATGGGAACAAGCTAAAGATTAATTGATGGTTTTGGTTTCGAGGCCCGAAACAGCTCCCGACGAGTTTCCTGGAACACAAATTTCAAGTACTACTGCTCAAATGCGGTCGCACAAGTCAGTGATGTAACTGGTCGTACATGTCAGACCAAGTCGATGCGTGTCCCTTTGGTGAGATGCGGGTCCAACCGACTGTCTGTTGGTGCGACCGACCGTAAGTATTATGCGATGGAGACTTGTGGTTGTGGCTTCGGGTGATCGTCACGACCAAGCATTCAAAAACTAGTGATAAATCAATTACCATCTTTTTTCCAAACGACCAAGTATTTTCACAGGAATACAATACATATAGATGGAGTGATTGTCACGGTTTCAAACCGCCATGGCGCCGCAAGTTCACTGCAGCAGCTACCGAGTAGGTCACTGCATCGCTGGCGGGGAAGGACGGCAGCTCACCTCGCCTACGATGCATGCCCAGCGCCACCGCCGCAGCTGGCTCCGTGATTTGGCTTCTCCTACCGCCCATTTGAACAGCTCCACCGGCTGCTCATCCCATCCCGCAGGCATGCGCGTTCTTTCCTCGGCAGTCGACTCCGTGAATATGATCTCTGCCATTAGCCCCAGCTCAAAATCAATGCGACGCTGCCAGATGCTGACATCCCTCAGCATCTCTCCCCTGAGATTGACTTGCGCCTCCGCCTTGTGCTTCGCCAGGCGCAGCTCCTTCGAACTTGTCTCCAATCGATGCTACGCTTCCTCGATCCGATTTGCCCTTGCTGCCCACCACCTAAAACGCAGCCCTGGCATGTCCTCCGGCGCCACCGATCTGTGATTCCAGAGCAATGGATCCCCTCTGAAACACATGTGGGTTTCGCTCAAAGGCGGCAGTGCTGCGGGCCGCAGCGAGAGGGCAGCCTGCGGGATCCTGGGATTTAAGGGATTATCCATGGCGGTATCCTCCATGGTGGGATCCGGTGGGCGAGGCGGGGAGGCAAGCCTAGGCGCTGGGAGAGCCCTACGAGGCTAAGATAAAGATAGTACTACTCCACTCCGTCCATATTTAAATACAAAGGCCAACAACAGTAGCCCAGGCAAAAATTGATCATGTTGCCTGCGTCCTGGTTTATTGGCCCCCTTTTTATTTTGTGCCAATTTTTTACCAAAAATTTAACTAAGAAAATGTTAATGCATGTCACCAAAAATTATATCATTGGAAGCACATTTGAACATAGTTTTCGATGATATTACTTTTTATGACATGCATAAATATTATGTTACTTAAAAATATGGTCATTGGCACAAAATACGAAGGAGATCAATGGAAGTACTCCCTCCGTCACGGTTTAGAAGGTGAAGTTAGATTTACGTGCGTTTCCAAAATAGACAAGATTTAAGGCGCCAATGCAATTACTCCTAGCTAATTAATACTCCGCTCTACCTAGTACTGTATGCATGCGACCGTGTGAATCCTACGCTGCTCACCTCAGGGTGTAATTGATGCATGGATTGTGTGAACGTGTGTGTAAAAGCTAGTTCTGCATGCATGGTGTGAACGTGTGTGTAAAAGCCAGTGGGAACGTGGCCCGTGGGTGGAAAGCTGCATGTTCCTCTCGGGCTCTTCTTCTTCTTCCTTCATCTATATAAAGGTCCATCTTGGGCACAAAGAACACAAGCGATGGCTGATTCGGAAGGAGTGGCCGTCGTGGTGGAGGTGGAGAGCCAAACCAAAGACCCGTCAGATGGCGAGGAGGTCATCGAGAGTCACCGTGCAAACGCCGACAAGTTGTCCGCAAAGTCTGTAGCCATCCGCGCCAAGCGATTCAAGCCCACCGCATTGATCGACGTTAAGCAATCAACGTGTGTGGGATGCATACATCCATGGGTGTGCACCAGGTGCAGCGTCCGTGGTGATCGTTCAATTTTTCTTTGCATGGGGTGCAGCCTGCCGGTGGCAAAAGATTTGTATCCGTGCCACGTGTGTGGCAACTACATCCAGCCCCGCAGTATTTGTTGCAAAGATTGTGCAACGGTGGTGGCGTTGGACAAAAAAGGCTTTTGTATTCTATGTCGTCGCAGCCCTAGCGAATTTTTGAAGGATGAAGACAATGGCGAAGTTGTGCCCGCTAGCCTGGCAAATTAGTTTGAGTCAAAGTTTGCATTGAGGAAAGTTTGAGTTGAATGGATAATCTATGTAAGTTTGAGTTTAAGTGGATCATCTACTCTTATATAAGTTGAATTCGAAGTGAGCATCAATGTAAAATTTACTTTCGGTGGAAAATTCAAGTTGAGTTCAACTGGATCATCTATAAAATGTTTCATGTTTTGAGCATGTACTTATATTTTATTGTTGCAATACCATGAAGTAAGTCCATTGCGCAAAGAAGCAAGTTAAATGATGCAAGTTCATACAAGTCCTCAAATTACATCAAACTTAATCAGGATGCTTCTCAAATCTACATCAAGTTAATTTCACCATTACAATTCAAGCTGAGTTCAAATAGTCAATTGCAGCCTCAACATACTCTTTGTCGATATTCAAATGAACCAGAAGATCGCTTTGCCTCTCTAATGATTGTTTCTTCAAGTGAGGAACCGCGTAGTGGATAGACCCCTTGTGCTTGATGATCTCCCTCATGCACGCTTGATGACTCAAGCAGATCCTATTGAGCTTTAGATGGGGGTACTCAGCAAGGGATTCATTAACCTATTGCACACAATATACACGTACTCAAATCAGTACATAGACCATTAGGAAACCAAATTATGCATATATTTGTAAGGAAAATTGTGCTAAACCTTTTGGACAATCTCAGCGAGGGTCCTGGGCATCTTCTTATGGAACATTGCTTGAATGGAGGCAAACCATCCAAGATCTAATATGTTCAGGTCAGGTGAATTAGGTGGTTGATATATCATCTTTATATCCCAACCACCCCTAGCTGCTTCCTGCATAAAAATTGGATCATCTGGCAAAATGTGAGTCCTGGCGTTGTCCTGTTGTATGTAGATGGTGTTCCATCTATCACTCTCAAGCCACTTTTCCTTTATAGCCGGGAGTACATATTTCACTAAGTACTCCCGACTTTTGTTCCTATCCACGCTATCGGTAGGCTTCAGCTCCCATGCCCCCCTCAACCTATGGAGATAGAAATATATAAAGTTAATACAAATGAGCATGAACGAATTTAGCTGAAATTAGTAAATTAGATGAACCTCTACCGAGTGCAGAACTTCATCTACAGAGTACAAGATCGATGATACAAAATTAGATGAACTTCTATGAGATCTACGCCTACATGATATACAATAAAAAAAGCAGATGAACTACAAACACAAGAAGTACAATTATAAAACAACAGGTGATCTAATTCGTGATAAACTAAATGATGGTTTACAGTAGATGAACTGTGATAGAGGGAGTACATGATCTAGATACATTAGGGTTTAGGGTTTACCTGTTCTGCTGCCACCAATGGCAGCACCGGATGAACTCTCTCCGCTCCCACCTATTCGTATGCCACCGGCACCGCTTCTGAAGTTGAAGCCCATGCATTCGCTGCCGCCAAACGAGATCCCCCTGCCACCATTGAGACTGAACCCCACGAAAGAAGATGATCGTGCGTTGCCGCCACTGCCCGTCCCGCCACCGCCGACAGAGGTACCCCAATTCGAGGAACCGGCCTCATTAGGTGCCGGAGGGCGAGATGGTCGTGACAGTCCGACGTGTCATCGAGGCAAGACAGATGGAGGAGGAACACGCTCAAAGCCAGCTGTGCCGATGGAGAAAGAGGGCAGCGGTGTGCGTCCGGCAAGACCAAGAGGTGGAAGTCCTCCAGGCGGCGGCGATCTGGGTTGGAAGGCCACTCGCGAAAGGCCACGGAGGCCAAGAGGAGGAGGCCGGCGATCTTCTTCACCTTGCTGCGGCGGCGCCAATGGATCGAGGAGGAAAGAAGATGAGCGGCATCTGTTCGTGTGACTCCATCACTCCATCGGCTTAGGCATAAAAAGAGCAGAATTGGCGCGTCTAATTTTGTTTTGTATTTGGGAGCAGGGATCATCGGCGGGAGAGTTTTGGAGGCGAATTTTTCTCCTTTTCTATGGAAACTGTGCGGGAAGAAAAGGAAGGAGAGCGGGAAGAAGGGAGGAGTGCGGGAAGAAGAAGGAAAGCGAGATCGACCCTCTGGAATCGGTCTCCACCAACGTGAGGGCTGCTTTTTTAGTGGCCATGGGGTTACTGCGCATTGATTTTTCAAGCAATTAGGTGTTGTGCTATTAACTACGCTGCTATTTTTCAGTCGCATGCAAAGGAAACTAGAGCCAATCGTGAAACACCTTGGTCCCAGAGATTTCTGATGTACGCCTTCTAAACCATGACGGAGGGAGTAGCAACCCATGATTTAACTACTCGCATGCACGCAGTGGAGTAGTAATATCATTCTCAACTATTTCCTCCCTCACGTCCACTCAATTTGCATGCGCTGTATTAATTGACCATCAATTAAGTGAACGACTTTACACGCGTCAAATTATCACATGGGGTGGATCTTCGTACAAAAATGCGTCCCACCGTGTACCCGCGTGTGCGTGCGAGAAAATGAGTGCGTGCGTGCACATCTTCGCTTCGTGCACATACTGTCAGTGTGTGTGAGAGAGGACGAGTACATTCTTCTGGAACCAGCAGCATGTCACTGTGATCAATCCACACAAAGAAGGTCGCGACAACGCCTCCACATGTGCCACGTGGCTTCATGGATGCCCCCCACATCATTTTAATCATAATATATTAACTGAAAAAGGGAGAGACACTGTGTAGCGTATCATTGGAATTCTAATTTTATGTGTTTTGCACATACTGGAAGTACTAGTAAGGTACACGTGCATTGCACGCATGAGATTTGGCAACCAAATTATGAATAAACACCACACTATAGCATGTAAGTTTTGAGTCATATATGCATGATGTAGATATTCGTTTAATTCTTATAGTTCATCCCATTCAAAACCAATTAGTTTTTATAAAAAAGTTAATCTATTTTAAGATTCATGAAATTGTGCATTGTAAAGCATAAAGTTAAAAAAAATGGCAATTCATCTAAAAAAAATTGGGCAATTATGATACGGAAGATTCTAGAACAAAGGAGAAGTGCTTGTGTTTTGAGGTTTGTGCATTATGCTTAAGTTCAACCATAGAGTATTTTAGATTGTACATGTGGCAGAATCTGGTGGAATGTAGATGATATCCAACGGTCGGTAGTGCTCGGATTTGCCATCTCTGCACCGTCGGATTGGCTTCATCCAACGACCATCTTTCAAAGTTATTCGCACACTGTATAGGTGTATAGATATAGATATATAGACTAGTGGCACATCGTCTAAATCCTTTCTACACACTCATTTTTTGTACAAATATGCTTCACCGTGCACCCACGCATTTGTATGTGGGAACGAGTGCGTGTGTGCACCTCTTCTATTTCGTACATGTAGTCCGTGTATGTGAGAGATACTGAGATATGGTGAGGGAATACGTGTCAATGCAATTTGTGTGAAGGAGAGGCCTATGTACATACATGTATGTGCATGGGGCCGGGGGGATATACGAGAAGGGAGGGGAGGGGTTGACCGCGCGAGATATCGATAGAGACAGATAGAGGGAAGAACTCTATGAGCGTAGAAGCACTGGGATATGGGGGTGCTGAAAGATGGTGCGAGGGGCCAAATGAAGGGAGACTGGGAAGGAGTGCACAAGTGCGAGATTGATATTTAAAGAGAGGGGACGAGAACATGCGCGGTTGCGTGCAGTGGCGGAGCCATGAAAATTAAATGAGCTAGGGGGGCCAAGCATTGCTAATCCTTTATGGGGAGGGCCAATTCATCAACTTAAACAATTTTACCAGCAATTGATATACTGATCACATTCATATTAGCCTCAATACAATGATGTTAGGAGGGCCATGGCCCTTGTTGCCCCTGTCTTCGCCACTATGCGCGCGTCTGAGAGATGAAGCAGAAGGCATGGATGATGAGTGGGAGACGATGGATAGATAATGTGTATGTATTAGCTGTGTAGTCATATATAGAGAGGTAGATTTGATCGATGTGTACGTGGGAAAGAGCAGGGTGAGACCTGACTAGAGATATAGATCGATCGGTTTGTGTGGAAAACTGGGAAAGACCTAACTATATATACACACACATAGAGGAACATCGATCATTGTGCATGCATGTGAGAGATAAAGAATGGCCGAAGTGATGAAGAGGGGGAGGGGTGTGTGTGCATGCATGCATGGGAGACCGACCTGAAGAAAAAGATTGCGTGTGTGCGATGGATAATGCCGAGTGGTAGTGTGTGTGCATGCATGCATGACAGAAAGTAAGTGGTACAACTATAAAGAGAAGACAACTGTGTGGGTGTAAAAGACTTGGTGAGGTCATAATCAATGTAAAGTTGAATTCAAATATTTGAATAAGAGATCATGATGTTTGAAACCCATGCATGCATGAATATAATTGAGATATGCGTGGTGTGGATTTGAAACGAGCATGTTATACTGTATACACATTGAACAAGGTCAAACTGATTTGAATTTGAGATACCGATGGCAGGCATCGTTTGGTGACATTGCATCCATGCATGGACACACTATTCAAATTGGAGATGATGGGTGGCTTTCGCAGCACATATCTAAATGGTGTGTGTGTGTGTGTTGTGCGTGTTAAACACATTGTACATAGTATCATACATGGTTTAGATTCCGAACATCTAGCTAGAGCATACATGTACTATGATTTGAATTCAACATAAAATGGATACATATATTTGAATTCGAGATCGCATGTACATGTAGTTCATATTTATATGGGAATTTACTACTCTCATATTCATGTCATGTGTTGTGAAGATAATATTTAGATGGTTGTATAACTAACCCGAGTACAATCCCATTCAAACAGAGAAAATGTACTCAAATTTAGTCCATATGCTAGACAGTAGGAAATATTTTTTTATTGTTGAGGGAAGTGCAAATTGATTTGGTACTGTACATGTTAAGCTTGTTGTCCCGTTTTTTTAGTTTTTTGTTGTTGTTTTTGAATGGCATTTCTAGTAATAATATAGTAAAACGGGGCATGGCTCTCTCTAGTGGGGTGCGAATTGTCTTTTTTGTTTTTGTTTTTTTTACACGTTAAGCTTGTTCTTCCCAAATTTCAAGCCGCCCCTTGGTATGCCGAAATTTCAAGCTAGCATCTCTGTCTATCGTGCTGCGAAACTCCCGCCTCTTCAACCTGCGCCTTGTTATCCCAAAATTTTAAGATATCTCATTGTCTCGTTGTGCTCCGAAAACTCCCTTCATCTCAACCCGCGCCTTGCTATCCCAAAATTACAACGCGCGCGAAAACTCCCACCTCCTGCGAAATCCCGACACGCGAAATTCCCGTGATACCCTTGAACAAAATGAACCGCCTAGTTCAAATCGGTGGGGGTACTTTCGTAACTTACCCCACATTTCGGACAAGCGCATCTCTAAGCCATGGTTCTCCCCTCCCATCCCCTCCGTCCCCATTCGTACACCAAGGCCGCGAAAACTCGCGAAGCCCCACACCCTCCTCCGTCCACCACCCAGCCGGAGCCTCTTCCCCGATGACATCGTCCACCGCAACAGCTCGACGTCCCTCATCCACCGCACCAGATGAGGATCCGTCGTCGATCTCATCGTCCCGCCGGTTCAGCCACCATGTCCTCCACCTCCAAGGAGCTGCCCCGATGTTTGCCTCGTCTATCGCGCCACCTCCATTCCCACACCGCCATCTTCACCTGCACCACCGGAAGAGCAGCACCATCACCGATTCCTCGGATGAAGCTGAGGCCTAATCGGCGCCACCAAAGAGGTTATACACTAATCGCTGCATTTTCTTCTTGATTCGATCTCACGGTGCTTCCGGCGCTCAGTCCCGAGCCGCCATGGCGCAGCTCCATCTACGGCGGCGGCGCCGGCCACTTCCTCCACCGTGTCTCTCCCTCGGCGGCGACGTCGACATCAGTAGGTGCTGCTGCTGCTCTACTCTTGCTCTCGGTCCCCTACCTGGTCTGCTCTTGCTCGCGCTGTTGCTCTTGCTCTTGCTTGCGCTGCTGCTCTACTCTTGCTCGCGCTGCTTCACGAGCAGCAGCTCCGGCTGTCGCTCGAGCTCCTGCTGCTGCTACCCGAGATGCTGCTACACGACCAGCTGCCCCGGCTCTCGCACGCGCTGCTGCTCTGGGCGCTGCTGCTGCACGACCAGCTACCTTGGCAGCTCTCTGGTACTATGTTCCCTGCCGGAGCGGCTACCAATTTAGATCACTTCTACTCTGCCACTAGTGCTCGAGGGGGCAAAACTATTAGTGCACTGCTTTTGTGCTACTAGTGTGTTCAGTTTCGACAGTAAAATTCAGTTTCGACAGTAAAATTCAGTTTCGACTTTTAAATTCAGTTTCGAGAGTTAAGTTCAGAGATGAGCGGCTGATGTATTTTACATCTAGCACTTTGTGGTTATGTATTTTACATCATCTATTGAAGATGGTATTAGAATTCCTCTCAGGTTTACGTTGTCTCTCTTGTCCTGCTTCAGCCTCGTCGTCGTACAACTCACCGGAGATGCTCCAACGATGAAACCCTCCATCACAGCGGAGCAATACCCTCGACTCCATCTCCAGATGCATAAGATCTTCTTCCCCTCCTCTCACAGCCATATCAGCCGCAGCATCCTTAGCGACAAACCCAATGATGCTGAGATCTACATGGCTTCGCCAAAGAGGTTGTACACTTGTTGCATCGCTTTTTTACTCTACATGTTATATATATATATATATATATATATATATATATATATATATATATATATATATATATATATATATATATATATATATATATATATATATATATTGTCCACTGAGCTCGCGTAGTAACATGAAACACGATTAGTTTCTCCTACTATATGACAAGCAGTGAGGTACCAGGCAACTTAGCTATCCGTGATGAACTCTCTCGAAAGCCATCATTATTTATTTTTGCGCGTTTGAGCTGTGCATTTGTAGATGGGCCTGGGAGTTCAGCTAGTAGGGCAGTGGCCTGGTTCCAAAGTAGTAGAAGTAGCACAAAAACATTTATGGAGTGTAGGCTTTTGCCTGTTCAAGCCTGCCTATAGAATCGCCACTGCTTGAAAGGAAGAGAGAAGGAAAAACATAGGATTTGGAAAGTTTCCTATGGTACTACTATTCATGTATTTGGTTCAAAGGAATGGAGCAAAGGAAAACTGTATGATTTGTTCCTTTAGTGTCTCCTTCAAAGAAAAACCGTAGGAATTTTAATATCCACTTGGCCTCCTTTTCAAATTCCTATTCATGAAGCACAAGACTAGGAGATAGTAGCATAATAACATTATAACTGTACATTTTCTTGTGGTTTGACTTAATTTCACCAGGCTTTGCATTCCTGTGATCTTCCAATTCTTGTGAACCAAACACCCAGATTGACAGAAATCCTGTGTTTTTTAAATTCTCTGTTTTGCACATGCATTCCTATCCTATTCCTGTGTATTTCCTATCCCTGCATTGTTAGAATCCTCCAATTCAAACAAGCCCTTACAAAATTACTTCTGTTACAGATATGTGTCAAAGAAAACCTGTGGTTTGTGCCGCTCCTGTTGCGCTGTCGTCCACCCCAGCTCAGCTGCTCCAACGAAAGAAGGGTTCACCACAGCAGGGATCCGCCCTCCAGACTGTCTTTCGCTGCCTCAGATCTTCTTCCCTGCCGCCGGCAGCCATGACAACTGCATTACCATCATCAACTGAGCAGATGACCTTGAGGACTACACGGGTCCGCAAGAGAGGTCACACACTTTCGTGTCTGCTTACGTTATGCATCGCTTAATATGGCATGCTACTTTATTGTCCTGTTCACCGATTAGACTCCGAGTCAGGTCCAAACTAATGCTCAAACTTGAGTTTTTAAAATGGTTGTGGGGTACATATTGGGGCAGCAATCAATAGTATCTGTCTACTATCTGCTTAATCTCGGGTGTCTACTATGAATTTCATATTGGGTGGGAAACAAACATTAAAGGAGCCATTATCTGTATTTTTTAACTGAAGCTATTATCTGCCTGCTATCATTGGTTTTGGGTCTATCCACAGGTTGCTACCATCACTCTGGATTTGTACACGCACTCCTTAGATAATCCCACTATGTTTTATTCCTATGCATGTCAGTTATTGTACACAATGCTACTGAAGATGTATAGCAAAAGAGACGATTCTTGCGTGGCAATAAAATTTCATGCAGACGTCGCTCCATGATGGGCGCAAAAGCAACCCCCCTCCCCCCATTCCAGACTGTAATAAAATTTCATACCACTCCTATTTACCCCCTGAGGTCTTTTGCTCTAACTTGGCATGCTGATGTTGGTCATTTCATGCATATGGTGCCTTGCCTTGCTTACTTTATACATAAAATATGTCATCTGCTTAGTTTAGACATGCTTTGTGTGAATGCCATCTGTTTAGTTTCTATATCATATATGTGAATCATGCAATGCCATCTTGTTTAGCCAGGCATCATATATGTGAATTTTGCAATGACATCCTGGTTAGCCAGTCATCTTATATGGGAATTATATCATGCCATCCTTTTTTTATTACGTATTAAATTTGTCAACAATGTTAGTAAATTCAATTACTCTTCCTGTGCATCAGCCATTCGACACGGTCAGGGAAAAATCTGAAATGAAAACAAGGTCTTCAGAGCAGACAATGCTATCTGATGAAGTGCATGTCTTGCTGGTTACGGATAGCTCCTCAGAGGAGGATTCAGAGATAGATGACCAGTCCTATTTCCCCCTGAGGTGCGTGCTCTAACTTGGCAGGGTTATATTGCTCATATCGTGCATATGGTGTCTTGCATTGCTATGTCATTTGCTTAGTTTAGACATGCTTTGGGTGAATGCCACCTGTAGTGTCTAGTTACCATATATGTGAATTATGCAATGCCATCTTGTTGCAAGACATTATATATGTGAATTATGCAATGCTATCTTGTTGCAAGGCATTATATATGTGAATTATGCAATGCCATGCTGTTTAGCCAAGCATCATATATGTGAATTATATCATGCCATCCTTTTTTTGTATTACGTATTCCATTTATCGACAATGTTTGTATATTCAACTACTCTTCCTGTGCATCAGCCATTTGAATTGGTGATGGAAAAATCTGGAGTGAAAACAAGGTCTTCAGAGCAGACAATTCTACCTGATGAAGCAGATATCTTGCTGGTTACAGATAGCTCCTCAGAGGAGGATTCAGAGACAGATGACCAGTCCTATTTCCCCCCTGAGGTGTATGCTCAAACTTGGCAGGGTTATATTACTCATATCATGCATATGTTGTCTTGCAATGCTTAGTTTTTACATCATATACACAATATTGAATGCCATCTGCTTAGTTTACACATCATATATGTGATTGCCCTCTGCTTACTTGCTTAGTATATAAATCATATATTTGAATTATATCATGCCATGATGTTTACATAGACAGCATGTATCTGAATTATGGCATGCCAACCCATTTTCTAAAGGCATAATATAGTTATATCATCTCATCCTGTTTACATAGTCATCATAGTTTGAATTATGTCATTCTATCCATGAATTATATCATGCCATCATGTTTCCATCGACGGCATGTATGTGAATTATGGCATGCCAACTACTTTAATAGACACATCGTATAGTTATATCATGTCATCTTGTTTACATAGTCATCATATTTTGAAGTATGTCATTCTGTCCTGTTTAGTTAGCCATCATACATGTGAAATTGTGTCATGCTATCCTATTTAGTTAGCCATCATATATGTGAAATTGTGTCATGCTATCCTGTTTGGTTAGACAACATAAATGTGAATTGTTTCATGCCCTGTTTTCTTCCCTACTATCTATTGCACCTTGTCTATCATACAATGTCTATACATTCAATTACTTTTCTTGTTTATCAACCATTTGAATTGGAGGGGGTGATGGTAGTATCTATGGGAGTAAAAACACGGTCTTCAGAAAATATAGTGCTACTCCTCGATGCAGATAGAACCACGGTTGTACTTGCCCAAGAACCAGCCCCACCACATATAACCCAGACTCACGCAGATTGTACCCCTACCCAGTTGGACAGAGAACCCGCTACACCCCTTCCAACCCTAGCAGATAGTAACCCATTCCAGTTGACATAGCACCATCTCCACCACAGAGCACCCAAACACGAGCAGTTAGTAAGACAACTGCAGTGCCCAAAGCACGAGGACGACCACTCCGAACCCCAAGTCAACACTTAAAGCAGAACAAGAATTGTTCTCAGGTCAGGTTCCATAGCTATGGTTCATACTCCTTTGTTCTTACATCACTGTATTTACTCATAACAACTAATTCCAAATTTGAAGGATGCAATTGAAAATCCAATGGCGCAACAGGTATGTTTTAAACCTGTTTCTTTAACTGGTTTGCTGTTGTAACTTGCTCTATGTTGATTTCAGTTTCAATTGTATAAACAATTATGTTCTCATGCCATGCACATTACAAGTGTTGTTAGTGCTGTGTAGTTTCCCACACTTATATTTTGTCTATGCTGCTTTGTCTTAAACAGATATGATTTGAACTGTCTCTATCTTGATTTGGCAACATAAACTAGAATGATATAGACCATACAGTGACCATAGTGCATAGATATATGTTTGTTTCATGCTGTTATCTTGTCCACCTTTCTACTGAACTGGTTTACCAAAATGAGTTTCATATATAATATGGTAAACCTGTGATGTGTCTGCTTGTTTCCCTTTTAGAATGCAGACAAAATATTGGAGAAGAGTACTCCGTTATGCAATGGTAAAGGAAGTAATGCAGATAAGGTTCAAGATAGTGAGACATCCCTGTTGGTCTCCAAGAAAGCTGATAAAAACTATCTTGAAGACAGTGAGACAACCGCAAAGTCCTGTCTTGATGTAGTGTTCGAATTACTGGCCACTACTGCTGGCACAGGCTCTTCGAACTCGTTGCCTGAATCAGTTTGGCTTCTTGAGTCTCAACTTCAAGTTGAAAGACATCGATCAGATGTGCTGTGACAGGAAGCCGAAGGACTGAGGAAGTCCCTGCAGAATTCAGATGCATACTTTCTGGTGCAACAGCAAGCGCTGGAGGATTTAAGCGCCAAACAAGAGAAAGCTAATAAGCTTGTTAAGCATCTTGCCAGCATGGTGGATACCCAGGATATTGTTTCTTGAGCTCTTGTGAAGTGGTTTCAGTTCTGGACTTGTTTTGCTGCGGCGTTTATTTGCACTGGTCGCCAACTTTGACAACCAGTGTATGTAATATGCTGCTTTGTTCCCCATATTTGCACTCGTAGCGAACTTTGATGCCCAGTGGATATAATATGTGTAATAGCCATAATAGCCTAGCGTAAGTTGCTTGCTTATTTATTTCCTTGTTGTCTTGTTTATTTGTAGTCAGTGCAGTTCTTTTTCCGTGGTTTGCTAGTGGTCGCAATAACCTATGTTTCAAAACTAGACCGCAATAACCATGGGCAACATACGTACCGTTGCCACCATGGTCCTGCTAGCTGCTGTAGTGACCATGGGCCTCCTACGGGCCTTCTATGGGCCGTAGAATCAATGGGCCTTCTACGGTTCGTATGATTGATTGGCCAAACATGGGCCAATAACAGACCGCATTATGGGCCGAAACGGGCTAGAGTGAGAATCGTCCGTTCATGGGCCGACCATAACGGGCCGTTAATAGGCCGATGAGTATAACAGGCTTTATTCTATCGACAGGCATAACAGGCCGTTAATGGGCCGTATTTGATGACGCTATGAAAATGGCCCAACAGATTAACGGGCCACAAGCGGGCCGACTTTAACTAGGGGCTGAATTTGGCCCACAACCGAAACAGGCCAGTAACGGACCGTAAGTAATTGATTGCTGCAAATCAGCCCAAGAATAAATGGGCCCTTAGAAGGCCGAAAGATAACACGAGCTGGAAATGGCCCAACGGAATAATGGGCCTTTAATGGGCATAAAGCGATATACTATTCATTATGGGCCAGTTTCACCACGGACCGTTAGTGGCCAAGAGTTACACAGGGCCTCATATGGGCCGAAAGACGTCATGGGCCATACATGGGCCGGAAGTTACAACGGGGCTGAAATCATATTGGACGGCCCAGATGACACTATTGGGCCTAATTCGGATTGGCCATAATGGGCCGTGTGTTAGCGGGCTGTAAATGGGCTATATGCGAACAGGCCGTTAACAGGCTTTCAGTGGGATGGGCCATTACCTTTTGACCAGGTCAAACGGGCCGGCCTTTTGACCTGAATGGGCCACTGTTGGACCGAGCCACGTGTCGATGTATCATAGGCGCATCCCGTCCATTCGCTGATGACATCTGTCCTAATGCTGAGCCGACACGTGGATCTGCCGGCGAATGAGAATTTTACACATGGAAAATCCCCATTGGTCGTTGTTGTTAACGGGTTATCGGATCCAAAACCGGACCCAATAGCTTAACGGTGACCCATTACGGTGGATGCCACGTGTCGGTTACCCTTGACGAAAGCACTTCCATGACGCGTCATTTATCGTCATGGAAGTGAACACTTCCGTGATGATAATTTTGGTATTGTCATGGAACACTTCTACGACAGCACAGGTAAGATTCTCTTGATTCTGTCATAAAATCATCATGGATGTACATGCATGACAGAAAACGTGACCTACTGTGACAAACACGTATCATCACGGAAGTGTTTTTTTTTGTAGTGCAATCAAAAATAAATCATGCTCTAACTTCATCACATGACGGTTCACCATACGTGCATGCTTCGGGAATCACAAACTTGAACACAAGTATTATTACTCAACCACAATTACCAACTAGAATGACTCTAATATCACCATATTTATATCTCAAAACAAATGCAAGGAATCAAACTTCTCATATATTCAATGATCTTTATGAAAGTTTTTATTATATCCCTCTTGAATGCCCATCATATTAGGACTAAATTCATAACCTAAACCAATTGCCATACAATTTTCAAGACTCTCAAAATAATATAAGTGAAGCATGAGAGTTCAACAATTTCTATAAAATAAAACCACCGCCGTGCTCTAAAAAGATATAAGTGAAGCACTAGAGCAACTGCCTAGGTCAAAAGATGTAAGTGAAGCACATAGAGTATTCTAATAAATTCACGATTAATGTGTGTCCCTCTCAAAAGGTGTGTACAGAAAGGATGATTGTGGCAAACTAAAAAGCAAATAAAGCAAAGACTCATATATCACAAGACGCTCCAAGCAAAACACATATCATGTGGTGAATAAAAATATAGCCTCAAGTAATTTTACCGATGGACGAAGACAAAAGACGGGATGCCATCAGGGGCATCCCCAAGCTTAGATGCTTGGTTCTCCTTGAATTTTACCTTGGGTTGCCTTGGGCATCCCCAAGCTTAGGCTCTTGCCACTCCTTATTCCGTTGTCCATCAAAACTTTACCCAAAACTTGAAAACTTCACAACACAAAACTCAACTGAAAACTCATAAGCTCCGTTAGTATAATAAAATAGGTCACCACTTTAGGTACTGTTTTGAACTCATTCTTAATTTATATTGGTGTAATATCTACTGTATTCCAACTTCTCCATGGTTCATACCCCTCGATACTACCTGTAGATTCATCAAAATAAGCAAACAACACATAAAAAACAGAATAGTCTGCGAAGATCTGAATTGTTCTCATACTTCTGTAACTCTAAAGCTTCTGAAAAATTAGGACAACGTAGGAAATTTGTATATAAATCTTGTGTAAAATATTAAGAATTTTTCATTGCTTCTGTGAATTTTCAAAATTCTGTTACTGGACACAAAAGTTTCTGTTTTTCAGCAAAATCAAATCAACTATCACCATAGATCATCCCAAAGGTCTTACTTGGCTCAAACACTAATTAAAACACTAAAACACAATTACTACAGAAGTAATATTGTGTATTCTCATAAAAACAGAAAAGAAAAATATTGGGTTGTCTCCCAACAAGCGCTTTTCTTTAAAGCCTTTTAGCTTGGCATTGATAATTCTAATGATGCTCACATAAAAGATAATAATTGGAACACAAAGAGAGCATCATAAAACATGTGACAAACAAATTTAAGTCTAACATGCTTCCTATGCATAGGCATTTTATAAGCAAACAAATTATCAAGGCAAGCAAAAACTAGCATATGCAAGGAAGAAGAAAGAAACAATAGCAATCTCAACATAACGAGAGGTAATTTAGTAACATGAAAATTTCTACAATCATATTTTCCTCTCTCATAATAATTACATGTAGAATCATAATCAAAATCAACAATATAGCTATCACATAACATAATCTCTATATGATCCACGTGCATGCAAAGTTGACACTCTTTCAATATAGTGGGATTAACATTAACTAAAGTCGGGACCTCTCCAAACCCACTTTTGTTAAAAATTTCATAAGATTGATCATTCTCCAAAGTAGTGGGATCATTATTACCTAGAGTTGACACTCTTCCAAACCCACTTTCAATATTATTGCAAACACTACAATTAATATCATATTCATCATGAGGCTTAAATAAATTTTCAAGATCGTAGGAAGAATCACCCCAATCATGATCATTTCAATAAGTAGTGGACATAGCAAAATTAGCATCCTCAAGATTAGGGTTTTGCATATTATTAGCACAACTGAAATTAATAGAATTTATAATAATATCATTGCAATCATGCTTTTCATTCAAGGAGCTATCATGAATCACTTCATAAATTTCTTCTTTTAACACTTCATCACAATTTTCAGATTCACAAATTTCAAGCAAAACTTCATAAAGATAATCTAGTGCACACAACTCACTAGAAATTAGTTCATCATAATTGGATCTCTTAAAAAGATTAGCAAGTGGATGAGGATCCATAAACTTTTTGTTTCTGATTTTCAATAAACACACAATTATACCAAGCGAACAAGCAAACAAACCAAGTAAGACATAAAGGCAAATGAAAACAAGGCAAATATTTTTGTGTTTTTCTGAAAACATTTTAGAAGTGGGGGGAGAGGAAAATGAGAGGTAAATGGCAAATATTGTAATGCAAGAGATGAGAGTTTACGATAGGTACTTGGTAGGCTTGATGTGTATCCTCCCCGACAACGGCGCCAGAAATTCTTCCTGCTACTTCTTGAGCTTGCGTTGCTATTTCCCTTGAAGAGAAAAGGGTGATGAAGCAAAGTAGAGATAAGTATTTCCCTCAGTTAAGAACCAAGGTATCAATCCAGTAGGAGGAACAACCAACTCCCCAATAGATGCACATGCACAAACTAACAAACACTTGCACACAACGCGAAAAAGGGGTTGTCAATCCCTTCACGGTCACTTGCAAGAGTGAGATCTAATAGAGATAGGTATAAAAGATAAATAAAAGGGAACAAATAAATTAAAGGTAAATAAATTGCAGCAGGGTACTTTCGTATTTTTGGTTTTATAGATCTGAAAATAATATGATAGAAAATAGACCCGGGGGCCATAGGTTTCACTAGAGGCTTCTCTCTTGAAAGAAAACATACGGTGGGTGAACAAATTATTGTTGAGAAATTGATAGAAAAGCGCATAGTTATGATGATATCTAAGGCAATGATCATGAATATAGGCATCACGCCCGTGACAAGTAGACCGACTCCTGCCTGCATCTACTACTATTACTCCACACATCGACCGACTCCTACCTGCATCTAGAGTATTAAGTTCAAAAGAACATAGTAACGCCTTAAGCAAGATGACATGATGTAGAGGGATAAACTCAAGCAATATGATATAAACCCCATCTTTTTATCCTTAATGGCAACAATACAATACGTGCCTCGCTACCCCTTCTGTCATTGGGTGAGGACACCGCAAGATTGAACCCATCACAAAGCACCTCTCCCATGGCAAGATAGATCAATCTAGTTGGCCAAACCAAATCAATAGATCGGAGAGAAATACAAAGCTATCCTAATCATGCATAAAAGAGTTCAGAGAAGACTCAAATAATATTCATAGACAATCTGATCATAAATCCACAATTCATCGGATCTCAACAAACACACCGCAAAAGAAGATTAAATCAAATAGAACTCCAAGAACATCACGGAGAACATGGTATTGAAGATCAAAGAGAGAGAAGAGGCCATCTAGCTACTAGCTATGGACCCGTAGGTCTGTGGTAAACTACTCACACATCATCGGTAGGGTAACAAGGTTGGTGTAGAGGCCCTCCATGATCGAATCCCCCTCCGGCAGAGAGCCAGAAAAGGCCCCAAGATGGGATCTCACGGGAACAGAAGCTTGCGGTGGCGGAAAAGTATTTTTGTGGACACTTCTGATGTTCGGGAAATATTTGGGTATTTATAGAGCGAAGATTAGGGTTAGATGATCTACGGGGGGCCCACAAGCCAGGGGCCCCTACTGCTTGTGACCTCCCCGTAGGTCTTCTGGCCTCTTCTCCAAGTCTCCTGGATTTCTTCTGGTCCAAGAAAAATCATCGTAAAGTTTTATTCCGTTTGGACTCCCTTTGATATTGATTTTCTGTAAAAGGCAAAAACAAGGAAAAAAACAGCAACTGGCACTAGGCACTAGGTTAATAGGTTAGTCCCCAAAAATGATATAAAATAGTACCATAATGCATATAAAACATCCAAGATGGATAATATAATAGCATGGAACAATCAAAAATTATAGATACGTTGGAGACGTATCACTAACCATGTCGACAATAACTCTTAAAAATTATATTAACTCATATCAATGGCATAATCAACTAGCGAGCAATAATAAAATATCTCAAATGCCAACACTTTGTCAAAACAATCATGATATAATATGACAACAATGGTATCTCGCTAGCCTTTCTGAGACCGTAAAACATAAATGCAGAGCACCTCTAAAGTTCAAGCAGTGACTAGACATTGTAATTCATGGTAGAAAAGATCCAGTCATGATGCATTCAACATTAACTATACACAATGCATGAGGATGACAATAGTGCTCTCAGGTCTGGCGCTTGTTTGAGAAGATGATGACTCAACATAAAATTAAATAGATAGTCCTTTCGCAGAGGGAAGTAGGGATTTGTAGAGGTGCCAGGGCTCAAAGCTTAAATTAGAGATAAATATAATTTTGGGAGGTGCACCCTTCCTGTCAATGTTACGACCAAGAGTTTTCAATATCTTCCATGCTAAAGAAATTAGCGGCAGTTCCCAAGCAGTAAAAGTAAAAGTTTACTCCCCCTCCACCAACTAACACAAGCCATGGCTAACCGAATCCACGGTGTCTTCCATACCAACAACAGTCCTAGGGGAGTTTTGTTTAATTATTTGCATTTTTTATTTCGGGACTGGGCATCCCTATTACCAGCCCCTCTCGTGCAAGGACGAGTGAATAAACACTCATCATGAGAATAATCCGCTAAGCATGGAAGATACTGACCGCCCCCTATCGCTCCATGAGCAGTCCAGGCACACAAAACTGATGTTCATTTGAAATTTTAGAGGTGGCACATGCAAATTTACTTGGAACGGCAGGGTAATACCGCATATAGGTAGATATAGTGGACTCATCTGGAATAACTTTGGTTTAAGGATTTTGATGCACAAGAAGTATTTCCGCTTAGTACAGGCGAAGGCTAGCAAATAGGTTGAGAAGTGGCCAGCTAGAGAGCAAAAACGGTCATGAACATGCATTATTAATAATCGACATTGAATACTAGCATGAGTATGATATGAACACCATGAATATAAATATCGTGAAGGCTATGTTGGTTTTGATTCAACTACATGTATGAACATGTGCCAAGTCAAGCCACTTGAAACATTCAGAGGATACCATATCATCATACTACATCACAATCATTTTAATGCATGTTGACACCTAAGATAAATCATTATCCACTCCTAGCTACTTAAGCATGGCATGAGCAACTATAATCTCTAATTGTCATTGCAAACATGTTTGATCATAATATGCTAAATCACGAATACTGAGTTAAACATATTTACAAAAACAAAAACAAGTTGAGTTCATACCCGCTTTTCTCCGCCACAGTCACTTCATCAAATATCGTCATTATTGCCTTTCACTTGCATGACTGAATGAGATGAAAATAATAATAGTGCAAGAGTGACGTGGACTAAGCTGGAACCTACAAACATTTTATTCAAAAGGAGAAGACAAGGTAATTTGTGCTCTTTGTTAGATCAATAATAATGCATATGAGAGCCACTCAGCATTTTCATCGTGGTCTTCCCCTTGGTACGACTCAATAAAAAGAAAAGGAATTCAGAGAAACACACTAAAATATTTTTGGAGTTTTTAGTTTTTCTTGAAGAAAGCAAATTAAAGAAGGAAAAACAAAAACAAGAAAAACTATTTACATGGGAAAGCTCCAAACAAGCAAAATAAGAAATGGGAAATCTTTTTGGGTTTTCTTTTAATACTATAACTAAATTAAACTAGAAAGGAAAATAAAAAAGAAGCGAGAAATATTTTTGGATTTTCTCAAAGTTTTTCAAACACACATGAAGAAAGTGAGAAAATAAATCTAGCATGGATAATATAATGAAAAAGTGTGGACACCGACAACTGGAATGAAATGTATGAACATGAATGTAATGTCGGTGGAAATACGTACTCCCCCAAGCTTAGGCTTTTGGCCTAGCTTGGTAATCACCACCCGTAGCCTGGATAATAGTCAGAGTGATAGCTCACAGAGGCTCTTGGTGCAGCCTCCTCAGCCTGTCGGGCAGCCTTGACCGCCGCATTATACTCGCGGGCCTCGCTCTCAAGGATGTAATATCTTCTTTTACTGTGACAATCAAAGAGAGAAGGTGCAGGCAGAACAACATGCACAATGGGGTGTTTATTGAACATCAAGTTGTAAGTGTAATCAGTGGTTGTGGCCTTAATGAACTTATGGCACTTCATTGCCTCAAGGTCTAAGTACTTAGTAGGTAGAATGGGATCATTAGGCCGGGGTGACACACCCAACTCTTGAGCTACACGGGAGGCATAAATCCCCCCATAAAAGTGGCCACTATCAGCATTACGTTGCAACCTCCGTGCAACGATTGCTCCAAAATTATAACGTTTAATTCCTGTCAGAGCAGTGTGTGTGAGGCTCAAGTCAGGGGCACACAGTGTGCTGCTATCTTGTTTGCCTATGATGCATTTGCCATTAAAGAGTGCAAAGTAGTGAATTGATGGAAAATGTAAACTTTTTATTCTAGCTTGAGTCATTCCTCTATCCTCACCATCACAGAGACTAGTCAAAAATGACTCGTACTCAGATCTTGGTGGCTCATCCAACGAACCCCAAAATGGAATTTTACATGTAGCACAGAACGCTTCTAGAGGCATGTTGAAAGCATTATTATAAAGGCTAAATGAAACTCTAGACTCATGAGGATGATATTTAAATTTCTTAGTGAACGTCTCTGCGAGGTTGAGATGTTGGACGCACTTATCTTCGATGAAGGGAGTGAGCTCAGTGTTGTGAACATACTGCTCAAATTCTTCCTTGATACCTGCACCAACCATGAACCCATTACACGGCCATAGGCACGATTTGGTATCAGCGTCCCGCATCAAGCTTGCACTTGGTTCAACATAGGACTGTCGAATCGAGCTTCCGCTCGATGATGCCTCCGAGGACCTCCTCCTAAAAGAACTCCTAAAGAGGTGCATTTTTATTTGCGAACAATTTCTGAAATTTTTGGGACACAAAATTTTTGTCAACAAAACTTCACAAGATTGATAGCAACTACTCATATGGGTGCCTAGAGGCCAAATCAAGCATTCAAACTACTTAGAACTCTAAGAATTCAACATGCAAGCCCATTTACAGTAGCACCAAGAGTAGCTAATTATTCAAAATATAAACCACTAGAGCAAAAACTAATTGGAGCAATGGAGGAGTCACATACCAAGTAGCAATACCCCAAAACAGTTTCAGAAACCGAACTTCGAGCAAAGAGATCGGAATCCACGAGTTTGAGAGCAAGAACATGAGAGAGAGAGCTATGGTGATTTTTTTCTGGAGGTAGGAGATGACAAGGGCTAAAGCGATAAGTGAGAGGGGTCACGTGGGGCCCACCACCCACCAGGGCGCGCCTGGGGTAGCTGGCGCGCCCTGGTGTCTTGTGGGCACCAAGGGCACCCCCCTCCGATGTTATTTGTACCAGAAATTCAGAAATATTCATGTTAAAATTTCAGGTCATTCTGAGCACTTTTATTTTTGACCATTTTTTATTGCACGAAAAATTCAGAAAACAGGGTAAACATGGCATTTTATTTTATTTAACTAAGAAAAATAGAAAACAAAAAGTGGGACAGAAGGTTGTGCCTACTAAATTCATCGACCACATGCCTCTCGAAAATAATCCATTAATAAGGTTGATCAAGTCTTATTAACAACCACTTTCAATTGGCATGAACCCGAAGAACTTTTGTAAAACACTAAGTTACCTCAACGGGGATATGCATATCCCCAACAATAAGTATGTCATATTTCTTTTTGGCAGTAGGTAAAGGGAGTTGAAAACTTCCAATAGTAATTGTCGGAGACTTTTCAATAACATTAATACCATTCAATTGAAATTGTTTCTTTGGAAAGTGCACCGTATGCTCATTACCATTGATATGAAAAGTGACTTTGCTTTTATTGCAATCAATAACAGCCCCTGCAATATTAAAAAAGGGTCTACCGAGGATAATCAACATGTTGTCGTCCTCGGGCATCTCAAGTATAACAAAGTCTGTTAAGATAGTAACATTTGCAACAACGACGGGCACATCCTCACAAATACCGATAGGTATGGCATTTGGTTTGTCAGCCATTTGCAATGATATTTTAGTAGGTGTGAGTTTATTCAAATCAAGTCTTTTATATAAAGAGAAATGCATAACACTAACACCAGCTCCCAAATCACACAAAGCAGTTTTGACATAATTTCTTTTAATTGAGCATGATATAGTTGGTATTCCTGGATCTTTAAGTTTTTTAGGTACTCCATCCTTAAAAGAATAATTAGCAAGCATGGTGGAGATTTCAGCTTCAGGTATTTTTCTCTTATTAGTGATAATGTCATTCATGTATTTTGCATAAGGGGCCATCTTTAAAATATCAGTCAAGCGAGTACGCAAAAAGACTGGCCTAAGCATTTCAGCAAAGCATTCAAATTCTTCATCATCCTTTTTCTTAGAAGGTTTAGGTAGAAAGGGCATGGGTTTCTGAACCCGTGGCTCTCTTTCTTTACCATGTTTTCTAGCCACAAAGTCTCTTTTATCATAACATTTATTTTTAGGTTGTGGGTTATAAAGATCAACTGCAGGTTCTATTTCAACATCATTATCTGGTTGTTTATCATTGTCTGGTTGAGTATCTTCATGAACATCATCATTATCATTTTCATTATCACTAGGTGAATGTTCATTACCAGATTGGGTTTCAGCATCTGAGATAAAGACATCATAGTTATTTTTAGGAGGTTTTTCTATCTCAGGTTCACTAGAGGTGTGCAAAGTATTATCATTTTTCCTTTTCTTTTTCTTTTTAGAAGGACTAGGTGCATCAGTATTAATTCTCTGAGAGTCTTGTTCAATTCTTTTAGGGTGTCCCTTAGGATAAAGTGGTTCCTGAGTCATTTTGCCTCCTCTAGTTGCTACTCTAACAGCATAATCATTCATATTATTATTCATTTAACTAATCAATTCTTTTTGAGATTTAGCAACTTGTTCTAACTGAGTTTGAACCATAGAGGCATGTTTCCCTACACCTCTAACAACATTGGTGATTCTAAATAACAAGTCACTCAAGCAAGCAATCATATCAGAGTTTTGTTTTAATTGTTTCATAACATTTGCATTGAAGTGATCTTGTTTTCTAATGTAGTTGTCAAATTCATACAAGCATTGACTAGGATGTTTATTGTAAGGGATATCACCTTCATCAAACTTTAATAAAGAATTTACCTCTACCACCTGTGGTGGTGGTGTGTCAAGTCCATGTATTTCTTCAATAGGTGGTAAATTCTTAACATCCTCAGCTTTAATACCTTTTTCCTTCATGCATTTCTTTGCCTCTTGCACATCTTCAGGACTGAGAAATAAGATACCCCTCTTCTTCGGAGTGGGTTTAGGAGGTGGTTCAAGTAGTGTCCAGTCATCATAATTTTTCAATATATTATTCAATAATTCCTCAGCTTGTTCAACAGTTCGTTCCCTGAAAACACAACTAGCACAACTATCTAGGAAGTCCCTAGAAGCATCAGTTAGTCCATTATAGAAGATCTCAAGTATTTCATTTTTCTTAAGAGGATGATCATGCAAAGCATTAAGCAATTGGAGAAGCCTCCCCCAAGCTTGTGGGAGACTCTCTTCTTCAATTTGCACAAAGTTAAATACTTCCTGTAAGGCAGCTTGTTTCTTATGAGCTGGAAAATATTTTTTAGAGAAGTAGTAAATCATATCCCGGGGACTACGCACACAACCAGGAGCAAGAGTATTGTACCATATCTTAGCATCACCCTTTAGTGAGAACGGAAATAATTTGAGAATATAGTAATAGCGAATTTTCTCATCATGAGCAAATAGGGTGGCTATATCATTTAATTTAGTAAGATGTGCCACTACAGTTTCAGTTTCATAGCCATGGAAAGGATCAGATTTAACCAAAGTAATTAACTCTGGGTCGACAGAGAATTCATAATCCTTATCAGTAACAAAGATAGGTAAAGTAGCAAACTTAGAATCACATTTCATTCTAGTATTCAAAGATTTTTCTTTCAACTTGCATAATAAATTTCTTAAGATCATATCTATCTTTGCAAGCAAGAAAGTCTCTAGCTACCTCTCCATCCATAACATAACCCTCAGGTATCTTAGGCAATTCAAATCTAGGAGAGCTAGGTCAGCTTCAAAGATTTCATCAGTTTCAGCATTCTCAATATCTTTAGCTCTAGCAAGTTGTTCATCAAGAAATTCACCTAGTGGCACATTATCATCAAGCAAGGTACTAGCATCATCCATAGCAGAAGTAGCATCATCAATAACTTGCGACATATCAGGATTAATAGCATGTGGTGGTGTTGCAAGTCTATTCAAAACAGAAGATGAATCAAGTGTAGAGCTAGATGGCAGTTCCTTACCTCCCCTCGTCTTAGAGGCAACGATCTTGGTTCTTGTATCTTTCAGATTTTTCATAGTGATAAATAGATATAAATCCCAGGTGACTCAAAAAATATAGCTATGCTCCCCGGCAACGGCGCCAGAAAAAGGTCTTGATAACCCACAAGTATAGGGGATCGCAACAGTTTTCAAGGGTAGAGTATTCAACCCAAATTTATTGATTCGACACAAGGGGAGCCAAAGAATATTTGTAAGTATTAGCAGTTGAGTTGTCAATTCAACCACACATGGAGATTAAATATCTGCGGCAAAGTGATCAGTAGCACAGTAATATGATAGTTTTGATAGCAGTAGTAATGATAGCAGTGGTAACGGTAACAGTAGTAACATTTTTGTAGCAGTTGTAACAGTAGCAAAAGCAATAGTAACTTAGCAAGAACAATATGTGGAAAATCTCGTAGGCATTGATCGGTGATTACGTTGGATGATATGCATCATATAATAGTCATAACCTAGGGCGACACAGAACTAACTCCAGTTCATAAATATAATATAGGCATGTATTCCGTAAATAGTCATACGTGCTTATGGAAAAGAACTTGCATGACATCTTTTGTCCTACCCTCCCGGGGCAGCGGGGTCCATAAGGAAACTAAGGGATATTAAAGCCTCCTTTTAATAGAGAACCGGAACAAAGCATTAACACATAGTGAATACATGAACTCCTCAAACTACGGTCATCACCGGAAAGTATCCCAATTACTGTCACCCTGGGGTTTACGAATCATAACACGTAATAGGTGTGTATGACTTGCAAGATCGGATCTAGAACATAGATATAATGGTGAAAACATAAACGGTTCAGATCTGAAATCATGGCACTCGGGCCCTAGTGACAAGCATTAAGCATGGCAAAGTCATAGCAACATCAATCTCAGACCATAGTGGATACTAGGGATCAAGCCCTAACAAAACTAACACGATTACATGATGAATCTCATCCAACTCCTCACCGACCAGCGAGCCTACGAAGGAATTACTCACTCCCGGTGGGGAACATCATGGAATTGGTGATGGAGGACGGTTGGTGATGACTGTCGGTGTCAAAACCGACAGACCTCGGGGTAGGGGGTCCCAAGCTGTGGATTCTTGGATAAATGGTAACAGGAACAAAGGAGACAATGTTTTACCCAGGTTCGGGCCCTCTTGATGGAGGTAAAACCATACGTCCTGCTCTTGTTTATATTGATCAAGTATCAAGGTACAGAGTTGATCTACCTCGAGATCATATGTTGTGGTCTAAACCCTAGGGATATGATGAGTAATGTCATAATCTATCTATCAACGAGCCTGGCCTCGGCTTATATAATGTATCGGAGGCCTAGGATAACAAGAGTCCTAGTCGGCTACGTCAGTGGAGAGGAGTCCTTGTCTTGATCACCAAGTCTTGTGGAATCTTCCTCGTATATGTCATCGGCTGTCCGAACTGGCCCATTAGTGAACCGCCATGGGGGTCCTCGGCCCGACCCACTGGTCGGGAGACGACATGGTGAGTACCCCCTAGTCCAGGACACCGTCAGTAGCCCCCTGAACCGGTCTTCAAGTTGGGGACGCTCCCTGGTTCTTCCGAACTGTTCTTCATCTTCGGTCATCGGTCTTGAAAACTGGTTCAACAAATCTTCCCATCTCCGATCTTGAGGATCGCCGAGGTATATCTGAAAAGTTCATACGTCGGGTATCCGAGGAGTCTTTTAAGTTCTCAGCCTTTACCAATGCCTTGTTATCTTTACGCCACACGTCAGGTTCGAAGTGTTTCCCGTGCGGCAGTGCCCTCTTGCATCCGAACTCCAATGCCGGATTGCATCCGAGGTGTATCTTTGCAGCCGAACTCCAACGCGGGTCTGCATCCGAGCTCCAACGCCGGTCTGTACTCGAGCTCCAATGCCGGACTGCATCCGAGGAGGCATAGAGTATCTCGTCTTTGAAAGTTTTGAAGGAAGATTATCCGAGCTTAACACCAAAAAGGTTCTTTTATGGAGCCAGCCACTAGCAGCCGAGCTTTATGCCGGACCGCTTCCGAAGTGTCCTCTCACAGCCGAGCACCAACGTTGGACTACATCAGAGGTGTCATCTCGCAGACGGGCACCAATGCCGGACTGTATCCGAGATGTCATAGATTACCTCGGTCTTGAAAAAGTTAAAAGGGTTAAACCGAGCTTAATGCCGGAAATGCCCTCTATGGAGCTAGCCACTTGCATCCGAGCTTTATGCCGGACTGCTCCCGCGGTGGTGCACCACCTCGGCTGTGGGCTGATTTTTGTGAATTTAATTCCGATTTATGCAATGTATTCTCTGCCGAGACATATAGCCAGTAGCCCTCAAGGTGTCTGTCCGCTCAATGTCCGGCATGCACCTGAAGGATGGCATAAAACCGGTGATCCCAGTAGCCCCTGAGACTCAGGTCGATTCACAAAATCGGCCTGAGGATCAACTCCTAGCTCTGTAGCATACTTAGGAATAGAAATGTGGTGTGCATATTCCTCGAGACTCAGGTTGGGTGCAGCCGACCAACCTGAGGATCATAATCTCCTCGGGAACTATTTCGCACTTTGTAAACTGTCTGCATTGAATCATCGATGCAGTAGCCCCCGAGCCAATGGTCGGGTGGCAACACCAGATCAGGGGATCGATGTGCCCCTTTAATATTTGTAAATGAGAAGCACGAAGCCCAGTAGCCCTCAAGTCTTAATGTGGGCACGGGTGGCCGAATTAAGGATCAATGTTCAGAGTATATCACAATTTATGTGTAATGATTCTATGTATCCAAGTACTTTACATCACTAATGCTCGGATCCGCATTGTACAAAACTTTGTTGACCGACCATCGGCTTCAACCTCCTTGCCCAGCAGCCGAAGATTGTTCGTCCTACTTTATAAAGCCTTTATAAGGGCAAAGATTTATGACAAACAAGGCAATCCGGCCATACGGTTTTATAAACAAAGGTACGCAGAGAGATATGTTATAAAACATCTTCTGGGAAAAATAGTTCCATTACAGGTTCCTTTTCCCAGGCTGTCATGTTGATCATGATCATGAAACCTCAACTCCGATCAATGTGGGAGGAAAATATTGAGGATTTAGTTGGGAGAAAGTTCCCGAACTCTGTGGTCCATAATGAACCAAAATTTTCACTTCCATCGTTGCCGACCAATTATATTCTTTAAGATAGCTAGCTTTCGGCTTCACCCAGTCTGAGGTACTAACCCGGACGACCCGGTAGTAACAATCACAGAGGTGCTCCCTTTACCGCCTAGCCGAACAATCGGGAACGTAGGGGTAAGCACAGGAGCCAGGCAACCCAGCTTGGCCAAAATCTTAAGTCAAATTGATGCATATTTATAGCTTTATTACGATAATTACGGAAGGCAAATTCTCCATTGAGACTGTTTATAACCTAAAAGTGGCCCATCGTCGGCTTCCACCCCTTTGTAGATGCTACACAGGGTGTTTCTGTACTAACAATACAACCCTTAGCCGATGTTTCGGTGCCCGGAGGTGGTTGTGTTAGCGGAAACGAGGCAATCAGATATGCAGGCTTTATAACTTTCACTTAGTCATAGGAGTTTAAAGTTCGGGGCCAGTTACTAGCCGCTGGTTAGTGTTCAGCGTCAACCGAGGTCAAACCAGTAACACTTCGGCCAAAATTATGAAAGGCCCATTGTTTAACACGGGGTGATCTCTATCGATATGTAGTTTGACACAGTCATTGGATCGCTGACCAGTTTACGCTTATTGTGACAGTCAGTTTTCGGCTTTCTCCACGGAGGCGCTTAACCATTCGAGCTGGAAGCACAATCGCGGTGGTTCTCCCTTTGCGCTCCTAGCCGAACAAAGCGGAACGTAGGAGGCAAGCACAGGAGCCGGGCAACCCAACTATTGACCGAAGACACAATTCGAAACCGATGCATATAAGGCAATATCTGAGAATGTTTTGCCGAGGACTCCATGACTTACCTTGGCTTTCGGTGGGTTCGGCTCTAGTTGCAGCCCACTGTTGATATTGCCGAATCTGTAAAGGTGTCCGGCGTTGCACTGCGAAAGTTATGCTAGAAACACACAAATAGGTTAAAAGTGCCATAGGCTAGGAAAACCAAAAAACTTCAGAAAAAACCTTACGCCCGAACTAAATCAAGTTTTTTGTGCCAATCCGAAATTGGTCTTAAAATTAATTTATGCTTCCGTCGTGCTTTAACATGATACATCCGATCTCCAGACTTCAAGCGGGTCAGCCTTCGGCTTCAACCTCCTATCCCGAAGGCGAAATGTTTCTCAGGCCAGTTTAGAGAACTAAACACGAGCGGCTTTAGAGAGAAAACAGGCTATCTGGCTATTGACCACACACTCTCGTCGGAAAAAGGAGTAGTGGAAAAAGACTTTGCAATGACTTAGAAGAAAGAAAAAAATATTTATTATAGAATGGCTCATATAAATTTTAAGAGCCCCCAGTTAATATGGGTAGAGGGAGTTTCTTTTAACAAACAACGTATGTGAGCACGGTCGAACCGAACACAAATTAAAAATTTAAAAACTTTGAGCATGAAAGCGACTTAGCTGGTTAATGTGTTCGGCGTTGATGACGTGGGCCGAGCTTGCAGCGGGTTGAGATCCGAGCCCCCAAGCCGGTTCTCAGGTGCCCGAGCGAAGAACTCGGCTTGTTGAAGTGGCGACGCCGCTCGGTCGATGCGGCGAAGCAAAGCCCCTGGTCCAGCCGAGGTGACGAAGCTGGTCGGCTGGTGACGCCGAAGTCCACGGAGTAGGTTGATGAAGAGACGACGAAGCCCCCGGTCTAGCCGAGGTGTTGGAGCAGACGACGCAGACCAGTCGACGTCGATTTACCTGTGCACATAAAAAAGTGCAAACCAAAAGTAATAACAGATAAAGATAATAATATATGTATATTTAAAAAAATCTTCTACTTAATTAATTTAAGTGAAGTAAATAATTAAAGAAATATGGCCTGAATGCCGAGGTCAGTCCAGTGGAGTGGTCATCATCTGGATCCAATGTAGTATCTCGTTTGGCAGGGCGCGATTAGCCGGATTGGTATCAGGAATTTCTTCAGAGTCGTCCTCCGGTACGATGGTGCGAGGGGCGAGTCCGGCCAGGGCTGACTCCTGGCGTTCGGACGCCGAAGTCGCGTCCAGGCTTGGAGCTGGATCCGGGATAAGAGAGGCGAGTCCGGCCGGAATTGACTTCTGATCTTCGGACGCAGAGGCCGCATCCAGGCTTGAAGCCGGATGCGAGATAAGAGCCGACCCCGGGATAGGGTCGGAGAGAGATCCCTAAGTCAAAGCTTCAGGGTTGTTCAAGTTAGGGTTTCTTGATGCCGATCTCATGCTCGGCTTCACGATGCCGAACTCTTGCTCGGCTCGCCAAGGTTATGATCCGAGGAGGTGTCGTCGGCTTGATGGAGCGACGGCGCAGTCGATGCTGGCACAGGTCGGCAGCCGTGGAGCAACATGGTCGGGCCGGTTTGACATCGGCACGACGGTGAAAATTGTCTCAGGAGAGACTAAAAATTTGTAGGCACGTGTTTGAGAACAACACACAATACCCTAGAAAAGGTTTCCTACAAAAAGGATGTTCAATATCCCGTTCATGAAGAAAGATGAATTCGGGTCGAATTTGTTTTCGCGCGGAAAATAGATCCGAAAATTGACGCACTCCTCGGGCCGTTCCCGGAGTTTGAATGGTCGGATCGAGCTGAAACTTTGAGGGCTGGTATATATAGGAATTCCGCAGCCGAGCAACGGTTGGATCTTCCAAAGGACGTCCGAGGTGGACGCTGGCTCCATGCCCTAAACTCATCCAGATTCCCATCCGGATTCGATAGGGCTCCGGTATATTGGAGATCGCCGGAGATTCCTTCATCGGAACGCGATGAAATTTTACAGGGTTGTAATATGCACAATTCCACACTATTCCACCAAAGCAATCATCAAAGTAACACCCGAGGAAGCAGCGACAGCGAATACAAATCCGCTGTATAGAAAAACAGCACGGTCGCCCGAGGACAATGTTGAAGTTGAGCCCCCGAGCTATATGGATGATTCCTCCACGATCTTGATAGAGATAGGAGTTGATGTTGATGAAGGCCCTTGTCTGATCATGACGATCTGAGGCGGAGCGCAGTCCTCGGTTGAGCCAAGGTGACCAGTCGAGCCGGCGACGAATATGCCGACGTCGCAGTTGATCTGCAGGCGAGCCATTGATCCATGGCCGACCACACAGCGGAACTCTCAATGAAAGCACCATTGTCGGTGTCAAAACCGGCAGACCTCGGGGTAGGGGGTCCCAAGCTGTGGATTCTTGGATCAATGGTAATAGGAACGAAGGAGACGATGCTTTACCCAGGTTCGGGCCCTCTTGATGGAGGTAAAACCCTACGTCCTGATCTTATTTATATTGATGAAGTATCAAGGTACAGAGTTGATCTACCTCGAGATCATATGTTGTGGTCTAAACCCTAGGGATATGATGAGTAATGTCATAATCTATCTATCAACGAGCCTGGCCTCGGCTTATATAACATACCGGAGGCCTAGGATAACAAGAGTCCTAGTCGGCTATGTCGGTGGAGAGGAGTCCTTGTCTTGATCACCAAGTCTTGTGGAATCTTCCTCGTATATGTCATCGGCTGTCCAAACTGGCCCATTAGTGAACCGCCATGGGGGTCCTCGGCCCGACCCACTGGTCGGGAGACGACATGGTGAGTACCCCCTAGTCCAGGACACCATCAATGACGAAGACCTAAGATTCCCCTCTTCGGAGCCCCAAACGGGCTCCAGATCTAACCTCCCGATGAAGAACAGGAGGCGGCGGTGGCTCCGTATGGTAAAACGCGATGAAACTTCCTCTCCTATTTTTTTCTTCGAAAATAGCAATTTATAGAGTTGGAATTAGGGTCAGCGGAGCCCCGAGGGTCCCACCACCCACCAGGGCCCGCCAGAGGGGGGGGGGGCTAGTGTCCTATGGGCAGCCAGAGCACCCCCTCCAGTGGGTCTTGGTTCAAGTATTTTCTATTTATTCTGAAACAATTCTCCAAAAAGTTTTGTCCAATTCCGAGAACTTTTATTTCTGCACAAAAACAACACCATGATAGTTCTGCTGAAAACAGCGTCAGTCCGGGTTAGTTTCATCCAAATCATGCAACTTAGAGTCCAAAACAAGAGCAAAAGCGTTAAGAAAAGTAGATACGACGGGGACGTATCAGAACACACTCAAGCCTGTCTCTTCTCAAGGCCCCACTTGGGCGTAACAGGACATGAGGCCATGAGGTCCCTAGGGACTTGTTAAGGAAAAATAGTTGAGGCGTTCGTATGGTGCCCTGATACGAACAAATACTCCTACTCGCCAACAAAGGCGATGGAGATGATGGCGGTGATGACAGTCCCCCCCCCCCCCCCACACGATGCTCTGGCGTCGTCGAAAGAGGGGGGAGGCACCCCTCCTTGTTCTTCTTCTTCCTTGGCTTTCCCTTTAGATGGGAGAATATCCCCCCTCTAGTTTTTAGTGCTCATGGATGTGAAGGGCAAGAGCCTCCCCAAAGATTTGATCTAACTTTCAAGGGAGTTTTTTTTGCGCTTCGTCAACATTTTATAATTTACCACAAATCTATAACTCAAAAATCACAAAAAAGGATAAATGTATGGAACGAGCACCCGGTACATATATCTCAAGCGCGACATAGCTTGAACCAATCGATTGGGTGAGCGGTTGCGTGGATGTGTCATGATGGTGATGCATGATGTCATCACAACATTCATGAAAAATGATGGTGATGCATGATGTCAACACAAAATGTCTTTTCCGAGACTTTGTGAACTAGATAACACCCCGCGCAATGTTGCGGGAATTGATTGGAACATATTTCGATTAGATTTGGTTGCACAGGATAATAATAAAAACTAAAATTTAAAATAGATTTGATTTGCCATATTTAAATAATTACTGAATTGAGTTCGTTTCCATGCATATTGAGGTGGGCATGTTGAGGTGGGATGTGCATGTTGAGAGAAATAGGAGGGTGGAGCTAACTATTTAGATATAGAAGACAGATTATTCCAAATAAATACTCTCCGTCCCACAATATAAAATGTTTTTGCAAACTAAAACAACTTACAAATATGTCTTATACTGTGGGACTGGTGGAGTATTATATAGGCACCCTAGGGCCCATCTGACTGCCTTCTGGCCCATTCTGGTCCAAATCTACATGAACTATTTGTTTAAAAAAATATGGGGATTTGGCATCTTACTTTCCTCATGAAGATCCAATTCCATCCTCACAGCATATCTGGAAATTGAATCATCAATTCTCTGCATTATAAGATAAACCACGATTAAATTGATGCAAAGATGACTGAAATAGCCTAAAAGTAGAGCATTTTTTTCCTGAAATTGTGATGCAAATGCATGTATCAACTCCCCCAAGCTTAAACCTTGCTTGTCCTCAAGCAAAACTTGAATTTGACAAACATGTCCATATTTTTAAAAAGTGAGAGGTCGATAATAAAAGAATGTGGGCATGCATCGATCACAATTTGCAAAAGTTGTTTACACATGCTAGTACAATAGCACTAAAAAAGAGGACCCGTTGCAGGGGATCATGGCAGCTTTACTAAGAACTAATCACTTCTAATTTGGTTGTTATGCATGATGTTCAACCATACTATAGATCATGTAACTATTCCTTTCATTTTAGTTTTCCAATAAAGGTCTATGACAGAGCTTTCGACAAGCAAGTGCCATATACTCAATTATCTCCTTTATCTTCTTACAGTGTGGACCATTACTCAAGTGAGAACATTTTAAGAACGCAATGTTATAGCCAGGCATAAGAAGATCGAAGTTAATAGTAAATTGCTTTGCTTTGGCTTCTCACAAGAATCTTAAATATTTTATCACTGTTACACCTGCTTACTAGTAAAAACTTAAATAAATAAATTTTTAGTTGACAATATTTTGCCTGCTTATACATATCAAATATATCGATAATTTTTGTATGATTCATGATATATTGCTATCAATTACAAATACTTCGGGCATATACGACATGGACGCGATTTGCCATCCAACGCATTACCCCATCCGTCCGCGGACCGGTTCAGACGTCCATTTTCCTGCAAGCCGGAGGCAAAATGGGATCGGAGCTTTGCGGGCGTCCGGACCGCCGCCATGCACGCGTCCGACAACCCGACCCACATGAAACCCTCTCCCTCTCCTGCGCCCTTTCTCGCGCGAAGCAGTTGCCCGCGCATTAATGCCGGTCAGGGCTGCTCGAGAGCGCTAACGCCGCATTCATGCTCGCCCAGAATGGACGTGACCTCGCACTGGAGCCGGCAATGAAGTAACGCCCCGGCCGGGAGAGCTGCCCGCGCCGCGTCCCGGTGTACATGCCTTCTCTCCGCATGCAAACTTCACCCGTTCGTCCGCCTCCTGGCATTAAACAAGTGTAGTTGCCGAGAACCTACTCCGGTGCCCCATGCAAATGCTACTCGTCTGTTCGCCTGCTGGCATTAAACAGCATGCCGCTTGGCGTGGTTGGCGCCCGCTATTTATAGGCGACCACATCCCTGACAAGATCCACACCAGACCTTCGCTCACAATATCCTTTGTGCACCACGCCATGGCCTCGAGCTCCAAAACCCCGTGGGACAGCCTCTCTGTCGAACAGAAGCAGGAGCTCTCTGGCATTGCGGTCGGCTGGCGGGCCCCCGAGCAAGCCGGATACATGTTGGCTTGCCGGCGAGCTCTCCAGAGGGCAGAGACACCGACAAGCCGGCGCCACCGCCCTCCCCGATCCATGTTGGCATCACCTAGGGTGATGCGCAGATGCATTTCACCGACATGATGACGGAAGAGCAGGAGGTGACGTTTCGGCAAGAACAGGAGGACCGAAGGTACAACCACTTACTCCTCGACGAACACCGGCTCGCGGAGGAACAAATCGCCGGCGACCAGGAGAACGACAATGTCGTCATGGCTACGGTGGCAGGCGGTCTGGGCTTCCTGGACGAGCAGCGGGCGTTGCTTCCGTCCTACCGCGGCGCTCGCGAGATCCGTCGTGAGTGATGGCGGCTGTGCGTCCTGCGGGCGAAGAAAGAAGCTTTGTTTGCGAGCATCGACGCAACCGTGAAGGAATTTGATGACGAGATCGAGGACGCCACCAACTCCACATCGGTCTCGTCGCCACTACCGTTCGTGCCCCGCCGCCACGACAACTAGGCCGACACGTCCACGACCGCCGTCATCGATAGCGAGGAATTATGGAACATGACCGACCGCCGCCGCTTGGGTCATTGAAAGGCCACTGCCACCGTCTTGTCGGGCCTCACAGCCTGTGAGCTTGCCCGCAACTTCGCGGAGGCGAAGGCCATTATTCTTCGCCTTCCGCTGAAGTTTCACTTCTCGGGGCTCACGACCATTGGGTGAGCTTTCTGCCGGACACGGGGAAGACATGTTATGGGAAACGAGCCATGTCGCGGTCGACAATCATTTAGACTAGTCCGCTACGGTTTAGTTGAAATGTGTCGAAAATCTAATGAATGTGCCCCGGTATAGATGAAAAACATCTGGTTTGCATGTAATTCGCCCGAGTTGTTAAAATCTATTTTGAAATGTATGCGGACATGGTTGGATGGCCGGCTCCCATATCACTTTCCGTGAAAGTGACCGTACGCGTCCACGGATGAATACAGTATCCGCTTTAGCGGCCAGCGTTGGAGATGCCGTGTGTATTAATATGTTAGAGATATTAGTCTTGAGGTAGCAAGACTTCGCTTGCTTAGGGGTTTCATGTTGTTTGTTTCAAATATCGAGTTTACGATCTGAATTTCATCAATACATGTCTTTTGTTTATGTTCTTTGATGTGTGGGATTACTTGTCCCCTTCGTATTCTGTGCTCAATTAATTTTTGATCATATAAGTTTTATGTTGCAAAACTTACATTGTTGGATTCATATTCGAAAAAAAGTTTCCAATACTACTATTTTCTTGATATTTAACTTATTTTTTGTTAGTAAAATCAAAGATTAAAGTTTGACCCAAAATAGGAGTGAGTAAGAGCAACTCCAACGCAGCGACCCATTTCGTCCGCGCACGTCCGTTTGGGTCGGCGCGGACAGAAAAGTCGGCCCAACGTGCCGACCCAAACGGACGCGCGTCCGCTTTTCGTCCGCCTGCCGACCCATTCCCGGCCCATTTTTTAGCCGGATTTGCGTCGGTGCGGACACGAGATGGACGCGCGCGCGCCCGCCTACTCCTCCTCTGGCCCGCTGGTCGGTGGCACATTGGCCATCCTCTCCCATTCCAACAGCAAACCCTCGTCCGCCTCCTTCGTCGATGACGCCGCCGCCCACTTTTCCGGTGCTTCTGCCAGCGGCCGGTGCCGCAACATCCCCCCTGCAACACCGCCATCTCCCACGTCGCCCGTCACCGCCGTCTTGCCGCCAGGGAACCGAAAGCTTCCCACCCCCGCTCCCCCAACACAGCCGCAACCGCGACCAAGATGCCGCCTCGCCGCCCCAGCCAGATCCTTCGTCCTGACATCGGCACGCTCGTCGAACGCCGGCACGCTCGTCAGACGCCGCCAGGGCAGCTAACTGGTTTGAGGGCGGCGTGACTCCCTTGGACGGCCGTCTCCTTCGTCGACGCCCGCAAGTTGTTCGACAGTTTGCCAAGGTACAAAATGGACTCCGCCGACGAGTTCTTTTTTCACAATTTCCTTTGCGACTCCGACGATTCCTCGTCCGATGATGAGGAGGAGATCTTGGCTGCCGTGTTGGTCCATCACCACCGCAATAGTCAGCGGCCGTTGCTCCGTGGCTCCATTCTGGGGCACCTTCCGGCGTTAAATCGCAATCGAGAGAGCGGGCATTACCTTCTTTGGAAGGACTACTTTGACACAACAAACCAGTTGTTCAAACATCAGAAATTCCGCCGCCGTTTCCGTATGAGTGGGCATCTTTTCAACCGTATTAGAGAGGGAGTGGTCGGCTACGATGACTATTTCGAGTGCAAAGAGGATGCCGTTGGAAAGATTGGCTTCTCCTCTTATCAGAAGTGCACTGCAGCCATCCGAATGCTTGCATACGGAGTTCCCGGTGGTCTCATTGACGAGTACGTCCGCATGAGCGAGTCTACATGCCTAGACTCCCTGTACAAGTTCTGCAGGGCTGTTATTGCTGTGTTTGGCCATGAGTACTTGAGAGAGCCGACTCCTGAAGATACAGTCCGTTTGTTGGCGATGAATGCCAGCAGGGGCTTCCCAGGGATGCTTGGCAGCATAGAATGCATGCATTGGGAGTGAAAGAACTGCCCTTCTGCTTGCAAGGGCAGTATAAGGGTCATGTCAAGGCTTGCACTATCATACTTGAGGCCATGGCATCTCAAGATCTCTGGATCTGGCACTCTTTCTTTGGTATGGCCGGATCATACAATGATATCAACGTGCTTCAGCGATCGCCGGTGTTTGCTAGGCTTGCCGAAGGCAACAGCCCACTGGTGAACTTTACTATCAACGGCCACAACTACGACAAAGGATACTACCTGGGTGATGGTATCTATCCTAAGTGGACCACTATTGTGAAGACAATCCCCAACCCTGTCGGAGAGAAGAGGAAAAGCTTTGCCCAAGAGCAAGAGAGTGTTAGGAAGGACGTCGAGCGTGCCTTTGGTGTTTTGCAATCTCGATGGGGCATCGTTCGGTATCCTGCTAATACTTGGAGCACGAAGAAACTGTGGGAGGTGATGACTGCTTGTGTGATCATGCACAATATGATCATAGAAGATGAGCGCCCGGAACGTCTCTACGATCAAGGGTTTCAGTTTCAGGGTGAGAATGTTGTGCCTTAGCATGGAGGAGCGGCAACGTTTGAACAGTTCACCCAATTTCATCATGACTTGCGTGATTGGGAAACTCACATGCAACTGCCAAATGATTTGGTTGAGCATATGTGGGCTCATGTTGGCAACCAATATATGTATCTTTTTTATTCGGCTTGCAAAACTATGTGAGACTATTTTATTTTTATTCGGCTTGTAAACCTATGCTATTTATTTGGTTGAAACTATGCTATTTATTTGGTTTGTGGACTATATGATTTGAGTGTGAAATATTTTGTGCTATTTGTTGAAAAAGGGCGGTCAGCCGGCCACACCGGCATATATGGATCGACGCGTTGGGCGCACTGCCGACCTAAATCTCAAACAGGGCGGACGCCGAGTGGGCGGCCGACCCAAACGGACAAAAAGCGGACAAAAGTGCCATCCGTTTGGGTCGGCGCGTTGGAGTTGCTCTAATAAAGCGCGAAGGAATTTGACAACAAGATCGAGGACGCCGCCAGCTGCACGTCGGTCTCGTCGCCACTACTACCGTTCGTGCCCCGCCGCCACGACGACTAGGCCGACACGTCCACGACCGCCGTCATTGATAGCGAGGAACTGTGGAACATGGGCGACCGCCGCCGCTTGGGTCGTTGGAAGGCCACTGACATCGTCTTGCCGGGCCTCACGGCCTGTGAGCCTGCCCGCAACTTCGCGGAGGCGAAGGCCATTATTCTTCCCCTTCTGCTGAAGTTTCACTTCCCGGGGCTCACGACCGTCGGGTGAGCTTTCTGCCGGACACAGGGAAGACATGTTGTGGGAAACGGGCCATGTCGCGATCGACGATCATTTAGACTAGGTTATAATAACCTAGTCCGCTAAGGTTTAGTTGAAATGTGTCGAAAATCTAATGAATGTGCTCCGGTATAGATGAAAAACATCTGGTTTACATGTAATTCGCCCGAGTTGTTAAAATCCAGTTTGAAATATATGCGGACATGGTTGGATGAGCGGCTCCCATATCATTGTCTGTGAAAGTGATCTTGTTAGAATAAATCCGAGATAGACCGTCGATCCACTGAGGAACAAGCAATCACAGCACAATGACGACATCGAGATTTGTTAACGAGGTTCGGCGAACTCGCCTACTCCCCGGGGCAATGACTACGGGCGCTCCTCCCTGAGATACCGCAACACCGGCCACTCGGGCGCCGGCACAAGCCGCCAGCACCCCCTTGCGAGCCTGTCGCTATCTAGTCGTCATAGGTTACAACGTGGGGTGCCTCCTCATATATAAGAGGCCAAGGGTACAACGTGTCCGACTCCGACACTACAAGTATCCTACCCACACTACAACACCAAGTCCAAACGTAACCCAATTAGTACAAAATATTCAACACAAACACAACAAACTCCACCTTGACGAATATTCTCCACCATCTTGAATTTGTCCATGTGTCAAACTTCCATGTACTCCGGACTTGTGTTGTCATCTTCGTAGCTTACCGAGAGCTACTCGACGAGTCTGCCCCAGACCCGCCGCCGCCGTGAGACCCCGCTGCTACTCCCGCAACTCCAGTCTCCGTGACTCCACCTGCAATAGTGCTCCCTTGCAACTTGTAAAGATGCGAAGCCGTCCTCTCTCCAATCATCACGGTCACCTCATCTTCCATGATTCTCATGGTCTTCCTATCCCGATCACAACGGAATACCATACCACCATCATGAAGAACACCAAGCGAAATTAGATTCCTCCTCAGCCCCGGCACATGCCTGACTCCCCGAAGCATCCGCTCAACTCCGTCAAACATCTTGATTTTGATGTCACCTACTCCAGCAACACGATAACCTGTGTCATCGCCCACATAGGCTAAACCAAACTCACCAGACTTGTACGAAGAGAACCACTCCCTGTTGGGTGTCGCATGAAAAGAGCAAGCCGAATCCAACATCCACGCTTCACCTTTGGTTGACCGCCTGTCTGATACTACGAGGACATCACTACTGCTGTCTGAGTCATCACCATGAGTTGCCACATTAGCACTTGCCCCACCATTGAGTTCTGGACAGTCCTTTCTCATATGTCCCCACTGCTTACACTTGTGACACTGTATATTCTTTTTCTTTTTCTTGTTCTTCCCTGCCTCATATCCCTTCCACCACTCCTCACCCTTGACTAGCAAACCTTCACCATGAGAGACTTCCACCGCATTCTTCTTTGTCATATCATAAGATAGCAATGCCGCAGTAATATCCTCATTCTTGACGGTCTCCTTGCCGTGCGTCAAAGTAGTGATCAAATGGTCATAGAATGATGGCAATGAACAAAGAAGCAGAATTGCCCTATCCTCGTCGTCAACCGTCGCACCCAAGCGTGCTAGATCCGTCACGACTTGATTAAAAGCGTTCATATACTCCACAAGATCTGACCCCTCCTGCATCCTCATCCCATACAACTTTTGCTTCAGATACACCTTGGTCGTCGCAGTCTTGGACATAAACTGACTTTCCAGCTTCTCCCAGATCTTCTTCGGCGAATTCTCATCCATCACATGATAAATAACCTGGTCCGACAGACACAACCGTATAGTCCCGGCTGCTTTCATCTGTAACTCCTCCCAGTCATCAGCCTCCATCTTAGTTGGCTTGGCTTCCTGCAACAACGCCTTCAAGCATCCTTGTTGTGCCAACAAATCCTTCATCCTTGTCTGCCATAACCCAAAGCTTCCAGTTCCGTTGAACTTCTCCACCTCAAACCTGGTACCCGATGGCGCCATGGTTCTTTGTACGGCTGACTCCGTGAAAAATAACTGAGCAGTCTTCCCGCAATCCCCAAGTACACAACCTCCTACTACTAGCGATTCAACTAGCTGGTCTTCACGTGACGTAGCTCCTGTCTTGGCCCAACTTCCCCGATGGTAGCGAACTTGCTTTGCCTCAGCCCTTGCTTTTCCAATGGATGCGTAGCCCCTGTTCGATCTGATCGATTTTCTCTCCGCTTGATTTGATCTACTGTTTTTGCCTCTGTCTCGTCCGGTGACCCGGCCCGTGCGGCTACTTATACTAGCGCACCTGCAGGTTTCCGTATCCAACGTGACACGAGGGCTTCCAGGACTCGGCCCCGTTTTTGTTTCCAAAACAAATCTCATATAACTTGCCCTGCATGCAACGCGCTGGACTGTGTCGTCACGCCTTGCTCCAGCCGCACGCCTTTGGAGTCCCTGGGCCGCACGCCCGCGCCCGACTTGGTCGGCAAGGCTAGCCCAGCTGGCCCTCACGTGCGCGTCCACGCCTTGGACTTCCATCGCTGCACGGCTCCACGCGCTTCCGGTCCGAGCCGCTCCTGCTGCCACCGCTTGATGCTTTCCGATCTCGTCGAGTTCCAGTCGAATAAGTCGACCGCGGTACACAACTCCGCAACGAGCTTAACGACAATCTGCCTCTGGATCAACGCACCACAACCTCTTCGTAACCTTGCTCATGATACCACTTGTTAGAATAAATCCGAGATAGACCGTCGATCCACCGAGGAACAAGCAATCACAGCACAATGACGACACCGAGATTTGTTAACGAGGTTCGGCGAACTCGCCTACTCCCCGAGGCAATGACTACGGGCGCTCCTCCCCGAGATACCGCAACACCAGCCACCCGGGCGCCGGCACAAGCCGCCAGCACCCCCTTGCGAGCCTGTCGCTATCTAGTCGTCATAGGTTACAACGTAGGGTGCCACCTCATATATAAGAGGCCAAGGGTACAACGTGTCCGACTCCGGCACTACAAGTATCCTACCCACACTACAACACCAAGTCCAAACGTAACCCATTAGTACAAAATATTCGACACAAACACAACAGATCTTACGCGTCCACAGACGAATACAGTGTCTGTTTTAGCGGCCAGCGTTGGAGATGTCCTGTATATTAATATGTTCGAGATATTAGTCTTGAGATATCAAGACTTCTCTTGCTTAGGGGTTTCATGTTGTTTCTTTCAAATATCCAGTTTAAGATCTGAATTTCATCAATACATGTCTTTTGTTTATGTTCTTTGATGAGTGGATTATTTGTCCCCTTCGTATTTTGTGCTCAATTAATTTTTGATCATATAAGTTTTATGTCGCAAAAACTTACATTGTTGGATTCATATTCGAAACAAGGTTTCCAATACTACTATTTTCGTGATAATTAACTATTTTTTTAGTAAAATCAAAGATTAAATTTGACCCAAAATACGAGTGACCCACAACACCGGCATAAAGCAAACAGCGGCTAAGTTTAGGCGTAGGGAGCTGTGGCATGCGTAGTCACGAACCAAACACGCCCTATATGTGCACCACATGTGCTATAGGGGAAATTTGTTTTAAGGAACTCTCACCTTAAAATTCTAAATGAGCCACTTATTCTTCCTTGAACACATTCAAAAGATATATGTGGAATGTTGAATCATTATCTGGGGTAATTTTGATACTTCATGGTACTCATATACACATTCATAAAATGTTTTTATGTGTGTCTCTTATCACACAGAACCATGATCTTACCCAATAAATTGCTTAACTTATCAAAGTAGGAGCAAATTCTCCCGAACAAAGGAAAACCCATTCGAATGGACAATGTCGTTGAACTCATTTCACGAGAATTTTCTGATTGCATTCAGTACCCTATGTACATACCCAGAATGGTTTAACTAAATTTCGAATCAAAGATAGTCAAATGAATGACATGACCACTTTTAAAGAATTGTAAATTTACCAGCCTCTTGCTGGACACATACGGCCTTACACACCGTAAGTATGATCTAAATCATACCAACTGCATATCATACTACTTTCCCCTTGTAGTAACTAGGTGGAAATCAACAAAGTATTCCCCATCTGCGATAATTCGGTTACATACCGATATCACCACTCCAGCGTACATCAATGGGCACTCACAGAAAATTAGGGATCTATGTGAGGAATAACAATTTAGCCGTCAATCAAAATTATTCACAGCCCGTATGCTGATTGCATCAGCAATAAGGATATTTTCTGGCATTAGGGGGAGATAAGTACCACAAAGAATGCCGAGAAATAAATTAGAAATGTTATTGACATTCAATCCTTATATCCACGTACTCAAAGAATCTAAACTAGAAGTTTAGAGAATCATATATTTGCAACACATTGCAAATCTGCCACATACATTTACTGATGACAAGGTGTTACTAAATTCTATATTCCTGTAGTAAAGTGCCAGAAAGAGTGGAGGTACCTGATAAACCACTCTTCTCCCCAAATGAAAGCAACAGGGGGAGAAAATCTGACAACATGAGATATAACTTCTCATATGCTTCCGCGGAAACAGAGAAAATTAAATCTTCAACCAGTAAATGTAATTCAACATCAAGTTGAAAGACACCTCACTGGATGCTCATCATCCAAAGCCCGGCATAAATGTGCACAAATGTTTTGGTGCCGGGATATCGAAACACCTTGATTCCATTGTTCTAGGAAATCACAAGGAGTTAAAAGGAATAGATATATTTCCACAAATTTCATCGATTCCATCAGAATCATATAACATAAAGACTACATTTGTCGACATATATTTCTTCTCAAAATTGCTAAAACCTTTTGGGCCCTGAACCAAAATCCATGGTAAAGTGCCTCTTGCATTCATATTGGTTCACATAAAAGGAAGCAAGTAATGAAGAATAGCACTCGCTCTGCAAACGAGTGGTATTTACCTCGGTATACTTCTCATAAGTATCTTCCATATGAAATACTAAAAACTTCTCATTCATAGACCAAGTCAATAAGGTGGTGAGAAAGCGAGGCTTGTAGCAAAAGGGTTCACGCAGAGACCGGACATCGATTATGATGTAGCATACCCTCTTGGTATGAGTGGAATTATGTTTCGATAATAAATATAATTGGCAGTACAAATAATGTTATCCATGCAGTTAATGGATGCAGTGACTACATACTCATATGGGTCACTCATTTCGAAAATCTCTATTGAAGTCCCTGAAGGGCTTATACTTCCGAATCCAAAAGCAAATCGCAACAAGTTTTGTGTAAAACTTCATAAGTCACTTTATGACTTGAAATAGTCGGATATCATATGATACTACCGACTAAATGAGTTCCTTCTTCAAAAGGATTACTCGAATAATGATGATTATTTACATGTTTAATAAAGGAATCAATTTGATTTCCTTTCATCACCTCGGTGTATATTGATGACCTCGTCATCAATGTCTCTACAAGACCTAAAAATACATAAAATCATCTCAAGACGGAAAATTTGGATTCAACCAAATTTAGCTTAAGTTTACAACTTGAGCATTCTCTCAAGAATACATATCAGTCTACATATATCCAATACATATACGTGAAGTTCAATGTGGATATATATCATACCAATAAAAGACATGTAATATGGTCATACTACCCTTTGATATGGTACAAATTTATTCATACCTAGGGGTGATAATGAAGTGATATCAGGACCTGAAGTTCTATATCTCACTAATGTCAAAGCACTCATATTAATTACAACTTATTTCTCAAGCTCACAATAAATCTTGGGCAATTCCATCAGGAAAATCAAGATATGACCATGATATGATGAAATGATATTGGCTCTTTATTTGATCCCAACAATGCCATATCAATGACTGAATTCACTGGAATAGTCTTCTCATGGAAGTCATCTAAATAGACTTTAACGGCTATTTCCACTAATCATTCTAACATAATTGCTTAATCTAAAAGCATTGCCAAATATACATGGCTCAGCAGAATGATTAACCACATAGAGTGTGAAAAGAAACGAGAGAGAGGGAGAGCAAATGATGGAAAGATATTCTCATTGATTGAAGATTGGGTATATATACCCTAGTACAAGGCGGTTTACAAGGAGCGGTTACCAAAACTGTGGAACCGACATAGCAGTGATTGTTAACTAATAATTAATCTAATTAATTATTTCCTAACAGAACCAAGTCACTTGTCTTTATATCTGTTGTCGCCCACGTGTCAGCGGACTAGGACATCCACAGACCACAGCCAACGCTTCGCATCGCCAGTTCGCCACCACCATCTGGGTCCCTGAGGACGCACGCGCCCACATGTCAGTGAGCGGGACCAAAACAGAGAACTCCGTTCTCTCCGTCGGAAACAGGTGACATGTCAGTGACAGCAAAACAAGCCAGGTGGCGCCTGCCAGCGTACTTGCACAGCACCGCCGCATCTGCACCGCACTGGCCTCTTCCCGTCCCACGCTTCCTTTTCCCGCTTTTCGCTTCCGCTCCTCCTCCTCGCCGCCCCCCGCCTCCGTCCCGCCCGCTAGGGTTTCCGCCTTGGCCGCCGACGACGACGGCCAGCCGGTGCACGCCGCCTCAGTGCCTGTGAGCCTCTCTCGTAGAACCCGTACCGCGTGCTGCTCGCTTGCTGGGGCTGGGCGTGTCCGTTTCCGCTTCGGGTGTACGGCGTACGTACGGCGCAGCGAGGGTTTTGTTCCGCGGTGGCGTGCTCCGATCATGTGCGACGGGGGTTCGGTGCCAGCGAGCGAGCTCTCTCCCCCGGCTCGAACCCCTTGTCGCCGTACGGTTTTCTGCTCGCTGGCTGGAGCCTGGAGGCAGGGGTTTTTGGGGTTTCTGCATTCGGTGCTGTAGAGAGGGTTTGGTTTCGTGGTGGTGCGGTCGGATCGTGTGCCCCGGGGCTGGGAAGTCACCGCGGATCGGTGTTGAACGATCTAGGGTTTCGTGCTTCGCTTGGGTGGCCGTAGCGTAGCCTGGGCCGGTTTTGTTGGTTCGGTATGCCCGTTGGGGTGAAATGGAGGTGCATTTGTGATGAAGGGGCTCCTTTTGCCGCTCGCGTGGCATTGTTTTATTGGGCTTATGGTGGATAGGCCAATTGGGCTGTCAATTTTGCAATAACAAAGTCATGGCTGAATGTTTGGTTTTGCTCCAAAAAAAAAAAGCTGAATGTTTGGTGTGCTGTGCTTTGCTGGTTGGCTGGTTCGATGCATGCGTTCGTTCTTGGGGTTTGTAGGAATAGAGGAAATGGGGGTGTGAAGAGTTTAGCTCTGAGTAGGCTCAGATTGATAGCATGTGGTTTAGCTAGCCACGGATAGGCGAGTTGCACATGTTCGAATTGCCCTGGATTGGCGGTTACAATTATTGCAATTGCTTGTGTAGTTGCATGGCTAACTAAATTGGCTTGTTACAAATACCATGATCTTGTATTTCTGTCATCGCACTGTTTGGGGGGTTTTGGGATGGGATTTTGCCCTATGTTTGTTCGGGGTATAACCTTTCACTTGTTTCCCAATGGTTTTGAAGTGATGCAGCATTAGCAGGTTTTGGAGTAAGTTCTGTTTTACTTTTAACGGATGGATCGGAATTTTTTACTGTGGGTGTTAGGGATAGGCAAATGGGGCTGTCAATTTTGCAATTAGCAATTCATAGCTGAATATTTGGTGTGCTTTGCCGGTTGGCTGGTTTGATGCATGTGTTAGTTCCCTGGTTTTGTGTAGTTACATGGCTAACTAAATGGGCTTGCTGCAAATACCATGATCTTGTATTTCTGCTATCGCGCTGTTTGGGGGTTGTGCCCTATGCTTGTTCGGGCATAGCTTTTCACTTGTTTCCCAATGGTTTTGAAATGATGCAGCATTAGCAGGTTTTGGAGTTAATGAACTAAGTTCTGTTTTACTTTTAACGGATGGATCAAAACTACTGTTCAAAGGTCAATTTTTATTACCAAGCGATGCTAATTGATGATTCGGAATGTCGGAGCTGTTGGTTGCATGGGTTGCCTTGTATGTTCAGAAGCCATTTTGCTAATTATGGTGATGAACTGATCGTGAGATGTTTCAGTTGTAGATCGCACCAGTGCCCGTCTTTCAGAGTGACTGCATTCCATGGATCTTGAGGCAAACTCTGAGCTCATATTTGGAGAGGAATTCTGCTTTCCTGCTAACGCAACTTACTATCCGACTCCGTATGGTCCAACTGGTAATATTTAATGACTTCTTAATTAAGTGATAAGTCTTGCTGGTTGAGTTGCATAGTTAATGACTTAATGTGTCCCCCGCAAAAAAAAAGACTTAATGTGTCACCTGACTTTATTCTCTTGGTTGCAGGAATTACTCTGCCTGCTGAGTTGTATGATCACCAGGCAATTTGGAGATGTGGTGATCAAGATCTACACTACTTGGTTAGTACCGCAGAAGTGCAGAATGCTAGTTTCGTTCTTGATTCAGTTGTTCTCCAATGTGTTTGATTAGGTATGTACTTGTCCCTTGACAGGGCCAACAGGCTGAAGGCACATTATACTCGTATTATGTTGTCCCTGACTATGGGATTGCACATTCTCCCCGTGGCCCTTACCCTTCAGAAGATTGTGCTATAGCTGATGGCAGGTTTGCTAGATCCCGAGAGTATCTTGCTAAGACTGCTGACATCGCATGCCACCAACCAGTTCCTATACCCCACTATGATGTTCTTCCATCTGCTGCACAGTGGGGCCCAGCTAGCACGTCGCAAACTCTTACGTGCAATGATAGTCTGTTCATCCCCACTGATCAAGGCCAAAGTTTCCCTGTTGTTCCAAAAAAGGGTATTACATGGAATCCATCTCTACAGTCAACTAGTGTTTCTTCAAAGAAATTCGAAAACCATGCTATGCTATCAACAGTACAACTGCATAGTACAGATCCATGGAAGCAAAATCTAGCAGCTGGAAGTGGAACTATGGCACCTGCTAAACTTCGCCGTGCTCTACAGGTATGCCAAATGCCCTCACACTTGTAATTGTTGAGTTATCCTTCTATTTATGTTAGTGTTGAACTTAAATAGCCAGGTCCTGTTAACGCCCTTATGCCTGTCATTCCATCTGTTGCAAGTACAACTGTACAAGCTAGTGGTTTTCTTTGCCTTCTATAGTAAACATTTATAAGAAGAGGTTAGATAATATATTTGTAGTTGCAAGTCAAGTGTTGATAATTATTACATTTATGACGGTAAATGCAGAAGAAATGCACTTACTACTGGATGCATGTATTACTCATGCCCCGGTTGGACATTCTGATGCCATGACCATATCTTCCAAACCTCTGTTTTCATGCGCAAAAAAAAGCCATCTTATAATTTTCCATGCTTTGATGACAAATCTCCTTATGATTAGGCATCACGACACTCTCTACATGGGGGAGTTCCTCCTGTCAAGTCCTCGCCGCAGACTAATCCATCATACAACTATAATGCTTCACATGTTGGATCGGACCTCCGTAAGATGGCCATAGCTGAGAAATTCCAACCAAGCTCAAAGCCAAGAAGCTATGTAAATGGTTTAACTGGAAAGTTGAGTTCAGTGTGTTGGCCGAACTTAAGTAAAGAAAAACAGCCAAGAGGTTCGACGTCGTCAGAAATAGTTGCCACATCCTATACATCAAGGCTGCATAGTGGCAATCCAGAGGGGAAATTCATCATTAAGACTGATCAATATAACAGAGATGACTTCGAGGTGGTGTATCCCAATGCAAAATTCTTTGTTATCAAGTCTTGGGGCGAGGCAAATGTTCACAAATCCATCAAATATGGTGTCTGGTCGAGCGGTCTTCAGGGAAACAAGAAGCTGGATAGTGCATTTAGAGATGCTCAAATGATAGCTGCAAGCAGTTCTACCTTGTGTCCAGTTTTTCTGTTCTTTTCTGTGAGTTTATGTTAATTTAAGGTGTATGGCCTGTTCTATTCTATTTCCTGTTTTTGATCTTGAATGCTGAACCTAAATCATTGTCCTAACAGGTCAATGAAAGTAACCATTTCTGTGGTGTTGCTGAGATGGTTGGTCCTGTTGATTTTCAAAAGGACATGGACTTTTGGAGCATGGATAGGTGGGTTGGAAGCTTTCCTGTGAGGTGGCACATTATAAAGAATATACCAAACGTCGCCTTGAAATGTATCTTGTTGCAGAACAATGAAGATAAGCCTGTCACCTCCAGCAAAAATACACAAGAGGCACGTTTCTGAGATATCTCACTAGTTTTCTTGCACAGAAAACAGCTATTACTTAATAATGATTATTCACTCTGCATGTCTGTACATGTTTGTGTTGGTCTAATGTAGAGTTTGTTGTTTGCTTGCTACTCCCTCCGTACCAAAATAATTGAAGTTCTTGTCTTAAGTCAAGCTTTTTAAAGTTTTGACCAAGTTTAGAAAAATCTGCTAAGCTCTAGAATATCAAATGTATATATAATATGAAAATATATATGTCATAATGAATCTAATGAAGCAAATTCGGTGTTGTAAGTGTTGATATATTTTTACATAGACTTGATCAAACTTAGTGAAGTTTGACTTGGGTCAAACTTAGAACTTCAATTATTTTGGAATGGAGGGGGTATTTCGGTACTGACCCTGCACGCTGCTTTCACAAACAAACAGAAAATGAAAGCATGATGCTGAATCAATATGACTGGATAGCTTTGTTTCTTTGGATACTGTTATCATCAATGACTGGATAGCTTTGTTTTAAGCTTGGAGCGTATCTTTTACTGCCATTTCCCTTGATCTCACTCTGCAACCTCCCACTGTTTTACTTGCAGATACACTATGTTCCCGGAACTAGTATGCTCAGGATCTTCAAAGGTTCAAAAACAAATGGATGTCTGCTTGATTGCTTCACAGTGTATGAGGCGGAAGAAGCAAGAGGCAGAAAATGCAGGATGTCCAAGCTTAGGCGTGATGCTCCACGTTTCATACCTGTCCCTAAGCTGTCTCTGCGCCATGCCTACGTTCCTCGGCAGCCCAAAGCTGACAGAATACTGATGGACAGAATTATCAGGGAGACGCACGATCTGGCAGGCAAGGGCATGCAACAGAGCTCATGGGAAGAACCTGGGAACCTGGCTAGATATTCTGCCAAGGCATCTGCACAGAAAGAAAACCGTAGCTATGGAAAACCGGCTCGTGAGGATGTGGTGAAAGCTGTAATATACCAGCAGCCCCTAGCTTCAAACATGCCGGCTGCTCCGGCTGGAGGACAACTAACCTGGGAGAAGGTTGAAGTCTTCCCAGTTGAAAAAGACCGCCCACAAACTGCTGCCAACATCTCATCAAAGGCACCTGAAGAGAATCCAACTGAAGTTAAGAATGCCTTGGTGCACAGTGCATCATCATCAACTCCAGAGACGATTTATGAAGAAAAGAAGATCATTGGGGAACACTGTGCTCGGGCAATCAGTCCTCCTATGAGTGAAGCCTGCTCAAGTTGCTTGATTGGTGATGTTCTGCGCATTGGCTCGATGCTGGTCCCGATGAAGATGCCCAACTAAAAGATTCGAAAACCTTCCTCTTATCAGCCGGAGCCGTGGTCTTGCTCGTTGATAGGAGGGCTCTCTTTTGGGTTCTGACTTGCTTGATAACCGTGGGAGTTAACGTTCTTCAGCTTAATAAGTAGGGCAGCCTGGGAACAATTTACTTGGGATTTTAGGCTCAGGGAGAGAGGCTTTCATGCTTTCAGGATCCTTTTTTCGGCCTACGGTCTACCAACTCTCTGAAAAGGAAATACGCAAGTAGTGATGCGTTAAATTAAACCTCTTGGTAGCGATGCATGAGCTTTCTGTTGCTCTTTTGTTGTGTTAAATTAAATGGTATTACTATGCTGCTATTTATTTCTGTTGCTCATTGAGGTTTTTCCCAGGAAATTCATTTCAGCTTTATCCGACCCGTTTTTTCTACTCGACTTCATCAAATTTCTACAAGTATGCATATCCCCTGATCCCTGAGTTGTTGGGTTGTGTGTGCATATCATGGAGCTAGCTGTCAGTGAGATCTTGGATTAGGTTGGTTGGTGGTGCATTTTGTACTACAATATTAAGCCTGCATGCTCTAGGAAGGTAGTGTCAACCACCTAACCTAAAGATGCAGCATTCTCTTTTCTTGTGCTGGTGTCTATCATCGTGTTTGGTCGAACCACCGCTCATGAATGAGAAAACAATGCTAGCATCTGGCAGGTTTTCATTATCTATGCATCTCTGTGCTGTGCGTACGCATCTATCCAACCTTGTACTACTACTTAACCTGGGTTAAGCAACCACACAAAGCTTGAAACCATCCATCAAGTGCTAACCACTCTTGTAGCACCAATTACCAAACCTGGTTCTTGTTTGCAGGCACGAACAACAGATGCTAACGAACTGGATTGAGACAGATGGATCGATGATCCATCCGGCAAGCACACAGCGTGGCATGCCGTTGCGACGTTGCTTTACAGGTTAATTTATCGGGTTCAGGTTCTCCTTGTTTTGGGTCGTATTGTATCCGGGCGTGAAAGCGCTCAAGGCTGTCACGCTTTTCCTACTGATGATCTGCTTTGCTCACTGCAACCAACTGCTACCACCATCGCCAATTCGCCATGATGTGGTAATATGTTACTGGTACTGGCTTTTTGGCAACCTCATCATGACCTTTTTTTCCCAAGTAAATAATGTCATCTGAAGCCTGTGCATGCCCGAGGAGCTTTCAATTGTTCAGTTTATCAATTATCACCCCCCGTGCTGCGCGCGCGCACACACACACACGGGAGTAGAGGAAGCTGCCACTGCAGCACATGCTAACATTCTAGCTTTTCTGTTGAGGGTTGGTAACATACTTGTTCCTTTATATCTGCACCGCAATCATTTCCCTTTCCTTTTTCCCAGTTGCCATATCAAAGGATGAAGCCCACACCGATAAGCCGCCGACAAACGAGACAATTTCTTTTGGCGCACATTCTGTATCCTAGGCTTCCGCAGCCCAGGAAATCGTTAACCGTGGCTCCATCCCAATTTTGCCGTTCAGATGGTGTGTCACGGGCAGCTCCGCTGCGCTGCACTGCACTGCGCGGGCGTCGCGTGCGCTCAAGGTCATCGATCGACAATAGTCTCTCTCACCTCGTCCTCCCCACCGGACGTACGGCCGGGGCGCTTCCTCTGCCGCGGTTGCACGCTACCGACCTGCCGGTGCGCCGTCGCGGTTGCGGCCGCGGCTTCGCAAAGGGAGGAAGCCAACAACATCCCACCAAACACGAACGACCTCGCCTCGCCTCCTTGGCCACCACCGCCGATCCACCAGACACCGGCGTTCTTCCATACGTCAATGACAAGTGACGACAACGACTAAAGCGCGCCCTTTGTGTGCGTTCGACTTTCCGCTGAACCGACGGTGTCACTCGCTCGGCGATGGTCACTGCATTGCGCTCGTACGAAGAAAAGCAACGGACGCCTCTGGATCATAATTCTCCCGTCACCTCTTTCAACAGAAATGGTACCCCCGTCGACTCTGAATCATAATTCTCCCGTCACTTTACTCTTTTTTTTTGCGGGTCCCTTGCTCTATATTCAACTCCAGTGAAAAAAAAGGATCATTGAGTCCAACCTCATATTTTCTTTTCTTTATTTCAATGGCAACGATAGCGCACACACCTAATTATTTAGAAAAAAGCATATACAATTTTATGTGATGCAACAAAACATCTATTAAAAATCCTTGCAACATACTACCATGAAAATACAAAGAAAAAAAACACCTAGGTCCCCGCCTCGCTCTCCAGGTCGGCATGTGCGGCGCCTCCGCCTCCACCGCAGGGACCCCTCCTCCCCGTCCCTCTTCCCAACCCGAGTCGCCGGGCAAGGCCTCCTACGGCTACTGCCGGCGGCGGGGTCGTCTTCATCCACCCTCGGTTTCCCTCGGGCTTCTTCAACCCTTGCTAGATGTGACGTCACCGAGCATTAGTCCTCCACTGCCACTGGTTTGCTCGTCGGCCTCGGGCGGGGTGGACGAGGCTAGGAGGTCCAAGGGCCATCTTGTCCTTCTCTTGGACGGGGAGAGCAGCCCGGTGCTGCCCCTGGCCAGATCTGGGGTAGGGCCTGGGTCGCCATCCCGAGTAGGGGTGGCCGTGGCCATGCTCGTCGGGAGCTGACAATGCTCGATGAGGAAGGGGGCACTCGGTGGTGCAGCGGTGTGGATCGGTCCCAGTCCGACATTTTGCGGAGTTGCTCCGGAGTGTGATCTATGGACGGCAGCTTGATGTAGATGGCATGGATGTGCAGCGGCAGCAATGGATTTTCTGGCCAAATCTGTAGTCTTTGGTGGTGAAACATCGGTGGCCACTATCCCATCTACAGGGCGCAGGCGACCCATCGACCTGCTTCGTCTTGATATGGCGGTTCTCGCTCGGGCCTGCAGGTGACGGTGTGGTCACGTGCTACTAGGTGATTGCTGAGATGGGACCGAGGATCGCGGGTCTTTAGATCCAAGCAACGACGAGTATGTTCTGCTGCCTAATACCATTGCCACAAACAAGGAGGGGAGAGCAGGTGGACGGCGTGGGACTGCCAGAGCGTCTTGAATTGGGATTTAGGGGTGCTTACGACTTTCCTCCTTTAATCTCCATTGCAAAATGTGATAGCGACCTTTGTTGTTCAGAGCTGTTGGTGGCGGCCGGCTCTTGTCGTGGCTCGACCACTACTTGTGCGAGCATGGTGTTCATTGTGTGGCATCTCACGTCATACCGTGCTATGCATGTAGTTGTCGGGATCGTGGAAGGTGGTGGCGACAACACTGGATGATTTGATTTGATTTGATTTGGTGGTGCAGCGGCGTGGATCGGTCCCGGTTCGACATTTTGTGGAGTTGCTCCAGAGTGTGATCTATGGACGACAGCTTGATGTAGATGGCATGGATGTGCAGCAGCAGCGAAAGATTTTTTGGCCAAATCGGTAGTCTTTGGTGGTGAAACATCAGTGGCCATTATCCCATCTACAGCGCGCAGGCGACCCATCGACATGCTCGTCCTGATATGGCGGTTCTCGCTCGGGCCCGCAGGTGATGGTGTGGTCACGTGCTACCAGGTGATTGCTCAGATGGGACCGAGCACTACAAGAAATATGTCAACTTGTGACCTTCTGTCAGTGACCCAGGAAGAAATGGTCGTAAATCTACGACCATTTGAGACCAACTGGTCGTAAGTTGTTCGGGGGGCTCCAAACCCTAAACCATAACGACCATTTTGGTCAGGAAGGTCGTTATTTCCTTACACGATATGGTCATAAGTAGACATCACTGGTCTGCTGCCTTATTTCTAGCTGATTACGACCAATCTAGATGGTCATGACATTGTAAACGTGGATGCATTTATATGATTGAGCGCCACCTCATCGATTTTGCCTATGTGTCATGTCTATGTGTCAATTTTTGCCTACGTGTCATATCCATGTGTCAATTTCATCTTACGTGTCTGGATAGCACTTGGTTTGATCCAACAAGGAATAAAAGAAACTTTCTTAATAAATGAATTAGTGGAAAGCAATATTACAAAGCTTTCAATCTGGATAAAAGAAATAGTACATTTTATTACTATAAATACGAATACAAAGTATTCAGGAATACATTTTATTACTATAAATACAAATACAAACTATTCAGGAATTACATTTACAAAGTATTCAGGAATTACATTTTATTACTATACATTTAGTAAACCTAAACTAAATCCTTTTCTAGTTCTTCTCTTGATCTTCTTATAATCTTCTCCTCAAGTTCAAGACCTACAAAAGAAACAATACAGGAAGAGGGAGCATGTTACGTTAGAAATGTTGCATTCCCTTTGGGAAATGCATTATTATATGAGCTGGCACTTAGGCCTACTTGGAACTGGCCCAAATACCCTTAATGAGAAGTTTCCAATAGAAAACCAGCAAAGCCAAGTACATGATCAATGTGCAGATCAGAAACAAAAGGAACAGTACATGATCAAGTATCAAGGGAGAATAGCTGTAGTAGATCAAGTCCAAGAGTGGAGTATGTCCAGGATATATGTATAGCAAGAGGTGAAAGTCATAGCTCACAAATCCAACAAACAACAACAGCACCAGCTCAACAAGTAATAACCACAAACACCATAACAACAGCACCAGCTCATTTGCAAAGTTATAATTGAAGGGGCACAGTTGTCACTATGAGTCCAGCTGGCCCAAGACACAACCTAGCAACTATATACAGCAATACAAACACGCCAATAGAACTAAAAACAGTACTACCTGTATATGTCAACAGATGGCATCAGCAGCTAACTGACAACAGTAATAGTATATACTGTTGGACAGAAACTTCAACCACAGTGTGTATGGGCAACAAAAGCATAGTGGTACAACAGATGGACATCTACAACCATGTTAACAAGCAGCACTAGCACTAGCACACAAATATAAACCAGTTCATATACCTCCAGTAGCAGCAGTGCTATGTGTTGGACAAAAACTCCAACCAAGGTAGGATTTTGGGGGGTTTGTCCTCAAATAGCCTAGAAGTGCTAGGACTATGACATCATAGGAGCATGAGTGTAACATCTGTTAATATCCCAGTGAGATTAGCCTCAGACCAGCATCATTGGCTTGGCGAAAGATCAAGAAAAGCATCTGTTCTAATCAGATTTTAGGAGAGAATGAAGAGAAAAGACTAAGACCAAGAGAGTATTTGTTGAATACCAGAATTAGGAGAGAAGGGACTGGGCAAGATAAGATAATGTCCATATATATAACCAGTATAAATTTTTAGGCCTTTCAAGCGCACATAAACAGATCTGCTATATATGCAGAACACCAAGCACCACTTACACTTGGTAAATTCCTGTAATAGGAACACATGCACCCACTAGCACCTGGGCTAGATATAAGTACTACACCTACATAACAACAGTAATAACAATAGTGTATGTGTGTGTGTCACCACACAAGTACATAAATATAGTATATACATATTAACAAAGTTAAACAGAGCAATGGAAAGGAAACGAATTCATAACTTAACTGTAGCACAAAGTAGCATTAACTGAACTGTAACAAGTTTAGTAATTTAACTGAACTAACAGCCAGCCTGTCAATAGAATAGAGCTAAAAGAAATAGCAGATGGACTGAATCATTTAGTAATGAACACCATGAATTAACCATACCAAACCAGAGAGCATATATCACACCTACATGAACTACTCTAGTAGTGTAGTGACCAGGAAGCTTTCTAACTGGAGAATTCTTCAGTTATATGAACAAAAGAGTCCCACAAAGAAGCAATCAAAGATCAACACTACCACTGATCAATTTAGCAAACCCAGGAACATAGCTATAGAACTAGAGCATCCATATGTAAACCAGAGCATGACAGGAGCTCACATGATAGCAACCAAACATGAACTGGATTATAACAGCAACAGCAGCATTTAGCACTTGAAGAAATCTTCAAGTATATGCATAACAGAGCCAACACTAGAGCTAAACATGTCAGAGAGACAACCCATGCCAATTTAGCAAATCCAGGAGGTGTATAACCTAACCAGGGCACTAACCATGGCCGCCATCACTAAAACAGAAAGATAGAGGAGATGGAGATGAGCTCACCGAGGAGCAGCACCACCACGATGCCTCACCGTGCGCCATGAGCACCATGGGCACAGGGCACCTTCCAGGGGGCATGACCACATCGGAGCGCCGTCCCAGGGGAAGCCTGCACCACGGTGATGCCACGAACGACGAGGGAAACCGAGCAGGAGTGCCGGAGCACGCCGGCGAAGCCACCACCGAAACCCTACACACCAAAACCCCATGGGATCCACGAGTAGAGGAAGTAATCGAAGGAACTAGTCAGACAGAAGGGTAGAGTAGAGCGAGGGGAGCAGATGGATAGCCAGCGCGACGGCGGAAGCCGCCGGAGCACGTCGGAATCGACGGCGGCGCTGTCACGGCGGAAGGGGATCGAGAGAGAGAGAGAGAGCTCGAGTGAGAGAGAGAATGAGAGAGAGAGAGTGGGGCCATGGCTGGGAGTTGTCTCCCCAGCCACCGAGCCAGTGGGCCAAACGGGCCAGGCCGGCCCAGCAACTTAAGTAAATCAGCCCAGTCACTTTCCGGTTTAACTAAAAAATAAAAATAAGATTAACAGAAAACTAAAAATACTTAGCTAATTCCTAAAATCATGTAAAATTAACAAATATTATAATAATAAAAATATTTCTTACTTAATCAAACTAATTACTTAATTTTTAGACTTAATATAATAATTTATGAAATATCTATAGAGTCTAAAAATAAATTAAAAATGTTCACTAATTAAAAATTAATGTAGTTAGTCTAATAAAAATAATAACACAAATTTCAAACAAAAACAATCATGTTAACTTTACGAAACTCATTTTGGGCACTCGAAAAATGGAAAATGAATTTTCCGTCCAAAGAAAATGAAAACTTCCTTAGGCAACATTGTTTGCCATTCCAAGATGCACCCTTGTGCACAATATGAAATCATTTGAACAAACTATGCCATGAATGTGGCCATAAGATTGATCATTTGGCTTGAAAGCCATCAATCTTCACACATGATAGCTCATTTCTGAGAACACTTTTTAAAAAGAATTGTTGTATTACAAGTTTATTATTTTTCCTGGTAACTAGGTCACATATAATGACACAATGCAAATGTTTTCCAATTTTTTGTTTTTTTTTTGAATTTTTCATGCCCATTTCAAAATGCGGTCAAAACGGCGGGCATGACCGTTCCTTGCTAGGGGTAGAATCTTGCAAAACTTTCGGAGTATCTCGGATTAAATAGATACTTATGTACCTAGAAATGATTTTTGGAAAAATTAAAGAGAAAACTATGAGGCAGTTGTAGTTCAAATTTGACCCGGTTCCATCTGAATCGGTGGAAATTTGTCTTTTTCATGAGAGATGGATCAAAATGTTTGACACCCAACCATTTGGTCAATTGTGCATTAAATATGTCCTAATATTTTAGAAAATTGATTTGGTCAAATTTTGCAACAAATATATGGTAGGTCCTTCACAAAAAAACTCATTTTGGGCACTCAGAAAATGGAAAATTGATTTTTCGTCCAAAGAAAATGAAAACTCCCTTATCTAACATTGTTTGCCATTCCAATATGCACCCTTGTGCACAATATGAGATCATTTGGACAAACTATGCCATGAATGTGGCCATAAGATTGATCATTTGGCTTGAAAGCCATGAATCTTCACACATGATAGCTCATTTCTGAGAACACTTTTTGAAAAGAATTGCGGTATTACAAGTTTATTATTTTTCCTGGTAACTAGGTCACATATAATGACACAATGCGAAGGTTTTCCAATTTTTTGTGAAATTTTCATGCCCATTTCAAAATGCGGTCAAAACGGCGGGCATGACCGTTCCTAGCTAGGGTTAGAATCTTGCAAAACTTTCGGAGTATCTCTAATTAAATAGATACTTATGTACCAAGAAATGATTTTTGGAAAAATTAAGGAGCAAACCATGAGGCAGCTGTAGTTCAAATTAGACCCGGTTCCAACTGAATCGACGAAAATTTGTCTTTTTCACGAGAGGTGGATCAAAGCTTTTGACACCCAACCATTTGGTCAATTGTGCATTAAATATGGCCTAGTATTTTATAAAATTAATTTGGTCCAATTTTGCAACAAATATATGGTAGGCCTTCACAAAAAAACCCATTTTGGGCACTCGAAAAATGAAAAATTGATTTCTCGCCCAAAGAAAATGAAAACTCCCTTATCCAACATTGTTTGCCATTCCAAGATGCACCATTGTGCACAATATGAAATTATTTGGACAAACTATGGCATGAATGTGGCCATAAGATTGATCATTTGGCTTGAAAGCCATGAATCTTCACACATGATAGCTCATTTCTGAGAACACTTTTTGAAAAGAATTGCCGTATTACAAGTTTATTATTTTTCCTGGTAACTAGATCTCATATAATGACACAATGCGAAGGTTTTCAAATTTTTTGTTTTTTTTGAATTTTTCATGCCCATTTCAAAATGCGGTCAAAACGGCGGGCATGACCGTTCCTAGCTAGGGGTAGAATCTTGCAAAACTTTCGGAGTATCTCTAATTAAAAAGATACTTATGTACCTAGAAATGATTTTTGGAAAAATTAAGGAGCAAACTATGAGGCAGCTGTAGTTCAAATTAGACCCGGTTCCAACTGAATCGACGGAAATTTGTCTTTTTCACGAGAGGTGGATCAAAGCTTTTGACACCCAACCATTTGGTCAATTGTGCATTAAATATGGCCTAGTATTTTAGAAAATTGATTTGGTCCAATTTTGCAACAAATATATGGTAGGTCCTTCACAAAAAAACTCATTTGGGCACTCGAAAAATGGAAAATTGATTTTTCGTCCAAAGAAAATGAAAACTCCCTTATCCAACATTGTTTGCCATTGCAAGATGCACCATTGTGCACAATATGGGATCATTTGGACAAACTATGCCATGAATGTGGCCATAAGATTGATCATTTGGCTTGAAAGCCATGAATCTTCACACATGATAGCTCATTTCTGAGAACACTTTTTGAAAAGAATTGCCGTATTACAAGTTTATTATTTTTCCTAGTAACTAGGTCACATATAATGACACAATGCGAAGGTTTTCGAATTTTTTGATTTTTTTTGAATTTTTCATGCCCATTTGAAAATGAGGTCAAAACGGCGGGCATGACCGTTCCTAGCTAGGGGTAGAATCTTGCAAAACTTTCGGAGTATCTCTAATTAAACAGATACTTATGTGCCTAGAAATGATTTTTGGAAAAATTAAAGAGAAAACTATGAGGCAGTTGTAGTTCAAATTTGACCCGGTTCCATCTAAATCGGTGGAAATTTGTCTTTTTCACGAGAGATGGATCAAAATGTTTGACACCCAACCATTTGGGCAATTGTGCATTAAATATGTCCTAATATTTTAGAAAATTTATTTGGTCAAATTTTGCAACAAATATGTGGTAGGTCCTTCACAAAAAAACTCATTTTGGGCTATCGGAAAATGAAAAATTGATTTTTCGTCCAAAGAAAATGAAAACTCCCTTAGCCAACATTGTTTGCCATTCCAAGATGCACCCTTGTGCACAATATGAGATCATTTGGACAAACTATGCCATGAATGTGGCCATAAGATTGATCATTTGGCTTGAAAGCCATGAATCTTCACACATGATAGCTTATTTCTGAGAACACTTTTTGAAAAGAATTGCGGTATTACAAGTTTATTATTTTTCCTGGTAACTAGGTCACATATAATTACACAATGCGAAGGTTTCCAATTTTTTGATTTTTTTTTCGAAATTTTCATGCCCATTTCAAAATGCGGTCAAAACGGCAGGCATGACCGTTCCTAGCTAGGGGTAGAATCTTGCAAAACTTTCGGAGTATCTCTAATTAAATAGATACTTATGTACCAAGAAATGATTTTTGGAAAAATTAAGGAGCAAACTATGAGGCAGCTGTAGTTCAAATTAGACCCGGTTCCAACTGAATCGACGAAAATTTGTCTTTTTCACGAGAGATGGATCAAAGCTTTTGACACCCAACCATTTGGTCAATTGTGCATTAAATATGGCCTAGTATTTTAGAAAATTAATTTGGTCCAATTTTGCAACAAATATATGGTAGGTCCTTCACAAAAAAACTCATTTCGGGCACTCAAAAAATGGAAAATTGATTTCTCGCCTAAAGAAAATGAAAACTCCCTTATCCAACACTGTTTGCCATTCCAAGATGCACCATTGTGCACAATATGAGATCATTTGGACAAACTATGCCATGAATGTGGCCATAAGATTGGTCATTTGGCTTGAAAGCCATGAATCTTCACACATGATAGCTCATTTCTGAGAACACTTTTTGAAAAGAATTGCCGTATTACAAGTTTATTATTTTTCCTGGTAACTAAGTCACATATAATGACACAATGCGAAGGTTTTCGAATTTTTTGATTTTTTTTGAATTTTTCATGCCCATTTCAAAATGCGGTCAAAACGGCGGGCATGACCGTTCCTAGCTAGGGGTAGAATCTTGCAAAACTTTCGGAGTATCTCTAATTAAATAGATACTTATGTACCTAGAAATGATTTTTGGAAAAATTAAGGAGCAAACTATGAGGCAGCTGTAGTTCAAATTAGACCCGGTTCCAACTGAATCGATGGAAATTTGTCTTTTTCACGAGAGGTGGATCAAAGCTTTTGACACCCAACCATTTGGTCAATTGTGCATTAAATATGGCCTAGTATTTTAGAAAATTGATTTGGTCCAATTTTGCAACAAATATATGGTAGGTCCTTCACAAAAAAACTCATTTGGGCACTCGAAAAATGGAAAATTGATTTTTCGTCCAAAGAAAATGAAAACTCCCTTATCCAACATTGTTTGCCATTCCAAGATGCACCATTGTGCACAATATGAGATCATTTGGACAAACTATGCCATGAATGTGGCCACAAGATTGATCATTTGGCTTGAAAGCCATGAATCTTCACACATGATAGCTCATTTCTGAGAACACTTTTTGAAAAGAATTGCCGTATTACAAGTTTATTATTTTCCCTAGTAACTAGGTCACATATAATGACACAATGCGAAGGTTTTCCAATTTTTGATTTTTTTTGAATTTTTCATGCCCATTTCAAAATGCGGTCAAAACGGCGGGCATGACCGTTCCTAGCTAGGGGTAGAATCTTGCAAAACTTTCGGAGTATCTCTAATTAAATAGATACTTATGTGCCTAGAAATGATTTTTGGAAAAATTAAGGAGCAAACTATGAGGCAGCTGTAGTTCAAATTAGACCCGGTTCCAGCTGAATCGGCGGAAATTTGTCACGAGAGGTGGATCAAAGCTTTTGACACCCAACCATTTGGTCAATTGTGCATTAAATATGGCCTAGTATTTTAGAAAATTGATTTGGTCCAATTTTGCAACAAATATATGGTAGGTCCTTCACAAAAAAAACTCATTTGGGCACTCAAAAAATGGAAAACGAATTTTTCGTTATTCGAGGGAACAGTACTACTACTTATTAGGAAACTTAAATAAAATTGTCAAAAAAAGAGAAGGAAACTTATCACCGGGCGTTGTGGTGCTGCGTTGGATATCCCCAACGCTACAATGGAGCTTCGCCGGGCGCCGTGGTGCTGCATTGGAGCTCTTGGCACGCCGTGAGAGCTGTAATGAAGCTTCGTGGGGATGTCATCGGTGCTGCGTTGAAGCTTTTTCACACTCGGTGCTGTCGTGACATATTGATGTGATCAAACGACCACCAATCGACAGATCGGGCGGCTAGCTAGGCAGAGAAATCATCTGACTGACTGGTAGCAGCTGCCAATTGTTAATCGATTATGACCAATTTAGATGGTCGTAACATCATCAAAGCCTGTACTTCGTTCTGATTGGTCTATAGGCATGTCACGCGGATCAAGCATCAAAGACCGTCGGATACGCCCAGATCCAACGGCCCACACCCTCTCACCCCTCGTCCCACCCACCCACCCGCCGCCAGCCTCACTCTCCCATCGCACTCCTCCTCCCGCAACCCTAACTCAGATCCCATCGCACTCCTCCTCCTCCCGGAACCCTAACTCAGATCTCCTCGCCGCCACCACCGACGGCGCCATCTTCTCATCCCCATCTACTCGTCGCCGTCATCGACGGCGTCCGACTACCACGATGTGACGTCCCGCACCGAGCCCAACAAACCCTCACGCTTGAGCCCCTCGCTCCCTTCTCCGCCAGGCCCTCCACCTTCTCTCGCCTTGACCTCCGAGATGGACGGGGCCTCTCGATGTGGCCTCGGGGTTGCTGGATGTGCCTCGGGGTCGCCGGATCTTTCCATGAGCCATAGACAGCAACGCAGCATCCCGTTCCTGCCATGGCCACCGCCACCGCTGCGCTGCACCTCCTCCTCCCCGCCCGCCGTCGGGGCCGCCTCCTCATCCTGAGCAGGCCCCCCATCGGCCGTCGCCCCGCCGGACCTCGCCGTCCGCTAGGGTTGAGGTCACCGGGCCATCTCCGCCGCGCCACCTTCCCAACGTCGGCAGTCACGTCTCCTCTCTCTCTCTCTCTCTCTGACCGGCCGTGTTCTCTGCACCAGGTTCAGATCCTCCGGCGGTAAGGTGCTCGGCTAGGAGAAGGACACAGGAACGTGACCTGGACGCAAGGTGCTCAGCTCCTCCAACGACGACCGGGCCAATTTGTTCTCTGTTCCCCTCCCTGCCTCCCTCCACCCATCTTCTGTACATTCACATGTTCGTCAGTTTGCATCTGTCCATTACAGTAGTCTGCAATTTTATTTGAATGCAATTTTGATGGATTAGTTAGGTGATATTTTGATGCAATTTTGATGGATATTTTTTCAGATGAGATGGAACCAAAGATCAATCTGCTTTGATTTCTTAAATTCTCTACAACTTTCTTTTGTAGTTTTACTGGATACCAGATACAACTATGCCCTTAATTAGTAAATTTCCTTCAACAACCCAAGCTTATTATCTGAGAACACTCTATTTGTGTACTAATGTACATTGGATGCCCGGCTTTTAATTTTGATTGTGTGTAATGTGATGTCTGGCGTTCACTTGAAGTGGCACTCCTATATTTGCTTATAATATAAATACTTGTTTATGCATACAATGCAAAATTTTTGTTTATCATTACCTCAACTCCTAGCTAGCACTTGGCAACTTATTCTCTGGTTTCCTATTAATTAAATGGTACATGCAATGAAGATATCTGGTTTCCTACCTCTTTGATTTGTTCGAGTACTATCTACACATTAGTTCTTTCGCTGAGTAGTGTGTATTTTCTGCTAATCTATGTTAACCCGAGCTTACCCACTGCTATACATTCAGTGTTCCGCACTTGCAAACTGATGTCCATTTATCTTTTCTGTCCAACTTATTCGGTGAAAATTCAAAGCTTATGCAATTTTATCCCCTATTGTTGCAGAATACAAGGACCAATCTTACATCTATGCTTTTGACAGCTTGAAACACATCAATGATCAGCTATGGCAGGTTGACCCTCTCACCGACGACGGCCGTCATCGGTGGGCTGCTGGTTGCCTCGGCCTCCCGCGGCAACTCCGACCGCCCCTGCTCTCCTGATGACCACAGGCTGCAGCTCCTAGCGAGGTATGCACCTCCGTCCTTCCCCTTCCCCTTCCCCTACTGCTGCTGCTCAGATTCCCCGGTCTTACTCACCTTGTCTCTTGTGTAGGGTGCACGAATGCCACTTCTTCCACCAGCGACCCTCCCCTCTGCACCCAGCCTATGGAACACTTCGACGCCATCTTTGGAGCTGCCAATGTCTTCTTGCAGGTAGCTCCCCCCTATCCCTCTCCATCCTCCATTCCCTTGCAGTTCCGTTTTTTCTTCAAGTCATCCTACATACCTGCATAATTAGGCACAGATGCTAAAGTGAAACTAGTGCTATATTGCATCACTGATCTGCAGTGTATGGGGCGTCTCATTCCTAGTATTGCTATGTTCAACCACATTGCCAGTGTTCAGAAATGACACCCACTCACTATGCAAATGCATGCAACATAATCTGAAATTCATTCAGTTCCACTGTGCGTAAACACTATAGTGTACAACTATCAACTTGTTTCACTATTCAGTTTGTCACCCATTCAGCTTACTTACCGGGGCATCTTTCTTGTGAGAGTTTACTTGATAGTACAATATGATAGAAGAAACTACCATGTCTAGAAACTACCATGTCTTTGGAATGAATCTCAATCACTCTTTATACACTTACAACTCGGTTTCTTTCATATAAGTTCTGATGCCTTTATTTAGGTTGAGCTACTGCCCTGTTAACTGCTGTAACAAACATTATCATTTGCCAGTTTGCTCTGTGTTAAGAACTATGACCAGTAAGTTTTGTTTGCCAATTAGATTTCTGTGTGCACGCTCTTAATCCCCATAGCACTAAGAGAGGACCTTACTGATCCTCATATTACTAAATTCTGTATCAAACATTATTAATTCTGTCCTCAATAAGTCGCGGCGCTATGTTCTCTTTTTTGTTCAGCTAGCTCTGTCAAATTTAATCAACCTGCCTATGTTCCATTTTGCTATTTGTACTTAGGTAGAAAAAGCTAAAATCTGTACATGTAATGCTGAAGCTGTATTGGTTGCTTGTGTCTTAATTTTTTCTTCTGTAATGATGATCTGAAATGTCACGCAGGTCATTATTGGTGCTGCTGCTGTTACTGTGGTTGTTGGAGGTGTTGCTGCAGCATCTGCCAGAGCTGCCGTTGGGGCCCCAAAGGGTAACCTTCATCAGCCAGAACCTCACAACAATGGCTCAAGGTTCTGTGTCCCATCACCTCTCTTTCTAAATTACTGAAATGAACAAAGACGTCATATATTTAGGAACGGAGGTAGTAGTAAGGTTAAAATAGAACAACAAGGGATGTTTCTAATTTGGTTATGCTAGAATAATGCATCAACTCGTGATATTCTTGGATGTTACTCTAGGCATCAAAATGATAGTAAAACCTAGGCTCTTGCATGGTTCTTGAATTAATTTTTCTATTTTATTGCTACCAAATATTGCCTATGTTGAGACTCTAAACATGTGGATGTTCCTCTCATTTATAGGAATTCTAGCCGAAGAAATTCGGAGAAAGCTTGAAGCCCCAGTTAGCAACTTGCTTTATATGTTATTGACTTGTAATGCTAAATTTGTTGAGAATTTTGATGTACTGTTGCACATGTTACTCGAATGATGCTAGTTATGTACTTGTAATACTCACAATATTATTCGTTGTTTACTTGAAATGCATTCTTGGGCTGAAAGTGTCCGAAAATGTATATGTTGTATTGAATTTGCGCTGATTGTGTATGTCTATTCTACGAAAGAACAGGCATGGTCCAAATGGAAAAAAAGTGCTGAAATGTCTATTGGACCTAATCTATTTGGGCTTTGAAAAGAGGCCCGAAATATATTGGCAGCAATTAAGGCTGAAAATTAAATAGAAATGTGTAAAAAAGGCCGAGGCCCAAAAAAGAAACGGATAGTAAAGGGCCATGGTCTAGAAAATTAAAAGGCTATAATGTTGGGCCTGGCCCATGTAGCTGTCCAAAATTAATAGGGAAAAATATATAAAAGGTTGAATTGTTGGGCTCGGCCCATGTAAAACACCCAATTGGACCGGGCTGATTCTAAGTAATGACCTTTTCATTTGGTCGCAAATTTGCCACATCAGCTTGCCACGTTGGATCCGACGTGGCCTGGGCAGACAACCAGCGACCAAAACAAAAGGTCATAGGACCAACGACCTTTTGTTTTGGTCGTTGCTTTCTATGATGATATCACAGAAAAGGTCGTTAAAATTCATTAAAGACAGTCAGCTTTTGACCAATTGTTTTTGGTCATAAAAAGGTCACAAATGAAAAACAACGACCATTCAGCGACCAATAGTGATGGTCTCAAGTTGACATATTTCTTGTAGTGGAGGATCGCAGGTCTTTAGGTCCAAGCAACAACGAGTATATTCTGCTGCCTAATACCGCTGCCATGAACAAGGAGGGGAGAGCAGGTGGACGACGTGAGACTGACAGAGCATCTTGAATTGGGATTTGGGGGTGCTTACGACTTTCCTCCTTTAATCTCCATTGCAAAATGTGACAGCGACCTTCGTTGTTCAGAGCTATTGGTGGCGGCCAGCTCTTGTCGTGGCTCGACTGCTGCTTGTGCGAGCATGGTGTTCACTTGTGTGGCATCTCACGTCATACCGTGCTATGCATGTAGTTGTCAGGATCGTGGAAGGTGGTGGCGACAACACTGGATGATTTGATTTGGTGATGCTTCTCAAGTATCGGTCTCGAGCTCCGGGGTGAAAACCCAAGGTCTATCCCTTATTGGCCATATCTGGAAATGGTAATGTTTCTTATGTCGTTACTTTGTTGAAGGCATTGTTGAACTGTTTCTTCAAGGTGCAAAGCCATGATTTGGCCTTCGCTGGTTAGATCCAGCAGCGATGACGCTTGATCTTCGCTCCCTTCCTGAAGGCGTTGTTGTTGGACAATCCTTCTTGTTGTATTGGCGATGTCAAGAGATGGTTGGCCCGGATATGATTGTTGTTGTAGATTGTTGATCATTGTTTTGATCGCTTAAGAGTTTTTGTTTTAAAAATTACTCCACCAAAGCATGGATTCAATCTTGTCGACTTTGCTAGTTGTTGATGTGATTTTTGTGTGGTCGTGCGGTGTTTGGTTATGTGCATCCTAACTATGCAGAGGACGGGTGTGTGCTCATTCTGTTTGTATCCCCTTGATGTTGTATTTTGAGCTAATAAAGTCCACTCTTTGTCAAAAAATGAAATATAGTTCCTATGTTCTTGGTGAACCAACAGAGGTGCAAAAACAAGATAAAAAGAGCTTCCCACCTGGAGGCGAGATATTCTTGTACTAGTTGGAGAAAAAACAAGAAACACTATCACGCGAGTAATCGTCAGGTCATATAGTTAGGCAACGCAAGGGGAGGCTCCATGGCTGGGGTGGAGCAAGGGAGGGTAGCCGGCGGGTATCTCTGCTCATAGTATCCTCGCAGTGTGCCATTCTGCTCAAACAACTCGATAAACAATATCTACACCGCTGCCTCCTCGCCGCCCTCCGACTTGGACCCCTCACCCTTCTCATCATCGTCGTCTTCCTCGCTCGAGGCATGCCCGAATGATAAATCCCTCAAGGTGCGAAGGGCGGCATGTTGTGAGTTGCTAACCCACAAGTATAGGGGATCGCGATAGTCTTCGAGGGTAGTATTTCACCCAAATTTATTGATTTGACACAAGGGGAGCCAAAGAATATTTATGAGCCTTAGCAGTTGAGTTGTCAATTCAACCACACCTGAGAAATTATATTTCTGCAGCAAAGTGTTTAGTAGCACAGTAACATAGTACCAGGAACAGTAACAATAGCAGCTTGTGATGATTGTAACAGCAGTAGCAACGAAAGTAACTTAGAAAAGAACAATATGAGAAAAGCATAGGCATTGGATCAGTAATGGATATTTATGTTGGATGATATTCATCATATAACAGTCACAACATAGAGTGATACACAATAGCTACAATTTATCAATGTAATGTAGGCATGTATTCCGTATATAGTCGTATGTGCTTGTAATAAGAACTTGCACGACATCTTTTGTCCTACCCTCCCATGGTAGCGGGGTCCATAAGGAAACTAAGTAATATTAAGGTCTCCTTTTAATAGAGAGCCAGAACAAAGCATTAACATATGGTCAATACATGAACTCCTCAAATTACAGTCATCCCCGGAGAGCATCCCAACTATTATCACTTTGGGGTCTACGGATCAGAACAATAAAAAGTGCACATAACTAGCAGATAGGAACAAGAACTCAAATATATTCATGAAAACATAGAAGGTTCAAATCTGAAATCATAGCACTCAGGCCCCAGTGACAAGCATTCATTAAGCATAACAAAGTCATAGCAACATCAATCTCAGAACATAGTGGATACTAGGGATCAAGCCCTAACAAATTGACTCGATTACATGACAAATCTCATCCAACTCCATCATTGTCCAACAAGCCTACGAAGAATTTGTCACTCCCGGTGGTGAGCATCATGGAATTGTTGATGGAGAAGGGTTGATGATGCTGACGACGACGAATTCCACCCTCCGGAGCCCCGAACAGACTCCAGATCAGCCCTCCCGATGAAGAACATGAGGTGGTAGCGGCTCCATATCGTAAAACGCGATGATTCCTTCTCTCTGATTTTTCTCTCCGCGAGACGATACTTATAGAGTTGGTCTTAGGGTAAACGGAGGCTCGTGGGACCCACAAGCTCACAGGACGCGCCTGGGGGGTGGGTGCATCCCTTGAGCTTGTGGCTCCTTGGTGGCCTCCCTCCAGTAGTTCTCTTCGCCAATATTTTTTATATATTCTGGAAATAATCTCCGTAAATTTTCCGCCTAATCTGAGAACTTTTATTTCTGCACAAAAATAACACCATAGATTCTGCCGAAAACAGCGTTAGTCCGGGTTAGTTCCATTCAAATCATGCAAATTAGAGTCCAAAATAAGAGCAAAAGTGATTGGAAAAGTAGATACGTTTGGGACGTATCAACTCCCCAAGCTGAACTTATTGCTTTTCCTCAAGCAATTCAGTTGACAAACTGAAAGTGATAAAGAAAAACTTTTACAAACTCTTTTGTTCTCGTTGATGTATATATGCTTAACTACTGTTCAAGTTTTCAGGAAAGATTATGAACTAACCATGTGAATGATAACACTTAGGTCTCACATTTACCCATGACAATAACATAACCAACTAGCGAGCAATAATAAGATATCTCGGATGCCAACAATTTGTCAAAACAATCACGATATAATATGATAACATGGTATCTCGATAGCCCTTTCTGAGACCGCAAAACATAAATGCAGAGAACCTCTGAAGTTCAAGCAACGACTAAACATTGTAATTCATGGTAGAAGAGATTCAGTCATGTCACACCCAACATTAACTATACTCAAAGCATAAGAATGACACTAGTGCTCTCCAAATTGGTGCTTGAATAAGAAAGTGATGACTCAACAATAAAAGTAGATAACATAAAAGTAAAAATATAGGCCCTTCGTAGAGGGAAGCAGAGATTTGCAGAGGTGCCAGAGCTTGAAGCTTAAAATAGAGATGAATACATTTTGAGAGGTGTGCTTTTCCTGTCAATGTTACGACCAAGTATTTTTAACATCTTCCATGCTAAGCACATTATCGGCGGTTCCCAAGCGAAAAGGTAATTTACTCCCCATCAACCATACAATCACAAGCCATGGATAACCAAATCCTCGGGTGCCCTCCATACAATCAACTTTTCGGGAGAGTTTATTTCATTATATTTTTCTTTATTTTGATTACAGGACTGGACATCCCAATTACCAGCCTTTCTCATGCAATGACAAGTGAGTAAACACCCATCATGAGAATAACCTGCTTAGCAGGGAAGATACTGACCACCCCCTATCGCTCCATGAGCGGTACGTGCATACAAAACAGATGCTTATTTGAATGATTAGAGGTGGCACATGCAAATTTACTTGGAACGCAGAGTAATACCGCATATAGGTAGATATGGTGGACTCATCTGGAACAACTTTGGGTTTAAGGATTTGGATGCACAAGAAGTATTCCCGCTTAGTACAGGCGAAGGCTAGCAAATAGATTGAGAAGCGACCAACTAGAGAGCGAAAACAGTCATAATCATGCATTGAGAATAATTAACATTGAATACGAGCATGAATATGATATAAACACCATGAACATAAATATTATTGAGGCTTTGTTGGTTTTGAATCAACCACATGTGTGAACATGTGCCAAGTCAAGCCACTCAAATCATTCAGAGGAGGATACCATACTATCATACTACATCATAACCATTTTAATGCATGTTGACACTCAAGATAAATCATTATCCATTCCTAGTTGTTTAAGCACGACACGAGCAACTATAATCTCTAATTGTCATCACAAACATGTTTACTCATAATATGTTGAATCAAGAACGACTGAGTTAAACATATTTACAAAAACGAAAACAAGAAGAGTTCATACCAGCTTTCCTTCACCGCAGTCACTTGATCAAATCATCTTCATTATTATCTTTCACTTGCACGACCAAATGATGTGAAAATAATAATAATAGTGCAAGTGTGTCGTGGACTCTTCACGAGTGCCTTGACTGAATACCAAGTTATACCAAAATAGCCTTGGGTCAGAATCAATAAAGTTATGCCCAACCATGGTATCGTAATCAAGATATTTGGTAGGTAAAAGCCTCTCTTCCTCCTCATCGTGCCTAATCGAAATCTCAAAATGTCTAGCGAGGTGGGAAGCATAAATACCACCATAAATAACGCCCTTCGAACGGTTAGTGTGTAACCGTCGAGCTACCATAGCTCCCAAACTAAATGTTCTATCGCAATAAAGAGCATGGCGCAAAATAGCAAGGTTAGGTGAACTGAACGTTCCGCTCCCCCACCGACCAGTCAAACACCTCCCGGCAAATAATGAGTAACAACGCAAAATAGGAAAATTTAAACTAGCAACTCTAGCTTCAGAAACTCCTCTCGACTCCCCCACAGTTACCACAGATATAAAATATGCAACGTCACTAGGATGTGGCTCTAGAGGGTTGCCCTCGTTGGGAATCATGCAAACTTCACAAAATCTCTCAAGTGTCATCTCTTTAGGAATATCATAGAGGTGGAATGACACATTGGGTATATCTCTCCTAGCATGGAAATGAAAGTTTTGCACGAAAGTATTAGTGAGGAGAAGGTATTGGTCACACTTATGTTCGAGGAAAGGAATGAGGTCGGCATTGTTTGCCAAATAATAGAAATCATAAAAAAAATCATGCATCCCTCAAGAACGTGTTGCATGGCCACTCGCACGGTCGGACCTCAGCCGCACCAGGAAGATTGTACTTGGGCTTCGGGGTTTCCTTAGGATCCCGGCTCAAGAACCTCTCAACCTCCACTTAAGAATTTTCCTTTTCTCTGAAAATTTCTGAAATTTTTAGTACCTAAAAAATAAAAGTGAACAAAACTTAACAAGATTGATAGCAACTACTCCCACAAGTGTCTAGAGGCTATATCATGCATCAAAACTACTTTGGACCATACACATTCAACATGCAAGCTCATATACATGGTCACCATAGCGGAATTTTTTTGCAAAATATAAAGCACTAGAACAAAAACTAATTGGACTATTGGATGAGTCACATACCAAGGAGTAAACCCCCAAAACATTTTTGGAAACAGAGCTCCGAGCAAGGAGATCAAAAATCGCACGGGAATGAGCAAGAACACGGGTTTGAAAGCAATGGTGATTTTTTCTAGAGGTAGGTGATGACCCACAAGTATAGTTGATCAATCGTAGTCCTTTCAATAAATAAGTGTGTCGAATCCAATGAGGAGCAGAAGGAAATGACAAGTGGTTTTCAGCAAGGTATTGTCTGCAAGCACTGAAATTGTCGGTAACAGATAGTTTGGTAGCAAGGTAATTTGTAACGAGCAAGAAGTAGTAATGGTAAAAAAAGTGTAGCAAGGTAGCCCAATCCTTTTTATAGCAAAGGACAGGTCGGAAGGTCTCTTATAATAAGAAAAGTGTTCTTGAGGACACACAGGAATTTCATCTAGTCACTTTCATCATGTTTGTTTGATTCATGTTTGCTACTTTGATAATTTGATATCTGGGTGGACCGGTGCTTGGGTGCTGTTCTTACTTGAACAAGCCTCCCACTTATGATTACCCCCTCTCGCAAGCATACGCAACTACGAAAGAAGAATTAAGATAAATCTAACCATAGCATGAAACATATGGATCCAAATTAGCCCCTTACGGAATAGCGCATAAACTAGGGTTTAAGCTTCTGTCACTCTAGCAACCCATCATCTAATTACTACTCCACAATGCCTTCCCTTTGGGCCAAATATGGTGAAGTGTCATGTAGTCGACGTTCACACAACACCACTAAGGGAAACGACAACATACATATCATCAAAATATCGAAGCAATACAAAATTCACATGATTACTTATGACAAGACTTCTCCCATGTCCTCAAGAACAAAAGTAACTACTCAAGCCATGCAAGGGACTCAACAAGCATGCCCTTCTCAATAGATAAATCTTGAGAGATGACCACCTTGCCAAGTCCCAATACCTTAGATGTTGAAGCATCACCAAATTGGACATGAGTGGGCATAGATGGAATAGGTTGTACGTGCACCACCAAGTCCTTACTTCCGGTCATATGATTTGTTGCTCCACTATCGAGCAACCATGACACCCCACTGGAAGCAAACTCCTACAAGAAATCAATGCTTGGATTTAGGTACCCATTTTTGAATGGGTCCTTTGAGGTTAGCAACAAGGGTCTTAGGAACCCAAATAGACCATTCAATGTACTCATAAGAAGAACCAACAAATTTGGCATAAACATGCCCATCACTAGCACGACACAAAACATAGGAAGGATTAAAGTCGCTAGCTTTGTTAGAGGGATCTCGGGTAGGGGGTCCCGAGCTGTGGATCTTGGATCAATGGGGAACAAGGGACGAAGGACACGATGTTTACCCAGGTTCAGGCCCTCTCGAAGAGGTAAAACCCTACGCCATGCTTGATTATATTGAAGTGTATGGGATGATTAGAGAGTCGATCTACCATGAGATCAGATGAACTAAACCCTAGGCTAGCAGGATGATGGCTGTTGTTCTAGCCCCTACGGACTAAAACCCTCTGGTTTTATATAGGCACCAGGGGTAGTAGGGCTACACATGGTCAGTTACAACAAGGGAATAAACATGCCGAATCTTCTATCATGACTTGGAGGACACGCCAAGGCATCGAAGATCTCCTCTCCGGATACGGAATCGCCTCATAGTTCGGCCTTCTAGCAGTTGCAATGCGGCCCACCTGTCGGCCCACAAGAAATAGACCGGCAGCCTGAGGACCCCCTAGTCTAGAACTCCCTCAGTAGCCCCCGAACTAGCCTCCAACACTGTTGCTTCATATCTTCCTGAGTTCTTGGTGCGCCTAAAGTCTCCCGCTTGCGGGGCGAGTTCCTCTTCCCTTCTATGTTCGGAATAGTTCCCCTCAGCCAAGTCCCCAAAAGTTGCTTGGCCAAGTTCAGCCATGTGTTAGTTGGATTATATTCGGAATCCGAACTGTAGATATTGCTTAGCCTCGAAGGCCAACCGTTCAAGTGTGAATAGTGCCTTTGCCTGACAACTTTTCGATGAAAGGTCACGGCCGGTCACAAACGCCGAACCGTTGTGAGAACTCGATGCGCGGTTCGAGGCAGCTCCTCCATTGGCACGTCTCATCAAGGCGGAGATCGTGCCCCATTTTTTAAGGGATATGATCAATGATCTTGCTTATCCCACTCGCGCATAATGTCACGAGTATATCGGGAAAGTGGCGAGGCCTGCGGCACAGTAAAAGGACCCTTGGTATTATGGTAGCTTATAAAAAGGAAACGGCCACCGCTATCTGTGTATGCCTTCTTCTTCCTCTTGCCATCACTTCCCCAATCTACAGAGCTCCAACGCCCCAAACCACCTCTCCTCAAGCACTCCTTCCTAGCCAATCCCTCAATTCGGCCATGGCTGGATCTGGTGCTAAGGGCAAGTGGGAGGCCTCCATCATCACCAACGATGACATCGAGGACCTGAAGCGCGCCGGCTACCTCCCGGCCGACGTCGTCCATCGGGCTCCAGAGGAGGGACATGTCGTCCCCACACCCCAACCCGGCGAGAGGGTGGTGTTCGTCCCCCACTTTGTCTGGGGACTTGGCTTCCCGCTACACCCCTTCGTCAGGGGATTGATGTTCTTTTACGGGCTAGATTTTCACGATCTAGCCTCGAACTCCTTTCTTCACATTTCGGCCTTCATCGTCATTTGCGAGGCCTTTCTTCGGGTCCAGCCACACTTCGGCTTGTGGCTGAAAGTCTTCAACGTCAAGCCAAAGATCGTCGACGGCCAGCAGGCGGACTGCGGGGGGAGGGGAGGGGGGGGCGATGATCAGCAAGCTCTCCCGCGTCGAGTGACCGGAGGGCACATTCATAGACACTGGCGAAGTCTGGCAGAAGGAGTGGTTCTACATCACAGAGCCACGTGACGCGACCTAGGTAGCGGCTCCGGAATTCAGATCCGGGCCCCCCGCGAGGCTAACCTCGTGGACCGGGAAGAGCCTTGACTGGGGGGTCACCCATGGAGGTGGAGTCGCTGCAGAAGCATGTCGTCAGTATGAAAAAGGCGGGCGCCAAGCTGACCATGTGGTTCAGATGATGCTCTATCGCCGCCTCCTCCCCTGCCAGCAACGGGACGCCCCAATGTGGGCTTACAAGCCTGAAGACCCTATCATCGTGCCCTGCTTCTATGACACCACCCACGACAAGCTGTGGAAGGTGCTATTCAAGCCTCAGAAGGAGTGGCCGGCCAAAGAGGAGGACATTGGCCTCGATGCCACGCATCCTCCTAGGGGGGTAATGAAGTTATATCCTTTTATGTTCGGATATCTATTTTTTAACAAGGGATCTGACTCTTACTCCCCCCCTTCACAGGGCTGGCTCGAAAAAGCCGCGCGGATTGGCAGTCCGGCCCCGCTGCCCAAAGACCCCGGGTCGGCCCTGCTAGAGGAGATGCTGAGCATGGCGTCATACAAGGCACGAGAGAAGAAAGAGAAGAAGAAGAAGAACGAGGCGAAGGAGGCCAGAGAAGGCCTCCGCCCAAGAGTACGTCCGGACACCAAGTCCCGGGACACCCAAGCTCCCTCCGCTCACGAGGGGGAGCATGAAGAGGATGGGGAGGAGAGCAACTCCTCCCGCACAAGGAAAAGGGCGGCGTCGAAAGACGCCGAGGAGGAACAACCTCATCATGCCCCAAAGAAGCAGCGCAGACCCAAGTTGGTCCTGGCGGACGACAGCTCGGATTCCAACGAGGAGTCCGCAGCGTCCGAAGAGGTTCCGAAGAGGAACCCCAGGGTCAAGCCCCCCGCTGAAAGGTATGAATCCGAAGACTTCCCGAGCGCTTGGTTCATTAATCTTTTACTGATCGTACATATGCACTTCAAGTTGCAGCCCACCGCGCGACCTCCCCACTGATCAAGCCTCAGAGGGGACTTCTCCGCCAGCCGAACTGGCAGAGAGTGGGACTGTGTCGTGCTCTACGCCTCCTCCGGTCATCGGGGAGACCGGAGAGGTGCTATCCCGAAGGACCCCTCCCGGCCCGGACACGGGAGGTGGTGGTGACGACATCATGGCCGAGGTTAACACCTCGGTCACCGAAGACCAGGAGGGGGATCCCTCCTGGTGAACAAGGAGGGGGAGCTCGGTCAATCCGAGCCCCCCCGAAAGATGGTTTCGGAGCCCCCAAGGCCCCCGGAGGCGTCAATTCTGCCCTCCACTGAAGGGGGAGCCGGGGCCCCGCCGCTAGCACCGAACACCGGAGATCGGGCTGTGGTCGGGTGGCCGAGCGTGATGGAGGAGGCTTTGAATAGCTCCTCCATCATTGCAGAACACCGCGCCCTGATGGGCGTGGTTTTGCAAAGTATTCGGTCTGTTAACAACGGACTGAAGGAAGCCTTTGGTGGCCTCCTAACGGGCTTCAAGGTAAGCCATGTAATATTCTTTCCATAAAGTGGATTTTGTGAGCAAACTTGTGCAATCCTCATATATAGCAGCCCCCGAGATTCTGTCAGGATTGAAAAACCTGGCAGAGGATGTGGCACCCCGACTCAGAGAGACCGGAACACCCCGTATGCCAGCCCGAAGATCAAGTCTTCTAGAATACGACACTGCTTGGCATAGAACAAATCCGCTCTTTATTACAAATACTCGAGGTACAAGAGTTCGAGTATAACAATGAAATATCTCGGCACGGCGACACTACGCCCATGAAGGTAGCTCTATGCGAGCAACAGATCAACTCAAAGCAGTGGAATAACTTCTAGCAGCGGAACAACGACGACAGTGATGGACTCCACTCCGCAGGGACTCTGGCTGGGACGTGATCCTAGCGCACAAACTCTGACTCCTCGACCAGCAATCAATCCCGGCATGACCTGCAATCTGGCGTGACACGCCAGGTGAGTACTTTGAATGTACTCGCAAGCTCACAGCAACCAAAGCAATCAAGACAAACAACAGCGTGGCATTTACAGGTTAATTATTCATGATTAACATGATACTACTAGACATAAGCATGGCATGCATGATATGAACATGATAATACTAGTACTAGTATGCATGGGGGGGGGGGTCGATGTTTAAGGTCTCACGGACCAACTTACTCTACTCGGAGGTTATCTCATAACCACCATAAATATCCATAGTACTTACCATCATGATCATCACAAGATCACCTCATTATCATCAAGAATACCATTGTGATCATCACGAGATCACATTATCATTATCAAGAATACCATTGTGATCATCTCGTGACCACATAAAGATCAACCAACTTATGTCCTCATCGAACCAGGGTTGTTTATTAGTCAGGTTATTATTATTATTGACTGCTACTTGTTGAGCTTGAAGAGGAAAGGGTGATGCAGCAAAGTAGAGATAAGTATTTCTCTCCGTTAAGAACCAAGGTATCAATCCAGTAGGAGGAACACACAAGTCCCCAATAGATGCACCTGCACAAACTAACAAATACTTGCACACAACACGAAAAGGGGGTTGTCAATCCCTTCATGGTCACTAGCAAGAGTGAGATCTAATAGAGATTGATATAAAAGATAAATAAAAGTGCTAAATAAAATAAAGATAAATAAATTGCAGCAAGGTATTTTTGTATTTTTGGTTTTATAGATCTGAAAATAATATGATGGAAAATAGATCCGAGGGCCATAGGTTTCACTACAGGCTTCTGTCTTGAAACACATACGGTGGGTAAACAAATTACTGTTGAGCAATTCATAGAAAAGCGTATAGTTATGACGATATCCAAGGCAATGATCATGAATATAGGCATCACGTCCGTGACAAGTAGACCGACTCCTGCCTGCATCTACTACTATTACTCCACACATCGACCACTATCCAGCATGCATCTAGTGTATTAAGTTAACAAACACAGTAACACCTTAAGCAAGATGACATGATGTAGAGGGATAGATCCAAGCAATATGGTAAAACCCCCATCTTTTTATCCTTAATGGCAAAAATACAAATACGTGCCTCGCTACCCCTACTGTCACTGGGTGAGGACACCGCAAGATTGAACCCAAAACAGAGCACCTCTCCCATTGCAAGATAGATCAATCTAGTTGGCCAAACCAATTCAATAGATCAGAGAGAAATACAAAGCTATCTTAATGATGCATAAAAGAGTTTAGAGAAGACTCAAATAATATTCATAGATAATCTGATCATAAACCCACAATTCATCGAATCTCAACAAACACACCGCAAAAGAAGATTACATTGAATAGAACTCCAAGAACACCGAGGAGAACATTGTATTGAAGATCAAAGAGAGAGAAGAAGCCATCTAGCTACTATCTATGGACCTGTAGGTCTATGGTAAACTATTCACACATCATCGAAAAGGCAGCAAGGTTGGTGTAGAGGCCCTCCATGATCGAATCCCCTTCGGAGAGTGCCGAAAAAGGCCCCAAGATGGGATCTCATGAGAACAGAAGCTTGCGGCGGCGGAAAAGTATTTTTGGTGTGCCCTCTAGTATACAGGGAATATTTGGGCATTTATGGAGCTGGAATTAGGGTTAGGGGGTCCCAAGGGGCCCACAAGCCTGGGGGGCGTGCCTCTAGGGCTTGTGGCCCTCTTATGTCTCCTTTGGCCTCCTCCCGAAGCTTCGTGGTTGTCTCTTGGTCCAAGAAAAATCCTCAAAAAGTTCCGTTCTGTTTGGAGTCCGTTTGGTATTGATTTCCTGTAAAAAACAAAAACAAGGAAAAAAAACAACAACTGGCACTGGGCACTAGGTTGGTCCCAAAAAATGATATAAAGTAGCATATTAATGCATATAAAACATCAAAGATGGCTAATATAATTGAATGGAACAATCAAAAATTATAGATACATTGGAGACGTATCAAGCATCCCCAAGCTTAATTCCCGCTCGTCCTTGAGTAGGTAACTGATAAAAACAAATTTTTTGATGTGGAATGCTACCTAACATGTTTATCAAGTAATATTTCTTATTGTGGCATGAATATTCAGATCCATAAGATTCAAAACAAAAGTTTAATATTGACATAAAAACAATAATACTTCAAGCATAACAATAAAGCAATCATGTCTTCTCAAAATATCATATAATCTTGTCATGCTCTATCTTCATCACACAAATTATTTATCATGCACAACCCCGATGACAAGCCAATCAATTGTTTCATACTTTTAATGTTCTCGAGCCTTTTCAACTTTCACGCAATACATGAGCATGAGCCATGGATATAGCACTATGGGTGGAATAGAATATGATGGTGGAGGTTATGTGGAGAAGACAAAAAAGGAGAAAGTCTCACATTGACGAGGATAATCAATGGGCTATGGAGATGCCCATCAATTGATGTCAATGCAAGGAGTAGGGATTGCCATGCAACGCATGCACTAGAGCTATAAGTGTATGAAAGCTCAAAAGAAAACTAAGTGGGTGTGCATCCAACTCGCTTGCTCACGAAGACCTAGGGCAATTTGTGGAAGCCCATCATTGGAATATACAAGCCAATTTCTATAATGAAAAATTCCCACTAGTAATATATGAAAGTGACAAAATAAGAGACTCTCTATATGAAGAACATGGTGCTACTTTGAAGCACAAGTGTGGAAAAGGATAGTAACATTTTCCCTTCTCTCTTTTTCTCTCATTTTTTTATTTTTTATTTTTCTTCTTCTTTTCTTTTTGGGCTCTTTGGGCTATTTTTTTTATTTTAAGTCCGGAGTCTCATCCTGACTTGTGGGGGAATCATAGTATCCATCATCCTTTCCTCACATGGGACAATGCTCTAATAATGATGATCATAACACTTTTATTTACTTACAACTCAAGAATTACAACTCGATACTAGAACAAAAATATGACTCTATATGAATGCCTCCGACGGTGTACAGGGATGTACAATGATCTAGCGTGACATGTATAAAAAATATGAACGGTGGCCAAGCCACAAATACTATGCCAACTATATGATCATGCAAAGCAATATGACAATGATGGTGTGTGTCATAATAAACGAAACGGTGGAAGTTGCATGGCAATATATCTCGGAATGGCTATGGAAATGCCATCATAGGTAGGTATGGTGGCTGTTTTGAGGAAGATATAAGGTGGCTTATGTGTGAAAGAGCGTATCATATCACGGGGTTTGAATACACCGGTGAAGGTTGCACCAACTCTCAAGGTGAGAAAGGGCAATGCACGGTACCGAAGAGGCTAGCAATTATGGAAGGGTGAGAGTGCGTATAATCCATGGACTCAACATTAGTCATAAAGAACTCACATACTTATTGCAAAAATTTATTAGAACTCAAAACAAAGTATTAATACACATGCTCCTAGGGGGGTAGATTGGTAGGAAAAGACCATCGCTCGTCGCAGACCGCCACTCATAAGGAAGATAATAAAAAATAAATCATGCTCTAACTTCATCGCATAACGAGAGACCATACATGCATGCTTCGGGAATCACAAACCTTAAAACACATATTCTTACTAATCCACAATTACCAACTAGCAGGACTCTAATATTACCATCCTCATATCTCAAAACAAATGCAAGGAATCAAACTTCTCATATATTCAATGATATTCATGATTTTTTTTATTATATCCCTCTTGAATACCCATCATATTAGGACCAAATTCATAACCTAAGCAAATTGCCATACTATTTTTAAGACTCTCAAAATAATATAAGTTAAGCATGAGAGTTCATCAATTTCTTCAAAATAAAACCACCGCCGTGCTCTAAAAAGATATAAGTGAAGCGCTAGAGCATCTACCTAGCTCAAAAGATAGAAGTGAAGCACATAGAGTATTCTAATAAATTCACGATTAATGTGTGTCCCTCTCAAAAGGTGTGTACAGAAAGGATGATTGTGGCAAACTAAAAAGCAAAAACTCAAATAATACAAGACGCTCCAAGCAAAACACATATCATGTGGTGAATAAAAATATAGCCTCAAGTAATTTTACCGATGGATTGAAGACAAAACAGGGGATGCCATCTGGGGCATCCCCAAGCTTAGATGCTTGGTTGTCCTTGAATATTACCTTAGGGTGCCTTGGCCACCCCAAGCTTAGGCTCTTGCCACTCCTTATTCTGTAGTCCATCAAAACTTCACCCAAAACTTGAAAACTTCACAACACGAAACTCAACAAAAAACTCGTGAGATCCGCTAGTATGATAAAACAAATCTCCACTTTTAGGTACTGTTGTGAACTCATTCAAATTTTATATTTGCATTATATATAATGTATTCTAGCTTCTCCATGGCTCATACCCCCCGATACAACCATAGATTCATCAAAATAAGCAAACAACACATCAAAAACAGAATCTATCAAAAACAGAACAGTCTGTAAAGACCTGAATTATAGTCATACTTCTGTAACTCCAAAAATCTAAAAAAATAGGAAAATGGAGGAAATTAATATATCAATCTTGTGTAAAACATTCATAGTTTTTCCACGCTCCAGTGAATTTTAACAATTCTACTACTGGATGCAAAAGTTTCTGTTTTTCAGCAAAATCAAATCAACGATATACCAAAGCATCCCATAGGTCTTGCTTGGACCAAACACTAATTAAAACACAATTATTACAGAAGTAATATCACATATTTATTCAAGAACAAAAGCAAAAACAAAAAACACAAAATAAAATTGGGTTGCCTCCCAACAAGCGCTATTGTTTAACACCCCTAGCTAGGCATAATGCATAGATCTAGGTATTTTCATCTTTCGTATTTAATTCCTCAATTGCAAAACCATACCCCCTAGGGTTTTCATTAGGTTTGTTGGTGATCACTCTCCTAGGTAAAAGATCAAGAAATTCGGTTGCAGGGATTGGTTCCTTAATAATATTGATAAAGCTGGGGCTAATACTAATCATCTTAAGATCCTCGTTTCCTCTACTAGATGATCCACCCTTATTTTTAGGAACATAAATAAACTTAGTAGTTTTATTAGGAAGAAATTTTGGAGTAATTTTAACAGTGGCAAAAGCGGAACCCAAATTGGTAATAATATCTTCTAACTTATCGATTCTAGCGGAACCTTGTTCTACACTTTCATCAATTATGGGCTCTTTCCCCTTTAGGTTTTTTAAGGTGATTCCTACCTTGGATCCAATTTGAGTGATGTGATTATGGATCTTTTTATCCAAATTTTTAATATGCTCAATGGTAGAAATTTTATTTTCAATAATATCAAGCCTTTGCATCACATGTTCCAAAGTTAAAGTTGTTTCATTAATCATGATTGGTGGTGATCCTACCAAATTTCCCATAGCATCAAAAGCATCCATAGGGTGACTAGTCTCGCACATACTTATACCAAGTAGTAACACCCACATAAAAATTTCGAAGAAGAACTGTAGTGGATTGCTTACGGGTAGATCTGTTCTGGGCATCGCAAATTCTATACCAAGCATGTTTTAAATTTTCTCCCCCTTTTGTTTGAAATTAAGGACCTCACTTTCCGGGTTAACAACTACTGTAGAAGGACTAGCCATGGTAGCAAAGCAAGCAAACTAGCACACAAGCAAGCAAAAAGCAAATGAAAAGACGAACGGAAAGGAAGCGATTAAAAAGGAAAATGTTTTTGTATTCTTTTGAAAACGTTTTAGAAGTGGGGGAGAGGAAAAGGAGAGGCAAATGGAAAATAATGTAAGTGCAAGAGATGAGAGTTTATGATAGGTACTTGGTAGGCTTCATGTAGATCCTCCCCGGCAACGGTGCCAGAAATTCTTGCTGCTACCTCTTGAGCTTGCGTTGATTTTTCCCTTGAAGAGGAAAGGGTGATGCAGCAAAGTAGAGATAAGTATTTCCCTCAGTTAAAAACCAAGGTATCAATCCAGTAGGAGGAACACACAAGTCCCCAATATATGCACCTGCACAAACTAACAAATACTTGCACACAACGCGAAAAAGGGGTTGTCAATCCATTCACGGTCACTAGCAAGAGTGAGATCTAATAGAGATTGATATAAAAGATAAATAAAAGTGCTAAATAAAATAAAGATAAATAAATTGTAGAAAGGTATTTTTGTATTTTTGGTTTTATAGATTTGAAAATAAAATGATGAAAAATAGACCCGGGGGCCATAGGTTTTACTAGAGGCTTCTCTCTTGAAAGAACACATACGGTGGGTAAACAAATTACTGTTGAGCAATTGATAGAAAAGCGCATAGTTATGACAATATCCAAGGCAATGATCATGAATATAGGCATCACGTCCATGACAAGAGACCGACTCCTGCCTGCATCTACTACTGTTACTCCACACATCGACCGCTATCCAGCATGCATCTAGTGTATTAAGTTAGCAAGAACGGAGTAACGCCTTAAGCAAGATGACACAATGTAGAGGGATAGATCCAAGCAATATGGGTAAAACCCCATCTTTTTATCCTTAATGGCAACAATACAAATACGTGCCTTGCTACCCCTACTGTCACTAGGTGAGGACACCGCAAGATTGAACCCAAAACAAAGCACCTCTCCCATTGCAAGATAGATCAATCTAGTTAGCCAAACCAAATCAATAGATCGGAGAGAAATACAAAGCTACCTTAATCATGCATAAAAGAGTTCAGAGAAGACTCAAATATTATTCATAGATAATCCGATCATAAACCCACAATTCATCGGATCTCAACAAACACACCGCAAAAGAAGATTACATCGAATAGAACTCCAAGAACATCGAGGAGAACATTGTATTGAAGATCAAAGAGAGAGAAGAAGCCATCTAGATACGCTATGGACCCGTAGGTTTGTGGTAAACTACTCACACATCATCGGAAAGGCGGCAAGGTTGGTGTAGAGGCCCTCCGTGATCGAATCCCCCTTCGGCAGAGTGCCGGAAAAGGCCCCAAGATGGCATCTCACGAGAACAGAAGCTTGCGATGGCGGAAAAGTATTTTTGGTGTGCCCTCTGGTATACAAGGAATATTTGGGTATTTATGGAGCTGGAATTATGGTTAGGGGGGTCCCGAGGGGCCCACAATCCCGGGGGAGTGCCCCCTGGGGCGCGCCTCTAGGGCTTGTGGCCCTCTCGTGGCTCCTCTGGCCTCCTCCCGAAGCTTCGTGGTGTCTCTTGGTCCAAGAAAAATCCTCAAAAATTTTCGTTCAGTTTGGACTCCGTTTGGTATTGATTTTCTGTAAAAGACAAAAACAAGGAAAAACACAGCAACTGGCACTGGGCACTAGGCTAATAGGTTAGTCCCAAAAAATGATATAAAATAGCATTTTAATGCATATAAAACATCCAAGATGGATAATATAATAGCATGGAACAATAAAAAATTATTGATACGTTGGAGACGTATCATTGACCCATAGTGTGACCTACTACGAACTGGGCCCATATCCGTGAGCGCGGCTATCGATAGATTATACACTCTGCAGAGGTTAGTACATTGTACCCACACTACGTAACCCAAGGCCTCGTGCTCCCATTCGGGTGGACCACCGGCGTTCCGACAAAACTGATCTATTGCATGACACTCTCCCGGCCACTCCGACAAACTCCCCTTTGGGCTAAGTCATGGGTGGCCCTGGATGCCCACTCTGGACATCTGCCACCTTCGTGGCTGGCCACCGTCGTGGCAAAACAAAAACGGTCCCAAACGGGGAAAATGGATCCATACAACTTGGGCACACAAGGTTATTGCCGCCTACCGGGCCAGGGTAGCACGCGCACATAACCTTCCCTCGTTGGAGGAACCAGCGAGAGGCATGACAATAGACCGCATTAGGGCCTCCCCATCCAGGCAAGTGTGGTTGCACTGGCCAACTCGATTCGATGGCACTATGACTCAACCAACAGATTTATTCAAGTTCGATTAATGCCCGGTTAAACTTGAATGGTGATGAGCTGAGTCATAACAATAAAATAGCATGATGAAAGGACAATGCATATGAGCATGATATCAACATGAGCATGGATGGGAAGCATAACCATTAAACAGATCGACAACAATAAATCATTTATGCAAATGAGCCTGGCATAATGACGAGCATGAATATCACAAGTATTATACTACGTATGAACATAGCATGACCACTAGCATTAGAAATAATTACTAGACTAGAGTATAGCAATAACATTAGCAAGTAGACATTTAACCAACTAAATGCAAATGATCCTGACATAAGGATAAGCATGGATTCACGAGCGTATATATCACATTCACAAAATATTAACATGCACAAAAAAATTAAATATTCAAGTGGAAAACCAAGGCTACTGTAAGACCATCATGCAAGTGGCTGTCGTGGCTTGCCTGGGTATGAAGGAACCACCGGGGAGAAGTGCGATGAACTCACGGAAAGATTCGGCGAAAAAGTTTCCCTCTCGAAGGGGGCTAAATAAGGGCAAGGGAAAAATGGTCATTTTCAAAATGTGACAACATTATGAAAATGGTACCAACGGAACGGGATCGACGAATAGAGAACGTGGGCTTTTGAATCACCTGATTCGGAGTTACAGTTGAAGAGATACGGCCGTTCGTTTGTTAGTAGAAAAACAAATAAAAATGTGCGCTTTTCTATTGCTAACGGGCGAACGATCACAAATCAACAGATTCGGCCGGCAGGGTTTAGACAGAAGGTGTATTTAGGTAAATACGCTTTCCTGAATAGGAAAGCGCATTCCTATCTCAGGCCGCGGCCGTTTACGCTTTCGAGAAGGGAAAGCGTACTCTGCTGAGTGCGTTTCCACTTAACCACGTCAGCGGACGGGGGCGGGCTGGGATGCTGACGCGCGGGAACCGCCTGCAGGTCACCTCCCTCGCCTCTGGTCGTCGTCTAGCTCCCGCGTACGCGCTCGGCCGAGGGGAGCAGCGAACTCCGGTGAGGCTTGCCGGTGGCTCCGGTCACCGTTCGCGACGCTCCAACCACCGTCATGCTCAGGGAAGCGAGGCGCCTCCGCTGGTGCACATTACGGCCGTCGGGGAGTGCTTGGCCGAGCGAGACACCAGCCGCGGCGGACGGCGGCCACGGGCAAGTTTGGGCATGGCGCTCCGGTCGATAAGAAGACACTGCGGGGGACTGGGGAGGCTTGCGGTGGAGAGGGGAGGTTATTTGAGTGGGCCAGAGGAAGGATGGAGCACAACATTGCTCGAATTTAAGTCAACCGAGGCGGCGGCCATGGTGGCAATGGAGGGCGAGGAGGAGCTCTCGAGCTCGGGGGAGTGATCGGGGAGGGCAAGAGGAGTGTGGTGAGGAGGATGGAGAGGAGAGGCAGCACCGGGGACGGTTTATATAGCCAGGGCGAGATGCCCGTGACCGGATGCCACCGCAAGGGCACGGTCGAGGTTCTGGCAAAGATAGGGGCACTCGTGACCCATGGAGACAACAAGAGAGAGCAGAGGAGGTTAACGGAGCAGAGATGGAGCCAAGGGAAGAGGGAGAAGGAGACGAACAAGGACAGAGCCGGTCGGCGCACTGTGCACCCATGGGAACGCGGCGGCGAGGGAGCTTCTGGAGGGGAGAGGGGACCAGAGACCAACGTGAGGGGAGGAGGAGTCAGGTCGGCACCAGCGGACGCGCGGACACCGCCGGAACGACGCTGCACGACGCGGCGCGACGCGCTGAGCGCGGGCGCAGCGGCCAGAGCGGGCGCACAGGCGTGCAAACACGCGGTCACCACGTCTATGGGCAAGGATAGGACTCAAGGGGCTGGCAAATGTTGTCTAGCGTGTTGTCCTTGCTCCCTGTGACTCTCTTGAGGTGATAGATCGAAGGAAGAGGCTCTGTGCTGATGGGAGACATCGATGGAAGTTTGCTATAGCAAACTTGGCCACATCTCTATGATAAACTGAGAAAGGAGATGAGGAAAACTTGATGTCTAGGAGGTTTAGGGTAGGAAGGACTACAGTCCTAGGAAGTTTGAGGGGATTAGGACCAATATTTAACAGGGTTGCTTTGCAACTGCAAATTTGGTCCAGAAACTTGATTTAGATGAGGCACTCACATGGAGTGTTGAATTAAGATTAAACTTGGCATGGCATTAAGATATGGACATAAGAAGATGCTGTAAAAATTTCATACCAATTGGACATGCCAAAATGGTACTTGCTTCACAGTGATCCTTTGTGTCCAGAAACTTGTGAGAATTATGGAGGAATATTGGCTTGATGAAATGACCCCAAATTTGGTGGAGAGGAGTTATGTAGATAGGGGTATATATGCTCTGGTAAATTTTGAGAATTAATGAAGCCATATAAAATGTAGTTGCTTCACAACCTGAAAATATTACCAAAAACAAAGATTTGAAGGTGTGATCACATAGATAGTTGGATGGAGCTGAAAATTGGTGGAGAGTCATGATTTGTGCATCTTAAGGAGCTTGCAAAATTTCAACTCATTTGGATATACCTAGCTAGTACTTCCTTCACCAAGGCTTCCATCTGACAGAAACTTTGGAAATTGGCTGAGGAGGACTCACTAGGCAAATGGATTTGAATTTTGTCATGTGGCAATGATTTGGATATGATAGAATGCCCAAAAAATTTGGGAGCCATCAAGAAAATATAGGTGGCACTTCCTTCACAAAAGGCCACTTTGGACATAATTGAAGAATGAATATTGCTGAATTATTTTTGAAATGGACAAGGAAAGTTTGGACATATTTCGGGAGTATATGCTCCAAAAAATTTATGAGAATAATTTGGAAATTTTGTGGAAGACAGAAATATAGGTTGCTTCACAACCTAGGCCAAACAGGGTTATTCCTTTAATAGAAAAAAGGAATATTCCCAAGAAAAAGAATATGAGGTTGAGCTAGAATGGAAATGGGAAGATCTTGGGGAAGATTTGAAAATGATGAACCACTTGGGAGAAGAAGAAATGAAGATCTCCCAGGTTTCAAGTCCATAGAACTGCTACAAAAAGAAAAACAGAGCAAAAACCAAATAAATCAAAAAGAGAATGAAAGGGCCAAAAATTAGGGTGTTACAACTCTACCCCCCTTACGAAAAATCTCGTCCTCGAGATTTGGTTGCTCAGGGAACAAGTATGACTTGAGGACACCTCGGGTATCCTTTTCCTTTGTGTATTGTTCCCCTTGAATCTTCACATGGTCTGTTTACCTTGCTTTGGGGTGATTTGCTGCACCCTTTTCCAAAATTCTCACGGGTCTTTCCTCCTATACCAAATCCATATGCTGACGTTGATTCTTTCATATCTGTCGGTATTATCCACGGAACATGAGGATACATTTCCTGTGAGCACGAAACCCTTTTACTTTCTTCCATCGGGTTGCTTAAATAAATGCATGTCTTCCGGGTTCAGACAATGTTGATAATCATGGCCATTCTCCTGACGAGATCTGACTGCCTGTGGGTGATACTGACTCATCTTGGCTTGTTTCTTTGGCTCGAGCAGGAGATATGTACCAAAGATTTAGCTGTCTCATTTCATGAGCGGTATAAAGGGCAAATCCTTATATATGTAGCATGCCTCAAACAATATCATCTCGAGACGGGGCTGACAGTTGTTCTGTGTTGTCGGTATATCCATATGGAATCAGGGTCTCAAGCTGACTTGGGTATCATGACAGTTGGGCAAGAATATTCATACCCTTTTGTTGCCTGTTTTACTCTTTGACTGTCATGATTTTCTTTGTGAGGACACCTTACTGAAATAGATTGGCCACATATGTCCTTGATCCTTCTTGCTACCATAGATGTTGTTGGTACTATACTTTAGCATCATACCTTGTTCTTGCTCAAGACATGGGTCCTCATGAATATGCACACGGGGCATATAGTTGTACCAATCTCATTGTTGTGGCCAATCATGCGAGATAGTGGCAATAATGATTTTACCGTGTCGGGTGCGGGAAAAACTGACTTTGATAACCACTGTCAAGGCTGTTGATCCAGGGTTGTCTGCTTCACAACTGATCGATCCTTGCATCATATGAGATGTATTTCTGACTTTGATCCTTGCATCATATGAGATGTATATCTGACTTTCTTTCTTTGGCATAGCTCAGGTGGTGGTTGGATTCCTATCTTCCTTTGGTAGATCTGCTTGAACATGGTTGAATCCTCGTATGAGTGATTTGCATGACCTGTGTTGCATGCTCACCATATATATGGAAGTATATGTAGCTGAATACAAGATTCTTGAGGACGACATCTGTCTTGGCTGATTTGTGCTTCTGACAAAATTATTGGGAATCTAATTCTTGAGCTGCACTGTCGTATATTGGCAACTCATAGTGTAATATCTGGTAGCAAATACTGAAAACTGTGTAGTGCTGAACTCACGAAGACTGGATATCTTATGTTGGAAGCTATCCGAATAGCTTGCTGAAAAGGCTGGATATCTTACGCTTGAAGCCTTTGCCTTGGTAGTGAGCTGGAGAAGGCTTGGTTCTGTACCTAAGAAGCTTCTCCTCTGATTGCTTGTTGAGAGAGATTCATTCCCTTATGCCAGAAGCTTTTTTTAGGTCTCTTGGTGTGGAAGACTGGGTATCTTAGACAAGAAGCTGTCCATATATCATATTGAGGAATCTTGCATCATAAGCTTCTGCCGGGAGCGTGCGGAGGAAGACTGAGTTGCTTACGCCAGAAGCTTCACACTGTGATCTGCAGACGGAATGCCATATACATACCCATAATATTTTTGTGGCTGGTTACTTGTATGAGAAGAATGGTCCGACTGTCTTTCTTGCTGAATACTGAACTCATGGCACCTTCTGGCTTCCTTCCGGAGTATAACATATTTTAAGTTTCATTCATAGCTGAACCAAAACTTTATATATGAGTCATACCTTTGACTGAAAATATGTAGTCAACTTTGCACTTGACTTTCTTCCGGCTGGTTTGATCATTATTGCTTTAAAGATTGCACAACTGATGCTGACTTGATGCTGATAATCGATCCAGGATACCATTTGTATTCTAACCAGAAATTCCCAATACAATGCAGCCAACTGTGAATGTCATACTGTTTAGCTGAGCTTCCAAATATTTGAAATCCTCATTGCTTCTTCGAGTCCGGTGTCGGTTGATGAGCAACTTTCATAAGGGGAAAATAAGGCAACACCGGAGGCCCAAAGAAAGAAGCAAAAGAAACAACTCAACTAAACAAAAGCACACAAAAGGCATACAAATCACACACGAGCAATATCACATATTACTGCTATACTCAACAATATGCATGCCTACTTAAGCACACAAATCTCGCGGGAACTCCGGTACTACGATCTAACATGCTATGATGGTGTGCGCGAAGATGAACCATCATGTGGAGGGGTTGGTGTAAACAGAGCTACGCCAAGTGTTAGCTTGGCACAAGGGCCATCCAGACTGGCTCGGATGCGAGGACGTACTCGGTGATCATGTAGCGAGACTTGAATGTCGTGGCCACATCATCATCAAGCGTACGGAAGGGAACCGTACTCGTCCAAGGGATAGGATAGCGGTGGAAAGCTGCGCCTGCTGGCATTGCCCTTTCTTGATGACTAAGATCAGTAAGGGTTGCCAAAGCGACAAGATGAAAGGCACGATCCGGGGTAGAAGCATGTCTACCACCGAAATGATAGGTGTGGCTGAAGAAAAGATACCGGCGTGACAACTGAGCACCATTCCTGTGAACGGCGTTAGGAATACCTGACATCATTTTGCTGGGACAGAAATGATGCCAATCACCAAAGAACGGGTAAAAGGGAAACTGGAGGGATGCAGGGGTTGAGCTGTAGTGGATCCAAACCGATGCCATCTACGCTCACAAGATCAACCGTTAATAACAAAATAATATGTCTATATGCATGCTATGCAACAAACAAATGTAGCAACCAAATGCAGCAAACGGGCTAGACTCTGTACTACCGATTTCTACCGCTCGCGCTGACTAGGGCGTCCTACAACCATACCTGCTCTGATACCAAAGCCTGTGGCACCCCGGCTCAGAGAGACTGGAACACCCCGTATTCAAGCCCAGAGATCAAGTCTTCTGGAATACGACACTGCTTGGCATAGAACAAATCAGCTCTTTATTACAAATACTCGGGGTACAAGAGTTCGAGCATAACAACGGAATATCTCGGCACAGTGACACTACGCCTGCGAAGGTAGCTCCATGCTAGCAACAGATCAACTCGAAGCAGCGGAATAACTTCTAGCAGTGGAACAGTGACGACAGCGATGGACTCCACTCCGCAGGGACTCTGGCTGGGATGTGATCCTAGCGCACGAACTCTGACTCCTCGACCAGCAATCAATCCCGGAATGACCTGCAATCTGGCATGACACGCCAGGTGAGTACTTTGAATGTACTCGCAAGCTCACAGCAACCAAAGCAATCAAGACAAACAAAAGCATGGCATTTACGGGTTAATTATTCATGATTAACATGATACTACTAGACATAAGCATGGCATGCATGATATGAACATGATAATACTAGCACTAGTATGCATGGGGGGTCAATGTTTAAGGTCTCACGGACCAACTTACTCTGCTCGGAGGTTATCTCATAACCACCATTAATATCCATTATACTTACCATCGTGATCATCACAAGATCACCTCATCATCATCAAGAATACCATTGTGATCATCACGAGATCACATTATCATCATCAGCAAGAATACCAACGTGATCATCTTGTGACCACATAAAGATCAACCAATTTCTGTCCTCATCGAACCAGGGTTGTTTATTAGTCAGGTTATTATTACTGTTGACCTACTACGAACTGGGCCCATATCCGCGGGCACGGCTATCGATAGATTATACACTCTACAGAGGTTAGTACAATGTACCCACACTACAGACACTACAAAAAAAAGACACATCCGTCACATTTTGGGCCGAACGATTTTTTTTCTGTCATGCTTATGACACTTCTATGACGATAATTGTGACAAAAGCACGTATCATCATAGATGTGGTGGGCTCCTACTTCTATGACAAAAAATCATGACAGAAAATGGGCTTTTCGTCCTGGGCGGGCTGGGGACGCACCTGCATGATAGTCTTTGGGCCGTCCATGACGGAAAAATTTGTGGTAGAAGTGAGGGCGATGAAAATTTCAGGGAGTTCCCGGTTACGGTGGGTGGTTGGGGCCGAGCGATGCACGGAGGTTTGCGCATTTCTCTCGTACACATACGCGCGTGTGTGCGAGGCATTGGGCTCTAACTGAACCCGAGCGATTGCACTAGCTACGTTACTGAACCCGAGCGATCGATCCCTGGCTGTTAACTGAACCCGAGCGATTCCTTTGCTACCGCTGCTAACTGAACCCGAGTGATCGATCGCTGCTGCTGCTGCTGCTTGCTGAAGCCGATCGAACCTGCTGCCTCTTGATGAATAGTGAACATGGGGGTTGGTTGAACGAGTCGAGACGTACGTGGTTTGGGGTTGGATGAACAGTTCCCGGTGGGGGTTGGATGAACAGGACCCTATGGTAGTAGAGGCTGTTGCCACTGGATGAACAGGACCCCGATCGAGAGGAGGCCGCCACACACCCGAGCCAGTTGGGGGTGGATGAACAGGACCCCGTGGAGGGCTGGTTGAACAGGACCCCATGGAGGGCTGGTTGAACAGGACCCCATGGAGAGGGCTGGTTGAACAGTAGCCGGCGAAGGCTGGATGAACAGGACCCCGTGGTGAACAGTAGCTGCTGGAGGCTGGAGGAAGTCGACAATGGATAAACAGTAGCAGGTGGAGGCTGGAGGAAGTCGACGGTGGATGAATAGTAGCCCGTGGAGTCACGTTTTGCGGTACGCCACACCCCTCCCGTTGAACAGGACCCTGTTTCGACCGTAGGCGCTCCAACACAAGTCCGTTTCTTCCGTTTTGCGGTACGCCACACCCCTCCCGATCAACAGAACCCCGTTTTGACCGTATGCACTCGAACACAAGTCCGTTTCCTCCGTTTTGCGGTACGCCAGACCCTTCCAGATGAACAGGACCCCGTTTTGACCGTACGCGATCGAACAGAAGGCCGTTTTCCTCCGTTTTGTGGTACGGCAGACCCTGTTCCGGCTGTTCCGTCCAAGCCAGTTGGCTCCTGTTGAACACGACCCATTCCGACCCAGTCTGTTGCCTCCCGATGAACAGGACGTTGTTTCTCCGTTCCGACCCAGCCGGTTGGCTGCCGATGAACAGGACGCCATTGCTGCGGTCCGTTGCCTCTCCATGTACACGAGCCCTAGTCGTACAAATGCGCGAGTAGGCATTCAAGACCCCGCCCGTATGTACAAACGTGGCCGTATTTTTTGGCATCTGGCTGTACGTACGTGTACACGGTTTTGACTGGACTGCCTGAACTGCTATGTTGGGGGCTCTACTACTACACGTGCCGCTGCTTGCTCGGCCATAGTTCATCATTGCAGAGAGACCAATCGACCAGTATGTACGTACACGTTCGCGACCAGAATGACAATGCTACCTACGCTTTGACCAGGTGGGTCCCGACTGTCAGGGAGGATAAGGAGGCACTTCCTTGTGTGCGAAGTTATTGATGGTGGGTCCCAGCGGTTAGGGGGGAGAATCATTTTTTTTGCCCGTAATATTGACGCACTTCCTTGCGTGCGAAGATGTAGCTGGTAGGTCCCAGCTGTCAGGGGGAAACGTTTTTTTTCGCAAAATATAGAGTCCCTTCTGGTGGGTCCCTGCTGTCAGGTGGAGGAATAATTATTTTACGCGTAATAAGGAGGCACTTCCTTGCTGCGGCCGTGGACCCAGCTGTCAGCTTCTCCATGTACAGTCCTCTTCTGATGGAAGTCAATCCTTGACCACGTTGACCACGCCGCGCCGAGAGCACCAAGGCGGTGGACGACGGCGAGGCCTAGGAAGGGGACGACGCAGAGCCGAGGAAGACGCGGCAGTGGATGCCTACGCGGAGAGCAGTACGAGGGTTGACTGGTTTGGCTGCGGTGTGAGGTTGCGGTCGCCGCAGAATAACACGTGTTGTGGGTGAGTAGAGGGATGGCCTGGCCAGTGGTGGGAGTAGGGTGGGGCGGTGAGGCCTGCGCGGCAGCACAGCCGACCACTGGAGGTAGGAGCAGGCAGTCTCGCCGGCGCTGGTTTCGGCGGCTAGTGCAAGAAGATCAGCGATTGAAGAAGCAGTAGGATCGTTCAATTAAAATCCAACGGTCACTGCTGCTAGAATCATTTGTTGACTAAGTTGACAAAGCCCTGCGTACGCATCAACTTAGTAGGCCCATAGGTTAGCCTCCTAACCGGTGCGCCCAGATGTTAGTGGGAGGAATCATTTTTTTTGCGTAATATGGAGGCAGTTGCTTGCGTGTGGCCATGGACCATGGGGGTCCTTACTGTCAGCCTCTCCACGTACATCCCTATTCCGATGGCTGTCATTTGTTAAATGTTGAGCACGCCGCGCCTAGAGCACCAACGCGGTGGACGACGGTGAGGCCTAGGAATGGAACGACCCTGAGCCGGCGAAGACACAACAGTCGATGCCCACGCTGAGGAGAGTATGACGGTTGACTGGTTCGGCTACGGCGTGAGGCTGCCATCATCGGAGAATAACAGGAGGTGCGGGTGGGTAGAGGGATGGCCAGGCCAGCGGAGGGAGTAGGGTGGGCCGGTGAAGCCTGCGCGGCATCATAGCCGGCCACAAGAGGAGGGAGCAGGCAGTCCCGCCGGCACTGGTTTAGGCGGGTGGAGCAGGAAGATCAGAGATTGAAGAAGCACGTCGACCGTTGGATGGACATCCAACAGTCACTGCTGCTAGAATCGTGTGTTGACTGACAAAGCCTTGCGTAAACAAGTCAGCCACGAAATCTGTGGCGTGTACAGCCCATTTGCTAATTCATATGGAATTTATTGCAGCCCATACTCAATTTATAGAATTGCTGCCCATTTTCTGGTCAATGCCAGGGTTAAAATTTTGAACTAAAAAATATGCGAAATTTTAAAAATTCGCATATTTTTGCTGGGGAACAAAATATTCTTAATCCAAAAATTAGTAGCCATATTAAAACAAATTTAGAAATAAAGTAGTACTATGTTATGTTAAAATCCAATGAAATATAAAATATCAGTGAAGAACAAAAACAAAAGATGAAACTAATTGCCCATTTGCTATATTTTTTTTGGAATTTGCAACCCCTTTCATATTACTTTTAAGATTTACTGCCCGTACTTTTTGGCCAGGCCGGAATGCATCCCTCCTCGTCTTGAAAGATTTGCAGCCCAGTAAGTCGGAGAAAACAAATAGGCCTAGCTTGGGTATTCTTCAAAAAGAAATAGTGGGCTACCTATTTTCCCAAAGAAAAAACTGCTGGGCTGGTCATGTTGTTAGACGGGCCACAGAGACCGCACAACCCATTTTATAGTCTGCTCCTCTGAACAAATACTCAAAAAAAATGTTGTGCAATTTTGTCGTTAATTGACTATACGTTGACAATGATGTGGGTCCCAGATATCAGCAGGGTGGATTCGAGTAAAAAAATGAGGGGTGCATCTGAGTAGTAAAGAGGCACTTGCTTGTGTTCGGGAGTGGACCTGGTGGGTCCGTACTGTCATACTCATAACTATAGTCCTCTCTCGATTCACTATGTTGACAGGGCCGGACGGCGGCGCCGCTACGATTGCACCAAGGCGGAGGACGACGGCGAGGCCTCGGACGGGAATGAACAGGAGCCGGGGAACATGCGGCAGTATGGCCGTAGGCGGAGGGGAGTATGAGGATTCACTGGTTCTGGTGCGGGGTAGGCTGCCGTCGCCGGAGAAGAATAGGATGTCGTGGGGTGTAAAGGGATGGCTTTGGCCAGCATTTCAGGGTACGACAGGGCGGCGATGCGTGCACGGCAGCGCAACCAGCCATAGAAGGTGGGTATAGGCGCTCCCGCCGGTGCAGGTTTGGTTTTGGCGGCTGGACCGGTCAGACCGAAAAACTCATTATGCTGGATTATAAGAATTAATTTTATATGGCTAAAACTTATTGTAAAATGCCGCGGAGCACCTTTTTCTTCTTGAGGTTTTTTTTAGACAATTTTCTTCTTGAGGTGTGAAGCCGAGCACATTCAGAAGCCCTGGGATAAAGTGGTGTCGCCAATGTGTTGGGCTGGGTTGGTCATTCTTATCAAAAAATAATAATGGACCGGAACTATTTACGACGTTGGCTACGTTTGCATGGGTCCGCTGGTTGCAGGAAGAAAATGGTGGGAGAAAAAAGACTGGTCGCTATCTTTGCCTAAGAATAATATCGACTGAATGTAACGACACTCTCATAGGAAATAACATCCTCCTGTTAAAATTTGACTTTTCAAATCGTAAATTTAAAGAACTGGTGCATGAGCATTTAGCTTTATTTATTTATTTACTTATTTATGATTAGGGGACCATGAGCATGTACCTGGGCCGGATTCATGTGAGAGCCTCCCTTCTAGTTAATTATGGGCTCCTCTATTGGGCCTTCATCACTGGGCTGCATGTTATCGACAAGTGGAAAATGTGTTTCGTACCAAAAATAGTATGCGCTATGTACGGGGCACTAAAGGATTGGACCATGCAATGACTTCCAAAACATTGTGTTTGTCGTTCTATCAACACATTTATTCAACCAACAGACAAAATATACTACTGATTGTACATTGAAAATAGCAGCAGCAGTAACCAGGGCTGGGGGTGCAACAGAAGCAGTAAGCAGGCCAGAAGAGTAAAGACGCAGCTCACTCTTCCAAACGAAACATCAGCCATCATTACAAAAGGGCTACCAAAAAAGAACAAGTGTATGCATCAAACTAAATAAGGATCCTACTACACCAAGTGTACGCATCTAACTAACTGGCTCAGTTAGACGTTACTATTTATTAAGCTATGGAGATTGGCTGACGGCTTGAACCAGATGGATGCCTGACGGGGGAAACTCCAGCCAGCAGGTCAAAGTCTGATACTTGCGACCCTCTCTCCTACTTTGGGCTGCAGAGCGTGGCGGCACATATCAGGGTATGGTGCATGGAGAGACGCATGGTACGTTGTGTACACACAGTTTTGCCTGATGAACGAAACCGCGCTGCCATCATGATCCTTGCCGTCGGTTATCTCCTGGTTAATCGGATAATTTAGTCCGAGAAACAAAGAGCGTGTACCAAGGCTACTTACAAGCCTCCAGTCAAAAATTCCTGAAGGCCCAGAGAAGCTGGGATCCTACTCAAAGGCCTTGCAGTGACTGTGATTGTATTCCGCGAAACAACACGTCGGGTACGTGCGAACGGTCATCAATCGTTCGCCGTTGTCTGATCGAGCCAGGAACCACCTGCAACTGCCATGCCGCTTTTCTTTGAAAGGTTCTAGGATTAGGAAGGGTAGGGACACCAGGCGGCCTACAACATCATATCAAGTTGGAGTCAAATAAAAAAGGGCTTGTACTGTAGTCAATCTTAAGAACAGCATGTTATGAGCATGAATATTTTTTCAGTAAATGTTGACAATAATATAAGCAAGCCATCATGATATCATAGGAAAGTAACATACTGCTGTAACAGCCGTTTGTAGCGATGATTGGAGTAGGCCAGCAATACGTCCAGCCATAGAAGGAGTCCACAGCGTAAATGAAGCCCTTGTGTTCAATGGCATCAGAGAACCATGGAGGATGTATGATCCTGCGATGGACGTGCAGATTTATCCACTTACCGCAGTGACTTGCCAGATAGGCGAGACCGCGGTTGAAGAACGCAATTAGCCTGAAGTCTTTATAATTCGCAGATCTTGTGGGCACTTGGCAGATTACAACCTTGAGCAAATCAAACTTGGTATCATGTTGGCTACTGTAAGATTCTGAGTATTCTGGGCCGCGGTGCCAAAGCAGTGCAGTGTTAATCGAAGGAAGGGGGATCAATCGCCGGGTGTAGACCTCCACGAGCATCCAGCTGCCGCGACCGTCGATGAGCACCATCCAAGACGTGTTCATGCCAACCCAGTACATACCGTTAATGTAGTTGAGGGTGACGGGGATCGGATCGCAGTTGAGGGGGTTGATGCTCGCCACCCTACGATCGTTATGCTGCGTGACACGCCATTTTTGAAGATCAGGCGGCATCAGCAAGCAGGGAGCTAGCTTAAAAAGCTCTGGCCTAAGGGCTTTGAGTAAACGGTACAGCCCCGACGAGCACACGGCGAGCGGCATGGTACTGAGATTGTCCACACGCGAAACAATGAGCTTGATTACCTCTGTGGGGAGCGAATTCCAGCCACTCTTTCGGCGGACGCTGCTCGGTTCTGCCATTGTTAGTGCTTGGGTTTCGAAAGAGGGGGGAGGCGCGAATATGTGCTGCGGGAAGTGGACAGGTGATGATGACAATGTAGCAGCAGCACGCCGCTTGACTTACGAGACACATCCCAGCAGCGTAGGGTCATATCGATGCAAGACAACTTGCTTGAGTGATCACAGTACTAGTACAATAAACTACAGTACCTACTACTATGCCCTAGTTTGCATATAGTGGAGTAGGACTCTGCTCTACTACTAGCACCGGAGGAGTAGTATATTGTAAAATAGTTAGAAACTTCAATGTCCGAGCGTGGAACGACTACGAACCGCCATCGGTGCTAACTCCAATCCCCAGCAAACGTTCGCTGGGAGACATGGCAGTTGCAAACGCCCGCGACGCAGTTACAGTACGTGTGTAAGGGTGGCGGTTTTGTCAAATACTATGGCTTAAAAACAGGCCACCGTCGGATGGAAATCTGACGGTTATGTGGGATTCGCCAGGATTGGGCTCGTGGCGAACAATCGCCAGATATCATTACTAAAAAAAAGGTTAAAACACCCGGGGCTATAACTTGCACCGGCTGACCAATAACAATGATACTAACATAGTTGTAAAATGGTCAAAGGACGTGTCTACGTGGTGTTTGGAATTATATGCAAACTAGCAAGATGCCCGTGCATTGCACGGAACATCAAGATGCATTTTTTTACAAAACACCTGTTGTGATTGACCCATGCAGGAGTAATCCAATGTGTAAAAACTAATGATATCTCGAGAATTTCATCGAAAAAATGGTATCTCGAGAATTTCATCGAAAAAATGATATCTCGAGAAAATGAGAGATAAGGTGAGGAGGAGTGGGGCGTGGTGGTGACTGGTGGTCGGACTGGGCGGACGCATGGGGATGGACGGCGCCGGCAGCGTCCACCATGCCAGATTGATCCAGAGACTTCCTTTTTTAATTGCTCAACAATGAGGTTGTGGGAGATAAGGATTAACGAGGGAAGGCCTTATCTGCAAACATGGAGAGAGGTGCGGGTATCTTTTTGCAAAATTGCCATAGTTTGCTTTCTATCCGTCAGATATAGATCGGACGGTCTATATTCCAAGATGGCAGGCACACCGTCATCACCAACTCGGTTTTTTTATAAGTGAAAGTAGAGAAGTAGAGAAAGTAGAGAGTAGAGAAATGGAGGGAGTACTAGTAAGGACACCATCTACTGCTTCGTGTGCTACTCCTGTGCTCCATTCGGCAGGGACAACGTCCCCTACAACCACTCCCATTTCATGGACGGCCTGGTCGATGCCTGCAAGGTGCCCTGGACTACAAGAGTTTTGGCTGCGAGAGGTACGTCGACCAGCACTCGCTGGCGGAGCATAGTTCTAGATGCGCGCACGCGCCCTGCTACTGCTATGAGTGCACACCGCCGTTTGAGGGCTCGCCGGCGAGCCTCGTGCATCACCTCACGGCACCGTCCGTCAATCACTACTGGCCCGCGGCGGTGAACATCAAGTACGAGACGTGCTAGCCATTCGCCGTGCCGGAGTCGCTAGAGGATCACCGCCGCCTGCTAGTCGTGGAGGAGGACGGCAGTGTCTTCCTCTTGGCCGTGGGCACCGGCAAGGCCCGCGCAGGCCGCCGCCCCGTCTCTGTAGTGTGCGTCAGGGGCAACGCCGCTGACGCTGACACGAGGCCGCTATACCGGTACGTGCTCACTGTTACTACCCCTCCGAAGTACGAGGGCGCCCACGCCGCCTCCATCACGCTGAATGGGACTGTGCCGAGCTGCTTCGTTCCCGGCAATGTGGACATGGAAGACGCCTGGTATGATTTTCACCCCAAGATGATGCACGGGGACTCAAAGGAGGTTCACCTAGTCATATGCATTACCAAGTCAACTGGTCATCATTAGTCTTCACTCTATGTAAGCCGCTATCTAAGCATGTGGAGACTTCTTATTTATATAGTATAGAACCTTCCATGCATGATCTTGCTCTATTAGAGTATCGCACTTGAATAAAAGTGTATCCATTTATGGTTTAATCTAGAATCTTCCATGTATGCTTTTGCTCCATTAGAGTTCTCGCTTGCCATTTACGAGATTAATTGTGAATTTTTACTACAGTAACGGTGAAAGACTTAAGATGAACCATTTCTTACATCTCCTCTGCCCCCTTCCAAGTCATCCTGATAAACAAAATCGATACTCAAAAAATAATTCTTAAAGATCATTTCTTGCAAAGGACAATAAGTGTTATTTCTTCAAAAGTTTTGGAAGCAGGTTGAACACTTGAACGCTTTTGTTTGCAAAAGATACTTTTTTTATCTATTTAGCCTACATTTACTATTCACCCAGATGCTTGTGAGCTCTAGAGAAGAAATAATATCCTTAGAAACCTATCGATACTCGTTACACATGAGATGACCCCCACATACTTTGTCAAAATAAACAACTCCCCGATCAATGCATTTCACTGTTTCGTGCAACGCATGGGCACCTTACTATATATAGTACGACCATAAATTTAAATAACATTATATATAGTATGATAAATTCTCATGCATGTCACCAAAAATTATATCATTGAAAACTATGTTCAAATACGAATCCAACGATATAGTTTTTGTTGACATGCACTAACATTTTGTCAGTTAAATCTTCAGTCAAATTACATGGGGGACTAATAAACCACGACAGAGGTAGTACTAGTGTAGAGGGCGGCGCTACACGGGAGTCTCACCTCGCTCGTGGCGTGGCAGTAAAGCCGTCATATCACAGAACCCCACCACTCCCAGTAATAAGTGGTCTGGTAAAATTAACGGACAAGCAACCATCACATCCCTCTGTCTTTTTTGCATTTCATCTCTCTGCATTTACTTTGTCCGATTCATCTCGCACACTGGATCCCTAGCTACTACTCCTAGGGCCAGTTCTTTTGGCGGCTTAAAAAATAAGCCGTCTCTTCCCCAACTTTTCCCATAAGGCGCCTCACTCATTCATTTGGGCTTCTAAACTACTACCTCTGTCCTGGTTTATTAGTCACCATTGTAATTTGTGCTAAATGTTTACCAAAGATTTAACTGATAAAATGTTAGTGCATGTCAACAAAAGTTATATTATTGGATTCGTATTTGAACATAGTTTCCAATGATATAATTTTTGGTGACATGAATAACATTTCATTAGTTAAATTTATGGTCAAAATTTGACACATATTACAATGGGGACCAATAAACCAGGACGGAGGTAGTAGTTATGGGATTGCTCCCTCCGTCCTTGAAAGAGTGTACTTCCAACTTTGTTGGAAAGTCAAACTTTTTTTGTTTGACCGTATTTATACAATACTAGAGCAACATTTATGGCATCAAATTAGAACCATTAGATTCATGATAAAATATATTTTCGTCATATACCTATTTGGTTTCACAAGCATTGATATATTTTTGCACAAACTCGGTCAAACTTTGAGATAGTTTGACCCTCCAACAAAGTTGGAAGTACACTCTTTCAAGGACGGAGGGAGTACTAATCTAGAAAACTGGTACTCCTAGTAGTAGTACTCAAGTTGGAATTCCAATTGCACGGCACAACTTGTTAGGCAAAAAATTCGATACAGGGTGTACGAAGCGGTTTGGGAATTTGCATGCCTTTCCGACCAGTGAGATACTCCGTACAAAGTGCGATAGAGAAATAACCACAGAGAAGGAAGCTAAAAGTAAACAATCAAACGAGCATTTTTGCATTTCTTTTGCATTGAATCGTTTCACAAGCTTGACTAGTGTTGTTTTACTACTTTTACAAAAACCGCATCGTAATGTTAAAATGTGCATTTGCACGTAGTAAGTAATAGTAGTAGCACAGTCTCCAAGCATATATAGAGAGAGACGTATAGTGCGATATATAGTTAAGTTTGTGCTATATGCACGTACTTACAAAATGCGTACGGATACACAAGGTTTCCAAACTTTTCCTTTTACATACTTAATTAAGGACGCTAATAATTCCCGAACGTTTGGGATTTATCATTTCCGTCCCAAAACTAATGAGATCTCCTTACGAAACTAAATCTCTACTCCTATAAAAGACTCAGTTGGTGATGATGGTGTGTCTGCCATCCGTCATTTCTGACCATTAGATCTGCATCTAATGGCTGTGAGGTAAGTTGTGGCATTTTTGCAACAACAGCCCACTTCTCTGCTCCAATTTGCAGAAAACCCCTTATTATCTTATAAGCAACCACATCCCTCCCTCACCTCATCAAAACAGCCTGAGAAATATATTTTGAGTGAAAAGTAATATATTTTTAGTGGTATATATGTATATCAAAACAAGAGTGTTTTCTTTCAATTTTGTGAACAAGTACTATTCTACTTTGGATCCGTTGCAACGCATGGGCACATTGCTAGTTTATTCCTAATAAAAGCCACGACACTCGCAGGAGCGCTTGCGGCGCGCCACGAGTGCCCTGGTGCGCGGTCGTTTCCCAGCGCGACGACACAACGCCTCTTCCTCAGCCTCGCAACTCGTGAGGTGCTGATTGGTGGCTTGCCGGCGGGCGAGCGCGACCTCACTGGTTTGGTGATCCGGCGCCAACAGGTACTCCTCCTCGCTGGAAGCGTGCACCCGGTCCACGTACCGCCAAGCGTAGATGAGGTGCTTGGGCCCGACTGCACTGAGGGCTTTGGCACAGGCGTCCTCCGCCACCTTCACGGCCCTCGCACGAGCCTTCTGCCAAAGAGCCAATTGTCTGACTCTCTCGGACGCGACATAGGCCTGCCAGGCAGCATGCCTCGCAGCACGCTTCTCTTCCTCGGCCTTCTTCTCCGCCTCTATTTTGGCGCGCTCTGCCGGAGGCAAAGCCTCCCACAAGGCGACCTCCATTTCTTTCCAAAGCTCCTCAAGGCTAGGGGGCTCGGCGGGCGACGCGACATTCTCCTCGTTGTGGGGAGCCAACGCGTTCTCCGACGCGCGTACTGGCAAGACTGGGAACACCAACGCGTCCACCTCGACGCGTCGCGGCGAGGAGCGGAACGCCGACGTGTCCTCCTCGACTAGTGGCGGCGAGGAACGGAATGGCGACGCGTGACCCTCCACGCGGGGCAGCGAGGGGCGTCTAGGGCTTGGGAGGGGCGATGCCATGGTGGTCGACATGAGAGGGAGGGGGATGAGATAGCGATGAATGTGAGCGTTCTTCCGAATGCCGTGGGAGGCGCAGTATTTATAGCGAGCAATGGCACACCTACGTAAGATATGTTGTGTGATTAACATAACAGCTAGGTGGGCATATTTGTTGGAGTAAATTACGGGGGAGGGAAGGGGTGGAAATATTGCTGGTCACAACGGATTGGACGAGCGCGGGGGGAGGAGAGTCATGCATGCAGATTTTTTTTCAGACGGGGTGGAGTGGTGGGACTGCCGGAGGGAGAAGGAGAGTCAAGCAGGCAGATTGTTTTCACACATGGAGAGGAAAAGATTTGTAGACGAACGGGCTTCCTGCAGGTATGGGGAACGGTGCATAATAAGTCATCTTACATGCAATGAACTGACCATTGCATGCCGGGCTAGGTATAGTCTCAAGTCATTAAAAACATACACGCCACACACATGTTCAGATTTCAAGGTGCACTAAATTAGTGCATGCGATGATTAAGGCTGGCCATAGTGGTGGTATCTTAGCTGGTATCATGCACACGGGAATAGCAAACATGCTGATGTGGCAAAGAATTAAAGAAGAGAGGGGGGTTAGAGTAACATAGGTAGATACCGTATCATGTTAAATACTAGCTACTTTGTGTCATGCATGGCACTATAAAGGTAGTTCCGTATCATACACTAGTATCATGCACATGATACTAGTATATGATACTTTCCACTATGAGTAGCCTAAAGAGAATATTGACTAATGCATGTAAAAATCTTTGTCATTTACTAGTGTTCATGCATGCATGCCATGCGATAATGCATTGATAAACACATTTTTTTGTGAAGAACGAGAGTATTAATTGAGTACTTTTGCAGACTACAAAAACTATTCCACCGCCTCTATCTTGGTAAGAGTAGGTGAAAATTTTGAATCGAGCCCTTCAAACTAGAAGGGAGGTAGTAGTACTCTAATAGCTAACCTTGTTGTGATGACTAGATAGGACATGGCACGCACCTGGACGGAGGAACTAGTCTGCATTGTGCATATAAGTTTTGTCTGAAGTCAATGTGCCTCTACTTTGACCAAACTTATAGAAAAATGTATCAACATTCACAATGTCAAATCAATATTTTTATACTCATTACGAAATGTAGTTTCATAAAATATATATTTGGTATTATAGATATTGATATTTTTAGTATAAATTTGGTCAAACTTTGCAAACTTTGATTTGACACAAATCTGGCGCGGAGTAAAAAGGACCAGAGGGAGTATCATGCATGCGGAGTAGGCAAAAAAAATTGCTCATTTATAGCCGTCCGAAGTCTCAAAGGGCGCGGCCGCGCGAGGGAGGCGAAGGTCGTGGGAGGCGCGACGGTTGACGGAATTAAGTGAAGTTACATGCACGCGCCGGCATGGCATGCGAACACGCAGAAGCTATACTGTCAAGCCTATGATGTGGGTCTAGTAGACATGACATCTAGTGGGTCCCGCATAGTACTCGAGAACTCTTTGGGGGCATGCAGCTGTTTATCCACCGGGCAAGCCACCACACCACGCTGTTCGCACACCCTACTCGTCCCCGTCTTCTACCTTACAACAGTTCGCTCCCAGTCGTCCTGTCCTTTCACATTACACCAGTTCCACTTCTCCTAACCCTCCTCCAAAATCCATGGCCTCCCAAATCTCCATGATCGGCGGTGAGTACAAGGTTAGAACCATCACCGGCGATGAGTTCATCGTCATCTACACCCGTAGATCCGCGACGGTGGAAGCATGCCTTGGTCGCTTCCTACACATGTTCAAAATTTCAAAGGATGAGTGGGTCGCTGGGCTAGATGTTGAGTACACCATAGTCCTGGAAAAGGAGAAGCTTCTAAAGGTGGCAGAGATGAAGAAGCCCGCCGTGATCTAGGTTTGCATACATAACGTGTGCTTGGTCTACCACATATGCCATGCTGACGTTAGGTGCCAGGATTTTGAGTTCTTCCTCAAGGACAAAAGAGTGAAATTCATTACTGTAGACTTTATGAACGATAGGAGAGTCCTGGATCGGATAGGCTTTGTTGTATGCTAGCCCTTCGATCTCCAGAAGGAAAGCCTGGTGTCCTCCTCTTAGCCTTCCATGCTGACCCTAGCAACAGCCATGATTGATCCTTCGTACGCTCAACTGAAGAAACCTCACCCGGAGTTTCATCATGCATGGGAGTCAAAGACAATAGATGAAGATCACATCATGTACGCAGCAACGGATGCCTACCTTTGTTTAAATATCTACAAGGGTTGGATGAAGAAGCAGAGCCCAGTGTCCAGTTCAAGCAAATAAGTGTCGGTGAAGAGGAAGAGGAAGAGGGACGAGGACGAAGTCGAGGACGTGGACTCGGACTCCGAGTAAGGTGGCAGTGCCGTTGCTCATGCTGGTTGTACTGCAGTGTCAAGTGGACTAGTTGCTTAGTTTTATTTCAGGGGTGTGTTGTGCTGAGCCCCCAGCAGAACTATGTTATGTTCTTTCTCGTTATTTGAACTCTTTAGTATGTACAGTAGTACTAGTATGTCTTACTACTGTTCTTCTTGTAGTTGGTACTACTACTCGTATCTTCGCATTCCTACTGTACTTAATATGTACTAGTAGTATAATTTGGGTCAGTCGATTTGTGAAAGAAGTTCAACGGAGCGAAGGAAGAAGACAACAGAGAAGCTACCCCAGTATTTATATTAGGGTGGCAGGGTGCCCATGATCTATCTTATGAGTGTTGGGTGTGGAATGCAGTTCGCCGAAAAAATGGATCGTGCCGGGGGTTAAGCGGATGGCGGGTGTGGGGGGGAGCATGGCGGTGGCAGGCGGTTCAGGGGAGGGCGGGGCGGCAGCGGCAGGCGGTTAGGCCTGTGGCGGGCTGCCGGCTCGATGCCTGAGAGAGAAGATGAACAGTGCATCATTTTCGGAGGTTGATGAAGCCCTTCTAGCCGTCCATGTTGCATCCAACGGCTCACAAGAGTCGACTGACCCAAATTGTTCCTTCAGATTGCAGGATCCACATGGCATTCAAGGTCTCGAAGGTAGATTCCACGTCCGCACCCAGTTTGCGGGCTCGATGCGGGCGCGACCGGCTTCCGCCGCGACAGCCACCATGTGCGCCTCCTCCGCGTGGGTGGAGACGACAATGAAACGCTAGCTCCTCCTCGCCGGCGTGCTGGAGCACGCGCTAGTCCTCCTCTTCGTACGCTGCGGGCATAGACGCTGCTCCACCTGCTCGCGTGCTTGGCAGCGCGGCGGCATCGCGAGGAGGGACTGCAGACGATGTGAGCGGGCGAGCCTTCGGCTTCATGGCACAGGGATGGCGGGGACACGGTGGTGATGGGCGAGAAATGGTTGGCTGGAGCAGGCGGGCGCTGGCATGCGCAACGGCGGTGGCGGCATATTGATGAGTGCGCGTATGGGAGCTTAGTTTAGTTTTATATAGGGTTGGTCAAACTTAAAATAACACCGTACTCGTTTACGTAAACATTAGACTGAGGCAGCGCTTATACTGCCACATTAGTTAGCACAACATCGATACAGAATCCTGTGCAAGCGCATGCACCACGGCCGCGCGGTCGATCGAACGGTGCGTCACCGTGTCGCGCTCGAAGGACATCCACCGAACCTTTTTGTGTGTGTGAAAACAATCCCCGAATATTACTCTACTTTTTTTTCCTGGAAAAGTTCTTGACGCTACAATATTTTCATATATTTGAATTTAGCTTTAGTTCGTGCTTATTTGGATTTGGACGTTTTAGGTGCGCCCTAGACATTTTTTTAATACTGATTCTGTGTGTGTGACTGAGAGAGAACGCGTGTATGTGTCCATATGTGTGTTGTGGCGGAAGGGCAATGTGGAGACGGTGTGCGTGTGATAGAGACATCGAGAGGTGTGAATGTGCAAATGATCATGCATTAGTGAGACATAGAGAGATGCCGATATGTTGTGTATACATGAGAGAATGGTCTTCTATTTGTACTTGTGTGTGTGCGAGAGAGAGAGAGAGAGAGAGGAGCATCCGTAACACAACAACCATTTCTCTTGATTCGTCTGTCGCTCGCACGATCGCATGTAACACATGCATCAACGCTCACATTTTGACACCCTCACCCGGCCCCTGCCCGCCTCAAGGCCCACACATCGCTCTCTATCTTGCACGCACAATCTCTTCATGAAAACCCTATTTAGCATGTAGCTTTCCGTCACATACACACACATTCTCTCCATAGGTTTGATTTCTCTCAATATCTCACACACACACACACACACACACCACACAAACTCCCCCCTCCCCCGAGCACACAATTCATCCCCATCCAAGGTTATATGGAGACCACTCTTGCTTGTGCTTCTCTGCACCCCAGCATGCACACCACCTCAATCTTCAAAGAGGGCATCGAGGAGATCGAAGACGATGACCACACTGCACTAGAGAATGCGGGGCCATTTGGAAGCAGGATGATGTGACGACAGCTAACTGACTCCTCCCCCCCTCTCTCTCCCGCACAAAATTATCAATCCTTCAACCCACGAGATCCTTCCCCTCTCGTCCATGTTTTTCCAGCTCTCTCATCAAACCCGTTGTCTCTTCTCCTTCCACATGTACAAAATCCGGATGCACACGCATCTCACGTATATTACATGTCTCCATCTTTCTCACAGACCTAACTTCTTCCTCTCTCTCTCTCTCTCTCTCTCGTGAGGTTTGTCTCCTACTCTCTCGCCCACATACATACAATCGTTCCCACCCTATTTGCTCCATCTTCACAAGCTCTCTCTACATGTTTCATTCACACATTGGGATGTGTTCAAAATGTTGCTTTATAATGGATCATGTAGAGTTATGGTTGGTTTTGTTGCATCCTATACAAAGTAATAACTATGAAATGCATTTAGATTTTCATTTGATTGGGATTATGTGAGTTTGGGCATATTGTGAAGTACTATAGACCTGGTATACATCTTGGAATTCAACAATGATTCTAACTATTGAATTGTATAAACCATTACATTCGAAGTCAGTAGCTTAATATATTTATTTCACGATTACAACAAATGATTAATTTCACTACAAACTAAGAAAACAAATGTGTACTCCCTCTGTTTTTCCGTGTATTAGCATTCGTCAAAGTCAAGTTTTGTAAACTCTCACAAAGTTTATAACAAAAAATATTAACATATACAATAACAAATAAATACCATTAGATTCATTATTGAATGTACTTTCACATCATACATATTTGTTATGGTAAATGTTTATATTTTTCCATAAACTTGGTCAAACTTTAGGAAGTTTGACTTCGGTCAAACCTAATATGCAGAGTTAATAAAAATGGAGGGAGTACTAGTAGTTACTAGTACTACTCGCTAGTTGCTTAGCCCAATCACCCAACACGCCAGACGGGGAGTTCGGTGTTACAAAATTTTGAGGTCGACGGGAAAATCTCCCGTGACCCTGATTCGAGCAGTGCGAAGTTACCATCATACCCTTCGGAACAGGCCTACGGATGCTGGTGGGTAGGGGGCTATTTTGGTAACTTCAGGTTCACCCTACCCAGCCAACCCCACCCGGCACCCAGAGTAGTACACCTGAATACTCCCATTTTCTATCCCCACCGCAAAATAGACTTCTCCACGGCACCGCAGCCTTTGTGCTCCTCCCCTTCTACATCGGCGCGCTCGTCCACCGCAGCGCATCTGCCTCATCGACGACGTCATATGCCGCACTGGAGCCGGTCCACCGTCGTCGTCGTACACGGAGCCTCTTCCCCGGCACTGTCTTCCACAGTCTCGGATCTGCTTCCCGGAAGCCGACGCCAAGCGCAGAACCACCACCATCGTGGACAATGAACTGACTCCCATTGCCGACCATAATGCACAGACGCCCCCGCGACAATCGTACTCCTCCTCGATTGGTAATGTGTAGAATCTCTTAGGAGTACATGTGCAGTTCCAATTTTGTTCATACCTACCCTTCAAATTTCCTGGTTGCTATTGTTCCGGTAAAAGTAATTGGTTATAGCTTGCATTGTCCAACAGAATATCACCTTGTAATTGTGTATCGCTCCTGTATTGCGTTGTGCTTGGGTAGGTTCTTCATCTGCAACCAGTAGTATGGCAAATGATGGAAAGTTTTTTAGAACTAGCAAGATGCCCATGCGTTGCACGGAACATCAAGATGCATTTGTATGAGTAGTTTATCTTGTGGGAGAAAAGGATGAACGAGGGAAGGCCTTATTTGCAAATGTGGAGAGGGGTGTGGGTATCTTTTTGCAAAATTGCCATAGTTTCCTTCCTATCCGTCGGATATAAATCGGACGGCCTATATTGCAGGATGGCAGGCACACCATCATCACCAACTCTGTTTTTTATAAGAGTAGAGATAAATATAAATATAAAATAAATATATAATATATATATATATATATAATATAAGAGTAGAGAAGAGAGTAGAGATAGCAGGGACGTCGGGAAAAGATCGCGCGCGCGGCAAAACTATGAATGCGAACATGCAGAGGAGCAATGAAGACCAAACACGGGATATTGGGGACATCTTCAAGGAACGTGGCAAGTTAAAGAGGAGCTACACCGAACCTGTAAAATGAGCTTTGGTAAGTAACACCCTTTCAATTACTTTCGTTTAGCCTCGTGTTCTTCAATGTGCATATGTTGTAGTTTCTATTTCTCTTAGCTTCGTGTTCGATGTGTAATAAGAAGAGTCTTAATCATCCTAATGCTTTCATTTTTAGCTTGATTTAGGAAGTGGATGTTCTCACCTTGGAGTCTGTTTTTATATTTGTCCTTTTGAATTCACTTCTTCGAGTCCTATTTATCTGGCTTCTACTTAATGGATCTGGGTCTCTGATTATTGATCTAAAAAAGAAGTAACTTCATGTCAGGATGCAGTTCCTGCGAGGAGGGAAGTATGGTCAACCTCGAGATCATGTTTCCAAAATGAGGCTGGATTACACACAAGGTGCCCGTTCCCTAATGATGCTGGATTAGACACAAGGTGCAAATTCCCAGATGATGCTGGATTACACACAAGCCAGGTGGAGTTGTCAACTGTTCATGTCCTCGTGGCTCTAGTAAAGGCTGAAAGAAAGCGTGCAGCAGCCATTGAGAATGTAGCTGAGTTCCTGAAGAAGCGAAAAGAGCAATTAGATGCTCTCATCACCCAAGCCAATGAAGAGATGGAAGAAGCCAGAAAGAAGCTAGCAGAGGCAGAGCAGGCTAGGCGTCTCCTGCTATCTAAAACTATTGTCAATACAAATTTTCCTTCATAATAGCTAGGTTCAAATGTTTATCCAGTCAGCATGCCTGTTGTGATGTCCGTGCATCTATTGATGTGGCACAAAATAATTTTTTTTCAGGTCATGTAATAACAGCCATTACTTTCCAAACAATAACAGATGAACCATTGGCCATGGTATAGTTCACATGCAAGCCCAACATTCCAAGTTCAACTTCCACATCAAACTCATGTTCACAGATATCTGCACATTCATAGATAATGTCCACAACCATGATTCACTTCAAAGCCAAAAAAATGTGAGGAGAGTTATAAATAAAAAAAATCTCTAGTTCCTACTACCAGTGCGAGCACAACAAGTTAAGACCATATGTAATTAATTATATTTTGGACATTTTTTGACTAAACGCGAATAACTTCTGGAAGCAGGTATAATTTCTAATGCCGGCCGCGGCTGGGGTCCATGATGTTTTGAGCCAAACCGGGCAACACACTGGGTGTCTATGCCGGCGACGCGGTGGTCGTAGCATTCATGGGTTCGGAGTAGCGGCGGCTCCCGTGGTCTACTATTCCTCGGTGTCGGCGGTGGCCGCGGACGTGTTGGCCACCTCCGCTAGCATGCCGCGGTTCCGCCAATGTTTGCGTCGGATGGCGCGGCCAACCAAGGTGCACTGGACGCCGTGGTCCCCCGTGTGCCGGCGTGCAACAACTGGCCACTCCTCTGCGAGCAGGCTTGGAGCGTCGAGTTGATGCACCAGGGGCCAGCTTGGAGCGGCGGCTTGCTCCTCCGCTTGCCCGCCTGCAGCCTCGCCCATGGTACTGACGGCCTGGGGCGGGGAGGGAGGTGGGGCAGCGAGTTGCCTGGCTCGTCGGGGCACCCAGTCGGCTTTTATGCCGGAGAACTCGTCTTCCTGCTCACCGGATGCTATGGAGAGTGTGGAGAAAATGGTGCAAGGAGGATATGGGGAGCGGCGGTGTGGTGCGGTTCTTGCCAGGCGTCTGGCCTCGTTTAAATAGTGGGCGGACGAGAGGAGCCAACCGACGTTGTTTTCTAAAATGCCGGCCGGCTCACGGAAGGACGTGTTGCCGGCACACGCGCGGATTCAATGGAGGCAGGCGGGGCAGTCTGAAGCCGGTTGCATGCGGCAAGGAGGCGTGTTCAGCCTGGCCTGCAGCAAGTGGGGCCCTCTTGGGCGGCGCGCCGGTTCAATGCCTGTGCTATGAGAGGTCACGTCCGTGTCAGAGCAATCACTCCCTCCGGTCCTTTTTTGTTTGGGTATAACAAAATCTCATTTTCCATTCACATTTTACAAGTAAAATTCGTGGACAAACTTTGTCCCAAAATACGATGGGGACTAGTAAACCAGGACGGAGGTAGTAGTTATGAATTCCATTTTCACTCCATACCAATCGTTCTAAAAACTAGTACTCCCTCCGTTTTTATTTACTCCACATATTAGCTTTGGTCAAAGTCAAGATTTGTAAACTTTGACAAAGTTTATAGACAAAAATATTGACATGTACAATAACAAATCAATACCATTAGATTCGTTATTCAATGTACTTTTGCATCATATATATTTGTTATGGTAAATATTTATATTCTTTTCTATAAACTTGGTCAAACTTTACGAAATTTGACTTCAGTCAACTCTAATATGCGGAGTAAATAAAAACGGAGGGAGTATAACGCGCCATTGAAAATCGGAACTCTTACCCCGCTAAAAAATGATATTTTAAACGTGGCTACTTGATCAGTGGCTACTGGCGAGCCACCGCCTCCAGGTTGTTCACCTGTGGTCCCGACCATCAACTCCTACGGATCAAATTATCACGCGAGCTGACTATTCCTACAAAGGTGTGCTCCACCACGTACCCGGTACTCGCGCATGCAGCAATCGTGCACCTAGGGTTTATTTGTTTATGGTGCCTTTAAGTAACTCTCATGTGTGTGAGACAACGAGAGACCGACTGCGTGTGTGCGCCTCTTCTCTTCGTATATGTACTCCACCGTTTGTTTGGTGTCCAAAAAATTATACAGTAATAACTAGCAATGTGCCAATGCTTTGCCACACGTTCAAAGTAGATTAATACATATTGACCGATTTGATAGAAAAGAGTCTAGTTTTGAAATACGTATACCACTAAAAATATGTTATGTTTCACTCAAAATATATTCCTTTGGTGGTTTTGATGAGATAAGGGAGGAATGTGGTTGGTTTCAAGATTCGGGAAGTGGTATATTGTTGCAAAAAGCCCATGTGTGTGTGTGTGGTGTGTGTGTGAGAGAGAGGGAGAGAGGAGGAGGATGGAGTGCGTGTGTGACAAAGACACAAAGAGTGTGTGTGCAAGAGGTATCACCATAAAATGAGGCGATAGTGTGTGCGTGCACGATCGAGAGGGCGTGTCTCAAGAAGGGACGAAAAATCTACATAGATACAAGGAGCGCGAGAGAGACATGTACGAGATAGTGGAAGCAAGAGTGTGCGGATGTATAAACCAATCTGGAGGCTGGTCGATCAATGTTTGTGAGAGAAGTACGAGTCGGGGTGCGAAAGCGAGAGTTTTGTGTGTGTGTGAGAGAGACGGTAGTCGGGAGGGGGAGTGGAAGCAGGAGTTGTGTGTGTGTGAGAGAGAGAGAACGGGGGGGAGAGTTTGTATAATCGGTAAACAAATGAATAATGTCAGTTTTATAACTGAGATGAAGACGGAAAGGAGACCCCAACAAATGTTGTGTGTGCGGGAGAGAGTAATTCTAGTGGTAGGAGTCATATCTAGAAAGATATAGGGTGCATGAGAGAACCCTAGAGAGAAAGTCAAAGTGAAAGACGAGTGAGAGTGTGTGTGTGGCGGTGAAAAAGAAAGCTTAGGTACCTAGTGATATCAAAGAACAATAGAGACGTGAGAGATAATGAAAACCGTGTAATGTATAATGATAGGGAGAGTGTGACACTTCTCAAGGGAGACATCGAGAGACCATGTTTGCGAAAATAGGAGAAACATGAAGTGAGCGTGTGGGTGAGCTGGAGAAAAGAGAGTGATAGCTACATGAAGGAGCACACGAGAGAGATGGGCGTGAAAGGAGATTCAAATATTTAGTTGCGTGTATAGAAAATGTCAACATAAAAGGGATTCAAATATTTGAATTCGAGATGATGATACATGTAATTCATACTCGAACCAAAATTGATCTATCAAACATGCATACTCATATGAATTCGCGCGCATCTATGTTATTTAATATCTAGATATTACTGATCCATACATTTGTGTAGAACACAATTTGGTTTAAAATTTTTGAATTCAACCTTATGATTTTGAGATCATTGTATTTGTAAATCATATTATATATATAAAGGAGCAGAATTCTTTGTTGTGCTTTTGAAAGTATATATAAAAAATGATGTATATAGAATTTTGTTCGAATAAAAAATAGATCATGCCCGAAAAAAAGAATACAAAATGGATTGGAATTGAGTTGGCACGGTAAACGTGCAAGCTTTTTCTCAAAAATTTGAACGAAGCGGCCAAACTCGCAGTAACCGCCCGAAACCAAAATATGGGAGATGGAAATTACTGCATGTCCCTGACATGCAACACAAGTCGGCTCGATTTCAATAGGTCTTGATAGGGGTAGGTTTGTAATTTCACTCAAACGTGACATAACCGCCTCTCACCCGGATTCATACACGGTGGGCGCCAAAACACAGTGTGTCCTCGGCCGAAATCGCCTCTCACCTGGATTCATACACGGTGGGCGCCAAAACAAGATCTCCTCGGCTGAAATCTCCGTCGGCAAATATTCGGTGTATGCGAGATTACCGTCCTATCCCCAGCAGCCCAATATTCCTGTGATGTTTGAAATTTTAAATGGGGGATAAGTTGGTAACCTTCCCCGCATTTGAGACAAGCGTGTCCCAAAGACACGGTTCCCCCTACCTCTCTCCATCCATTTCCCCATTCGTACTCCGTGTGCGCCAAAACACCCTCTCCACCTCAGCCTCCTCCGTCTGCCGCCCCATCCACCACCGTCCTCCTCCACCATGCCGGAGCTGATACCCCGACGCTATCGTCCATTACAAGAGATCGACCTCTCTCATCCACGGCTTTGAACCAGGATCCTTGCATCCCGTCCTCTCGCTTCATCCCCGCCGTCGTCCACCTTACCGGCGCCGCTCCTACGACCGTCTCGCCCACCGCGCGGGATATTTCCCCCGCTGCCACTGTCTACCCTCCTAGATCTGCTTCCATGCCGCCGACAGCCATCACTACCGCAACACCGTCAAATTCTCAGCAGATGCATACACGGCGCCGCACCAAAGGCGGTACTCTTTCATATCTGCTCAACTTATTTATCGCAGCAAGAAAATAGATCGCCACTGCTTTACTGTGATTTCTTGTCCATCACTTAGGATCTTACTTGTTAGTTGAAACCAAACATTGGTTGTGAAGTTGCCTTTGGCCGGTTTGCACCTTCAGATCCGCCATGGCACGCTCAACACTATACTCGCAATGCTTATGGTTTTCCCCTTTTATATTCCACACTAGTTAAATGACAGTAGACTAAATTTCAAAATTGGGTCAGTCGATTTTTGAGAGCTTGCCGGTGGGAAGGAAGGGGCTCGGGTGGGGACGGTGGTTGTGGGGGGCGGTGGCCTGGCGGTGGTGGGGCCTCGCCGAACGAAAAAAATTCGACGCGGGTGGGGGCGGGGGTGGGGGTGGCGGAGGAACACATCGGTGGGGGCGGTTCAGGGGAGGGCGGGGGGGGGGGGGGGGGTGTCGGGGCTGGTGGTTCGGCCGGCGGCCCGTGCGGTGTTCTGTAGGAGAACAATCAGAGACGAGGAAGAAGCAGGGTTAGGAGACGTCGGATCTTCATCCAACCGCCTGAAATGGTCGACTGACCCAAATGACGAAAGTCACGCGACTTGCATGCAGACATTCCTTTATATTCAGTACCATCATCGTAGCTGCTTAGCACTGCTCCTCAATCCATCAAGCTAAACAACGTGCCACTCATAATTCCAAACTTGTTGCTCAAATACGAATCTGATATGATGCTGATATTACTAAAACAGATAACATTTAATTGGTCATCTAATGTTCCTACTTTACTTTCGAAGAGCACATGCACCACATATAGAGAGACAGCAGGGAGTTGCATTCTTAATGCGCTCTGGTTCATCATGTGTGGGCACTGCGCAACAAACATTTTATTATCCAAAATCTGCTTGCTCTTCTTTAGCATGTTCCTCTTCTGTTCTTCTTTAATAAGTACTCTCTCCATTCCTAAATACAAGTCTTTGTATAGATTCCACCATGGACTACATATGGAGCAAAATGAGTGAATCTACACTCTAAAATGTATCTGTATACATCTGTATGTGATCCATAGTGGAAATCTCTACAAAGCCTTATATTTTGGAATGGAGGGAGTATAATAGTAGTACAGTATGTTCCTTATAGTGAAGAGGAGCAGGGACATTTGCAGTGTAGAGGTCTATTAGGTCGGTTGTGATGGACACTTTCAACTCTTCGGGCCTCTTTGATTCATAGGATTTTGTAAACATAGGAATAGGAATTGCAGTGGCCTGCCCACTTGAATCCTATAAGATTAGCAAGGAAATGCAGGGAGCTGTGTCACCTTTGAGAGTTACACTGATATTAACAGTACCGCACCTTCAGTTGAAGAGAGCTGGTATCCGAAGCCTTTCTAGCCGTACTTGTGATGCTTACGGTTTTCCCGTTATATCTACACTATGATCTGTGTAGCTGCTTTGTATCGCACTAGCAGCAGTCCACTCTTGAAGCTAAACAACACACCAATCATAAGTCCAAAGCTTACTTCTTCAAATACGAATTGTGATATGATACTGATATTAGTTAACAGACACACATTTAATTGGTCAGCTAATGCTCCCACTTGATTTTCCAAATGCATGTGGCCACATATAGAGAGACAACATGGAATTGCATTTCTTTGGGCGCAGTGATTCATCATGAGTGGGCAACCAACATTGTATTGAAAGAAGCAAAATCTCAAGAATATGCTTCCTCTTCTGTTCTTTAACATGTTCCTCTTTTGTTATTCTGTATTTAGTACGTATAGTATGTTCCTTGTCAGGAAGGGGAGCAGGGACATCTGCAGACAACAGCTGATAGAGTTGGCCTGTACATGATCGATAGGCTTTCAATTAGTAGCCGCAATACAGCATCGTATTTTCCAGCCAGTTCCACTTTCCCGATTTATATATGCTGGTTTTGGTGTACCCCTTTTATGTACACTACGATCTGCCTAGTTGCTGTGCGCTCTTGTTATCATGGTTTGGCAATAAACTCTCTATACAGTATATTATGAACCTATCATCTGCCAACTATCCTTACTTTTGGAGCCTATTTTTTTGTGTACTTGTGCCTGATTATATTAATGCATGGACCATATTACAGCACACATGGGCTCTCTCATTAGAATCCAGTGATAGCACACAAGGGTTTACAGGGAGCCCCTATATTAGAATATCCTCTGCATTACAAAGATAATCTCACTACTATTTATGTTTTCATGCTTCTCAGATATTGTACATAATCACAATGAATATGAGAATGCGCGCATCAGAAGAATATTATGGAACACTGCAATGACTAACAAAATTGGCACCAAGGCATTGAGTTCCATTCTGGATGCAATGAAACTCATACGCTCCCCACCTGCAGATTCTTGTTCAGAATATGATCCTAATGACTATTCTGACCTCGAGGAGTCGAAGGCAGATGGCCTGTCCTATTCACCCATCAAGGTGCCTGTTCTAATTTGGCAAGGTTTTATTGATTGCGCGTATCTTGCATAAGGTGTCTTGCATTTCTTCTACTTTGTTGCACCGCCATCTGCTTAGTTTACTCATCATATATGTCAAGATGCCATGCCCATCCATTATCAATACATATTCCATCTGTCATCATACCATGTTTTTCCACTCAAATGCTGTCCTTGTGCATCAGACATCAAAAAGGAAGAGGGTGATTGCCGAACCTGAAGGAGCACCAGCAAAGTCCTTGAAAAACGTGGTGGTGCCAGAGAAATCAGATAGCACCCCACTTATATTGGCTCTACAACCAGTGACACAAAACGTAGGGCCGACTCCAGCAGACTGTACCCATACTTCACTGGCCACACCACTAGCCCAACCACATAGGACCTGCACTCCAGCAAAAGGTATGCCAATTTCAGTTGCCATAGCACCAGCCGTACCACAGAAAAATCCCACTCCAGCAAAAAGTACAGCAAGTCCACCGGCCGAAGACCTATCCCAACTGCAAAGACGGCCAATTCCTATAGATTGGAACCCCATTCCAGTTATTCCCAGTTTAAAAGACAATGCTTTCAATATTGTTAGGGACTACGTGCATATATTCCCATCATGGGAAGATTATAGTGAAGACAAACACCATTTTCACATCTTCCTGTCCCACTTACATGTAAGTGCTATTATTCATGGTGATTATTTTCCTGTTTTCTGCTGATTGAACACATCAATGATTTACATTACATTGTTGTAAGTAGGCGAGGGTCAATCTGGATAGTCATGACAAGCAAAGCTTGCTTGAGCTTTTCAAGGAAGCATTGCAGCAGTATCGGTGTTACCTGAGGAAATCACACTTTGATGGCAAGTCTATAAACGAACTTCCGGTGAAGTCTCATGTGCTAAATTTAGAAGACATTGAATGGAAAAACCTTGTTATGCACTAGTCTCGTTCCCAGGATGAGGTACTGTCTATGATATCACATGAAAATTTGAACTTCTACTTTTCCGCATGTGCCTTACGGATCTCTTTTGCAAGAAATCTGCTCGAAGAAGAATTCCTGTTTGAAAAGGACGACAGGATATCGCAAATATGCTGCCCGCTGCTTTGTTCTTGTTAGTACCTGTTGTCCTGTATCACCGTACTTGCATTCATACTTGGTTCATTATGTGACAACAGTATGCATGATAGCTTGCTTATTAATTGTTCACTCCAAATTATCAGATCTGTATTAATGGTTACATTAATGTAGAATATACCCAATGCCAATGAAAAAGTTTAGCTCTGCATTGTTCTTGTAAGTACCCGCTGTCCTTTATCAGTGTACTTATATTGACAGCTAGTTGTTCATGTACCATCACTCTGTAGCTTATTTTCCTTTGCCCTCCATTTTCTACACATCAGATCTATATTTACTCTTACCATAAGGTTGGATAACACCAATGGTACTGAAGAAGTTTAGCTTTGCATTGTTCTTGGCTGTACCTTTTGCCTATATCGCTGTACTTACATTTATAGCTACTTGGTTATGTAGCATCACTCTTCATCTTATCTTAAACATTCTCCATTTTTTCTTATATTATCCCATCTATATTTACTCTTAACAAAATGTATAATAAAGGCAATGCTTATGAAGAAGATTCTGTGGTAAACTTCTTGAATTGCCCCCCCCATCAGCATGGACAAGGGGTTTATAGAGCCGGTCTTCACCACTAATGTAAGTTTATCCTTCTCAAGCCTTCAAACTTTGTTGTGTATATTTGGTTAGGCATGACTGCAACATCTGTTTATTTTTGGTGTTTGCATCAAATTTCATGTTTAAAGTTTATTATGAAGTTCATAGACAAAACTTTGTCCTTCTCAATTTAAGTTTTTAGTTGTACAACCAAGTTCCTTCTTCATACCATGTAAATTAAACTATACAGAGCAAGCGATCTTCTTTTGCACTGCATGTATGCTTCTGTTCTTGATCCGTAATTCAGTGGTGTGGTGAAACTACCTACTACAGCACAATGTCATATTCTGCAATGTCTTAACTATGAACAATGTCATATCATTCTACTATTATTTAAACCGTCTCTTTATTTGCCAATCTGAAATGGGATAAATTGATAGCACACTAACCATTGATACTTATGAGTTCTTGATCTGTAATCCAGTGGTGTCGTGAACTTGCCAACTCCTTCACAATGTCATTTCCTGCCATGTCTTAACCTGAACAATACCATATTCTATTAATGCTATTTTAAACCATGTCTCTTTATTCGCCAATAAGAAATGTGATGAATTGTCAGCACTGATTCTTATATGTGCAAAACCTGTCATCTGTCTGCTTGTTTCTCTTTCAGAGTGAGGAGGATATAAGCGTCAAACAAGCGCAGTCTCAACAGCTTGCTCAGCTGCTTGCGCTGCAGCTCCCGAGCAGGGCTAACCTTTCTTGAACTCTATTGAAGTGCTGTCGGTTTTGTATATTATTTTGTTGGCATGTTTATTTGCACTGGTGGCGATCTTTGATGCCCAGTGTATGTAATCTACTATCCACTTGTGCTTTATTATCATAGTGGAGAACTTTGATGCCCAGTGGATGTAATATGCCATAATTTCTTTATTGTGTAGTCTAGTTTTTTTTCTTATTCACGATGCTGCAGTTATTTTACTGTATATATATCCTGTCTTCACTCCATGAAAAGTAAACCGGCCAAACCATAAAATTACGGTACATAATCGAGCCGTCATGCAAATCACTATATATGGGCCGCTTCATGGGCCCAGTCATCTTGGTCCTTTAACAGGCCTAAATGTAAACTGGCCCACTAGTAGTTTCGGGCTTTTAATAGGCCGAGTAAACCACCGGCCCTATTTTGGCAAGAAAATTTAAATGGCTTTTAGTAGGCTGAAAAGTAGGTTGGGCTTGAAACGTGCCGAACAGCTCATGGGCCTTCAGCAGGCCGAAATAGACCCCGGCCCAAGATTGTGCCAATCACATCACGGACCGTTAACAGGCTAAAATTGCCTCGGTCCTTGTTTGGCCCAATCAGATTATCGTCTATGAGCAGGCCAGATGCAAAGCGGGCCATAATTAGGCCCAACTATATGACGGGCTTTTAACAGGCCAAAATAAATATAGGGCCGAAATGTTAAACGGGCCTTTAACAGGCCGAAACTAATATCAGGCCATACTATTAAATGGGCCTTTAGCAAACAGAAATCCTAACCGGGCCTCAAGTGGGCCCAAAAGCACAGCGTCCAGTTGACGGGCCGAATCTGATATGGGCCATAATTTAGCCCAAAGAATGAAAGGCTCTTAAAGGGCCGGATCAGATATGGGCCGTACTATGGCCTAGAACGTGGTAGGCTATTAATGGGTCGGATCTCATATGGGCCCTTATTAGGCCCAGAACGTGGCAGACTGTTAATGGACCAGATCAAATATGGGCCGGTATTTGGCCCAAAACATGGCAGCTTGTTAACGGGCCGGCCCACTAGTGTCTTCAAAATCTTGTGGGCCTTTAGCTGGGCCGGCCCATTATGGTCTGCAAAATCTTATGGGCCTTTAGCTGGGCCGGCCCATTTAATCTTTATGGGCCACTTCTGGGCCGGTCCACGTGTCAACATATCATAGGCGCATCTCGCCCATTGGATGAGTGACATTTGTGCCAACGCGGAGCTGACACGTGGTTCTGTCGGCCAATGAGAATTTTACACGTGGAAAATCGCCATTGGTCGTGGCTGTTAGCGGGTTATCGGATCCAAAACCGGACCCGATAGCTTAACGGAGACCCGTTATGGTGGATGCCATGTGTCGGTTACCCTTGACGAAAGCACTTCTATGACGCGCGATTTATCATCATGGAAGTGGAAACTTCCGTGATGATAATTTTGGTAATGTCATGGAACACTTCTACGACAGCACAGGTATGTCTATCTTGATTCTGTCATAAAATCGTCATGGATGTACATGCATGACAGAAAACGTGACCTACTGTGACAAACACGTATCATCACGGAAATGTATTTTTTTGTAGTGAGAACCCAAGGCCTCGTGCTCCCATTTGGGTGGACCAGCGGCGTTCCGACAAAACCGATCTATTGCATGACACTCTCCCGGCCGCTCCGACAAACTCCCCTTTGGGCTAAGTCATGGGTGGCCCCGGATGCTCACTCTGGACATTTGCCTCCTTCGTGGCCGGCCACCGTCGTGGCAAAACAAAAACGGTCCCAAATGGGCACAATGGATCCATACAACTCGGGCACACAAGGTTATCGCCGCTTACTGGGCCAGGGTAGCACATGCACATAACCTTCCCTAGTTGGGGGAACCAGCGAGAGGCATGACAATAGACTGCATTAGGGCCTCCCCATCCAGGCAAGTGTGGTTGCACTGGTCAGCTCGATTCGATGGCACTATGACTCAGCCAACAGATTTATTCAAGTTCGATTAATGCCCGATTAAACTTGAATGCTGATGAGCTGAGTCATAACAATAAAATAGCATGATGAAAGGACAATGCATATGAGCATGATATCAACATGAGCATGGATGGGAAGCATAACTATTAAACAAATCAACAACAATAAATCTTATGCAAATTAGCCTAGCATAATGACGAGCATGAATATCACAAGTATTATACTACGTATGAACATAGCATGACCACTAGCATTAGAAAATAATTACTAGACTAGAGTAAAGCAATAACATTAGCAAGTAAACATTTAACTAACTAAATGCAAATGATCATGACGTAAGGATAAGCATGGATTCACGAGTGTATATATCACGTTCACGAAATATTAACATGCACAAAACAATTAAATATTCAAGTGGAAAACCAAGGCTACTGTAAGACCATCATGCAAGTGGCTGTCGTGGCTTGCCTGGGATGAAGGAACCACTGGGGAGAAGTGCGATGAACTCACGGAAAGATTCACCGGAGAAGTTTCCCTGTCGAAGGGGGCTAAATAAGGGCAAGGGCCAAATGGTCATCGCCATCGCCATTATTAGCACCATCGCCGTTGCCCTTGGGGGTGTCCACCATGTAAACATCATAGGTGGAGGTGGCTATCTATCGGCTGGTTATGGGAGGGGTATTATCAGCTTGGGCCATGGCTTCGACATCTTCGTCCATGTCTTCGACCTCCTTAGAGGCGTAGTCCAGCATGTCGGTTAAGTCTTCGACAGTGGCTACTGATATGTCTCCGTCGTATCTACATTTCCTAATGCTTTTGCTCTTGTTTTGGACTCTAATTTGCATGATTTGAATGAAACTAACCCGGACTGATGCTGTTTTCAGCAGAACTACCATGGTGTTGTTTTTGTGCAGAAATAAAGTTCTCGAAATGGAACGAAACTTTTTGGAGAATTATTTTACAATAAAAGAAAAATATTGGAGATAAAAACCACCGAAGGGGGCCCCTGGCTGGGCACAAGACACCAGGGTGCCCCCCGCGCCCTGGTGGGTTGTCCCCACCTCGTGGCCCTGCAGACCCTAATTCTGACGCTATTAAATCTTATTTTTGGAGAAAAAGATCAGGGAGAAAGTTTCATCGCGTTCAACGATACGGAGCCCCCGCCACATCCTGTTCTTCATCGGGAGGCCAGATCTGGAGCCCGTTCGGGGCTCCGGAGTGGGGAATCTTCAGTCTTCATCATCATCAACTCTCCTTCATCGCCAATTCCATGATGCTCCCAACCGGGAGTGAGTAATTCCTTCATAGGCTCGCTGGTCGGTGAGGAGTTGGATGAGATTCATCATGTAATCGAGTTAGTTTTGTTAGGGCTTGATCCCTAGTATCCACTATGTTCTGAGATTGATGTTGCTATGACTTTGCCATGCTTAATGCTTGTCACTAGGGCCCGAGTGCCATGATTTCAGATCTAAACCATTTATGTTTTCACCATTATATCTATGTTCTAGATCTGATCTTGCAAGTTATATGCACTTGCTACGTGTTATGATCCGTAAACCCCGGGTTGACAGTAATTGGGATACTTTCCGGTGATGACCGTAGTTTGAGGAGTTCATGTATTCACTATGTGTTAATGCTTTGTTCCGGTTCTCTATTAAAAGGAGGCCTTAATGTCCCTTAGTTTCCTTATGGACCCCGCTGCCACAGGAGGGTAGGACAAAAGATGTCATGCAAGTTCTTTTCATAAGCACGTATGACAATTTACGGAATACATGCCTACATTATATTTATGAACTAGAGCTAGTTTTGTATCGCCCTAGGTTATGACTGGTATATGATGAATATCATCCAACGAATTCACCGATCCAATGCCTACGAATTTTCCACATATTGTTCTTGCTAAGTTACTACTGCTGCTATTACTTTTACGCTTGCTACAAAATCATTGCTATCACTGTTACTGTTACTGCTACTGTTACCACTGCTATCAAAACAATCATATTACTATGCTACTGATCACCTTGCTGTAGATATTTAATCTCCAGGTGTGATTGAATTGACAACTCAACTGCTAATACTTGCAAATATTCTTTGGCTCCCCTTGTGTTGAATTTATAAATTTGGGTTGAATACTCTACCCTCGAAAACTGTTGCGATCCCCTATACTTGTGGGTTATCAAGACCTTTTTCTGGCGTCGTTGCTGGGGAGCATAGCTATATTTGTTGAGTCACTTGGGATTATTATCAACTTATCATTATGAAGAATCTGAAGGATACCAAAACCAAGATCGTTCCCTCTAAGACGAGGGGAGGTAAGGAACGGCCATCACACTCTGCAATTGATTCACCTTCTGTTTTGAGTAGACTTGCAACACCACCACATGCTATTAATCCTGATATGTCACAAGTTATTGATGATGCTACTTCTGCTATGAATGCTACTCGTGATAATGCTAGTACCTTGCCAAATGAAATCACTGAAACTGATGAAGTACTTGAAACTAAAAATCTTGAAACACCTGTTAGACCTAGCTCTCCTAGATATGAATTGACTAAGATACCTGAAGGTTATGTTATGGATGAGGAGACAGCTAGAGACTTTCTTGCTTGCAATGATAGGGATGATCTTAAGAAATTACTATGCAAACTGAAAGAAAAATCTTTGAATGCTAGAATGAAATGTGATCCTAAGTTTGCTACTTCACCTATCTTTGTTATCGATAAGGATTATGAATTCTCTGTCGACCCAGAGTTAATTACTTTGGTTGAATCTGATCCTTTCCATGGCTATGAAACTGAAACTGTTGTGGCACACCTTTCTAAATTAAATGGTATAGCCACCTTATTTACTCATGATGAGAAAATTTGCTACTATTATATTCTCAAATTATTTCCATTCTCATTAAAGGGTGATGCTAAGATATGGTACAATACTCTTGCTCCTGATTGTGTGCGTAGCCCCCAGGATATGATTTACTAGTTCTCTGAAAAATATTTTCCTGCTCATAAGAAACAAGCTGCCTTACAGGAAATATTTAACTTTGTGCAAATTGAAGAAGAGAGTCTCCCACAAGCTTGGGGGAGGCTTATCCAATTGCTTAATGCTTTGACTGATCATCTGCTTAAGAAAAATGAAATACTTGATATCTTCTATAATGGACTACCCGATGCTTATAGGGATTTCCTAGATAGTTGTGCTGGTTGTGTTTTCAGGGAACGAACTGTTGAACAAGCTAAGGAATTATTGAATAATATATTGAAAAATTATGATGATTGGACTCTGCCTGAATCACCTACTAAACCCACTCCGAAGAAGAGGGGTATCTTATATCTTAGTCCTGAAGATATGCAAGAGGCAAAGAAAAGTATGAAGGAAAAAGGTATTAAAGCTGAGGATGTTAAGAATTTACCACCTATTAAGGAAATACATAGACTTGACACACCACCTCCACAGGTGGTAGAGGTAACCTCTTTAATGAAATTTGATGAAAGTGACATCCCTTACAATAAACATCCTAGTCAATGCCTTTATGAATTTGATAACTACATGAGAAAACAAGATCACTTCAATGCCAATGTTATGAAACAATTGAAATATAATTATGATATGATTGCTCGCTTGAGTGACTTGTTATTTAGAATCTCCAATGATGTTAGAGGTGTAGGAAAACATGCCTCTATGGTTCAAACCCAGTTAGAACAAGTTGCTAAATCTCAAAAAGAATTGCTTGATGAAATGAATAATAATATGAATGATCATGCTATTAGAGTAGTGACTAGAGGAGGTAGAATGACTCAGGAACCACTTTATCCTGAGGGACACCCTAAAAGAATTGAACAAGACTATCAAAGAATTAATACCAATGCACCTAGTCCTTCTAAAAAGAAAAAGAAGAACAAAAATGATAGGACTTTGCATACCTCTAGTGAACCTGAGAAAGAAAAGCTATCTGAAGATAACAATCATGTTTCTATTTCTGATGCTGAAACTCAATCTGGTAATGAAAATCCACCTAGTGATAAGGAAAATGAAAATGATGATGTTCATGAAGATACTCAACCAGACAATAATAAACAACCAGATAATGATGTTGAAATAGAACCAGCTGTTGATCTTGATAACCCACAACCTAAAAATAAAAGATATGATAAAAGAGACTTTGTTGCTAGGAAACATGGAAGAGAAAGAGAACCATGGGTGTAGAAACCCATGCCCTTTCCACCTAAACCAACTAAGAAAAAAGATGATGAAGAATTTGAACGCTTTGCTGAAATGCTTAGGCCAGTCTTTTGCGCACTCGCTTGACTGATATTTTAAAGATGACCCCTCATGCAAAATACATGAAAGACATCATCACTAATAAAAGAAAGATACCTGAAGCTGAAATCTCCACCATGCTTGCTAATTATTCTTTTAAGGATGGAGTACCTAAAAAACTTGGAGATCCAGGAATACCAACTATACCTTGCTCCATCAAAAGAAACTATGTTAAAACTGCTTTGTGTGATTTAGGAGCTGGGGTTAGTGTTATGCCTTTCTCCTTATATAAAAGACTTGATTTCAATAAACTCACACCTACTGAAATATCTTTGCAAATGGCTGACAAATCAACCGCCATACCTATCGGTATTTGTGAGGACGTGCCCGTTGTTGTTACAAATGTTACTATCTTAACTGACTTTGTTATACTTGAGATGCCTGAGGACGACAACATGTCTATTATCCTTGGTAGACCCTTCTTGAATACTGCAGGGGCTGTTATTGATTGCAATAAGAGCAAGGTCACTTTTCATATCAATGGTAATGAGCATACGGTGCACTTTCCGAAGAAGCAATTCCAAGTGAATGGTATTAATGTTATTGAAAAATCTTCGACACTCACTATTGGAAGTTTTCAACTACCTCTACCTACTGCCAAAAAGAAATATGAAATGCTTATTGTTGGGGACATGCATATCCCCGTTGAGGTAACTTAGTGTTTTACAAAAGTTCTTCGGTTTCATGCTAATCGAAGGTGGTTGTTAATAAGACTTGATCAACCTTATTAACGGATCATTTTTGAGAGGTATGAAGTTGATGAATTTAGTAAGCACAACCTTCTGATCTCAACTTTTGTTTTCTGTTTTTCTTAGTTAAATAAAATAAAATGCCATGTTTTGTCTGTTTTCTGAATTTCCCATGCAATAAAAAATGACCCAAAAATAAAAGTTCTCAAAATGCCCTGAAAATTTAATACAATTTTTTTCCTGAATATTTCTGAATTTCTGGTGCAAATAACATCAGAGGGGGGGGTGCACCTGGTGACCACAAGACACCAGGGCGCGCCAGCAACCCCAGGCGCGCCCTGGTGGGTTGTGGTCCCCAAGTGGGTCCCCTCACTTACTTCTTTAGCCCATGTCATCTCCTACCTCCAGAAAAAAATCAACATAGCTCTCTCTCTCTCTCGTGTTCTTGCTCTCGAACCCGCGGATTTCGATCTCTTTGCTCGAAGCTCCATTTCTGAAACTGTTTTGGGGGATTGCTACTTGGTATGGGACTCCTCCATTGCTCCAATTAGTTTTTTCTTTAGTGGTTTATATTTTGAATAATTAGCTACTCTTGGTGCTGCTATAGATGAGCTTGCATGTTGAATTCTTAGAGTTCTAAGTAGTTTGAATGCTTAATATGGCCTCTATGCACCTTTATGAGTAGTTGCTATCAACCTTGTGAAGTTTGGTTGACAAAAATTTGTGGACTAAAATTTTCAGAATTTTATCATTAGGAATAAGATGAGTTTCTTCTAGAAGTTTGCCTCCAAGAAAAATGCTAAAGGAGTCATTGGGGAATCCTCGGACACTGACTTCAACACTCCGAGAAGAGCGGAGGTGCGGCCGTGCGAATGGCCGCATATTCCCTTCATGCAGGGGGCCGGGATCCATCAAGAGTTTGCCCAATTCATTGCTAATGCTAGGGTGATCAACTTCATCGCAGCTGAGTGTGATCAATACCACCTCCTTACAAATTCCTTTGTGCAAAATTTCCATTTTCCGAGTAGGAATAATCCTCCTGAAGTGCAGTTTAATTTATACTCTGAGACCCGTCAGATACCACTTACTGACTTTTGTGAGATATGCTTGATCCCTTCTGATAGGGGAATAAGAGAGCCTAGACCTACAGAGTTTGAGGACTTTTATCACACTCTGTCAGTGGGAGATGAGAGAGGCGTATCGAGTGTCACCGCCACTAGTTTGTAGTTTCCTTCTGTGCATTACTTTGCTCTATTCATTGCTAAGTGTTTAACTGCTAGAGAGAAGGTCGGTGCACTCGGTGCTCCTGACTTTGCCATTTTATGCCGTGCCCTACATAATGATCGCACTTCTAGTTTAGGGGCTATTATTGAATGTCGTCTGCACATTAACAGAAACAAGGGCAAATTCGTGGTGGTATTTATGCTACTCGCTTAGCGAATCACTTTAACATTTAGATACGCCAACATGATTATCCTTTGACCCGAGTCTATCTAGATCACCAGGCGATGGTGGCTCACCAGTCTACTGATAATGCCGACTCTCTTCATAATATTCTTTACAACCTGGTTTTCAGTGTGGATTCCCGTGATGTTATCCCGTTGCATGCACCTGCTTTGTTTGATTCTATTGCCAGGAAAGGATACAGGATCATGCCTGAGGACATTGTTGCTTACCGGAACAACCAGGCAGCTGCTGAGGAGGAACCTCAGGAGTGGGACGCTCAGGTACCCGCACCACAGCACTTCAACGTAGGACCGGATGGCTACTACGAGTGGTGATTACCAAGCTAGGCCAAAAGCCTAAGCTTGGGGGAGTACGTATTTCCACCGACATTATATTCATGTTCACACATTTCATTCCAGTTGTCGGTGTTCACACTTTTTCATTGTATTATCCAAGCTAGATTTATTTTTTCTCGCTTTCTTCTTATGTGTTTGAAAAACTTTGAGAAAATCCCAAAAAAATGTTTCCTGCTTCTTTTTCGGTTTTTATTTCTAGTTTAATTAGTTGTAGTGTTAAAAAGAAAACCCAAAAAGATTTCTCGATTCTTCTTTTTGCTTGTTGGGAGCTTTCCCATGTAAATAGTTTTTCTCATTTTTGTTTTTCCTTTTCTTTAATTTGCTTTCTTCAAGAAAAACTAAAAACTCCAAAAATATTTCAGTGTGTTTCTCTGAAATTCTTTTCTTTTTATTGAGTCATACCAAGGGGAAGACCACGATGAAAATGTTGAGTGGCCCTCATATGCATTGTTATTGATCTAATAGAGCCCAAATTACCTTTTCTTCTCCTTTTGAATAAATTTTTTGCAGATTCCAGCTTAGTCCACAACACTCTTGCACTATTATCATTTTCATACCATTCGGTCATGCAAGTGAAAGGCAATAATGACGATATTTGATGAAGTGACTGTGGCAGAGAGAAACGGGTATGAACTCAACTAGTTCTGTTTTTGTAAATATGTTTAACCTAATATCCATGATTCGGCATATTATGATCAAACATGTTTGCAATGACAATTAGAGATTATAGTTTCTCATGCCATGCTTAAATAGCTAGGAGTGGATAATGATTTATCTTGGATGTCAACATGCATTAAAATGATTGTGATGTAGTATGATGATATGGTATCATCCTCTGAATGTTTCAAGTGGCTTGACTTGGCACATGTTCATGCATGTAGTTGAATCAAAACCAACATAGCCTCTATGATATTTATGTTCAGGGTGTCTCAGAAAGGGCTAGCGAGATACCACTGTTGTCATATTATATCATGGTTGTTTTGACAAAGTGTTGTCATTTGAGATATTTTATTATTGCTCGCTAGTTGTTTATGCCATTGATATGAGTTAATATAATTTTTAAGAGTTATTGTTGACATGTTAGTCATGATCTTTGCTGAAAACCTGGGTGCTACTTAAGCTTATTTATGTAAACAAAAACAAAAGAGTTCGTAAAAGTTTTTCTTTTTCACTTTTAGTTTATCAACTGAGTTGCTTGAGGACAAGCAAAGGTTTAAGCTTGGGGGAGATGATACGTCTCCGTCTTATCTACTTTTCCTAATGCTTTTGCTCTTGTTTTGGACTCTAATTTGCATGATTTGAATGAAACTAACCCGAACTGACGTTGTTTTTAGCAGAACTACCATGGTGTTATTTTTGTGCAGAAATAAAAGTTCTCGGAATGGAACGAAACTTTTTAGAGAATTATTTTACAATAAAAGAAAAATACTGGAGCCAAGAACCATCGGAGGGGGGCCCCTGGCTGGGCACAAGACACCAGGGCACCCCCCTCCTCTGGCGTGCCCTGGTGGGTTGTCCCCACCTCGTGGCCCCACAAACCCTAATTCTGACGCTATAAAATCCTATTTTCGGAGAAAAGAATCAGGGAGAAAGTTTCATCGCGTTTCATGATTCGGAGCCACTGCCATCTCCTGTTCTTCATCGGGAGGCCAGATCTAGAGCCCGTTAGGGGCTCTGGAGTGGGGAATCTTCGGTCTTCGTCATCATCAACTCTCCTTCATCACCAATTCTGCGATGCTCCCCACCGGGAGTGAGTAATTCCTTCGTAGGCTCACTGGTCGGTGAGGAGTTGGATGAGATTCATCATGTAATCGAGTTAGTTTTGTTAGGGCTTGATCCCTAGTATCCACTATGTTCTGAGATTGATATTGCTATGACTTTGCCATGCTTAATGCTTGTCACTAGGGCCCGAGTGCCATGATTTCAGATCTTAACCGTTTATGTTTTCACCATTATATCTATGTTCTAGATCCGATCTTGCAAGTTATATGGACCTGCTACATGTTATGATCCGTAAACCCCGGGGTGACAGTAATTGGGATACTTTCCGGTGATGACCGTAGTTTGAGGAGTTCATGTATTCACTATGTGTTAATGCTTTGTTCCGGTTCTCTATTAAAAGGAGCGTAATGTCCCTTAGTTTCCTTATGGACCCCGCTGCCACGGGAGGGTAGGACAAAAGATGTCATGCAAGTTCTTTTCATAAGCACGTATGACTATTTACGGAACACATGCCTACATTATATTTATGAACTGGAGCTAGTTTTGTATCGCCCTAGGTTATGACTGTTATATGATGAATATCATCCAACGAATTCACCGATCCAATGCCTACAAATTTTTCACATATTGTTCTTGCTAAGTTACTACTACAGCTGTTACTTTTACACTTGCTACAAAATCATTGCTATCACTGTTACTGTTACTGCTATTATTACCACTTCTATCAAAACTATCATATTACTGTGCTACTGATCACCTTGCTGTAGATATTTAATCTCCAGGTGTGGTTGAATTGACAACTCAACTGCTAATACTTGCAAATATTCTTTGGCTCCCCTTGTGTCGAATCTATAAATTTAGGTTGAATACTCTACCCTCGAAAACTGTTGCGAATCCCTATACTTGTGGGTTATCAGCTACCAAAAGTGGGTGGCGGATGGGGCATAAAATTCCCTGTGGCCCGCCTCGAGGCCCCGCAGAGCGTAGGTCGAGGATGGTCCATCCGCGATAGTCATCATCTGGATCTGATCTAGCGCCTCGTTTAACTGGGCGAGACTAGCCGGATTAGTACATGAGATTTCTTCGAAGTCGACCTCTGACGTGATGGTGGGGTGAGGGGTGAGTCCAGCCAGGGCTCACTCCCGATCTTTGGACATCGAAGCTGCATCAAGGCTCAAAGCCGGATCCGCAGTAAGGAGGGTGAGTTCGGCCGGGGTTGATTCCCGGTCTTCGGACGAAGTGGTCGCATCTAGGCTTAAAGTCGGGTGCGAGGTAAGAGCCGATCTAGAGATCGGATCGGGAAGAGATCCCAGAGTCAAAGCTTCAGGGCTTTCGGGCCTCTCAGACAAGGCAGAGAAGCCGGTGAAGATCAGATCACCCGAGTGTGAATGACATACTCTAGGTTACCGAACCTGATTCGGTGCTCAGGGGCGAAGCTGTTGACCTGGTTGAGATGACTGGTTGAGTTGGCGTGCAGAACGATGCTGCCGAACGCGAAAAGCTGTCCGGGGACGAAGATGTCCCCGGTGTTGATGCCATCACTACAAAAAAGTACACTTCCGTGATGATACGTGTTTGTCACAGTAGGTCATGTTTTCTGTCATGCATGTACATCCATGACGATTTTATGACAGAATCAAGATAGTCATACCTGTGCTGTCGTAGAAGTGTTCCATGACAATACCAAAATTATCATCACGGAAGTGTCCACTTCCATGACGATAAATGGCGCGTCATGGAAGTGTTTTCGTCAAGGGTAACCAACACGTGGCATCCACCGTAACGGGTCGCTGTTAAGCTATCGGGTTCCGGTTTGGATCCGATAACCCGTTAACAGCCCCGACCAATGGGGATTTTCCACGTGTAAAATTCTCATTCGCCGGATGATCCATGTGTCAGCTCATCGTTGGGACAGATGTCATCCTTACAATGGACGGAAGACGCCTATGATATGTCGACATGTGGCACAGCCCAACAGTGGCCCATTTAAGGTAAAAAGGCCGGCCTAGCTAAAGGCCCACCATATTTTTTTCAGACACTAGTGGGCTGGCACGTTAACAGCCTACCATGTTTTGGGTCAAATTAAGGCCCATATCAGATCAGGCCCGTTAACAGGCCACTGTTCTTTTGGGCCCATTCTAAGTCGGGTTTGTATTTCAGCCTATTAAATGCCCGTTTACCAGTTTGGCCTGATAATAGTTTCGGCCTGTTAGCGGTCCGTGGAGCATCTGGGCCATTGTCGGCCCGATTTCACTTTAGGCCATTTAACGGCCCATGCAAAAACTGGGCTATTTCTTGTCCGAAGTAACTTTAGGCCTCTTAACGGCCCGTAGTCTTCGTGGATAAATTTCAGCCCAACTGGCCTATCGACCTGTTAATGGCCCGTGTAACAGTTGGGCCTAATTACAGCCCGCGTTGAATCTGGCCTGCTTATGGCCCATCTGTTAATGGCCCGTGACATTATTGGGCCTACGGCCCACGTTGATACCGGCCTGCTTAAAGCCCATAATTTTATTGGGCCAAACAGGGCCCGAGATATATTTTGGCTTGTTAACGGCTCGTTCTATTTGGGCCAAACATGGGCCTTAAAAGTGCTAGTTATCGACTAGAGGGGGGGGGTGAATAGGCGATTTTTATGAAAGTCTTCAAAACACGAGGTCTTTGAAGACAAACAACCAAACGGAACCTATATGATATGCACCGGAAGATAAACTACACTAGACAGGCCATAGTCAAGTAAGCAATATAATGAAAGCATGAAGACTAATAGCAGCTAGGTAGAACAGTTCGGAATGTAAGACAGTATGAAGCCAAACAGGTAATTGTCTTCGCACAGTGAAGTCAAACAGATCAGGCAAACAAGCAATGACTTCACGAAGACAAACTGAAATGTAAAGGAGGCAGGGGATAGAACCAGTAGCTCGGTGAAGATAAGGATTTGGTAGACCAGTTCCAGTTGCTGTGACAACTGTACGTCTGGTTAGGGAGGCTGAGATTGAACTCAGAAGACCACGTCTTCACCTTATTCCCCTTGAGCTAAGGACACCCAGTCCTCGCCCAATCACTCTGGTAAGTCTTCAAGGTAGACTTCCAAACCTTCACAGACTCCGTTCACCGGCAATCCACAATGACTCTTAGATCCTCAGAACGTGACGCCTAACCGGCTAGAGGATACACAGTCCTCAAGTGTAACAAGTCTTCAGGTCGCACGGACAGAAAGACTTCAGTGATGCCTAACACTCTTTGGCTCTTGGTGTTTTGGGCTTTGTCCTCGCAAGGATTCTCTCTCTCAAAGGCTTCAGAGGTGGGTTGCTCTCAAACGACAAAAGCCATGTACTAACTCTGAGCAGCCACCAATTTATGGTGTAGGGGTTGGGCTATTTATACCCAGGAGGCAACCCGACATGATATGTCCGAAATGACCCTGGGTCACTAAGGAACCGACACGTGTCCAACGGTCGGATTTCAAACACACGCGGGAGCTTGGCTTGGGCTACAAGCAAAGCTGACTCATCCAACTCTGGATAAGATTTGCTCTCATTGTCTTCGCTCGAAGACATAGGATTTTGGGTTGAGCATCACGTCAGTCTTCTGACTTTGTTCACTTGGACCCCACTTAACAGTACGGTGGTTCCTATGACTCAATAAAGAAGAAAAGAAAACTACAGAAGAAACTATGTCTTCGCACTCCATAGTCTTCAAGTGAATGTCTTCACACGTCATTATCTTCGATGTGAATGTCTTTACGAACCACCATTGTCTTCAATGTCTTCATACATTTTTGGGGGTCATTTCTGGTAGAAAAACCGAATCAATGAGGGACTTCTACCTGTGTTATCCTACAATTCTCACAAACACATTAGTCCCTCAACCACGTTTGTCGTCAATACTCCAAAACCAACTAGGGGTGGCACTAGATGCACTTACAATCTCCCCCGTTTTGGTGATTGATGACAAACTGGTTGAAGTTTTCAACGGGGATAAAAATATGTGTAAGTTAAAGAACGCAGTCATTGGCTTCATGAAGATGAAGGGGCTCCCCCTGAAGATGTGAATATATGTATTTTGCCTTTCAATGCAAATGCACATGGCAGGTTCTTCTTTGTGGAGATCTCCCATACTTCATGAAGACAAGTCATCGTGCATACAAAAATATAATGAAGATAATGACATGCACAATGAGAAACAGGCGTCTGCAGTATGCGGAATTTATCATCGCAATAAAAGGTAGCATCAAAAGTGGCAGACGACCATCAAGGTTTAATGGTTACAACTCAAAACCAACAGTTCAAGAATGAGAGTTGTAAAACTTAGCAAAAATTAAGCACCCGACCCATATAAACCCGCTTGAAGACTATCAACTCACAAGCTTCTCCCCCTTTTGTCAGGAATGACCAAAAAAGGAGTGAATACAAGGAGTGTCTAAGTGTTCCCAGGCGGTGTTGGTGTAGATGTTGGGGCAGCAGGGTCGACGGTGGGGTTAGGCGATGTAGAGGGGCCTGATGCATAATCTTGGTGCAGTGAAGCCATCGCAGGTGAAGTGGCATCGTCCTCTTCATCAATGACTCGTGCAACAACAGTTGGAGCCAAAGATGAATACTCAGAATCTTCAATGGAAGGAGTTGGACGCCAGCTTGCTGGCTGTGGAGGCCTGGAGTCAGACTTGAAGCGTTCAGTGAAGCCATCTGCTTGAAGATCGTCTTCAGAACAAAGCATTGTGAGGCTCTTCCAGGCACGCCGACAGGCTTCATGAGCAACAAATGCGTTCTTGGTTGCAAGGTTGCGGATGCGATTTACATCAACAAGAATACTCTGCATCTGGCGCTTCATCCAGTCATGATGCCTATCATGCTTCTGATGAAGTGAAACAAGAAGCTCTCGGTCATTCAGCACACAAGCACGCTTTTGAGGCCTTTGGGCAACTGTGCTGGCTGTAGCATCAGTGTTGGCATGATGTGGCAGCGGAAGCTGACCAGCAAGAGGACCAGCAGGAGCAGGAGGATTAGGCACATGGACACCGTCAAGTGGTCGAGTGAAGCTTTGGAAGGCAGCATTGTCTTCGCGAACAGGCTCCTTTGCAGGCTCAGGGTATATGGCTTCATAAGACATATCCACTTCAGGCAGAAAGACAACATGGTTGCGCGTTGAAGCTTGATAATTGATTGTGGAGTGAAGCTTAATCAGCCGCATGACCCATGGAGCATAGAACTTGAGGCCAAACAGATCAATGCCTGAAGCTGCCAACTGACAGATGAAGAAGTCTTGAGTATTGAACCTGATGCCATTGATGATGTAGAAGACCAATTTCTTCATAGTGCCTTCAAGCTTAGCGTGAGTAGAATGCCCCTTGATTGGCCATAGAGTATGCCTCAGGATGTGATAGATAGTGCGGGGCAGGTACTCGAGGTCATTGACATAGAATTCCTTGGGGTATTCAGCATCAACTGGCAATGGCTTCATCATGCTGAGCATTTGGCTCATGTTGGGTTCGGGCTTCTGGAAAATGCTCTGTAATTCTTGCTCATAACACTGACAACCTGGCTCATAGAGATCACCAGGAGTGGGCAGGGAAGTTAGCTCGATGATGTCTTGAGCTTTGGCTTCCTGATGTACATCACCTGACATCCACTCAAGGACCCATGTCTTCGTATCCCTATTGTAGCCTAAGATATGAAGTGTGGCATAGAATTGCAGCAGAAGTTCCTCATTCCAGTGCTCCTTATCGATGAAAAATGGGAGCAAGCCAACTTCGCGAAAGAAGTCAAGAGCTTCTTCAAGACATGGCAGCCCAGCAATGGCATCACAACACAGGCGCTTGTGGGGAAAGATCATGTCCTGGTTGTATAGAATGAATGAGTAGTAGCTGCATTGCTGGTGGCTCCAGAACCTGTCAGAAGAGATCTTTGGCTTCTTGTATGGATTCTTGGCTGAGTCAAAGAATGTGCTGTGCTCCTTGAAGCTAAGCACACTGAAGGAGCCTTGTTTGGTAACGGCACTTGGAAGCCTTGGCAACCTGGTCTTTGGCTTCTGCGTCTGAGGCCTCTGCTCCACATGATAGTCATATTGGGGACCAGGAGCAGCTGGAGGCGTCAGGATGGGCCACTTGACAGTCACAAGCTCACCACGATTGAACGCTTGTTCCATAGTGTGAGGTACAGGAGGAGCAGCAGCCACATCTGAGGTGGATGGCTGCACATTGTCTTCAGTGGCATCATTGGTTTCGGGCTGCACATTATCTTCAGCCATGACAACATCATTGGCTTCATCAGTGGTGGTATTGGCAGCCGTATTTGCCGCAACTTGAGTGGCTTCAGGAATTGGAGGGTCTGGCACAATCTCATCATCATTCACAACTGGTTCAGTGGTAGGGGGAATAACTTCACGTTCTTCTTCGTTTTCATCGGCTGATGTAGCTGGAATATCTTCAGCCTCTTTTGCTTCAGACTCTTGAGTAGTGACTAAAGGGATGGCTTCAGGGAACACTTGATGTGCTACTGAGCTTGTGGCTTGCCCATCCTCTTCAGGTATACTTGACATGGAGACCGAGGGCCTAGGGCCTCTACAAAGCCTTCGGAAAGATGGCGACGCCTTTGGTGAGGGAGTGGTCTTCTCCATGTCTTCAGGAGTGTCTTGTGGGGTCTCAATCATGGGTGTAGTGACTTGAGCCGGTGGTGTACGAGGTATGACCTCATGCAATGGGGAGTTGGGGTGTTGCTCTTCCCAGAACTCATCATGTGCGATTGGCGTCGTGGGACCACCAATGCTTATCTGTTCACTGCTTGATGGAGCAGGCGATGATACCGGCTTGGGCATAATCTGGGGAAACTGAGGAAGGACTTCATCATCATCAACATTGTCTTCATGACCAATGTCTTTAGATGCAGTGGAGTCAGCAGCTGGAATATCTTTAGACACATGAGCCTCTGTGGTAGCAAGCTCATGAACAACTAGTCTGCACTCGCGGTTGGAGAAAGTAGGTAGGGCAACAGAAATGGGTTCAACAAGCAGTGGCTCTGGTGGTGCGGTTTGGTCCTTTCTTGAGGACCTTGCAGGCTTAGTCTTTAGCTTCTTCTTGGAGGGAGCAGCATCAGAGGCTTCATGATGCTTTCGCTTCCTGGCCTTAGCCTCAACCTGCTTAGTCTTCTTCCTTTCAGAAGCAGCTGATGGGACCTTTGGCTTTGAGCCAGTCATGCTGGCAAGGAAGACAATGCTTGGTCTTTCCTGCCGTGGAGCTTCAGTTTCAGCTTCAGCGGGCTTCTTCTTCTTAGCAGCCAGCTTGGGGTCAATGCCAGGATGCCCAAGTGCTTTCCTTTTCAGAGCTTCATTATGAGCCTGAATGCACTTTGCAGCATAGAGCTTGAGACGCTCTCTGGAGCCTTTGGCTACATCACGAAGCTTTTGAAACTCAGCCTTGAGGTCAGCCATCATTTTCTTGAAATTCTGAACATCTGTGACGCTTAGTTTGGCCATGTGCTTCTTGAAGACAGCCTTTTCATGGTCAATCTTGTTTTTCTGCTCAATGACCTTTTGAGCAATTGCCAGCTCCTTGGCAATGTAGCCCTGAAATGTCACGCTGATGCCAATCGGAAGCTGCAAATCATCGATGGTAAGGGATGTATCTTCAAACCATTCATCAATGAAGTTGTTGAGAATGTCAGCGTCAAACAGTGGCAGATCATTGAAGATTTTGGCTTCCTGTTTGCTCTTGATCAGCATCTCTAGGGCATCATCATCAATATCCTCATCACTAGATAGATCGATAATATCTTCATCATTGCGAAGAATGCTTGCTGGAGTAAGAGCTTGCCCTGAGATCTTCTTGGGCTTCTTGGAGGTGCGAGATAGGTCCTCAGACTGCACACTGGATTCAGGAGGTGCAGACTTCAGTGGCTTCACTCTTGAAGCTTTTGGTGCAGCAGAAGATTTTGAAGCCTTTTCTTGCTTCACAGGCTTCGGGGGCTCTGGAACTTCAGCATGTTCCTCTTCCTCAGCAGCCTCTTCAACACTGGCCCTTTGCTCAGCGATATGTGTGAGAAGCCCATCAAGGCTATTGAAAGGACCAATGAGATTCTGTTCAGCTTCATGGCTGCCATTGGGCCTTGGTCGAGCTGGACCCGGGTTGAAGTCAATCCCGAAGTCCTTGTTCTGGACAGCAGAGTTCTTGGCATACTTGTAATTTTCTTCAAAGAGATCATCTTCTCGACACCATCTGAGGCTAGATGGGTCGGCATCTTCAGGCATAGGGCCTCTGACCATGCAAGGAAAGAAGCCTTTGGCAATGGCTTCAGCCTTGGTCTTGGGATGTAGCTTCTTGTATAAAATATCGGCCCATGGTGGCCTCACTACATTCTTTTCAGCATATTCAGAAGTCACATAATGATACAGAAACCACTGTTCAGCCCAGTACCTGCGAATCCATTGAACTCTGGACTTGCGTTCTGCATAGGTTTCATCAGGATCTGACTTGTACATTTCATATAGATCAGGAGGCAGATCCAAGGCAGTATTGTCACGGTGCTGTCTGCCACCCTTCTTTGCAGATTTGCCAGATGCCATTGGATTCAAACTGAAAGGCTTCACAACTGTGTTTGGCTTCAGACGGCTGGTCAGACAAGAATTGGCTTCAGGCGATTCAATATGGTGCTGTAAGAATTCTGCAAATGAATGCAGACTATGAGAACCAAGGGATTCTCCCACGGACATGTACCTGTGACAGCATTAGAGATGCGAGGGAAGGGGAAGAGGTCATATGCATTCTTAGAAGATTTTGAAGATAAATCAGTTTGAAGACATTGACCTCATAATGCGAAGACATTCAGTTATCGATGTGAGTTGGTTCCAGATTTGTACAAATCCATGAATATGTACAAGTGAGGAATCTAACTAGTTGTGATGCATAAGTGAACATACTTGCAAGATATGAGACGCAGAAAGGGAGAGATCCAGATTTGGAAGTGTAAAAACACCTTTTGGAAGATGTGGAAAGTTCAACGGATCAAATAAACGGTAAAAAGTGAGTTCTTATTTACCGCACGAAGAACTGCTAGACGAGATGGTGGGAGGCCGATTAGTCCAATCTCCCACGCCCTAACTTGGCGGCGGAGGACACCTACGGCAGCGGCGGGGAAGAAGATATCTGCGGCCGGCGTGAAGACGACGTCGGAGAAGTCGTGGCAGCTAAGCGCTTCGTCTCCGGCAACGACTGATGCTAGCGATGGCACTAGGGTTTGAGCGAGATGGCGAGGGGAGAAGAGATAATGACCGCGTTGTGGAGTATTTATAAGGTAGAGGGGCGGCATAGTGTAATTACTCAGGTGCCCCTGGCGGTTCACATCTGAAGGACATGTGGCTTGCATGCAACATATTGAAAGTTGAGCCACGACCCCACGCGCGCCTGGTTTGTCGGGTGGTGGTTCCGGCTTCTCCGGTATTCAGGCAAAGGGGATAGAGATAATAAAAGCAGTTTTAAATGTGTGTCTCTGTATCTTCAGCTGACAAGGACACAGTCAAGACAATGGACACATGTCAATAGAATGCATATGAAGAGACACAGAGAATTTGAGAGATAAGCACAGATGGGGTTAGGGTCCGATCACATTCACTTAGCGCAGAAAATGGCAACTTGAAGACATAGCTATAAGTGAATGCTGTAGAGGACAGAACATATATATGTATATATATCAGTGAAGATCAAATCAAGCATTGCCAAGATAAATCATGAAGATAATTCAATGTTGAAGACAAACCAACTATGAAGATAATGCAACATGACACCAAATGAAAAACTTCAAGAAAAGTTGGTGGTGGCGTTGCCCACCGTATAGGAAATATTAAAACCAGACACGGCGCACAATTATCGTGGCGCTCCGAAGTCAAATTCCACATTAATGTATTCACACTCAGAGGGTATATCTTCATGAATTGAAGACATACGTTACTTTGTGTGTTGCACACCTAAGTCATCAATATGCATAAGCGTTAGGATGTGTGTCCATTCACAGGACATTTGAGGATTCTAAGATATTTAGCTCACACCGCAGCTTGCAAAACCTTTTCTCATCCTAGGGCTTTGTGAAGATATCTGCCAATTGCTCTTCAGTGTTGACGTGAATGATATCAATGTCTTCCTTCAACACATGGTCTCTGAGAAAGTGATGACGGATCTGTATGTGCTTTGTCTTCGAGTGCTCAACTGGATTGTGAGCAATCTTGATGGCGCTCTCATTATCGCAGTAGAGGGGCACCTTCTTAATGTTGATGCCATAGTCCTTGAGAGTTTGCTTCATCCAAAGAAGCTGGGCGCAGCAAGATCCAGCAGCAATGTATTCAGATTCAGCAGTGGAGAGTGACACATAGTTCTGCTTCTTTGAAGACCAACAGACAAGAGATCGTCCAAGAAAGTGACATGCGCTTGATGTGGACTTGCGATCAACCTTGTCACTAGCATAATCAGCATCTGAGAATCCAACTAGATCAAACTCTGAGCCCCTTTGGATACCATAATCCTAGTGTTGGGGTGTGATCCAGATATCGAAGTATTCGCTTCACTGCGAGGTGATGCGATTCCTTTGGTGCCGCTTGGAATCGGGCACACATGCAAACGCTAAGCATTATATCTGGCCTAGATGCACAGAAGTACAATAAAGAACCAATCATGGAGCAGTATATCTTTTGATCGAACTCTTTACCATTGTCGTCGGAGCCCAATTGACCTTTTGTTGGCATTGGCGTCGTGTACCCTTTGCAGTCTTGCATTCCAAACTTCTCTAGGCAATCTTTGAGGTATTTTTCTTGTGATATGAAGATGCCATTTCTTTGTTGACGGATTTGAAGACCAAGAAAGAATTTCAGCTCTCCCATCATGGACATTTGATATTGCTCTTGCATCATATGCCCAAATTCATCACTATATCTCTTGTCAGTACAGGCGAAAATAATGTCATCCACATAGATTTGGCATACAAATAGCTCCCCATCATATGTCTTCGTGAAGAGAGTGGGATCTAGAGAACCAGGTTTGAAGCCTTTGCTCTTCAGGAAGTCTTTGAGTGTGTCATACCAAGCGCGAGGAGCTTGTTTGAGGCTATACAGTGCCTTGTTGAGCTTATAGACCATATCAGGACACTTTGGATCTTCAAAACCAGGTGGTTGAGCTACATACACTTCTTCTTCAATCTTGCCATTGAGGAAAGCACTCTACACATCCATTTGATAGAGAAGGATGTTGTTGTGGATAGCATAGGCTAGCAATATACGAATGGCTTCAAGCCTAGCTACAGGAGCAAAGGTTTCATCAAAGTCAATTCCTTCCACTTGTGTATAGCCTTGGGCAACGAGACGAGCTTTGTTTCTGACAACTTGACCATGCTCATCTTGCTTGTTGCGATAGTTCCACTTGGTGCCAATTATATTGTGCTTACGAGAATCAGGACGTTTGACTAGCTCCCAGACATTATTGAGCTCAAACTGTTGAAGCTCTTCTTGCATAGCTTGAATCCATTCAGGTTCCATGAAAGCTTCATCGACTTTCTTGGGTTCAGATATTGAGACGAATGCAAAGTGCCCACACGTAGCTCTTGATCGAGTGAGCGGACTAGGTGCATTGATGCTGTCAAGAATCTTCTCAATCTGTACTTCATTCGCCTCCCGAGGATGAACAGGATGAAGACTTTGGTTTTGCTGATCATTGTCTTCGCCTTCAGCATTGTCTTCAGGCTCAGTATTGTCTTCACGCTAAGCAGGAGCTGGAATGACAATTTCCTCTTCAGCTTCTTCCTCGCTGGGTATGATTTCTCCAGTACCCATAAGCTTGATAGATTCACTAGGAGAAGCTTCATCTAGCACATTTGGCAGGTGCTCTCTTTGCGAGCCGTTAGTCTCATCGAACCGCACATCTACCGTTTCAACCACTTTATAGTGAAAGAGGTTGAAGACTCTGTAGGTGTGCGAATCCTTTCCGTAACCAAGCATAAATCCTTCATTTGCTTTCGGTGCAAATTTGGAAGTGTGATGTGGATCTCTGATCCAGCACTTAGCACCGAAGACTTTGAAATAACTTACATTTGGCTTCTTACCAATGAGTAGTTCATAAGATGTCTTCTTGAAGAACTTGTGAAGATAAACTCTGTTGATGATGTGGCATGCCGTATCAATGGCTTCAGGCCAGAACTTTCTTGGTGTCTTGTACTCATCAAGCATCATACGAGCCATCTCAATGAGGGTCCTGTTCTTGCGCTCCACGACGCCATTCTGCTGAGGAGTGTATGGAGGAGAGAGCTCATGAGTGATGCCCAATGTATCAAGATAAGTGTTGAGGCCAGTGTTCTTGAATTCTATGCCATTATCACTCCTCATGTGCTTGATCTTGACGCCATAGTTGGTCATGGCACGGTTGGCAAAGCGTCTGAAGACATCCTGCACTTCAGTCTTATAGAGAATTATGTGCACCCAGGTATATCTAGAATAATCATCAACAATCATGAAGCCATAAAGATGTGCAGTGGTAGTAAGGGTAGAGTAGTGAGTAGGGCCAAATAAGTCCATGTGTAACAGCTCGAAGGGACGTGATGTTGTCATGATTGTCTTCGAGGGATGTTTTGCCCTAGTCATTTTTACGGCTTCACAAGCACCACACAGATGATCCTTCTTGAACTTGACGCCCTCGATGCCAATGATATGCTTCTTCTTCACGAGAGTGTGCAAGTTCCTCATGCCCGCATGTCCTAGCCTTCGATGCCAGAGCCAGCACTCTGAAGCTTTTGCTAGAAGACATACGGCAAGCTGTGGACCTGCAGAGAAATCTACCATATACAGATCACCTCTTCGATAACCTTCGAAGACTAGAGATTTGTCAGTTTCCATAAGCACAGGACAGCGATATTTTCCAAATATCACAATCATGTTCAGATCACAAAGCATTGAGACAGACATGAAGTTGTATCCAAGGGATTCAACAAGCATGACTTTATCCATGTGTTGATCCTTTGAGATAGCAACTCTACCAAGACCCAATACCTTGCTTTTACCAGTGCCAGCGAATGTGATGTGGCTTTTAGTAGATGGACGTAGGGTTGAATCCATGAGAAGACTTCGATCATCAGTCATGTGGTTAGTGCATCCATTGTCCATTATCCACTCAGTAGCTTTCGGAGTCGTACCCTACAGTACAGTTAGCGGGATAGGCTTCACCAAGAGTATTGTGAAGCACAAACATATTACGAACAAGCATACTATCAATGTTAAGATTCTTGGATGGTAAGATAGGATGCTTGTCAAGAAACCCTGGGACGAGATAAATGGTAAGACCATTTTGGCACTTTATCCTGCGTCCCACTAGATGTTTTAGGTCCCCAGCATTGTTTTCAGAAGTCAATGATTTCCGGCTGGAGACCTTTCCCTGCAAGAGAAGTTAATTCTTCTTAACCACCCACATCTTAAGGGGTGGCTTAGACGCGATGAGTCTAAGTGCAGTATTCGAGAATTTTGGCTTTGGAGCCCTAGCAAATAGTTTTGCAGGAGCTTAATAGTACTCTAATGAATATGCAGAAAAGTTCTTTGATTTGTGAACATAGCGGTTAGAAGAAACACGCTCATATTCATGAGTCTGATGATAATTTCCCTGCAAAACATTGGCGTTAGGGTGACCTTGTGAGGTCCTCTGTCTGTATGAAGCCTTTGGGACATATGAAGACTTTGGTCTAGGGTTTGTCTTCTTCCCTGCGGGTGTCATGATAACATTCACAGGAAGTTTCTCAAGACAACTCTTAGGAACCTAGATCTTCTTCAAAGGTGGTCCATTCCTGCAGTTAGTACTAAAAGTGCTAGTTATCGACTAGAGGGGGGTGAATAGGTAATTTTTATGAAAGTCTTCAAAACACGAGGTATTTGAAGATAAACAATCAAATTGAATCTATATGATATGCAGCGGAAGATAGACTACACTAGACAGGCCATAATCAAGTAAGCAATATAATGAAAGCACGAAGACTAATAGCAGCTAGGTAGAACAGATCGGAATGGAAGACAGAATGAAGCCAAACAGGTAATAGTCTTCGCACAGAGAAGTCAAACAGATTAGGCAAGCAAGAAATGACTTCAAGAAGACAAACTGAAATTTAAAGGAGGTGGGGGATAGAACCAGTAGCTTGGTGAAGACAAGGATTTGGTAGACCAGTTCCAGTTGCTGTGACAACTGTACGTCTGGTTAGGGAGGCTGAGATTGAACTCAGAAGACCACGTCTTCACCTTATTCCCCTTGAGCTAAGGACACCTAGTCCTCGCCCAATCACTCTGGTAAGTCTTCAAGGTAGACTTCCAAACCTTCACAGACTCCGTTCACTGGCAATCCACAATGACTCTTTGATCCTCAGAACGTGATGCCTAACCGGCTGGAGGATACATAGTCCTCAAGTGTAACAAGTCTTTAGGTCACGCGGACAGAAAGATTTCAGTGATGCCTAACACTCTTTGGCTCTGGGTGTTTTTGGTCTTTGTCATCGCAAGGATCTCTCTCTCTCAAAGGCTTCGGAGGTGGGTTGCTCTCAAACGACAAAAGCCGTGCACTAACTCTGAGCAGCCACCAATTTATGGTGTAGAGGGTGGGCTATTTATAGCCAGGAGGCAACCTGACATAATATGTCCGAAATGACCCTGGGTCACTAAGGAACCGACATGTGTTCAACGGTTGGATTTTCAAACACACGCAGCAGCTTGGCTTGGGCTACAAGCAAAGCTGACTCATCCAACTCTGGATAAGATTTGCTCTCATAGTCTTCACTCGAAGACATAGGATTTGAGTTGAGCATCACGTCAATCTTCTGACTTTGTTCACTTGGACCCCACTTAATAGTTCGGTGGTTCCTATGACTCAATAAAGAAGAAAAGGAAACTATTAAAGAAACTATGCCTTCGTACTCCATAGTCTTCAAGTGAATGTCTTCACACGTCATTATCTTCAACGTGAATGTCTTCACGAACCACCATTGTCTTCAATGTCCTCATACATTTTTAGGGGTCATCTCTGGTAGGAAAACCGAATCAATGAGGGACTTCTACCTATGTTATCCTGCAATTCTCGTAAACACATAAGTCCCTCAACCATGTTTGTCGTCAATACTCCAAAACCAACTAGGGGTGGCACTAGATGCACTTACAATCTCCCCCTTTTTGGTGATTGATGACAAACTGGTTGAAGTTTTCAATGGGGATAAAATTATGTGAAAGTTAAGGTACGTGGTCATTGGCTTCATAAGTTGAAAGATGCTCCCCCCGAAGATGTGCATATAAATGTTTTGCCTTTGAATGCAAATGCACATGGCAGGTTTTGCTTTGTGGAGATCTTCTTCAGCTCATGAAGACAATTCATCATGCATGCACAAATGTAATGAAGATAATGAAATGCGTAATGAGAAATGGGTGTCTGCAGAATGACTTAGTGTGGAATTTATCATCGCAGTAAACGGTAGCAGCAAAAGTGGCAGACGACCATCAAGTTTAAGTGTTACAACTCAAAAACCAACAGTTCAAGAATGAGAGTTGTAAAAACTTAGCAAAAATAAGCACCCGACCCATATGGACCCGCTTGGAGACTATCAACTCATATGCTTCTCCCCCTTTTGTCATGAATGACCAAAAAGGTTTGAAGACATTGAGTGTCTATGCGTTCCCAGGCGGTGAAGATGTTGGGGCAGCAGGATCGACGTTGGAGTGGGGCGGTGCAGAGGGGCCTGATGTAGAATCTTGGTGCAGTGAAGCCATCGTAGGTGAAGTGGCGTCGTCTTCTTCATCAATGACTCTCGCAACAATAGTTGGAGCCGAAGATGAATGCTCTGAATCTTCAATGGAAGGAGTTGGACGCCAACTTGCAGACTATGGAGGCCTGGAGTCAAACTTGAAGCGTTCTGTGAAGCCATCTGCTTGAAGATCATCTTCAGAATAGAGCATTGTAAGGCTCTTCCAGGCACGCCGACAGGCTTCATGAGCAACAAATGAATTCTTGGTTGCAAGGTTGCGAATGCGATTAACATCAACCAGAAGACTTTGCATTTGGCGCTTCATCCAATCATGATGCCTATCTTGTTTTTGATGAAGCGACACGAGAAGCTCTCTGTCATTCAGGACGCGAGTACGCTTCTTAGGCCTTTGGGCTACTGTGCTGGCTGTTGCATCAGTGTTGGCACGATGTGGCAGCCTAAGCTGACCTACAAGAGGACCAGCAACAGTAGTGATTGGATTTGGCACATGAATCCCTTCAAGTGGTTGAGTGAAGCTTTGGAAGGCGGCATTGTCTTCGCGAACAGGCTCCTTTGCAGGCTTAGGGTATATGGCTTCATGAGACATATCCACTTCAGGCAGAAATACAACATGGTTACGCGCTAAAGCTTGATAGTTGATTGTGGAGTGAAGCTTAATGAGCCGCATAACCCATGGAGCATAGAACTTGAGGCCAAACAGATCAATTCCTGAGGCAACCAACTAACGGATGAACAAGTCTTGAGTATTGAATCTGATGCCATTGATGATATATAAGACCAATGTCTTCATGGTGCCCTCAATATTGGCATGAGGAGAATGCCCCTTAATTGGCCAGAGAGTATGCCTCAATATGTGATAGATAGTGCGGGGCAGATACTCGAGGTCATTGACATAGAATTCTTTGGGGTATTCAGCATCAACTGGCAATGGCTTCATCCTACTGAGCATTTGACTCATGTTGGGCTCAGGCTTCTGGAAGACACTCTGCAATTCTTGCTCATAGCGCTGACAACCTGGCTCATACAGATTACCAGGAGTGGGCAGGGAAGTGAGCTCGATGATATCTTGAGCTTTGGCTTCATGATGAACATCACCTGTCATCCACTTGAGGACCCATGTCTTCGGATCCCTGTTGTAGCCTGAGATATGAAGGGTGGCAAAGAATTGCAGCAGAAGCTCTTCATTCCAGTGCTCCTTGTCGATGACAAAGGGGAGCAGGCCAACCTCTCAAAAGCAGTCAAGAGCCTCTTCAAGGCATGGCAGCCCAGCAATGGCATCACAATCCAGACGCTTATGGGGAAAGATCATGTCTTGATTGTAGAGAATGCATGAGTAGTAGCTGCATTGCTGGTGGCTCCAGAACCTGTCAGAGGTGATCTTTGGCTTCTTGTATGGATTCTTGGCCGAGTCGAAGAATGTGTTGTGCTCTCTGAAGCTCAAGACACTGAAAGTACCCTGAGTTGTAACAACACTTGGAAGCCTTGGCAGTCTGGGCTTCGGCTTCTGTGTCTGAGGCCTTTGCTCGACATGGTAATCATATTGGGGATCATGAGCAGCTGGAGGCGCCATAATTGGCCACTTGATGCTGATGAGCTCACCCTCACGATTGAAGGCCCTTGCCATTATGTGTGGAACAGGTGGAGCAGTAGCAACATCCGAGGAGGATGGCTGAAGATCTTTGGTGGCGTCAGGGGCTTCAGACTGAGGGGTGGCTTCAGGAGGAGCATTTACTGCAGCCGTGACCACGTCATTGGCTTCAGTGGCAGTGGCATTTGCATCATCAGGTGCAGGAGCTTCAGTGGTTTCAACAACTGGCGGGTCAGGCACAATCACATCTTCATGTACAGCTGGTTCAATGGTAGGGGGAATAACTTCATGATCTACTTCTTCTCTTTCATCGGCTAATGTAGCCAGAATATCTTCAGCCTCCTTGGCTTCAGACTCTTGAGCAGTAACTGAAGAGATGGCTTCAGGAAACACTTGACGTGCTACTGAGCTTGTGGTGTGCACATCCTCTTCAGGAATGCTTGACATGGAGACCATGGGCCTAGGGCCTCTGCGAAGCCTTCGAAAAGAGGGCGACGCCTTTGGTGAAGGAGTGGTCTTCTCCATGTCTTCTGGGGTACCTTGCGGGGTCTCAAGCACCGGAGTGGTGACATGAGCAGGTGGAGTGCGAGGAATAACTTCGTGCAACAGGGAGTTGGGGTGTTGCTCTTCCCAGAATTCATCTTGTGTGATTGGCGTCGTGGGACCGCCAATGCTTATCTGTTCACTGCTCATGGGAGCAGGCGATGATACCGGGTTGGGCATGATCTGAGGGAATTGAGGAAGAATTTCATCATCTTCAACATTGTCTTCATGACCAATGTCTTCAGCTGCGATGGGGTCAGCAGCTGGAATATCTTCAGACTCATGAGCCTCTATGGTAGCAGGCTCATGCACAATGAGACGACGCTCACGGATGGTGGAAGCTGGCAGTGCAACAGAAATGGGCTCAACGAGCAATGGTTCTTGGGGAGCAGCATGTTCTTTGCGAGAAGACTTTGAAGACTTTGTCTTCAACTTCTTCTTGGATGGAGCAGCATCAGAAGCTTCATGATTCTTCCACTTCTTGGCTTCAGCTTCAGCCCGCTTCATCTTTTTCTGCTCAGAAGCCGCTGAAGAGACCTTTGGCTTCGAGCCAGTCATGCTGGCAGGGAAGACAATGCTTGGTCTTTCCTGCCTTGGGGCTTCAGGCTCAGCAGCAGCAGGCTTCTTCTTCTTAGCAGCCAGCTTGGGGTCAATGCCTGGGCTCCCAAATGCTTTCCTCTTCAAGGCTTCATTATGAGCCTATACACACTTTTCAGCATAGTGCTTGAGACGCTCTCTGGAGCCTTTGGCTTCATCACGGCGCTTGACAAATTCAACCTTGAGGTCAGTCATCATCTGCTTGAAGCTTTGCACTTGAGTGACACTAAGCATGGCCACATTCTTCTTCAAGAGAGCCTTTTCATGGTTAATCTTGTTTTTCTGCTCAATGACCTTTTGAGCGATTGCAAGTTCTTTGGCAATACAGCCCTAAAATGTCACACTGATGCCAATCGGAAGCTGCAGATCATCAAGTGTGAGAGAGGTATCTTCAAACCACTCGTCAATAAAGTTGTTGAGAATATCAGCGTCAAACAGAGGCAGGTCATTGAAGATTTTGGCTTCTTGCTTGCTCTTTATCAGCATCTCAAGGGCATCATCATCTATGTCTTCATCGCTAGACAGATCGATAATATCTTCATCATTGCAAAGAATGCTGGCAGGTGTGAGATCTTGCCCTGAGGTTTTCTTGGGCTTCTTGGATTTCTTGGAGATGCGAGATTGGTCCTCAGACTGCACACTGGATTCATGAGGTGCAGACTGCAATGGCTTCACACTTGAAGCTTTTGGTGCAACAGAGGATTTTGAAGCCTTTGCTTTCTTCTTTGGCTTTGGGGGCTAAGGAACTTCAGCTTGTTCCTCATCATCTGCAGTTTCATCAACAGTGGCCCTTTGCTCAGCGATATGTGTGAGAAGCCCATCAAGGCTGTTGAAAGGACCAATGAGATTCTGTTCAGCTTCTTGACTGCCATCTCGCCTTGGAGCAGCTGGACCTGGGTTGAAGTCAATCCCAAGTTCCTTCTAGTTTTGGACAGCAGAAGCCCTTGCAAACTGAAGATTGGCTTCAAACAGATCATCCTCATGACACCATCGAAGACTTGATGGGTTGGCATTTTCAGGCATTGGGCCATGGACCATACAAGGAAAGAAGCCTTGAGCAATGGCTTCAGCCTTTGTTTTGGGGTGGAGCTTCTTGTACACAATATCGGCCCATGGTGGCCTCACAGTATTCTTCTTTGAATACTCAGGAGTAACAAAGTGATACTGAAACCATTTCTCTGCCCAATATCTTCGAATCCATTGGACACGAGTTTTGCGTTCACCATAGGTTTCTTCAGGGTCAGACTTGTATTGCTCATAGAGATCTGGGGGCAGGTCCAAAGCAGTGTTGTCCCGGCGCTGCCTGCCACCCTTATTTGCGGATTTTCCTCCTGCCATTGGCTTCATACTGAATGGCTTCACAGCTGTGGTTGGCTTCAGTCGGCTGGTCAGACAGGAGCTGGCTTCAGGTGATTCAATGTGATGCTGTAAGAACTCTGCAAATGAGTGCAGACTATGAGAACCAAGGGATTCTCCCACGGACATGTACCTATGACAGCATTAGAGATGCGAGGGAAGGGGAAGAGGTCATATGCATTCTCAGAAGATTTTGAAGATAAATTAGTTTGAAGACATTGACCTCATAGTGCGAAGACATTCACTTATCAATGTGAGTTGGTTCCAGATTTGTACGAATCCATGAATAAGTACAAGTGAGGAATCTAACTAGTTGTGATGCATAAGTGAACATACTTGCAAGTTATGAGATGTATAAGAGGAAATATTCAGATTTGGATGTGTAGAAACAATTTTGGGAGATGTGGACAGTTCAACAAATCAAATAAACAGTAAAAAGTGAGTTCTTATTTACCGCAAGATGAACTACTAGATGAGAAGAAGAGAGGCCGAGCAGTCCGATCTTCCGCGCCCTAACTTGGTGGCGGAAGACACCTACGGCGGCGGTGGGAGGAAGATGTCCGCGGCTGGCGTGAAGACGATGTCGGAGAGGTCGCGGCAGCGGAGCGCTTCGTCTCCGGCGACGACGGCTGCTAGCGGTGGCGCTAAGGTTTGAGCGAGACGGCGAGGGGAGAAGAGATAATGACTGCGGGGGGTGAAGTATTTATAAAGAGGAGGGACGGCGCAGTGCGATTACGCAGGTGCCCCTGGTGGTTCACATCTGAAGGACACGTGGCTAGCATGCAACTTATTGAAGGTTGAGCCATGACCCCACGCACGCCTGGTTTGTCGGGTGGTCGTTCCGGCTTCTCCGGTATTCAGGCAAAAATTATAGAGATAATAAAGGCAGTTTTAAATGTGTGTCTCTGTATCTTCAGCTGACAAGGACACAGTGAAGACATTCGACACATGTCAACAGAATGCATATGAAGAGACAGAGAGAGTTTAAGGGATAAGCACAGAGAGGGTTAGGGTCCGATCACATTCACTTAGTGCAGAAAATGGCAACTTGAAGACATAGCTATAAGTGAATGTTGTAGAGGACAGAAAGATAAACCTTGAAGACAAGCCAATGTTGAAGACAAACCAACTTTGAAGATAATGCAATCATGAGGCCAAATGAAAATCTTCAAGAACAGTTGGTGGTGGCGTTACCCACCGTATAGGAAATATTAGACCCAGACATGGCGCACAATTATCGTGGCGTTCCGAAGTCAAATTCCACATTAATGTATTCACACTCAGAGTGTATGTCTTCATGAATTGAAGACATACATTACTTTGTGTGTTACGCACCTAAGTCATCAATATGCATAAGCGTTAGGATGTGTGTCCATTCACAGGACATTCGAGGATTCTAAGATATTTAGCTCACACCGCAGCTTGCAAAATCTTTTCTCATCCAAGGGCTTCATGAAGATATCTGCCAATTGCTCTTCAGTGTTGACATGAATGATATCAATGTCTTCCTTCGACACATGATCTCTGAGAAAGTGATGACGGATCTGAATGTGCTTTGTCTTCAAGTGCTGAACTGGATTGTGAGCAATCTTGATGGCGCTTTCATTGTTGTAGTAGAGGGGCACATGCTTCATGTTGATGCCATAATCCTTGAGGGTTTGCTTCATCCAGAGAAGCTGAGCACAGCAAGATCCAGCAGCAATGTATTCAGATTCAGCAGTGGAGAGTGATACATAGTTCTGCTTCTTAGAAGATCAACAGACAAGAGATCATCCAGGAAAGTGACATGTGCCTGATGTGGACTTGCGATCAACCTTGTCACCAGCATAATCAGCATCTGAGAATCCAAATAGATCAAACTCTGAGCCCTTTGGATACCATAATCCTAGTGTTGGGGAGTGAGCCAAATATTGAAGTATTCGCTTCACCGTGAGGTGATGCGATTCCTTTGGTGCCGCTTGGAATCGGGCACACATGCAAACGCTAAGCATTATATCTGGCCTAGATGCACATAAGTACAATAAAGAACCAATCATGGAGCGGTATACCTTTTGATCGAACTATTTACCATTGTTGTCGAGGCCCAATTGGCCTTTGGTTGGCATTGGCATCGTGTACCCTTTGCAGTCTTGCATACCAAATTTCTTCAGGCAATCTTTGAGGTATTTTTCTTGTGATATGAAGATGCCATTTCTCTGTTGACGGATTTGAAGACCAAGAAAGAATTTCATCTCTCCCATCATGGACATGTGATATTGCTCTTGCATCATATGCCCAAACTCATCACTGTATCTCTTATCAGTGCAACCGAAGATAATGTCATCCACATAGATTTGGCATACAAATAGTTCTCCATCATATGTCTTTGTGAAGAGAGTAGGATCTAGAGAACCAGGTTTGAAGCCTTTGCTCTTCATGAAGTCTTTGAGTGTATCATACCAAGCGCGAGGTGCTTGTTTGAGGCCATACAGTGCGTTGTTGAGTTTGTAGACCATATCAGGACGCTTTGGAACTTCAAAACCAGGGGGTTGAGCTACATACACTTCTTCTTCAATTTTGCCGTTGAGGAAGGCACTCTTCACATCCATTTGATATAGAAGAATATTGTTGTGGTTAACATAGGCTAGCAGTATACGAATGGCTTCAAGACTGGCCACAAGAGCAAAGGTTTCATCGAAGTCAATTCCTTCCACTTGTGTGTAACCTTGGGTAACGAGACGAGCTTTGTTTCTAACAACTTGACCATGCTCATCTTGCTTGTTGCGATAGATCCATTTGGTGCCAATAATATTGTGCTTGCGAGGATCAGGACGTTTAACCAGCTCCCAGACATTGTTCAGCTCAAACTGTTGAAGCTCTTCTTGCATAGCTTGAATCCATTCAGGTTCCATGAAGGCTTCATCAACTTTCTTGGGTTCAGATATTGAGACAAATGCAAAGTGTCCACAGAAATTTGCTAGTTGCGTGGCTCTTGATCGAGTAAGACGACCAGGTGCATTGATGCTATCGATAATCTTCTCAATTTGAACTTCATTGGCCACGCGAGGATGAGCTAGGCGAAGACTTTGCTGTTGTTGATTGCAATCTTCATCTTCAGCATTGTCTTCAGGCTGAGCATTGTCTTCATGTTGATTAGGTGCTGAAATGATGATTTCCTCTTCAGCCTGTTCCTCGGTGGGTATGATTTCTCCAGTACCCATTAGCTTGATAGATTCACTAGGAGAAGCTTCATCTAGCACATTTGGCAGGTGCTCTCTTTGCGAGCCGTTAGTTTCATCGAACCGCACATCTACAGTTTCAACCACTTTATAGTGAAAGAGGTTGAAGACTCTGTAGGTGTGCTAATCCTTTCCATAACCAAGCATAAAACCTTCATGTGCTTTCGGTGCAAATTTGGAAGTGTGATGTGGATCCTTGATCCAACACCTAGCATCGAAGACTTTGAAATAGCTAACGTTTGGCTTCTTACCAGTGAGAAGTTCATAGGATGTCTTCTTGAAGAACTTATGCAGATAAACTCTGTTGATGATATGGCATGCAGTATCAATGGCTTCAGGCCAGAACTTTCTTGGAGTCTTGTATTCATCAAGCATCGTACGAGCCATCTCAATAAGGGTCCTGTTCTTGCGCTCCACGACGCAATTCTGCTGAGGTGTGTATGGAGCAGAGAGCTCATGAGTGATGCCCAGTGTATCAAGATAAGTGTCGAGGCCAGTGTTCTTGAATTATGTGCCATTGTCGCTCCTGATGTGCTTGATCTTGACGCCATAGTTGGTCATGGCGCGATTGGCGAATCATCTGAAGACATCATGCACTTCGGTCTTGTAGAGAATTATGTGCACCCAGGTGTATCTTGAGTAATCATCAAAAATAACGAAGCCATAAATATGGGCAGTGGTAGTAAAGGTAGAGTAGTGAGTAGGGCCAAATAAGTCCATGTGAAGCAGCTCGAAGGGGCGTGATGTAGTCATGATTGTCTTTGAGGGATGCCTGGCTCTAGTCATCTTCCCGGCTTCAGAAACACCACATAAATGATCCTTCTTGAACTTGACACCCTCGATGCCAATTATATGCTTCTTTTTCATGAGAGTGTGCAAGTTCCTCATGCCCGCATGTCCTAGCCTTCGATGCCAAAGACAACACTCTGAAGCTTTTGCTAGAAGACATACGGCAAGCTGTGGTCCTGCGGAGAAATCTACCATATACAGATCACCTCTTCGACAACCTTCAAAGACTAGAGATTTGTCAGTTTCCATAAGCACAAGGCAACGATATTTTCCAAATATCACAATCATGTTCAGATCACAAAGCATTGAGACAGACATTAAGTTGAATCCAAGGGATTCAACAAGCATCACTTTATCCATGTGTTGATCCTTTGAGATAGCAACTCTACCTAGGCCCAATACCTTGCTTTTACCAGTGTCAGCGAACATGATGTGGCTTTTAGTGGATGGATGTAGGGTTGAATCCATGAGAAGACTTCGATCACCAGTCATGTGGTTAGTGCATCCACTGTCTATTATCCACTCAGTAGCTTTCGGAGTTGTACCCTACAGTGCAGTTAGCGGGATAGGCTTCACCAAGAGTATTGTGAAGCACAAACATATAAAGAACAAGCATATTATCAAAGTTAAGATTCTTGTTTGGTAAGATAGGATGCACGACAAGAAACCCTGGGACGAAATAAATGGTAAGACCATTTTGGCATTTTAACTTGCGTCCCACAAGATGTTTTAGGTCCCCAACATTGTTTTCAGAAGACTGTAATTTTCGGCTAGAGACCTTTCCCTGTAAGAGAAGTTAATTCTTCTTAACCACCCACATCTTAAGGGGTGGCTTAGAAGCAATGTGTCTAAGTGCAGCATCTGAGAACTTTGGCTTTGGAGCCCTAGCAAATAGTTTTGCAGGAGGTGAATAGTACTCAAATGAATATGCAGAAAAGTTCTTTGATTTGTGAACATAGCGGTTAGATGAAACACGCTCATATTCATGAGTCTGATGATAATTTCCCTGCAAAACATTGGTGTTAGGGTGACCTTGTGAGGTCCTCTGTCTGTATGAAGCCTTTGGGCCATATGAAGCCTTTGGTCTGGGGCTTGTCTTCTTCCCTGGTGGTGTCATGATGACATTCACAGGAAGTTTCTCAAGACAACTTTTAGGCACCCAGATCTTCTTCAAAGGTGGCCCATTCCTGTAGTTAGTAATAATAAACCTGGCAAACACTTCACCAATATGATTCTTAAACAGCTTATAATTGGTGTCAAAGGATTCATCAATGATAATGGGGTGAGCACAAGTGAAGCCAGATAAGGTGGATGGGTCCACTGAAGGATCCTTTGCGGACACCCATGTGGTTTTGGGGTACTGCTTAGGCTTCTAGTAAGAACCATCAACGTTCATTTTCCTCTTGAAACCAACACCCTCTTTCCTAGGGTTTCGGTTCAGAATCTGTTTCTTGAGGACATCACATAGTGTCTGATGCCCTTTGAGGCTTTTGTACATGCCGGTTTCAAGCAATGTCTTCAACCTAGCATTTTCATCAGCAATAGTAGTGGTATCCTCAGAAGAGGGGTTAGTTACCACATCAGCAGTTGAAGATATTGCAACATCAGAGGCAGTAGAACATTTAGCAATAGAGACAGCATTGTCACGCTCAAGGCATTTCAAACATGGTGGCACAAAATCTTCCTGAGCGGAACTGATCTGTTGAGCGAGTAGTGAATCGTTCTCTTTTTGAAGATCTTCATCAGACGCTCTCAGTTTCTCTAGATCTTGCTTCCTTTGAAGATAATCGTAGGAAAGCTTCTCATGAGTGGTTGAGAGGGTTTCATGACGACTTTCAAGTTCCTCGTACTTAACATGAAGATTTTTGATGTCTTCGATTAAGGACTGAGTTCGATTCATTTCCTCGTCCAACAGGTCATCACTTTTGTCTAACAATTTTTGAATATGTTCCATAGTAGTTTGTTGTTCAGTTGCAATTTTAGCAAGAGTCTTATAGCTGGGTTTGGATTCACATTCAGAGTCATCTTCACTGGAGGTTTGAAAGTAAGCATCGTGAGAGTTTACCTTGGCACCTTGTGCCATAAAGCAGTATGTCGGAGCAGATTCGTCCTCATCATCGGCTTTAGCGTCGGTGGTGTGACCAATATCTTCAGTGTTGAAGATGGACTTGGCGACGAATGCCGAAGCTAGAGCCAGGCTTGCCACGCCTGAATCAGACTCCACCTCTGCCTCCTCAGAAGCAGACTCCTCCTCTGAATCCATCTCCTTGCCAATGAATGCACGAGCCTTGCCAGATGAGCTCTTCTTGTATGATGAAGACTTTGATGAAGACTTCGAAGAAGACTTTGAGGATTTCTTCTTCTTCTTGTCGTCAGAATCATATTCCTTGCTCTTCTTCTTTTTCTTGGCTTCCTTGTCCCATTGAGGACATTCAGATATGAAGTGGCCTGGCTTCTTGCATTTGTGGCATGTTCTCTTCTTGTGGTCACGAGAGGAAGCCTCATCGTTCTTGGAACTGGATCTCGAAGACTTTCCGAAGCGATTCTTCTTGGAGAACTTTTGGAACTTCTTCACAAGCATTGCTAGCTCTCTGCCAATGTCTTCAGGATCACCAGAACTACAGTCAGATTCTTCTTCAGATGAGGAAACAACTTATGCCTTCAAAGCACGGGATCGGCCATAGTTGGGGCCATAGATATCTCTCTTCTCAGATATCTGGAACTCAAGTGTGTTGAGCCTCTCAAGTATGTCAGAAGGATCTAGATCTCTGAAGTCAGGGCATTCTTGAATCATCAGGGCCAAGGTGTCAAATGAGCTGTCAAGTGATCTCAGTAGCTTCTTCACAATTTCATGCTTGGTGATCTCAGTGGCGCCGAGTGCGCGAAGCTTATTGGTGATATCAGTGAGGCGGTCGAACGTGAGCTAGACATTCTCATTGTCATTTCTCTTGAAGCGGTTGAAGAGATTGCAAAGAACATCAATCCTTGAGTCTCTCTGAGTTGAGACGCCTTCATTGACTTTGGACAGCCAGTCCCAGACTAGCTTCGCAGTTTCCAGAGCACTTACACGGCCATACTATCCTTTGGTCAGATGACTACAGATGATGTTCTTGGCGGTTGAATCCAGTTGTGCGAACCTCTTGACATCAGCAGCGGTGACACCTTCACCGACCTTGGGAACGCCTGTCTTGACGACATACCAGAGGTCGATGTCAATGGCTTCAAGATGCATGCGCATCTTATTCTTGCAGTAGGGGTAATCAGTGCCATCAAAGACGGGGCACGCAGCGGAGACCTTGATTATCCCTGCAGTCGACATAGCTAAAACTCCAGGTGGTTAAACCTAATCACACAGAAAAAGGGAGCACCAGGCTCTGATACCAATTGAAAGTGCTAGTTATCGACTACAGGGGGTTGAATAGGCAATTTTTATGAAAGTCTTCAAAACACGAGGTCTTTGAAGACAAACAATCAAATTGAACCTATATGATATGCAGCGGAAGATAGACTACACTAGACAGGCCATAATCAAGTAAGCAATATAATGAAAAGACTAATAGCAGCTAGGTGGAACAGATTGGAATGGAAGACAGAATGAAGCCAAACAGGTAATAGTATTCGCACAGAGAAGTCAAACAGATTAGGCAAGCAAACAATGACTTCACGAAGACAAACTAAAATGTAAAGGAGGTGGGGGATAGAACCAGTAGCTTGGTGAAGACAAGGATTTGGTAGACCAGTTCCAGTTGTTGTGACAACTGTACATCTGGTTAGGGAGGCTGAGATTGAACTCAGAAGACCACATCTTCACCTTATTCCCCTTGAGCTAAGGACACCTAGTCCTCACCCAATCACTCAGGTAAGTCTTCAAGGTAGACTTCCAAACCTTCACAGACTCCGTTCACTGGCGATCCACAATGACTCTTGGATCCTCAGAACGTGACGCCTAACCGGCTGGAGGATACACAGTCCTCAAGTGTAACAAGTCTTCAGGTCACGCGGACAGAAAGACTTCAGTGATGCCTAACACTCTTTGGCTCTGGGTGTTTTTGGGCTTTGTCCTCACAAGTATCTCTCTCTCAAAGGCTTCGAAGGTGGGTTGCTCTCAAACGACAAAAGCCGTGCACTAACTTTGAGCAGCCACCAATTTATGGTGTAGGGGGTGTGCTATTTATAGCCAGGAGGCAACCCGACATAATATGTCCGAAATGACCCTGGGTCACTAAGGAACCGACACGTGTCCAACGGTCGGATTTTCAAACACACGCGGCAGCTTGGCTTGGGCTACAAGCAAAGCTGACTCATCCAACTCTGGATAAGATTTGCTCTCATCGTCTTCACTCGAAGACATAGGATTTGAGTTGAGCATCACGTCAGTCTTCTGACATTGTTCACTTGGACCCCACTTAACAGTTCGGCGGTTCCTATGACTTAATAAAGAAGAAAAGGAAACTACGAAAGAAACTATGTCTTTGTACTCCATAGTCTTCAAGTGAATGTCTTCACATGTCATTATCTTCAACGTGAATGTCTTCATGAACCACCACTGTCTTCAATGTCTTCATACATTTTTAGGGGTCATCTCTGGTAGGAAAACCGAATCAATGAGGGACTTCTACCTGTGTTATCCTGCAATTCTCACAAACACATAAGTCCCTCAACCACGTTTGTCCTCAATACTCCAAAACCAACTAGGGGTGGCACTAGATGCACTTACAAGTACCAATAAACCTGGCAAACATTTCACCATTCTGATTCTTAAATAGCTTATAATTGGAGTCAAAGGACTCATCAATGATAATGGGGTTAGCACAAGTGAAGCCAGATAAAGTAGATGGGTCTAATGAAGGACCCTTTACAGCAACCCATGTGGTTTTGGGATACTGCTCAGGCTTCCAGTAAGAACCATCAGCATTCATTTTCCTCTCGAAACCAAAACCCTCTTTTCTAGGGTTTCGGTTCAGATTCTGTTTCTTGAGGACATCACATAGTGTCTGATGCCCTTTGAGGCTTTTGTACATGCCAGTTTCAAGCAATGTCTTCAACCTGGCATTCTCATCAGCAATAGCAGTGGTATCCTCAGGAGAGGGGTTACTTACCACATCAACAGTTGAAGATAATGCAATTTCAAAAGCAGTGGAACATTCAACAATAGAGGTAGCATTGTCACGCTCAAGACATTTTAAGCAAGGTGGCACAAAGTCTTCCAGAGCGGAACTGATATGTTGAGCGAGTAGTGAATCGTTTTCTTTTTGAAGATCTTCATGAGACACTCTCAGTTTCTCTAGATCTTGCTTCCTTTGAAGATAATCATAGGAAAGCTTCTCATGAGTAGCTGAGAGGGTTTCATGACGACTTTCAAGTTCTTCATGCTTAACGCGAAGATTTTTGATGTCCTCGATTAAGGACTGAGTTTGATTCATTTCCTCGTCCAACAGGTCATCACTTTTGTCTAACAATTTTTGAATGTGTTCCATAGCAGTTTGTTGTTCAGTTGCAATTTTAGCAAGGGTCTTATAGCTTGGTTTGGATTCATATTCAGAGTCATCTTCACTAGAGGTTTGAAAGTAAGCATCACGTGAGTTTACCTTGGCACCTTGTGCCATGAAGAAGTAGGTCGGAGCAGAGTCGTCCTCATCATCGGCTTCAGCGTCGGCAGCGATACCATTATCTTCAGTGTTGAAGATAGACTTGGCGACAAATGCCGAAGGTAGAGCCAGGCTTGCCACGCCTGAATCAGACTCCTCCTCAGACTCCACCTCTGCCTCCTCAGAAGCAGACTCCTCCTCTGAATCCATTTCCTTCCCAATGAAAGCACGTGCCTTGTCAGATGAGCTCTTCTTGTAGTATGAGGACTTTGAAGAAGACTTTGAGGATTTTTTCTTCTTCTTGTCGTCAGAGTCATATTCCTTGCTCTTCTTCTTGTTCTTTGATTCCTTGTCCCGTTGAGGACATTCAGATATTTAGTGACCTGGCTTCTTGCATTTGTGGCATGTTCTCTTCTTGTGGTCACGAGTGGAAGCCTCATCATTCCTGGAGCTGGATCTTGAAGACTTTCCGAAGCGATTCTTCTTGGAAAACTTTTGGAACCTTCTCACAAGCATTGCTAGCTCTATTCCAATGTCTCCAGGATCTTCAGAACTGTAGTTAGATTCTTCTTCAGATGAGGAAACAGCCTTTGCCTTCAAAGCACGGGATCGGCCATAGTTGGGGCCATAGATATCTCCCTTCTCAGACAGCTGGAACTCATGTGTGTTGAGTCTCTCAAGTATGTCAGACGGAACGAGGTCTCTGAAGTCAGGACGTTCTTGGATCATCAGGGCCAAAGTGTCAAATGAGCTGTCAAGTGATCTCAGTAGCTTCTTCACAATTTCATGCTTGGTGATCTCAGTGGCGCCGAGTGCGTGAAGCTCATTTGTGATATCAGTGAGGCGATCGAACATGAGCTGGACATTCTCATTGTCATTTCTCTTGAAGCGGTTGAAGAGATTGTGAAGTACATCAATCCTTGAGTCTCTCTGAGATGAGATGCCTTCGTTGACCTTGGACAGCCAGTCCCAGACTAGCTTCGCAGATTCCAGAGCACTCACACGGCCATACTGTCCTTTGGTCAGATGACCATAGATGATGTTCTTGGCGGTTGAGTCCAGTTGCGTGAACCTCTTGACATCAGCAGCGGTGACACCTTCACCGACTTTGGGAATGCCAGTCTTGACGACATACCAGAGGTCGATGTCAATGGCTTCAAGATGGATGCGCATCTTATTCTTCTAGTAGGGGTAATTAGTGCCATAAAAAATGGGGCACGCAGCGGAGACTTTGATTATCCCTACAGTCGACATAGCTAAAACTCCAGGTGGTTAAACCGAATCACACAGAACAAGGGAGTACCTTGCTCTGATACCAATTGAAAGTGCTAGTTATCGACTAGAGGGGGGTGAATAGGCGATTTTTATGAAAGTCTTCAAAACACGAGGTCTTTGAAGACAAACAACCAAACGGAACCTATATGATATGCAGCGGAAGATAAACTACACTAGACAGGCCATAGTCAAGTAAGCAATATAATGAAAGCGCGAAGACTAATAGCAGTTAGGTAGAACAGTTCAGAATGGAAGACAGTATGAAGCCAAACAGGTAATTGTCTTCGCACAGTGAAGTCAAACAGATCAGGCAAACAAGCAATGACTTCATGAAGACAAACTGAAATGTAAAGAAGGGAGGGGATAGAACCAGTAGCTCGGTGAAGACAAGGATTTGGTAGACCAGTTCCAGTTGCTGTGACAACTGTACGTCTGGTTAGGGAGGCTGAGATTGAACTCAGAAGACCATGTCTTCACCTTATTACCCTTGAGCTAAGGACACCCAGTCCTCGCCCAATCACTCTGGTAAGTCTTCAAGGTAGACTTCGAAACCTTCACATACTCCGTTCACCGGCGATCCACAATGACTCTTGGATCCTCAGAACATGACGCCTAACCGGCTAGAGGATACACAGTCCTCAAGTGTAACAAGTCTTCAGGTCACGCGGACAGAAAGACTTCAGTGATGCCTAACACTCTTTGGCTCTGGGTGTTTTGGGCTTTGTCCTCGCAAGGATTCTCTCTCTCAAAGGCTTCGGAGGTCGGTTGCTCTCAAACGACAAAAGCCGTGTACTAACTCTAAGCAGCCACCAATTTATGGTGTAGGGGGTGGGCTATTTATAGCCAGGAGGCAACCCGACATGATATGTCCGAAATGACCCTGGGTCACTAAGGAACCGACATGTGTCCAACGGTAGGATTTCAAACACACATGGCAGCTTGGCTTGGGCTACAAGCAAAGCTAACTCATCCAACTCTGGATAAGATTTGCTCTCATTGTCTTCGCTCGAAGACATAGGATTTTGGGTTGAGCATCACGTCAGTCTTCTGACTTTGTTCACTTGGACCCCACTTAACAGTACGGTGGTTCCTATGACTCAATAAAGAAGAAAAGGAAACTACGAAAGAAACTATGTCTTCGCACTCCATAGTCTTCAAGTGAATGTCTTCACACGTCATTATCTTCGACGTGAATATCTTCACGAACCACCATTGTCTTCAATGTCTTCATACATTTTTGGGGGTCCTTTCTGGTAGAAAAACCGAATCAATGAGGGACTTCTACCTGTGTTATCCTGCAATTCTCACAAGCACATTAGTCCTTCAACCATGTTTGTCGTCAATACTCTAAAACCAACTAGGGGTGGCACTAGATGCACTTACAGGCCTAAGGCAGTTTCGGCCTGTATTGGCCCGTGAATTTTTTGGCTCAACGCTAGCCCAATCTAGTTTTTAGCCTGTTAAAAGCCCATGGTATTCTCTAGCCCAGCTGGCCAGAACTTTACTCGGCCTGTTATAGGCGAAAAACTACTATACGTTTAGACCTGCTAATGGCCCAAGATGATTATAGGCCCACGTTTTGGCCCATATATAGCGAGTTACGGGCCGGCCTGAAGACCAACAACATTGAGATCCATTGAAGCTTACGACATAAATTACAGCATACCAACCAAGAATAAACCTAGACTATACAGTAAAGAAATTACGGTATATTACATCCACTGCGCATCAAAGTTCGCCACCGATGATAATAAAGCGCAATGTGACCGCGGATTACATACACTGGGCATCAAAGGTCGCCACCAGTGCATATAAACGCGCCGACAAAAGAATATACAAAACTAAGAGCACTTCAGAAGGCATTAGGCCTGCCCTGGCGGTGCACCAAAAGTAGCAGAACAAGCGGATGAGACCTCAGTTGTGTCAACGATAGATGCTCTAACTGTAGCTGCGTAGCAAGAAAGCACGCATGGGTGTCCTCTGCGGCCTTCTTTACATCATTGACATCAAGTTGGTGCTGAGCTGAAGCAAGCCATTCCACTTTAAGTTGAGACTGAAGAAGTCGAACTGATTGAGGCAGCAACTACACAGAGGTTGTCTCACAGCTGCTGGTGAGTAGCTTCAACTCACTGTCTTCATCAAGACATGACCTTGGGGTCATCTCGCTCTCTTCAAGATGGTTTGGCTGACTATCTTCCCTAAAGTTCTGCCTGGCATAAGAGATACGACTCTGAAAGAGAAACAAGGAGACACGTAACAGGTTTCACAATTATATAAGCAGATAAATGGACCTGTTCTGCATAAGGAACATGTTTTTACAACTACAATTTAAAACTGGTAGTTCTTGCAAACATCCAATCAGATGTAAACACCAAAGTAAACAGTAGTGGAGGAAATGATGCCTATCCAAATCTATACTAGAACAAAGTTTGAAGGCTTGAGAAGGATGAACTTACATTACATGTTAACACGGGCTGGACAAAGCCCTTCTCCATGTCGATGGAAGGATAATTCAATAAATTCCCCAAAGAAACTTCTTTATAAGCATTACCTTTATTCTACATTTTGTAAAGAGTAAATATAGATCAAATAATATTGGAAGAAATAGAGGATAATGAAGCTCAGGTGTAGAGTGATAATACATAATCAAATAGCAATTAATTAAGTACAGCGTTACAAGGCAAAAGGTGCTGACAAGAGGAATGCAGACATCAATGTGTGCAGTGGCATTGGCTTTATTCAACATTTTGGTAAGAGTAAATGTAGATCTGATAACTTGGAGAAAGTGGAGGGCAGGGCAGATAAGATGCAGAGTAATGCTAGACAATCAACTATCTCACAATGCAAGTACAGTAATACTACCATCGTCCATTATTACTTGTCACTCAAATGGATGTATCTAGCACTATTAAGTTCTAAATACATCCAATTGAGCAACAATTAATTCGATACAGAGGGAGTACATGACAATAGGTACTTACATGAGCAATCCAAAACTTCATAACCATTGTGTTAATTTTACATTTATTTAAGAGTAAATATAGATCTTATAATTTCGAGCAAAGGGGGGATAAAGAAGCGAACATTTACAGTGATGCTACATAATCAACCAGTAATGAGTGTAAGTATGCTGACAAAGGGCAAGAGGTACTGACAAGAGCAATGCATTGCCCAGTATTATTGTGAGATCCTATGATCCTTTGAGAAATGAGATTCATCTAAAATTAGTTTTCATACAAGAGAGAAGGTAAGGCACATGCAGAAATTTAGGAGTTCAAATTTTGATTTGATATCATAGACAGTACCTGACGCTGGGCTCTCTGCAGTTCTAATAGGGGTTTTGCCAGTGGAGTAGGGGTAAAGTGTGGCACAGTTGGGTCTGTGTTTTCTGTGGCTGCTGATCTATCTGATTTAACAGGTATCACTACCTTTTCCAAATACCTAGTTTGTACTCCTTGAGGATTTGCACTCACCCTCTTCCTTTTTGACATCTATTACAAAAGAACAACATTTGACTGAAAAAACATAGTATGATGACACATGGAATAGGTACAGAAAATGGATAGGTATGGCATATACTCATATATGATGCTTAAACTAAGCAGATGGTGGTATAACAAAGTAGAAGTAATGCAAGAGATCATATGAAAAATATGTGCGACCAATACAACCTTGCCAAGTTAGAGCAAGCACCTTGATGGGTGAATAAGATAGGCCATCCTCCACCATGCCAAGTTTGTTAGCCAGTGGATTGTTCCATAATATTCCTCTCATGTGCCCATTCTCATATTCATTTTGATCATGTTCAATACCTAACATGCATGAAAACATAAAAACAAGTGAGATTATCTTTGTAATGCAGAAGTGATTCTAATCCAATATTGCCTCACTGTAAACCCCTTTGTGCTATCTCTGCAATTCTTCTGAGAGATGCCATGCATGCTGTAATTTGGTGTGTGCATTAATATAATGTGGCCTACTACTCAAAATATGAGAGCTCCAGAAGTGATGATACTTCGCAGATGACAGCTTCAACATATAGTAAAGAAGAACAAGTCGACCTGACCTGACAGATTCAAAATATACTAAGGGGGAACAACTCGACCTGACCAGTCGACCGCAAATGTCTCTGCTACTCTTCCCAACAAAGAACATACTTATTAAAGAAGAGAAGAGGATCATGTTAAAGAAGAGCAGAAGAGCAAGCAGATTGAAGATATTACAAGTCTTTCTATACAATGTGTGTTGCCCACCCATGATGAACCAGAGCGCATAGAGAAATACTATTCCTTCCGGTCTCTCCATATGTGGCTCACATGCGCTTCGAAACTAAAGTAGGAATATTTAGCTGACCAATTAAACATGTCTCAGTTTTACTAATATCAGCATAATATCAGATTCGAATTTGTACAACTAAGCTTGTTTAGCTTGATGGGTGGAGCAGTGCTATTACGACACGAACCACGTAGGCTGATCATGCTCATCATAAAATGGGGAACCGTAAGCATGATGAGTATAGTGTTGACCTTGGCAGTGGGATGGCAGATCTGAAGCTGCAAACCACGCAAAGGGTAGTTAGCAACCGATGTTTGCTTTGAAATAACAACTAAGATTTGGTATGGACAAGAAAGTACAGTCAACAAGTGACAAAGAAATGCAATTCTGCTGTCTCTCTATATGTCGCGACATGCATTTGGAAGCTCAAGTGGGACCTTTAGCTAACCAATTAAATGTGTCTATTAACTAATATCAGTATCATATCACAATCATATTTGAACAACTAAGCTTTGGAATTATGAGTGCTGTGTTGTTTAGCATGAAGGGTGGAGTAGTGCTAGTATGACAGAAAGCACCTACGCAGATCATAGTAGGGTAGATAAAAGGGGAAAATCCTAAGCGTCAAGAGTAAAATCAGGAAAGTGGAACTAGCTGGACCATATGGGCTTGTATTGCCGGTACGGCAAGAAAGGGTTCGGAAAGGCTTCGACCCCAAAAGGGGCAGCTCTATTCAACTGAAGGCACAATACTGTTACTATCAGTCTAGACTATCAAAGATGACATAGCTCCCAGCATTTCCCGGATATTATGGCAGACCATCTAGAATCATTGAAAGCATCCATCTGAACCGACCCAATAGACATGTCGACTGCAAATGTCCCTGCTCCACTTCCCGACAAGGAACATACTGTACTACTCCCTCCGTTCTTAAATATAAATCTCTTAGAGATTCGAATGCGGACTACATACGGAGCAAAATGAGTGAATGTACACTCTAAAATATGTCTATATACATCCGTATGTAGTTCTTATTGGAATATCTAAAAATAGTTATGTTTTATCGAAAAAGTCTTTCGCCCCGCTTTATAAATAAAGCAACGATGAACAACACCCAGTACAAATGCACGCCACCACAACACACGCACGAACCCAAGGCAGTTTAGGAATGGAGGAAGTAATATAATTATTAAGAAGAACATAAGAGGAACATGATAACAAAGAGCAAGCAGATTTCTCTACTTTTTTCTCTACTCTTATACTCTTATTATATATATATATATACTCTTTTAAAAAACAGAGTTGGTGATGATGGTGTGCCTGCCATCCTGCAATATAGGCCGTCCGATTTTTATCTGACGGATAGGAAGGAAACTATGGCAATTTTGCAAAAAGATACCCACATCCCTCTCCACATTTGCAAATAAGGCCTTCCCTCATTCATCCTTTTCTCCCACAAGATAAACTACTCATACAAATGCATCTTGATGTTCCATGCAACGCATGGGCATCTTGCTAGTTAGATAATACAATGTGTGTTGCCCACCCATGATGAACCAGAGCGCACAGAGAAATGCAAATCCATGATGTCTCTCTATATGTGGCGCACATGCTTTTCGAAATGAATATAGGAACATTAGCTGACCAATTAAACGTTCTCTGTTTTAGTAATATGAGCATCATATCAGATTCGTATTTCAACAACTAAGCTTTGGAATTATGAGTGGCATGTTGTTTTGCTTGATGGGTTGAGGTCTTGAGGAGCAGTGCTAGCACGACACGAAGCACCTACGATGATGGTAGTGAATATAAAGGGGGAAAACCATAAGCTTTACGAGTATAGTGACCGTGTCATGGCTGATCTGAAGGTGCAAACCGGACAAAGGCTACTTCGCAACCAATGTTTGCTTTCAACTAGCCACTACGATTTGGTATGGACAATAAAAGTACAGTAAACAAGTTACGATCTATTTTTCGGGTGAGATCAATAACTTAAGCAGATACGAAAGAGTACCACCTCTCTTGCGACGCCGTGTAGGCCTCTGCTGATACGTTGAGGGTGCTGCGGGTGCGATGGCTATCGGCGGCGCGGAAGAAGACTTTAGACGGCAGACGGACGGGTCGGGGGATAAGTCATCTTGCCGTGGACGAGGCAGTCGTAGGAGCGGCAACGGCAAGGTGGACGACGGCGCCGATGAAGCAAGAGGACGCGATGAAAGGATCCTGGTCTGGCGCCATGGATGAGAGACGTCCATCTCTTGCAGTGGACGACGGGGTAGGGGTAGCGGCTCCAGTAAGGTGGAGGATGGGGTGGCGGACGGAGGAGGCCGGCCAGAGTGGGGAGGTTGTTGTGGCGCCGACGGTGTATGAATGGGGAAATGGAGGGGGAGGGGGGATCTCAAACTTTGGGACGCGCTTGTCTGAAATGTGGGAAAGTTACAAACTTAGCCCCCGTTTAAAATTTCGGACATCTCGTCGATTGGGGATAGGACGGTAATCTCGCATCTCCCCAATATTTGCCGGTAGCGATTTCGGTTGAGGAGAGGGTGTTTTGCCGCCCACTGTTGGCGCCCATGGTGTATGAATGGGGCTGACAGGTAGGGCGGCTGTATCACGTCTGAGGGAAGTTACACATCTGCCCCTATTTAAAATATTTGCCTACATCAATTTCGAACGAGGAGAGTTTGTTTTGCCGCCCACCATGTATGAATGAGGAAATGGAGGGAGAGACACAGGTCTTTCGGACGAGCTTGAATCAAATGTGTTTTGCCGCCCATGTTTGGCACCCACCGTGTCTGAATGGGCTCAGAGGCGGTCGTGTCACGTCTGATTGAAGTTACTAGTCTACCCCTATTGACAGCAGTAGAAATCGGGTCGATTAGGATGTGAAGTGTCAGGGGTAGACAGTAATTTCCATCTAGCAAACACTTGCTTCAGGCAGCCGACAAATGATAGTGGGTGTTTTGCTGCTTCGTTCAAAATTTGGGAGAATTAGCATTCACGTTTACCCTGGGCCCTGGCAACTAAATTCAAATCCAATTTGTATTCAATTACAAATATCCATACATCATTCTACGTTTTGTTATTTATTTCTTCAAAACCACGACAAAGATTTATTCCACCTTTATATATGAATATGATTTAGAAATGCCGTGATCTTCTAATTCAGTAGGTTGGATACACTTTGAGTCAAATAGTTATTTCATGCAATACAATATGCTCACACGAAATACAGTTCACCTTATGTCAATCATACAAGTACTGAGGATTACGTTGCCTAAAAAATTCAGATCATTACAACACATGGACAACATAGGGGGTCTTACAACATAATCCATTCAAAGACATGACACAACATGCAAGTATACTAATCTAATGACAATTTCAACTGGTATCTAAAGAAGAACTGGGATTACCCTGGGCTTCAGATAGGAGAAGCAGTAGGACCTCCTCCATCTTCAAATGCAACATTCTTACTTCCTCCAATTCTTGGGTTGCTTGCATAATGCGTGCAGCTAATTGCATAATTTCCAGCCTCAAGATCAAGATTACCTCATTCATGGCAGCCACACCATCTCTTTCTGCCTCTAGTAGAGCCTCAAGAACTATAATATATGTGCTCAGACTACTCTCCAGCGGTGTTGCCTCTGAACTGCTACCATCTGGTAACATGGATGGCGCACTGCTTCCACAAATAGATTTTGGGGTTGTACATTGTGTCCTAGTGTGAACGGCATCCTGAAAGGTTTCTGCTGGACATAAGTAAGAGATAGTTATCGCATGATCCAGGCAGTAAGCTTACATGGTAAACGACATACGAATTATTGCCGAGCATGGCAAGCTATATTTAAATGGTTCGAAGCAGCATTAGCTGAAAACAAATTAAAATGGTAAGATGAAACTAGGGATGTAAGTGGCAAATAAATGGCATCCGCCAGTCCCATCTAGTTTGTTTTTGCTAGCTTGCTAGTTCATTTTCCTCAAAAAACAAAACATCTTTTGAACTATCATACCATCAGTGGACTTTAATCGGGATTAAACGGGACCCAGTTGACATCCCTAGATGAAAGGCAGTGTACCACTGCTATATTTAAGTTGCCAAGGCATCTAAGCAGTTGAAATAATCTGAGAAAGCACTTAACAGTGTGGCCTCATATAAACTACGAAGACAGTCTTGTGATGAAGTTCATAGGAAAAGTTAAGGAGTCAAATGAACTAGGCATGCATTTCTTTACAATAGTACAGCAGGCACTGCTGACATATTGGCCAACTCAGGGATAGCCTAACAAGTAACAAGCAAGGATTCGAATCAAGCAATAAAGCAAAGCAAACAACTGAACTATTTGTAATTCTGTAGGATTACAAGTTGAGGGCACAAGCCAAGAAAGCAACCCACACGCATTACATTTCACATGTACTAAAACACACTAGCTTACCATATGTTGCTGTGAAGCCTCGCTGCTGTTGCGATGTTCTTTGAAGATATCGTCAGCATCCCGTGGTTGCAAATCTAGTTGTTGTAGTTTATTCTGCACCCTCTATTTAGGTAAAATTAATTTTAATCGCATGCACTAGTTCAAATTGATCATCAATGGTTAATCTAAACTAATGAAAGAAGGGTGTGTGCTTACACGACAATATATGTGCTTCACTATATTTTTATGCTTGTTCGAGGTGCCAGCCCCAAAAGAACAAATATTTTGCTTGATGGGGTTGGCAGCTCCATATTTAATAGAAGCATCAAATTAGTCATGCAACTTGGGAAGATCAAGAACGCACAAAAAAGTAATGAACAGAGGCTCAGAGCAGTGATGTAATAGCTAGCATCGGAAAATGTAGGGTAAAACGAACAAAAAGCAGCGGAACCACAAGCTAGTTTGCTGATGTGTAATTAAGTATAGAGAACATGAAGCAGTCTGATGTAACCAACATGTGGCATCAGAACAGCACCATTATCATAAATATAGCATGCAAGAAGTAAAATAGTAGGCAGTGATATCTAGGAAGTACAGTAATACTTAGGACAAAACAAAAGCATTGTAACTATATGTGCACTGGTTTGTAATTTAGCACATGTAACATGTTCACTGCCAGAAGTATGGCCCTATAGGTGCAAGCAGAATAACGCGTCTCATGAAAAATTGAATGATGCCCTAAAGAAATTCGAAGGTGCGGTACTTATGCTGAGATAGTGAACGTAGGCATCGGCCGTTGGATAATAGTACCTGATTCTCTGCGGCGTATGGGTATCGTTGTCATACTTGATAGCTAAGGATCGTCGATGGTGCTCGTGTTGCGGCTGAGTTTGGGCCGGTTGTCGCCATTGCTGAAGTGGCTCTGGTTCTTCAGTTGCGGCGCCTGTCGACATACAAGAAAGATCATTTGTGGTAAGTGAACAATTCTACGATAAAGAAGAGAAAAACCGAAGGAGTACAAATCAATATAAACTGATGAGGTTGTGGCATCAGTAAAGCAGGGCCGGTGGAGTTGAATATTGCGTCCGTGGAGCGGGTCCGGTGCAGTGGACGAAGGCGTCGGCGAAGCACATCCAGCGTGGTGTATAGTGCTTTCGGTGAGGCGGATCTGTTGTGGCGGACGAGGGCTTGTATGAAGGGCCAGCGATGGGGCGGACGAGGGAGTTGGTGAAGGGCCTACACTATGGTGGACGAGGGCGCCTGTGAAGCAGATCGGGTGTAGTGGACCATGATGGCGGTCAAGGAGATCTGGAGCGGTGGACAAGCCAGTCACTGAAGCGGCTCCGATGAAGTGGTGAGTTGGCAGTTGGCGGTTCCAAGGTGCGGAAGGTAGATCCAGCGGGGTGTGAGGGCCACCGCTGCGGCAGAGGACTAGATTCGGCGGCTTGGCGTGGTTGGGGGGGAGGCGGGGAGGCGAAGGGGAGGGGCTTTGGGGAAGAATGTTGGGGGCAAAGAGGGGAAAACAATGGATTTACCAAAGCAGCCCTTTTCCGTTCATGTGGCAGGGGTAAAACAGGAATATCGCAGGGCTAAACTTTCGGGCGCGAGATATTTCGATGTGAGCAGGAAGTTTGAAAGCTTTTGGCGGCTGAAATTAAGTGTTCTGCTCTTGTACGGCCGACTATGATATCATGGCCGAGAATTTATTTGTTTTGCACGCAAAGAAAAAGTGCAAGTTTCGAAAATCAATGTCTCCAACTCGAAACTTAGATTGTCCATTCAATTCAAATATGGATCATTGAGCTAGTGGAAGCAAATACCATCATATGGTCCAATTCAAATGAAATTCCAAATGTGTTTATCCTAAATATGATGACAAAAACAAAAATGTGTATGTGTATGAATAAAGTTGATGATTATAAGGTTTGAACATGCCCGTATGTGTATATCTCTAGGTTTGATATATGAATTTGAAATCACGAAATCCCGGCTTAAAAAATGTACCTCCGTTTAAATGAATTACAAAAGCTAATGATGGAGTCAAATTCCAAAATTCCAATCTTAGGTTTGTAATTCTGGTACTTCAAAGTATATCACACATGTTCAAAAGTATCGTTATCTCATAGTCCAAACTGTGAAACAAATTGATCAACAATGAGTGCACACACTATTGACCATATATATCTCAATTACACTAAAGTCTCTCAAATATAGACACCTCACTCTTTATCTGAAGCCACCCACCCCGCCCCCCCCCCCCACAAGTCATTCTCTCCCCCGGACACGAACACAGGAGCACATTAACACCCCTCCCTCTTCTAAGTCCGGACCCCAATATAGGTCTCTATCACTTTGTCTCTCGGGCATGCACACATCTCTTCCCCCACTCTCTAGGTCTCCCGGCATCTCTCTTTCCCAAGCACACGCACTATATAGAGTGTATGTTTCCCATACACACAAAACATCGCCCCCAAACGTCTATCTCCCTAGTTATGTGGTTCTCGCACACTCACCTCACTCACCACCGCCACTGCAAACAAGCACCCTTTGTCTCCTTGTGCACCACTCTCCTCTTTCTATCTCTCCCACATGCGGACCCGCCCCAGCTCCTTCCCTATATACATATATGTTGTGACTCTTTCCATAGCTCCCTAACGTATCATCATTCTCAATCTCGCACGTTGTTCTCTACACCATCTATTCTAGATCTCTCATGAAGTCTCTATCACACACACGATGACTCGCTTCCCTTGCGTCTCCGTACATAGGCCATTTTCGAACAACATCAACCTTGTCTCCCTATCTATACGCCACTTCCGCACACAAACGACCCCTCTCTTCCTCTCTCTCCCTCGCTAGCTCTCTCTCTCGTTCTCACACCCCTCTCCCACACACACTCGATGTCTCTTCCAAATAGTCTGCTCCCCGCCCGCACCCATGCCATCCCGCTACTACACATGCCTTTCTCTCTCTTTGACACACATGTCACACCATTCCCCCTTCCCTACTCGGTTTACATCATTAGTGGTCTCTCTTCTCCACATACACACACTCCCTCTCACACACACGCATGCACAAACACACACAGACACGCACAAACACCCATCTATCTGGATCCTTCTTTTAAGACACACACCCTTGCATATTCTCTCCAGCTCTAGGTATGTATATATCCCCCTCCCTCTAGCTCACATGCACATCAAAATTCTCCATCTCTCTAACTCACACATCTCTCCCCATGTCCGCATGTGTATCTCACACACTCACTCTCTGATTATGTCTATGTGTCTCCACGTTACACAACACAAAGCCCCATGCACATGTCTCTCTCTATCCTCCACACACAGAGACACAAAGAATCACTTATCATTGCCTCAGTCTCTACACATATCACACACGCACGCGCTATCTCTCTCTCGCACACACGCTCAACCAAGGTTTTCTCGCGAATAACTTACCGTCCATTCATCAACAGTCATGGCAGCAAGACGAACACGAGAGGTGAAAAAGAATAAATCTACATGTGTGTAGACCACCTAGTATGCTACTAGGACTAGAGCGAGCCAAAAGCGCGCCGCTGTCACCCCCTCCTTATCAGCAATGGGAAAACCTTTGTTTTACACATTCGAGAAGTCATCGTGCTAAGGCCCCACATGCTCAGCCGTTGAATAGAATGTAGATCCAAGTTTATGGAAACAAGTATCGATAATACGTTTGTATCTCCATACTTATATCTCTTCTTATAAAAAACCGAGTTGGTGATGATGGTATGCCTGCCATCTTGCAATATAGACTGTCCGATCTATATCTGACGGATAGAAATTAAACTAAAAGATACCCGCACCCCTCTCCACATTAGTAGACAAGGCCTTCCCTCGTTCATCCTTATCTCCCACAACCTCATTGTTGAGCAATTAAAAAAGGAAGCCTCTGGAACAATCTGGCATGGTGGTCGCTGCCGGCATCGTCCATCCCCATGCCTCCGCTCAGTCTGACCACCAATCACCACCACGCCCCACTCCTCCTCACCTTATCTCTCGTCTTTCTCGAGATATCATTAGTTTTTACACATGGGATTACTCCCGCATGGGTTAATCACAACAGGTGTTTTATAAAAAAAAATGCATCTTGATGTTTCGTGCAATGCACGGGCATCTTGCTAGTACTCCTACAGAAGACTTAGTTGGTGATGATGGTGTGTCTGCCATCCGTCATTTCTGACCATTTGATCTACATCTAACGACTGTGAGGTAAGTTGTTGCCTTTTCTCAACAACATCCCACTTCTCTACCCAATTTGCAGAAAACCCCTTAATTAGTATCTTAAAACCAACCACATCCCTCCCTCACCTCACCAAAATAGCCCAAGGAATATATTCTGATTGAAACATAATATATTTCTAGTGATACATGTATATCAAAATTAGAGTGTTTTCTATCAAGTTTGTGAATAAGTATTATTCTAATTATGATCCGTTGCAACGCACGTGCACATTGCTAGTATTTCCAACCATGCAAAAAAAATTGCTAGTGTTTCCATAGTTTCGAGTTTTCCATCAAGATATTAGTCACTCATGGTTGATATTTAGTTTGAATTACGTACACATAGGCACTATGTAACTAGCCGTGCTTATTGGCTTCCAAAGCTTAACTTTCACTCCTACTTATAGTATGTAGAGTATTTAACAAAAAACTACCACTTTCAACCAGCCCTAGGAAGAAACTATTGTACAAAAAATAGCAAAAACATACCCAAAATTTCTTAATCCGCAAACTACTACCTAGTGCCGATTAGGCTCGTTTAAGCCCGTTTATGACAGGGTTAGCCCACACGTCCGTGCTGACGAGGCAGCTTAAACCAACACATTTTGTTTGACCGTTGACACGAGGGACCCACATCTGACCTTCTATCCTGTTCTTCCTCCTCCAATCATTATTTTTCCTGAACATTACTTCAAACAGTTCTTATGCGTGTTCGTCGGTGGCGCCGGTGATGAGCGAGCTGGCCGCCGCTCCGCCGGACGGGCTGGACGCCGCTCTGGCCTCCGCACGGGTTGGCTGGCTGGCCCAAGCGTGGCTCACGCGCGAGCAAGCCGCCGCGCTGGCCTTCGCTCGAGCCAGATGGCTGGCCTTAGCGCGGCGAGTGCGAGCAAGCCGCCGCACCGCCGTGCCAACTTAGCCAGCAAACCTTGCAGATAAGCAGCTGGATGCATCCAGCAGGGTGTGTGCTAGCTTGGCTAGCTAGCGGCCGCGAGCGCCGGACGGAGCTGGCATCCGGGCTGCCGCAAGATGGGCTCTGCCCCGCCGGCGCTTTTGACCTCACCTTTTGCCGGCGGTGGTAGCTGCCACCCATGGCCGAGGATGACTAGGTGGACGGGCCGGAGGTAGGAGGTCACTCGGGGATTTCTTTCCACACTGACATGTAGGTCCCACAAAGTCATAACGCCTAACTTGCCAGTCAAATAGAAGGCGTTGACTTAAGGGGCGACATGGGTTGAAACATGCCTATAACGGCACTTGGTAGTTTATTGCGACGGATTAAAAAAATTAGTATGTTTTTGCTAATTTTTGTAGAGTAGTCGTTTCTTGGTAGGGCTGGTTGGTAAGTGGTAGTTTCTTGGTAGTGGTTTCTTGTAAGGAACAATGTACTAGCGACAAAAGGCGATTCTAGGTTGCGTTGTACTCCAATGAGTACTACTACTGGTTGCGGGAGTGTATAGCTCGTTTTGTGGGTTCGATCCCGGCCGAACGCACGACGGCCTTTTTTTTAAAAATAGTAACCTCGTTGCGAGCCAATATTGCACACTGGTAGTTTGACTTTTGAAGTCGAACGGACGTGTCGCACCACAATCTGGGTGCACTGGATAGCCCAGCCACGTGAACGGGTTTTCCCTCCCATCATCTCGTGGCTCGCGTACTAGAGTAGTACTCCTATATATCAATTCACATCATGCAAACTTTCTCGCCTGCGTGCTCGCCCTAGCCGCACCTCGCTTGCAGCTTCCTCATCAGCTACCATATTTAAACTAGCGCCTCCCAATTAAGCCCGAGGAGCCGGAAAAGCCCGGCGTGGCATTGGGAACTGTGCAATATGGCTCTGTACATAAAGTGCTACTACTCTGTAGCTTGTGGCGTTGCACGCATGGACTTTGCTCCATTATCGGCTCTATAAAAGAAATTCCTCTTGACGTGATTTTTTTTGAAACGGAGGCAAAATATTTGCGTCGTCTCATTCATAAAGAAGGAACTAACAAAGTTCGCGTAGCTGTATCAAAGAACTCAAATGTTCTGCCCCTGCAGTAACCGCCGCTGATAAATAGGCTGCTAGTGTCTGCATCAAAGGAGCGGCTGAGTAGGCTAGCTACGCGCTTGAATAGAGCACGGAGAGTACGCACTACGCAGGTGTACTTTCCCTGCATTGATAGTATAGCGATGGTTCTAGAGAACAGTAGTACCCTCCACTTGCAACTCTAGCTCCTTGGCCTTGAGATTCAAGAGTTCAAAACTGGTGCACTATAGAAGTACCGTACATCACACTACTAGTTGAGAAAGTAGTACTACTACTGCTACAGTACTACGTAGTAGTAAATAATAGCCTCACCATCGCGGGGCACTAGGCACTACCACTATGCGTGCCCACATAACTTCCTTAACAAAGGGACAAGGCCCTGTGGTTACGCTCTTATCTCCTCCTCGCCAGTTCCCCTCCCCCCGAAGAGACCAAGGCAGTTCGTCGCTGCTCCCATGGATTCGCCAGGTGGTTCTCCTCCTCGTCGGGGCTGGGAGACCTTGGATGATGATCCTCTAGGAGAAATCGCACACCGCCCCGACGTCCTCACCGCCGCAAGACTCGGTGCTTCCTACACCAACTATTTTAAGACGGTGCTTAAACAGACTTGGGAAAAGGCCATGCTTGTTGGTCTTCCATGCGTCCTCGAGGAGAAGGTTATTCTATGGGACAATCCATCGGACAGTCCACCACTCCCTGGCCATGGATTCACGTTGACTCCGCTAGAGTTGCCGACGTTGAGAGGTAGTCGGATTTTGTCCGATGAGCAGATCAGTCATGGAGTTTGATCATGTAGTGTATTATATTCTAAATATAGTACTTAGTTATTCCATCCCGTAATTTCTCTGCTACCCACCGTCTTATATATAGGTCTGGGTTGGTGCCAATGAAGGTTGGCTTGCATACCTCCGGCCGGATAACACCATCATTTTGCACAACATCCACAGCATTGTGGCCATTCCCGTAGACCCCTTCTCCACCATTGGGGTCGGCCTTCCGGACTGGCTGGGCTTGAATACGTATGATGATGCCTACATGAGATTGAAGAAGATAGCAATTGCGGACCCTCCGACAAAGCGATGCGGCTACGACGATTACTATCTCCTCACGGTGTTCGACATAAGGATTGCCATCAATACAAAAGGCTGTAACGGCAGAGGCTGGCACATGTTGGCCGCGGCAGATTTGTACTCCTACATGTTCGTAGACGCCGTGTGCCATGTAGGCCGCATCTTCGCAGTGACAAGCCAGGGGACTTGTTTCATCTGGTTGCCATCCTACAGTATGGGAGATTACAAACAGAATGCACAAACCATCATTTGCATCCTTAACGGTACTCCATTATTTTGTTGGGAGCAGTCATCCCCCGATCAAAATAAGATCGCCGATCCTGGATGTGCATTCACACCCACGATTTAGTCTAACCTAGAACCTTGTAGCTGACTTTGGCATATTGGGATCAACTATCTTAGCAGTCGTTACCCATGGTAGCACTGATGTGCAACATGGTCACACGATCTACCACGATCGGACCGTCACCATCTACCCACGTATTCCATTTTCTCATTGCTGTGTGTTAGAGTCGTCGTACTTGTTAGTTATTTTCTTTTCTTGACTGGGACATGTTTACTGTACTAGTACTACAATTTAGTATTAGATTTTTTTAACCCTCTCGCCTTCTCTTTCATTGTAGTACTACTTACTAGTACTAGTAATTTTTACCTTGGAGGACGCATATAGCTAGCTAGGCCCTTGAAGACTTGAACCCACTAGCTCCCACCATTTTTGTTTTTCCATGTCTTACTATCTCATCCATGTAGCCAAGAGTGCCTATATATAATAAGCCAGTTATTTTACTTCCTCTATACCGGAGTAGTACTATTTGCTGCACAATATTACTGACCGCCATATTTGAGCACAACATTATTATGCATGGACCTTGACCATGTATGTCACCATGTGTCCAGATCTGAGATGCCGCGTGTACCAGATGAACGGCGCCGAGTTCGACCCCCGTGATGCTATGTGGGTGCTAAGGAACACTCTTGGAGAGTACTCACTTTTCATTGGGGATAGCTACCCCATTGTGAAGCGGATGCCACCTTCCGTGCACGACACCGAAGGTCTGCCGTTCATGAAGCATGGTTGTGTCTTCAGTGCGCACCGCCGGATGAACGACATGCTGGGACACGCTATCCCTGATTTATGCCGCTTCAGCTTAGATGAGTCTCCATCGTGTGGAACCGGACTAGAAAGCTGAGACAATGATTCCCGTTGCCCACCGCTATGGATCGTGCCATCTATGAAGAACACCTGGGACTGGAACCTGGAGGAGGACATGGAGCCCATCTATAACGTGTAAGTGGAGTATGGTAAATTGTGAATGGTAGCGCTGTTAATATATGTAGACTAGTCATGCACAAATTTATCACATGAAGTGGAGATGAACTTGTGTGGCATACTGGCATTTGTCCTTTAGAATTTATTACTAGTAAATGTGTTATGTGTATGTGCAACTTGTGTGGCTGTTGCACGGGCTCCAACACGCTCTGTGAGAAAAAAAGGTGGCACAGCTTTGGATATAGGTGACATGGCGGCATCATACAGTAGCGATCGTTCGCTATAGTTGTAGTACTAGGATGACAACTCCTATAAACCTTGTGCTTGGCTCTTTGCCTCTTCGGGAGGTTCAACAGTTCGTACTCCTATGAACCTTGCACTTGGCTCTTCGCCTCTTTGGAAGGTCCAACAATGATGATACTACAGTACAATATGCTTCTGGCAATCTGACACCGAATGAACTACTGCAAGTCCACCGCGAGGGCGAGGGAGAGGGAGAGGGCACTGTAGTCAAAACCCTCTCCTTGTCCTGCGAGCCACCGCGCGCGTGGGCGAGGGAGAGGGCGTAGGCTTACCTAGTAAGCAAGCTTCTCCTTGTCCTGTGAGCCACCACGCGTGGGCGAGGGAGAGGGCGTAGTAAGCAAGCTTCTCCTCATTCGGCGAGTTGACGGGACACATCAAAGTAGTACTAGTCCATACTGCGTCCTTTCCGGTTAATATGGCTTAATTTGAAATGAGAAAAATACACTGGCGGTCAACGTATGTAACAATACGCTCATTACGGTCACAATATAGTTTTGCAGTGATTATACGGTCACTAGCTCGCCGTAGAGCACCGTATTGCACCCTACTAAGAGGCCACATAGTCGACGTGGCACTTTGTTGACTGGTTAAATTGACACCTGGTTTCTGGGTCCCACCTGTCAGTTGGCAGAGCAAAGAAATCAGTTAAACAAAACTTTACGTAGGCGCGATAGGAGTCCAACCCTTGCACGCGAACCACACTGGCTGTGTATGTGAGTGCATGCACGTGTATTCCCTCGGTCCGTGAAAAACTGTACATCTAGCATTAGAAAATTTTCCAACAAAGAGTGTACATCTACATTTCCAATGCACTTAGCCTTTAATCTAATCGGTATTGATTGACTAATGCACCAACTTGTGCTCTAGCTATAGGCTACATGTCTATCCTTAATTACAGCATGCAACAACCTTCATTTAATCTTCTTCTCTCAATGGTCGCATGCACACATAAGTCTGCTACTTTTGGGCGTTAATTATGCCATGAAGTTCCAGTTCCTCTCGGTCAATGTGTAAATCTCTATATGTACAGTCTTTCACGGACAGAGGGAGTAGGTTGAGCACTTGAGCGTGAGCGTGTGTGTTGCGTTGTGTGTTGTGTGCCGCATGGATGCGTGAGTGTTGCGTGCGTGCATGTGTACGTGTGAATGTTGCATGTTGCATGCATGCATGCATGCATGAGGCTTTTACTCCCTCCCATTGACATGTTCATATTTCAAGCTTCATTAAAACATTGCATGCAAGAATTAAGAGAAAACTCACCAATGCGTGTAAAAGTTCTGGTATTTTGTTCCTCACGCATGCATTCCAATTAATACGTTCGTAAACACAATTTTCTTGAGGAAAATGAGCCCATTATTGAGTACTTTTGGAAAAAAAATCTTCGGGCACTCATCATTTACTACTACCTTGGGTGATGATTTTTTATTGACCTGTATATAAACCTCCATCCTGGTTTATTGGTCCCCTTCGTACTTAATGTAAAATTTTGACCATAAATTTAACTAACAAAGTGTCAATGCATGTCATAAAAAACTATACCATTACAAACTATGTTCAAATACGAATCCAGTGATATGATTTTTGGTGACATGCATTAATATTTTATTAGTTAAATAGATGGTCAAAGTTTGACACAAAATACTACTAGTACTCCTACATTATTGGCGTCGGGTGCCTTGGCCAATGTTTCATCTTGTTGGACAGGGTGAGAGTAGAGGCATAGGGATACTGTAGATAGGAAGTCTTGGTGATCCATTATTCCCCATCTCGGTCAGAGAGAACTATTCAACTAGTCTTCACAGTGAAGTGACAATACACGCTGCAGCAGATGGGACACTTAATTAATAAGCTAAACCAGCGTGTTGGTGTTACTAAATCAGCCTTACCCAGTACTGCCATCATGTTTGCCAGTGGAGCACGCTTCCGCAAAAATGCCTACGCACCTCTCTCTTCCATTAACTGACATATGGGCCCTCTTGAGGTAGACCCACATGTCATCGGCTTAACTATTTACACTCCGAAGGACGGTATATCCTGGTAGTAGTACTAGTAGAATTGAGATTTAATGCACTTTCTTGCACGTCTTTCCCTCTTCTTCCTCCTCTCTTCTTCTTCCTCCTCTTCCCCATCGTCGGCCGCACACCATTTCCCCCCGCTTACTACTTGCCCGCCCGCGCCATCTTCCTTGGTAGCTCGCGCGTACCATATCCCCCCCGCTCACTGCTCGGCCACACACGCCATCTTCTTCGCTCGCCCGCCCGAATCCACTTCCCCACTCGCTCACAGGCACCGAAAACCCCAATCACTTAGCGCCCTAAAAAAAACGTATGGCAGAACCGACTGACATGCAGAGCCGCGATTGGAATTCCCTCCCCGATGTTCTCTTAGAGCAGACCTGTAATCGTATGGACCTACTCAGCACCATGCGTCTGGCCGCATGCTCGTTGTCTTTGTACCGTCTACTCGTCTGCAACCGGCCGGCCCTTTTCAAGACACCCTGCTTGCTGATGCCCGATCCTTGCAGGTGGCCCAAACACCGACTTGACGATCCTACAGATGTTGCCGTGGTGCCCCTCGACATGCTACCACTACCCGTCCACCTGTCCTTCATGCGCGGCCACTACTGGGCGGGCATGAAGGCCAACTGGATTGTCCTCATCCACCAATCTAGTAGTCCGTGGCGTCTCATGGATATCTACACGCAGTGAGAGATCACCCTTCCATCCTTGGATACCGCCGGCATCGAGCCTCACGGCCCGCCAGACACTCCTGCCTACTACGCACGAGACGCATTGAGCTTTTGGTGCGACCTCCGTTTGCTGAAGGTTGTAATCTGCGAAGTGCCCACACCATCAGAAGACTACATGGATTACAAGCTCATTGCCTTGTTCGACATGGGATTAGTCTATCTGGAATCCGGTCGCCATACATGGTTATGGCTCATCATCAATCCTGTTGACCCTCCATTTCTGTCTGATGCTATAGTGCACGATGGCATCGTTTACGCGGTCGGCGCACAGATTGGCTGCATATACTGGTGGAATCTATCATCGTGTAATTATTCTATCTCATCTCATCTTTACCTTATGAATACGACTGCCTGTTGATTGTTAGAAATTTAGAATAGATAGTATGTCTATAAACACATCATTACTATATGTTCCTCTCATTTCCTAGATTTTTATGACCACACATGTTATTGTTAGAGTTGATATGAGAACAATTGGCATCTAATGATTGTTAGAATAGATATTATGAGTATAACCTCATGATTGCTATATGTTACTCTCATTTCCAAGATTTTTATAACCACGCATGTTATTGTTAGAGTTGATATGAGAACAATAGTAACTGCTATGGTAGAATATGAGTAGGCCCTCTCATAGCTGTTTTCCTCTCATTTTTACATGATGTTTGAACCATGACATATTGCTAGAATATAAAAGCCATTGGCTTAATTTTTTTAACTTGGGGTATGATTATGACCACGGCATTGCAATTCTTTGTCTATGACCTGTGTCACTGTTATAATAATCTTAATTCCACACATACTCTGAACATGACTGTATATTTTTGTCCTTTTGGTCTCCAATTTGATTTGTTGCAGCAGACGCAAATGCGCTGGCCTTCATAATTCCAGGACCTGGAAATATACAAGTCAATGGCTGGTGGATTATCGCTCGTTCAACTAACAACGGTCATTTGATGCTCAATCGCATGTACCAAATTGACCAAACCATTTCATCAAACCACATGCAGTACAATGCCTAGGGCGTTCGTGACTGTGAGGGCTATGGCTTCTTTGTGTTCGAGAAAGATCCCAGCTCCGTTGGGCCAGGCGTATTCAACTGGAGGCGGGTTTACAGCCTCGGCAACCACTCCATGTTCCTCGCGCTCAATTATCCGATCATCCAACCAATCATCGATCATATCACCGACGATGATTACCGTGCTATGCAACTTCCATTCGCCAGGGGGAACTGTGTTTACACATCGTACCATGGGTTTCATGAATCACCATATCCAGAGATTCATCGACACAGCTTGTTGCCAGATAATCTTCAGTGTGTGAAAGGCATCAAGCTTCCAAGCGATGAATGGCTTTTGCAAACCCGACATGCGGTGATGTGGTTCATGCCAACAGTAAATATGCACAACTTGATTCATAGTGACATCTAGATTGAGCTATGTATCGTACTGCTGTAGCATGACCCTCTTTTGTTGGATATTATGTATTGTAGTTAGTTTGAATCATAGATACCTTTCTGGGATCAAGTGCATCCTAACTCACCTGCATAGGATGTACTGATAATGATGATGGCGATGTTGTGCAGAAGCCATATATATATATATATCAATTAGGCTTAAAGTGTGTACTTGTTGGTGAAAGTGTTGTCCAATGGGAATTATATTTTGTATTACTCATGTAGCCTACAAAGTCTGTCGCACAGCCTTGTAACTTCGTACTCCATTTCTAAATTTGTACTAGTCCTCTATACCGTATATTGCGCTACTCGTCCTACTACCACCCTCCTGGTTTATTGGTCCCCTTCGTAATTTGTCTCAAATTTTGACCATAAATTTAACTAACTAAATGTTAATGCATGTCACAAAAAATTATATCGTTGGATTCGTATGTGAACATAGTTTCCAATGCTATAATTTTCGGTGACATGCATTGACATTTTGTTAGTTAAACCTATGGTTAAAATGTGACACTAAATACGACTAGTAAGTAGTACAGTAGTACTAGTATACGTCGGTCAAATTATTCATCATGTCCTCACATTGAATTGATGTGACAACACGCTGCGCGTGAGGTGACACAAGAGTCCCGGCGGCGTGTTCGGTTCACCAAAGTGAGCCTCACCCCTCTCGTACTACAACAGCACTCTCGCATTCTCTACAAAATCACTCTCCCATTCTCTCCCGGTCTCCCCGCCTCCCAGCCGCCGCCTTGTTCCGATCCATTTGGTACGATGAGCGATGAGCTACTGGAGTTGCTATACTTCATTGCAAGTAGTCAAAACGAAGATGCTGAAAAAATCGATCTCAACAAGGATGCTCTTCAAGCTAGCCGGATGAAGGAAGGAACCAGCGAGGCCGCTCCTGTGAGTATTCGTCCCGTCGCCCAGTATGATGATTTTGATCTTTATGGGGGTTTTCAAGTCTTTAGAGTCTACATGTAGTAATGAAGCCAAGACCCCAGTTTGTTCGGGTATTGTGGACTTCAGATTTGGAGTACCACTTATCTGTCGAAATCTTTCATCATTTACTTAAAACAGTTGATTGATCATACATTGAGTACCATTTAACTGGAATTAACCGATGCAAGTCCAAGAAGGATTGGCCGGTGCTGCCGACTGGCGTCAAGTTTGATCCCACAGATTAGGAGCTGATTGAGCACCTTGAGGCCAAAGTGAGTGCTGACAGTGCGAGATCTCACCCTCTCATCGATTTGTTCATACCAACCATCGACAGCGAGCACGGCATATGCTACACCCATCCTGAGAAACTTCCAGGTGAGACACCGATCGGCCGTCTACTTGCACAAACATATTCATTTGTTTATAGCTCTATTTTTCTTTTTAGACGTAGACTTAGTGAAGCAATTACAATTTGATAGTTAATAAAAAGTGAAACAAGTGACTGCAACATGCCAAAGATGTTATGAAAATGCCAACTACGTACCCTAAAACCTATATTCGCCAATACTGCAGGTATCACACTGAGTGGCCTAAGCAAGCATTTCTTCCAGCGCAACTCCAGGGCGTTCAAAAGGGGCACGCGGATGCGTCACAAGATACAGTCGGAGTGCGGCATGCACGTGATGTGGCACAAGACCGGCAATACCTTGCCGGTGATAGTCAACGGCCGGCAGACGGGCAGCAAAAAGGTTCTGGTGCTGCACACCAACAAGAACTTTGACCAGCAGAGGACCAACTGGGTGATGCACCGGTACCACCTCGGGGACCTGGAGCAAGAGAAGGAGAGGGAGCTGGTCCTCTGCAAGATTTTCTACCAGACGAACACTAGGGCCAGGACTAAAAAGATTATAAGTTAGTTTGGTATTGGTACTTGTACTACCTGGTCGTCTGCAAGTTGGTATTGTTGTTAAGGATCTTTTTGTACGAACTTGGCATTTGCTTCCAACCATCATGTCGAGGGTCGACGTGGATATAAAGCTAAATCATTTGTTTCGAAACGAATTTTCAGGCACCTGATTTTTATTTGATGGGTAGCATAAGCACCTGCCGTTCGAATTCCCAGTTCTCCAAAAATTTTACATCTTCGAAGTACGCACGGGATCCATCCGGTTTCACAAGCTGATAGTTGGACGCAGCACGTCGAAACTGGGTTGTGGCATGCCAAGCCCAGCTGCATATTGTTAAAAGAGAGGAGCGATGGATTTGGGCCTTCCAGAACAGTTAAGTGTGACGACCTCGATCGTGAAGCACCTCCCATGGACTAAAAAAAGTCCTAGTCGATTATTATTAGTTGAAATATGTAAAATATTCCATAATGAAAAGAAATATGTAAAATGCAATGAATTTAGTCCGCTTTCACTAAAAACCATCCGATTTGCATGAAATTCTCCCGTGGAACCACAAGACGGCTGTCCATATAGAGCCTAACCGTACGGAACCAGCAGGTCCATGGCCGTACGCAATCAAGTGCATGCACTTATTTTCACGATGGAAAAATAATGCTGACATCTGAGATGGTGAAACCCATGAAGTTCTCAACGTAGTCAATAAACGAGAGAATTCTGCAAGTACAGACTGATAACTGGGATCCAGCAGGTATATTGTTTTTTCAGGTCGAGCAAGTTTCTACTGGGCTGTAGACTGCCTAGGCTAGGTTTTGTTTTTAACAGGCCTAGCCCATGACGACAATGGGGCACAAAGATCTAGCAGATATCAACTGGCCTCTGGCCCGCCAGCCTTAGTTATATTTTCTCTTAGAACATTCGCAGGCAGTTTTTTTACTGAATCAAACACACAGCCCAGTTCTATTTTCCTCTTGAAACGCCATGTCCTACTTCCGTTTTCTAATCTCTACCTATAGTTTTACTAGTTCATATACACGTATTATTATATTGAAAATACATAAAGTTCCCTTTTCATCTTTACATCCTTATTTTTTTCCCTCCCAGCGCTGATTTTTTTACCACTGTTTTTCCCTAAAACCAACTCAATTGTCCCATGTCTTATTAGCTTACAAAAATAAAACAATATTTTATTTGGCAAATCAATAAGTTCCTAAAAAATAAATTTTTATCATTTCTGGATTAAAACAGTTCGGACTCCACCGAAATATGCAAAATTAGGTTGAACTTTTTGACCGTGGTCCTGGGCAGAAAATGGGCTGTAATAAATTCCTTAAGAATTAGCAAATGGGCTGCAAATTATTAAAAAAATAGCAAATGGGCTCTATGTTGTCTGCCACAGATTTGGAGGCTGACTTGTGGGCCTACTAAGTTCATGCGTACACAAGGTTTCTCAAAAAAAGAAACTTAGTCGACTCTACCAGCGTCAGACCGTTAGATATCAATCTAACGGCAATCGTGCTTCTTCAGTCTCTGATCTTCCTGCTCCAGCCGCCCAAACCAGCGCCGGCGGAACCGCCTGCTCCCGCCTCCCGTGGTCGACTGTGCTGTCGGGCAGGCCTCACGGCCCCACCATACTCGCATCCCTGGCCTGGCTATCCCTCTACTCACCCACACCTCCTGTTATTCTCCGACGACGGCAGCCTCACAATGCGGCCGAACAAGTAAACCCTCGTACCCACTCCGCGTGGGAAACAACTGCCGAGTCTTCCTCGGCTCTGGGTCATTCCCTTACTTGGCCTCGCCGTCGTCCACCGCCTTGGTGCTCTCGGCATGGCGTGGTCAACGAACGACATCCATCGGAAGAGGATTGTACGTGGAGAGGCTGACAGCTGGGTCCACGGCCGCACGCAAGGAAGTGCCTCCTTTTTTTGCGAGTAGGAAGTGCATCCTTATTACGCGCAAAATAATGATTCCTCCTCCTGACAGCAGGGACTGACCGGAAGGGCCTCTGTATTTCGCGAAAAAAACATTCCCCCCGTTGACAGCTCGGATCCACCAGCTATTACGCACAAAAATAATGAATACCCCTGCTGCTAGGTCGGTCCCACCATATTTGGAGGCTGACTTGTGGGCCTACTAAGTTGACGCGGACGCATGGCTTTTTCAACTTAGTCAATATAAACGATTCTAGCTGCGGTGATCGTACGATGTCCATCCAATGATCGTCGTGCTTCTTCAACCTCTGGTCATCTTGCTCCAGCCGCCCAAACCAGCGCCGGCCGTGCCACCTGCTCCTGCCTCCCGTGGCCGGCTGTGCTGCCATGCAGGCCTCACCGCCCCACCCTACTCCCACCGATGGCCAGGCCTTCCCTCTACTCACCCACACCCCCTATTATTCTCCGGCGATGGCATCAAACCGCAGCCGAACCAGTCAACCCTCGTACTCCCCTCCACGTGGGCATCCACTGCTGCGTATTCCCCGGCTCTGGGTCGTTCCCTTCCTAGGTCGCGCCGTCGTCCACCACCTTGGTGCTCTCGGGCGGTACAGGGTCGTCAACGCGGTCAATGAATGAAAGCCATCAGAAGAGGACCGTAAGTGGAGAGGCTGACAGCTGGGTCCATGGCCACACGCAAGGAAGTGCCTCCTTATTACGCGCAAAATAATGATTCCTCCACCCGGCTTTATCTTCGCACGGAAGGAACTGCCTTCTTACCCCCTGACAGCTGGGACCCACCAGGTTGAAGCGAAGGTAGTGTTATCTGTCTGGCCATGAACGTGTACATACATAGCGGTCGATCGGTCTCTCTCCGGTGACGTACCATGACCGAGTAAGGAGCGGCACGTGTTGAAGTAGAGGCACCGACGTAGCATGTCACACAGTCCTGTCTAGATCGTGTACACGTACGTATAGCCACGCTGCAAGATAGTAAATACGACTATGTACGTACATACGGGTGGGGTCTCTAACGCGTACAGCGACATCGTCCTGTTCATCGGGAGCCAACCGGCTTGGACGGAACAGCCGGAACGGGGTCTAGCGTACCGTAAAACGGACGAAAACGGCCTTCTGTTCGACCGCATACGGTCAAAACGGGGTCCTGTTCATCGGGAAGGTCTGGCGTACCGCAGAACGGAGGAAATAGACTTGTGTTCGAGCTCCTACAGTCGGAACGGGGTGCTGTTGATCGGGAGGGGTGTGGCATACCGCAAAACGGAGGAAATGGACTTGTGTTGGAGCGCCTACGGTCGAAACGGGGTCCTGTTCATCGGGAGGGGTGTGGCGTACCGCAAAATGGCACTCCACGTGCTACTGTTCATCCACCGTCGACTTCCTCCAGCCTCCACCTGCTACTGTTCATCCACCGTCGACTTCCTTCTGCCTCCACCAGCTATTGTTCATCCACGGGGGTCCTGTTCATCCAGCCTCCACCGGCTACTGTTCAACCAGCCCTCCACGGGGTCCTGTTCATCCAGCCTCCATCGGCTCCTGTTCAACCAGCCCTCCACGGGGTCCCTCCACTGGCTACTGTTCATCCACACCCACCTCCTCGATCGGGGTCCTGTTCATCCAGCGGCAACAGCCTCTACTACCACGGGATCCTGTTCATCCAACCCCCACCGGGAACTGGTCATCCAACCCCCACCGTGGACTGTTCATCAAGAGGCAGCTTGGATCGGCTTCAGTTAGCAGTAGCGAAGGAATCACTCGGGTTCAGTTAACAGCCAAGGGATCGATCGGGGTTCAGTAACGTAGCTAGTGCAATCGCTCGGGTTCAGTTAGAGCCCAATGCCTCGCTCGGGTTCAGTTAGAGCCCAACGCCTCGCACACACGTGCATATGTGTACGAGAGAAACGCGCAAACCTCCATGCATCGCTCGGCCCCAACCACCCACCGTAACCGGGAACTCCCCAAAATTTTCCTCGCCCTCGCTTCTACCACGATTTTTTCCGTCATGAATGGCCCAAAGACTGTCAAGCAGGTGCATCCCCAGCCCGCCCAGGATGAAAAGCCCATTTTCTGTCATGATTATTTGTCATAGAAGTAGGAGCCCACCACATCTATGATGATACGTGCTTTTGTCAGAATTATCATCATAGAAGTGTCATAAGCATGACAGAAAAAAAATTCGTTCGGCCCAAAATGTCATGGATGTGTCTTTTTTTTGTAGTGCATCTCCGATGATCAGGCAAGCCATCGATCCTTCGGCGATCCAACAGCAGAACTCTCAATGAAAGCACCAATGTCGGTGTCTAAACCAGTGGATCTCGGGTAGGGGGTCCCGAGCTATGGATCTTGGATCAATGGGGAACAAGGGATGAAGGACACGATGTTTACCCAGGTCCGGGCCCTCTCGAAGAGGTAAAACCCTACGTCCTGCTTGATTATATTGAAGTGTATGGGATGATTACAGAGTCGATCTACCACAAGATTAGATGAACTAAACCCTAGGCTAGTAGGATGATGGTTGTTGTTCTAGCCCCTACAGACTAAAACCCTCTGGTTTATATAGGCACCAGGGGTATTAGGGTTACACATGGTCGGTTACAACAAGGGAATAGACATGTCGAATCTTCTATCATGATTGGGAGGACACGCCAAGGCAACAAAGATCTCCTCTCCGGATACGTAATCGCCTCATAGTTCAGCCTTCCAGTAGTTGCAGTGCGGCCCACCTGTCCGGCCCACAAGAAATAGGCCGGCAGCCCGAGGACCCCCTAGTAGAGGACTCCCTCAGTGGTCTTACCCTTCTTGGCATTACCACCCATACACATGTTCTTCTTCTTCTCATGAGCACCCTCTCCCGCTTCTACGAAGACTTCTTTGATTGGGAGAGGTTGCTTGGTCTTCTTCTTCTTCTTCTTCTTCTTCTTCTTCTTCTTCTTCTTTGACTTGGGTACAAACCAAAGCCCTTCCTTAGCCACAACTTCCTTTTGATTGCTCAAAAGGTCATTGAGGTTCTTCTCTCCTTGTATGCACATCGCAAGGCCTCTCTCAAGTTGCTCTTTCAACTTGGTATTCTCCTCCACAAGATGCACATGCTCACAACAAGGGTTAGTAGCATTTGCACTATCAATTAAAACAAAAGGAGGGCAAGTCGCTATCTCCTTGGTTAGCTTCACTCAGAGTTGATCATGAGACTCCTTCAGGGAAGAGTGAGCACCCTTCACGACCTTGTGAGCCTTGTCGAGTATGTCAAACTCCTCTTTGAGACTATCATGGCCAACCCCAAGTGCCACTTTCTCAGATTTAAGCACACGAGAAAGAACATTAGCATGATCAGGATCTTTTTGTAATTTAGCAAGTGCAATGTTGTGTGACTCCTCAAGAGTCAAATGAAGTCGTCGCTCTTCCTCAAGAGCAATGGAAAGATCCGCAATCTCATCAGCATAATCACGACTATGCCCCTCCAACTTGGAGATCGTATCCTCATGAGACTCAATGATATCATTTGCCTCACCAAGTTGTTCCAAGAGAGCAACAAAGTGCTTCTTGGTCTCACCCTTAAGCTTATTCAAGAACTTGTCAAACTCATTCTCATCAAATTTCACCACCTCTCTATCATCTACACAATCTAACAAAGAGGGAGTAGTAGTGATGGTGGTTTTGATGTTGGGGGTTACCTTGTTGATACCTTTGGCCATGAGGCACTTGGTCATGAGATTCTCATTGGGAGCACCAAAGAGAGACACCTTAGAAGGGTAAGAGGTGGCAATGGCCATGGTTGCCATTGCCATTCCTTCACCACTTGTATCTTCATAATCACCATCGGAGGTGTACTCTTCATGTGCCACCAAGCCCTTTTGAGGTATCTTCTTGGTGAAGTTGTTCTTGTTTGGGAAGGACTTGGGTTTGTCTTTGCGAATGAGCTTGCCACCATTGTCCTCCCGCTTCTCATACGGACAATCCACCACAAAGTGACTCACATTTCCACAATTGTAGCAAGTCCTCACTCGTTGCTTGCTCTTTGAGCCACTAGAATTGTTCTTGGAGAAGTTGGGCCTTGAGTTTCTCTTGTTACCCCAAAATTTCCTAGACGCAAGAGCCATGTGGTCGTGGTAGGCATATTTGGTGTCTTTGGGGCAACTCTCTTCTTCTTCCTCCTCATCTTCCGGAAGGGCCTTGGCCTTCAAGGAAAGGTTGGGAGAGGCTTTCTTTGAGCGGACACGAGCTAGTGCATTGCCGGCGGTCTTGTTCATGATGTTCATGGCAATAAACTCATCCAACACTTCACTTGAAGACAAGGTGTGGAAATCCGGCCTTTGACGTATCACGGAAGACATGGCCTTGTTGAAAGGCATGATGGCCTTGAGGAACTTGCGCTTGATCCAATTGTCATCCGTATCCTTGCTCCCATGATCTTGAAGAGCAACCACAAGAGTTGTCAATATCCGGTAGAGGTCACGAGGATCCTCATCTTCATTCATCACAAATTCATCGGCCTCATCAAGAACCACCTCAAAGTTGGACCGTTGAATGCTTGAGCTTCCCTTGTACAAAGCTACGATGTGTTCCCAACAATCCTTTGCATGGGAGAAGGGATGCAAGTGAGATATATCTTTGGGAGACACCGCGGATTGGAGGATGAACAAGGCAGAGTGATTGTATTGATTGTCCACCTCTTCTCTTGGAGTGAGGTTGTTTGGATCATGCGGGTAGAAGCCTTGCTCGATGATTCTCCAAAGATTCATTGAGCTGTGATTCGAATGAGACTTGATAAGAAAAATTCAATTAGCGAAATCACCTTTCACAAGTTTAGGAGGAGGACCAAGGTTGTTAATATGCGGTGTAGGGACCAGTCCTCCATAGACCGGGGGAGGGGGAACCGAGGCAAAGGTTCCCGTCCCATTCTTGCTTTGAGGGGAGGAGTTTTGAGTACCTTTAGCCGCTTCCTTGCCAGAATTGGCCTCCGACTCCGATGCGGTGGGATTAACCATAAGCAACGGATCGGGAGTAGTTTTCAACCCCTCAAGTAATTCTTTTAGCAAGGACTTGACCTCGGTCGTCATAGATGTCTTAAGTGAAGCCATTGCTCCATTTAAGTCGTCTCGGGTGATCGAGTTCAACTCCACGTCCTCGGGCACTTCCTCCTCTCCGTCAACCATACCCTTTGGGTGGTGATACCCTTAATAAAGAGACGAGGCTCTAATACCAATTGGAAGGATTGATATGGTTGACTGAGGGGGGTGAATAGGCAACTACCAATTTTTAGCTATTCCTAACAAATTAGGGTTAACAACAAATAGGTTGTCTAGATATGCAACTAGGTGAACAACCTATATGATGCTAGCAAAGACAACACCACAAGTAAGCAAGATAACCAACAAGAAGAAACAAGCACAAAGTAAAGGTAAGAGATAACCACAAGTAGAGTCGGGGAAGACGAGGATGTGTTACCGAAGTTCCTTCCCTTTGAGAGGAAGTACGTCTCCGTTGGAGCGGTGTGGAGGCACAATGCTCCTCAAGAAGCCACTAGGGCCACCGTATTCTCCTCATGCCATCACACAATGCGAGATGCCGTGATTCCACTAGTGGTGCCCTTGAAGGCGGCAACCGGACCTTTACAAACAAGGTTGGGGCTCTCTCCACAACCGAATTGAGGCTTGATACGTCTCCAACGTATCTATAATTTTTGCTTGTTCCATGCTGTTATATTATCATTCTTGGATGTTTTACAATCATTTTATAGCAACTTTATATCATTTTTTGGGACTAACCTATTGACATAGTTCCCAGTGCCAGTTGTTTTTTGCTTGTTTTTACTTCACAGAAAATCAATACCAAATGGAGTCCAAACACAGCAAAACTTTTTGGAGATTTTTTCGAGACCAGAAGACACCTGTTGGGCCAAAGAAGTAACAGAGGGGGGCTCCAAGGGGAGTACAACCCACCTGGGCGCGCCTGGAGGCCCAGGCGCGCCCTGGTGGGTTGTGCCCACCTCGGCCGCCTCCCGCACTGGCTCTTTGCTCTATAAATACCCCGAAAATCCAAAAACCCTAGGGAGTCGACAAAACACAATTCCAGCCGCCACAAGTTCTAGAACCACCAGATCCAATCTAGACACCATCACGGAGGGGTTCGTCATCCTCATTGGTGCCTCTCCGATGATGCGTGAGTAGTTCATTGTAGACCTACGGGTCCGTAGTTAGTAGCTAGATGGCTTCCTCTCTCTCTCTTTTGATTCTCAATACAATGGTCTCTCGGAGATCTATTTGATGTAACTCTTTTTGCGGTGTGTTTGTTGGGAACCGATGAACTTTGAGTTTATGATCAGATCTATTTATCCATGAAAGTTATTTGAGTTTCTTTGATCTCTTATATGCATGATTACTTATAGCCTCGTATTTCTTCTTCAAATCTTTGGTTTAGTTAGGCCGACTAGATCGATTTTTCTTGCCATGGGAAGAGGTGCTTTGTGATGGGTTCAGTTGTGCGGTGTTCTTTCCCAGTGAGAGAAGGGGCAGCAAGACACGTATTGATCGTTGCTATTAAGGATAACAAGATGGGGTCTATTCCTACATGAATAGATCTTGTCTACATCATGTCATCATTCTTATTGCATTACTCCATTTTCCATGAACTTAATACACTAGATGCATGCTGGATAGCGGTCGATGTGTGGAGTAATAGTAGTAGACGCAGGCAGGAGTCGGTCTGCTAATCTTGGACGTGATGCCTATATAATGATCATTGCCTGGATATCATCATAATTATTTGAAGTTCTATCAATTGCCCAACAGTAATTTGTTTACTCGCCGTATGCTATTTTTCTCGAGAGAAGCCACTAGTGAAACCTATGGCCCCCGGGTCTATTCTTTATCATATTTGCTTTGAGATCTATTTTTATTTTCTCTTGTTTTCAGATCTATTATTCTAAAAACCCAAAAATACCTTGCTGCACTTTTTCTTTATTTTGTTTTATTGTGAGATCTATTGATCCAAAATTATACAAACCAATCTATCTTTTACCCAAGAGGGATTGACAACCCGTCTTACGCGTTGGGTTGCAAGTAATTTTTCTTTGTGTGCAGGTACCATTTACATAGTGTTGCTTGGTTCTCCTACTGATTCGATAACCTTGGTTTCATAACTGAGGGAAATACCTACCGAAGCTGTACTGCATCATCCCTTCCTCTTCGGGGAAATACTGACGCGGATACGAGCCATCAAGAAAGGATTTCTGGCGCCGTTGCCGGGGAGACATCATCAACATCTATCAGGTTCCTAATCACAAATCTCATCTCCTTGCAATTTACATTATTTGCCATTTGCCTCTCGTTTTCATCTCCCCCACTTCACAAAAAATTGTCGTTTTATTCGCCCTTTTTTTCGTTTGCCTTTTTCTCGTTCGATCTTTTATTTGCTTGTGATGCCATGTGTCTTCTATTTGGTTGCATCTTTGCTTGCTAAAAATTTATTGATATGGACCCACTTAAAGTTTTCTACTTGGATCATATTCGATCCCTATGTGCTCGTGCTGAAACCCCAACTAGCTTAGTTGAGGGAAAATCATTAGATGAGCATGCTCATTTTGTGCGTCACCGTTTGTCTCAAAAAGGGAGACTCTTATGGAATAAAATAAATTGTTCGCTTTGTTAGGCTTGGAATGTTTGTGAAATTTGCGATTTTACTTGTTGCTCTAAGAACCCTAAAAACACCTTCCCTATTGATAACCCACAAGTATAGGGGATCGCAACAGTTTTCGAGGGTAGAGTATTCAACCCAAATTTATTGATTCGACACAAGGGGAGCCAAAGAATATTCCCAAGTATTAGTAGCTGAGTTGTCAACTCAACCACACCTGAAAGACTTAATATCTGCAGCAAAGTTTTTAGTAGCAAAGTAGTATGGAAGTAACGGTAACGATGACAAAACTAACCGTAGCAGTTTTGTAGTGATTGTAACAATAGCAACGGGAAAGTAACTTAGCAAAGATCAATATGTGAAAAACTCGTAGGCAACGGATCAGTGATGGATAATTATGTCGGATGGCATTCATCATGCAACAGTTATAACCTAGGGCGACAGAGAACTAGCTCCAATTCATCAATGTAATGTAGGCATGTATTCCGAATATAGTCCTACGTGCTTATGGAAAAGAACTTGCATGACATCTTTTGTCCTACCCTCCCGTGGCAGCGGGGTCCTAATGGAAACTAAGGGATATTAAGGCCTCCTTTTAATAGAGAACCAGACCAAAGCATTAGCACTTAATGAATACATGAACTCCTCAAACTACGGTAATCACCGGAAAGAATCATAATTATTGTCACCTTGGGGTATGCGGATCATAACATGTAATAAGTGTCTACAACTTGCAAGATAGGATCAAGAACACAAAAATATTCATGAAAACATAATAGGTTCAGATCTGAAATCATGGCAGTCGAGCCCTAGTGACAAGCATTAAGCATAGCAAAGTCATAGCAACATCGATCTCAGAACATAGTGGATACTAGGGATCAAACCCTAACAAAACTAACTCGATTACATTATAAATCTCATCCAACCCATCACCGTCCAGCAAGCCTACGATGGAATTACTCACGCACGGTGGTGAGCATCTTGAAATTGGTGATGGAGGAAGGTTGGTGATGATGATGGCGACGAATCCCCCTCTCCAGAGCCCCGAACGGACTCCAGATCAGCCCTCCGATGAAGAACAGGAGGCGGTGGTGGCTCCGTATCATAAAACGTGATGAATCCTTCTCTCTGATTTTTTTCTCTGCGAATAGGTACTTATAGAGTTGGAATTAGGGTCAGAGGGTCTCCAGGGGGCCCACAAGCCTGCAGGGCGCGCCCCAGGGGGGTGGGCACGCCCCCAGGGCTTGTGCCCTCTAGGTGGCCCCCCTTTGGATAATTCTTGCGCCAGTATTTTTTATATATTCCAAAAATATTCTCCGTAAATTTTCAGGTCAATCCGAGAACTTTTATTTCTGCACAAAAATAACACCATGGCAATTCTGCTGAAAACAGCGTCAGTCCAAGTTAGTTCCATTCAAGTCATGCAAATTAGAGTCCAAAACAAGGGCAAAAGAGTTTGGAAAAGTAGATACGATGGAGACGTATCTACTCCCCCATGTTTAACCCATTGCTTGTCCTTAAGAAATTCAGTTGACAAATTGAAAGTGACAAAGAAAAACTTTTACAAACTCTATTTCATCTTGTTGTAGCAAATATGTATAGCCAGCATTCAGGTTTTCAGCAAAGATTATAAACTAACCATATCCACAATAACATTTAGGTCTCACATTTACTCATATCAATGGCATAATCAACTAGCGAGCAATAATAATAAATCTCGGATGACAACACTTTTTCAAAACAATCGTGATATAATATGACAAAATGGTATCTCGCTAGCCCTTTCTGAGACCGAAAAACATAAATGCAGAGCACCCCTGAAGATTAAGGACTGACTAGACATTGTAATTCATGGCAAAAGAGATCCAGTTACACTCATACTCAATATCAATTAATAACAAAGCATACAAATGACAGTGGTGCTCTCTAACTGGTGCTTTTTATAAGAGGATGATGACTCAACAATAAAAGTAAATAGATAGGCCCTTCGCAGAGGGAAGCAGGGATTTGCAGAGGTGCCAGAACTTGAGCTTTTAAAATAGAGATGAATATAATTTTGAGCGGTATGCTTTCATGGACAACATAACAACCAAGAGATCTCGGTATCTTCCATGCTAGATATATTATAGGCGGTTCCCAAATAGAATGGTAAAGTTTTTACTCCCCCTCCACCAACAATCACACTCCACGGCTAGCCAAATCCACGGGTACCGTCCATACCAACAACAGTCCTCGGGGAGTTTTGTTTGATATTTATATTTTGATTTGACTTAGAGCATGGAACTGGGCGTCCCGATTACCAGCCACTTTCTCGTGAATGACAAGTGAATAAACACTCATCGTGAGAATAACCCACATAGCATGGAAGATACTGACAGCCCCCCATCACTACATGAGCGATTCGGGCATACAAAACAGATTATCATTTGAAGGTTTAGAGTTTGGCACATGCAAATTTACTTGGAACGGTAGGTAAATACCGCATATAGGTAGGTATGGTGGACTCATATGGAACAACTTTGGGTTTAAGGAAGTGGATGCACAAGTAGTATTCCTGCTTAGTACAAGTGAAGGCTAGCAAAAGATTGAGGAGCGACAATGGTCATAAACATGCATTGAGACTAACCAACATTGAGTGCAAGCATGAGTAGGATATAAATCACCATGAACATAAATATCGTGGAGGCTATGTTGTTTTTGTTACAACTACATGCGTGAACATGTGCCAAGTCAAGCCACTCGAATCATTCAAAGGAGGATACCATCCTATCATACTACATCATAACCATTTTAATTTTCATGTTGGCTCACAAGACAAACCATTATACACTCCTAGCTAATTAAGCATGGCATGAGTAACTATCATCTTTAATTGTCATTGCAAACATGTTTCATTCATAATGGGCCGAATCAAGAACAATGAGCTAATCATATTACAAAATAGGTCGAGTTCGTACCAGCTTTTCTCCATCTCAATCATTTCATCAGATATCGTCATTATTGCCTTTCACTTGCACGACCGAACGGTGTGAATAATAATAAGAGTGCACGTGCATTGGACTAAGCTGGAATCTGCAAACATTTATTCAAAGGAGAGGACAAGGTAATATGGGCTCTTTGTTAGATCAACAATAATGCATATGAGAGCCACTCAACATTTTCATCGTGGTCTTATCCTTACGACCCAAAGAAAAAGAAAAGAATTTCAAAGAAACACACTGAAATATTTTTGGAGTTTTTGTTTTTCTGAAGAAAGTAAAACAAGAACGAGAAAAACTATTTACATGGGAAAGCTCCCAACAAGCAAAAGAAGAACGAGAAATCTTTTTGGGTTTTATTTTAAGACTACAACTAAATTACACTAGAAAGAAAATCTAAAAAGAAACAAGAACTAATTTTTTTTGGATTTTCTCAAAGTTTTTCAAACACACAAGAAGAAAGCGAGAAAAAGAAATAAACTAACATGGATAATACAATGAAAAAGTATGAACACCGACAACTGAAATGAGTGTGTGATCATGAATGTAATGTGAGTGAGAAATACGTACTCCCCCAAGCTTAGGCTTTAGGCCTAAGTTGGTCTAGGGCCACGGCTCGAAATAACCCTCTCCTCGATACTCCAGAGGGTCCTGAGGGTTCCACTGGTTAACGAGTTCCTGTGGCGCCCACTGAAAAACTAGCTCCTGGTATGGGTCAGGAACTGGTGCTGGCTCAGGTGCTGGGGGTTGTGAAAGACCCCAAAATCTATAGATGTCCTCGGGCATAATAGTGTACCTGCCTGAACGAATATCAAACAAAGAAGAAGCAGGCAAAGCAATAGTATCACAAGTACCCTGACTAAATACTAAGTTGTATAGGAGTCTCTTGTCCTTATCATTCTTAATAAAATCATGCGCTACCATACTATTATAGTTCAAATATCTAGTGGGTAGCAGCATCTCCTCCTCCTCATCATGCCTAATGGGTATCTCAAAATGTTCAGCAAGGCGAGAGGCATAGTTACCTCCGAAAATAGGACCCTTCGAGCGGTTCGTGTTTAACCGTCGAGCAACTATGGCGCCCAAACTAAAAGTTCTATCACAATATAAAGCATGGCGAAAAATAGCAAGGTCCAGGGCACTAAGGCCTCCGCTGTCCCCACGACCAATCAAACATCTCCCAGAAAATAATGAATAATAGCGTAAAACAGGAAAATGTAAGCTAGCCACTCTCACCTCCGACACCCCTCTCTCTTCCCCTACAATAGTTTCAGCAATAAAGTCATCCACGTCCCTAGGACATGGTTCACTGACGCTGCCCTCATAAGGTAATTTGCAAACATTGCAAAAATCATAAAGTGTCATTTGCTTAGGCACATCACACAAGTGAAATTCTACCATGGGAGGATCGTTCCTAGCATGAAAGTGAAAATTTTGCACGAAGGTGTTAGTGAGCAGAAGGTATTGTTCACACTTATCTTGGAGGAAGTCGGCGATGCCTGCATTCTCCGCCAAATAATAGAAATCATCATAAATTCTGGCCGCCCTCAAGAATGCATCACTTGGCCATTCACGTGGCCGAACCTCCGTCGCACGCGGAAGGTTGTACTTGGGCTTCTTCTTCTCCACATTTTTATTTTCATTTGAATTCTGGCTTGAAGAACCCCTTAACCATCTCTTCATCATTTCTTTCCTTTTTCTCTGAAAAATTCTGAAATTTTTAGTGACTCAAAATAAAAGTCAACAAAACTCAACAAAATTGATTGCAACTACTCCCACAAGTGTCTAGAGGCTATATCATGCATCAAAACTACTTTGGACCATATAAATTTGACATGCAAGCTCAAGAACAAGTTCACCACAGCAGCAAAAATTTGCAATATATAAAGCACTAGAACAAAAACTAATTGGACCATTGGAGGAGTCACATACCGAAGAACAATCCCCCAAAACAGTTTTGCGAAACGAGCTTTGAGCAAGGAGATAAAAAATGGCAGCAAAATGAGCTAGAACACGGGTTTGAGCAATGGTGGGATTTTTTCTGGAGGAAGACAAAGTGGATGGGTGCTGGAATAAGTGAGGGGGGCCCACGTGGGACCCACAAGCCACCTAGGCGCGCCCAGGGGGTGGGCGCGCCCTGTGGGCTTGTGGCCCACTGGTGCTGCCCCCTGGTGTGTTTTCAGTGCCAGAAATTCTAAAATATTCCACAAAAAATCATACTAAATTTTCAGGGCATTTGGAGAACTTTTATTTTCGGGACATTTTTTATTGCACGGATAATTCAGAAAACAGACAAATAATAGTATTTTTGCTTTATTTATTCTAAATAACAGAAAGTAAAAAGTGGGTACAGAAAGTTGTGTTTACTAAATTCATCCATCTCATGCCCATCAAAAGGAATCCATTAACAAGGTTGATCAAGTATTAACAAACTTCTTCCGCATGACATGAAACCGGAGAATCTTCATATAACACTAGGTTACCTCAACGGGGATATACATGTCCCCAACAATAAGAATATCATATTTCTTTTTACAGTAGGAATAGGGAATTCAAACCCTCCAATAGCAATAGTTGAAATTTTTCCAATAGAATTGATGCTATTAACTTGAGGTTGTTTCTTCGGAAAGTGTACCGTATGCTCATTACCATTAACATGAAAAGTGACATTGCCCTTGTTGCAATCAATAACAGCCCCTGCAATATTCAAAAAGGGTCTACCAAGGATGATCGACATACTGTCGTCCTCGGGTATATCAAGAATAAAAAAGTCCGTTAAAATAGTAACATTTGCAACTACGACAGGCACATCCTCACAAATACTGATGGTATAGCGGTTGATTTATCAGCCATTTGCAAAGAGATTTTAGTTGGTGTCAACTTATTCAAATCAAGTCTATGATATAAATAGAAAGGCATAACACTAACACCGGCTCCCAAATCACATAGAGCAGTTTTAACATAGTTTCTTTTAATGGAGCATGGTATAGTTGGTATTCCTGGATCTCCTAGTTTCTTTGGTATTCCACCCTTAAATGTATAATTAGCAAGCATGGTGGAAATTTCAGCTTCCGGTATCTTTCTTTTATTTGTAACAATATCTTTCATATACTTAGCATAAGGAGACATTTTGAGAATATCAGTCAAACACATACGCAAAAAGATAGGTCTAAGCATTTCAACAAAGCGCTCAAAATCTTCATCATCCTTTTTCTTGGATGGTTTAGGAGGAAAGGGCATGGCTTTTTGAACACATAGTTCTCTTTATTTACCATGTTTCCTAGCAATGAAATCTCTCTTATCATATCTTTTATTCTTGGATTGTGGGTTATCAAGATCAACAGCAGGTTCAATCTCCACATCATTATCATTACTAGTTTGAGCATCAACATGAGGATCATCATTAACATTATCACTAGGTTCATGTTCATCGCCAGATTGTGTCTCGGCATCTAAAATAGAAATATCATTTGGATTCTCAGGTGTGTCTATAACAGGTTCACTAGAAGCATGCAAAGTTTTGTCATCCTTCTTTTTCTTTTTATTACTAGGACTAGGTACATCAATATTAATTCTCTGAGAATCTTGTTCAATTCTCTTAGGATGGACCTCAGGATACAAAGGTTACTGAGTCATTTTACCACCTCTAGTCATAACTCTAACAGCATGATCATTGTTCTTATTTTTCATCTCATTTAGCAAATCATTATGTGCTTTGAGAACTTGTTCTACTTGAGTTTTTTACCATGGAAGCATGTTTACTAATAATTTTGAGATCATTAACAGTTCTACACATGTAGTCACCCAAGCTGTCAAGCATATAAACATTACGTTTCAATTGTCTACTAACATATGCATTGAAATTTTCTTGTTTAACAATAAAGTTATCAAATTCATCCAAGCATTGACTAGCAGACTTATTATGAGGAATATCACCTTCTTCAAATCTATAGAGAGAGTTTACCTCTATTACCTGTGTCGGGTTATCAAGACCATGTATTTCTTCAATAGGTGGTAAATTCTTAACATCTTCAACTTTAATACCCTTTTCTTTCATAGATTTCTTTGCCCATATCTTCAGGACTGAGAAATAGAATACCTCTTTTCTTCGGAGTTGGCTTCGGAGGTGGTTCGGGAAGAGTCCAATCATTATCATTACTCAATATATTATTCAATAGCACTTCAACTTGTTCAACAGTTTGTTCCCTAAAAACACAACCAGCACAACTATTTAGGTGGTCCCTAGAAGCATCGGTTAGTCTATTATAAAAGATATCAAGTATTTCATTTTTCTTGAGAGGATGATCAGGCAAAGCATTAAGTAATTGGAGAAGCCTCCCCCAAGCTTGTGGGAGACTCTCTTCTTCAATTTGCACAAAATTAAAGATTTCCTATAAAGTAGCTTGTTTCTTATGAGCAGGAAAATATTTTTCAGAGAAGTAATATATCATATCCTGGGGACTACGCACGCAACCAAGAGCAAGAGAATTGAACCATAACTTAGCATCACCCTTTAACGAGAAAGGAAACAACTTAAGAATATAGTAATAGCGAAATTTTTCCTCATGAGCAAATAGGGTGGCTATATCATTCAGTTTACTAAGGTGTGCCACAACAGTTTCAGATTCATAACCATGGAAAGGATCAGATTCAACCAAAGTAATTAACTCAGGGTCGACAGAGAATTCATAATCCTTATCAGTAACAAAGATAGGTGAAGTATCAAACTTAGGATCATATTGCATTCTAGCATTCAAAGATTTTTCTTTCCACTTGCATAATAATTTCTTAAGATCATCTCTATCGTTACAAGCAAGAAAGTCCCTAGCTACCTCTCCATCCATAACATAACCCTCAGGTATATCAAGCAATTCATATCTAGGAGAGCTAGGTCTAGCAAGTGTTTCAAAGTGTTCAGTTTCAATGATTTCATCAGTTTCAGAAATATCATCAGTTTCAGCATTAACTCTAAATTTGTTCATCAAGAAATTCACCCAGTGGCACAGTATTATCAAGCAAAATAGTAGTATCATCATAAGCAGGTGGTGGTGTCGCATCATCAATTACTTGCGACATATCAGAATTAATAGCAGGTGGTGGTGTCGCAAGCTTACTTAAAACAGAAGGTGAATCAAGTGCAGAGCTAGATGGCAGTTCCTTACCTTCCCTCGTAGTAGACAGAAAAATCTTGGTTCTGGTATCTTTCAGATTCCTCATAGTGATCAACAGATATAAATCCCAAGTGACTCAGAGAATAGAGCTATGCTCCCCGGCAACGGCGCCAGAAAAAGGTCTTCATAACCCACAAGTATAGGGGATCGCAACAGTTTTTGAGGGTAGAGTATTCAACCCAAATTTATTGATTCGACACAAGGGGAGCCAAAGAATATTCCCAAGTATTAGTAGCTGAGTTGTCAATTCAACCACACCTGAAAGACTTAATATCTACAGCAAAGTTTTTAGTAGCAAAGTAGTATGGAAGTAACGGTAACCATGACAAAAGTAACAGTAGCAGTTTTGTAGTAATTTTAACAGTAGCAACGGCAAAGTAAATTAGCAAAGATCAATATGTGAAAAACTCTTAGGCAACGGATCAGTGATGGATAATTATGTCGGATGGCATTCATCATGCAACAGTTATAACCTAGGGCGACAGAGAACTAGCTCCAATTCATCATTGTAATGTAGGCATGTATTCCGAATATAGTCATACGTGCTTATGGAAAAGAACTTGCATGACATCTTTTGTCCTACCGTCCCATGGCAGCGGGGTTCTAATGGAAACTAAGGGATATTAAGGCCTCCTTTTAATAGAGAATCGGACCAAAGCATTAGCACTTAGTGAATACATGAACTCCTCAAACTACGGTAATCACTGGAAAGAATCCCAATTATTGTCACCTTGGGGTATGCGGATCATAACACGTAATAGGTGTCTACAACTTGCAAGATAGGATCAAGAACACAAATATATTCATGAAAACATAATAGGTTCAGATCTGAAATCATGGCACTCGGGCCCTAGTGACAAGCATTAAGCATAGCAAAGCCATAGCAACATCAATCTCAGAACATAGTGGATACTAGGGATCAAACCCTAACAAAACTAACTCGATTACATGATAAATCTCATCCAACCCATCACCATCCAGCAGGCCTACGATGGAATTACTCACACACGGCGGTGAGCATCATGAAATTGGTGATGGAGGAAGGTTGGTGATGATGATGGTGATGAATCCCCCTCTCCGGAGCCCCGAACGGACTCCAGATCAGCACTCCCGATGAAGAACAGGTGGCGGCGGGGCTCCGTATCGTAAAACACGATGAATCCTTCTCTCTGATTTTTTTTGTCCGTGAATAGGTACTAATAGAGTTGGAATTAGGGTCGGAGGAGCTCCAGGGGGCCCACAAGCCTACAGGGCCCGCCCCAGGGAGGTGTGCGTGCCCCCAGGGCTTGTGGCCTCGGGGTGGCCCCCCTCTGGATAATTCTTGCTCCAGTATTTTTTATATATTCCAAAAATATTCTCCGTAAATTTTCTGGTCAATCCGAGAACATTTATTTCTGCACAAAAATAACACCATGGCAATTCTGCTGAAAACAGCATTAGTCCGGGTTAGTTCCATTCAAATCATGCAAATTAGAGTCCAAAACAAGGGCAAAACAGTTTGGAAAAGTAGATACGATGGAGACATATCACCTATCTATGTGAGTTTAATGATAATGAAAACTTATCTTCTTATGAAAAGGGTGTTTATAGTTACTATGATATCGAACAAATTGAAGAATTTATTGTTTTTAAGGGTGCTTATGAAGTTGCTTCTTTGATTGAAAAGTATGATATTACTCTCTACAAATCTAAAATTTTGACATTCTTAAATATTGCTATGAAAACTATGCTCATAATGCCTATGTTAAAGAATTTATTGAGACAATGTCTGCTGCTTTGGAAGAAATTAATGATATGCATGAATCTATAGATAATTGTGATTCCGTTGATTTGATTGAAATGCCCCCCCCCCTGATGAACATGATGCTTGCTATTCCTATGGCCATGATGCCAATATTAATGATGCCTATGGAGATGAACTTGCTATAGTTCCTTATGATAAACATGAAATTATTGCTATTGCACCCATACTTGATAGTTCCTTGAATCAAAAGCAAGATTGCAATGATGTTATTATAAATTATATGATTGTCGATTGTGTTAATGATATGCAAATCTACAAGCTTGGGGATGATGATTTTGTTATGTCTACTACTTATTGCAATGATCATGATTGGGGTGATTCTTCTTATGATCTTGAAAATTTATTTAAGCCTCATGATGAATATGATATTGATGATAATGTTTGCGATAATATTGAAAGTGGGTTTGGAAGAGTGTCAAATCTAGGTAATAATGATCCCACTACTTTGGAGAATGATCAATCTTACGAATTTTTTGATAAAAGTGGGCTTGGAGAGGTCATGACTTTATTTTATGATAATCCCACTATTTTGGAAGAGTGTCAACTTTGCATGCATGTGGATCATGAAGAGAATTTTTTATGTGATAGTTATATTGTTGAATTTGATTATGATCCTACATGTAATTATTATGAGAGAGGAAAATATGGTTGTAGAAATTTTCATGTTACTAATTTACCTCTCGCTATGTTGAGATTGCTATTGTTTCTTTCTTCTTTCTTGCATATGCTAGATATTTCTTGTCTTGATAATTTGTTTGCTTATAAAATCCCTATGCATCAGAAGTATGTTAGAATTAAATGTGTTTGTCACATGTATTATGATGCTCTCTTTGTGTTTCAATTCCTGTCTTTCATGCGAGCATCATCAAAATTATCGATGCCTAGCTAGGGGCGTAAAACGATAACGCTTGTTGGGAGGCAACCCAATGAATAAAATTTATTTTTGAATTTTTCTTTCTGTTCTTGAGTGTTTGAACAATTATGACTTGGTTATGACTGTGTTTTTTATGTTTTAATTAGTGTTTGTGCCAAGTAAAGCCTTTGGGATAGTATTGGTGATAGTTGATTTGATTTTGTTGAAAAACAGAAACTTTTGGGTCCACTAAAATAATTTTATTGATTTACAGAAGAGACTAAAAATTCTGAGTGTTTTACACAAGATTTACATACGAATTTCCTGTGTTTTCCTAATTTTTAAGAATTTTTGGAGTTAGATAAGTATGATAACAATTCATATCTTTACAGACTGTTCTGTTTTTGACAGATTCTGTTTTCTTTTCATTGTGTGCTTATTTTGATGATTCTATGGTTTGTATCGGGGGGTATATGTGACGCCCCGGCTCGACCGTGCACAAATCATACATGCAAATGCACACGATCAAGCCTAAGGACTCACTTGAAGATATCACAACACAACTCTAGACACAAATTAAAATAATACAAGCTTTATGTTACAGGCCAGGGGCCTCGAGGGCTCGAATACATAAGCTCGCTTACAAGCTTCAGCGGAAGCATCAGATATCTGAGTACAGATATAAAAGATAAAATAGACAGGCCTTTAAAAGGTGGGGCAAAACAAAAGACTACGATCGAAAAGGCGCAGGCCTCCTGCCTGGGACCCTCCGAACCTACTCCTGGTCGTCGGCAAGCTCGTAGTAGTAACCAACCTCGGGGTGGTAGCAGTGATCGCCGACAGGGGCAGCTGGCTCCGGGGCTCCATCATCTGGTCGCATCAATCGGGTATGGGGAAAAAGAGGAAGCAAAGCAACCATGAGTACTCATCTGAAGTACTCAGCAAGCAAGGATCTACACTACGTATGCAACATTATCAAAGGAAGGCTGTATATGTGGACTGGGCTGCAGCAATGCCAGAATAGAGAGAAGGCCTAGTCCTATCGAAGACTAGCCTCTTCAGCTATCTTGTAGCATTAGAAGAGTGTAGATCAACACCATATATAGTAGTAGTAGTGTTATCAACCTCGCCCAGAGATCCTTCCCCGACTCCCTGCGAGAAAGCAATCCCAGAGCCATACTATCCATTTCTCATCTCAAGTATCCAGTTCTAGTTGTATCGATTGGGATACAACTCCGAGCGTCCGTTACCGAGGATCCGGCTATGCATAGATTAGCTCTTCCCTGCAGGAGTGCACCAACTTACCCACCACGCTCGCTTAACTCTGGCCGGACACACTTTTCTGGGTCATGCCCGGCCTCGGCTAAACGACACGCCGCAACCCAACCTAAAGCTCAGTAGAGAGGTCCCTGTTGGTCTATATCCTAAGCGCTCAGGGGTCTTGGGCCATCGCCCTGTGCACTCCGGGTCGTTGCGTGCAGGGCGAATCTCGGTACCACCACTACAGGATGGTGCCGACCCAGCCGTGCCGCGATGCTGAACTGGACGTCTGATAGAGCTTTCGGCTAATGCATACGACGCAGAGTGCCCATATTTATTCCCGCATGATGGTTAGAGCTATTGGGCCAAAGGCCCACTCAGATCAAATATCCAAATCATTAGTGCATTGGTAGCATGCGGTATCGAGCAGAGACTCATGATCGATGTGACCTCATCGCCTCGTCTCGAGGACTTGCAGCAAGGGCTAAGAATGCCCGGCCACGCCTCGTAATTATCTCTCTCGTACCCTCCAGGTCAACCCGACTTCCCATCACTCGCGGGTACCCCTCAGGGCCGACCCGATGTCATCATGGTTCTGTGTTAAGTCAAAGTAACCGTGTGTCCAAACACCAGGGGGAAACCCAAGGAATCACCCTCGATGGATTCCACCTGATGTAGACGTCAAGGTGAACTTAGGAGGAATCACCCTCGAGGTTCACACTTGAGGTGTTGCACGACGGCATCGTAATCGGAAGTGGTGAAGGAGGAATCACCCTCGATGACCACGACCGAATAGCCACTCTATAGAGTTAACATCAGAAGTGCTAAACGAGGTATCACCCTTGGCACTCGATAGTAACACTGCAGTGTCGTACAACTAAGGGGATGATGTGCAGTGCTGGGGCCTGGTTGTCGATCACGCTGATCGAGTCATCTGATAATCCAGCGGGGCAACTAGGACAAAGTGGGGTCTCTGGTGGGTCTCTAACCAGCCTATACTAAGTAGTTTAGGATAAGCAGGTAGGTATCAACAGTAGTTACAAAACACAGGCTATGCATCAGAAATAGGATAAACAGTAGCAGCAGCAATTTCTAATGCAAGCATAAGAGAGAAAGAATAGGCGATATCGGCATGTTCAAAGGGGGTGCTTGCCTGGAAGCTTTGCGGCAAAGGTCTGGTCGTCAGGGGCGTAGTCGATCTCCGGAGCTGCGTCGGTCTCGGGGACTACGTCGGTACTAGGATCTACCGAGAGAGAAGAAGGGAAAGAAACAGATAAATACACAGCAAACTTATGCAACACAGAGCATGCTATGCTAACATGCAGTGCAGGGTTGCCTAAAAGCATATCTAAACCATTTTAGTTATTTTAGGATTTAATTTGCAATTATTAATCAGTATATATGCACTATTCATCTACCGGAAACAGGCTAAAAGTTGCGGGTTCACCTCCGTAGAGGGTCCCAACATGGAAACAGATGGCACGGTCGGATTCGTCTCGTTGTTCTGAGTAACTTTCATATCTAAAGTTTTTCATTCTAAACTATGGTTTAAATTCTATGAATTTTCAAAGATTAAAGCATTTTCTGGAATTTATTCAAAATAACAGAAAAGGTTTATTGCGTCAGCATGACGTCATAGTGACATCAGCAGTCAACAGGGCGGCTGACCAGGTCAAACCTGACCAGTGGGTCCCACATGGCAGTGACAGAAGCTTAACTGAGTTTAATTAAAACAAAACAGAGATTAATTAGCTACTGGGCCCCACATGTCAGTGAAAGATTGGGATAATTAATTAAGTTTATTTATAAAAATGTTTTAATTAACTAAATACGCGGTGGGGCCCGCATGTCAGTGGCACTGGGATGCCCAGTCAGCAAGTTGACTGGGTTAATCCAGTCAACGGGGCCCGTGGGGCCCGCTGGCAGCGACCCAGGGGTGGGCCCCAGGTGTGCCACATCGGCGGCCGGCGCCGGAGCAATGCCGGCGACCAAAAACGCGGCGACGTGGCTCGGATCTCGCTGGAAAACGGATACAGGGCACGGGAGGGAGCGCGGCTAGGCGCGTTCGAACGGCCACTCGATGCTACGTCGATTAGTTGTGGTGGCACGGTCGGACTTGGCCGGAAATGACACCGGCGACGAGCGGAGGCGGTGGCGCGTACAGGAGCTCGAGGGAAACGGTGCTACGGCGAGCTAGCGAGCAAACAGAGAGGCTGGGGAGGTTTTACGTGATGCGGCGAGCACGTTGGGCACTAGCCCGTGACCAAAAGGTCACTGGAGACTTGCCGGCGACGAGCTCCGCGGAGCTGCGTTCGGGTGCTCGGGGAAAAGGTAGCTAGGGGACGCGTAGGAGCATCCAGAGAGAGGAAGAAGATGAGGTGCTCACCGAGCGGCACATGGAGGCCGGTGATAGGTTTAGTAGCAGCAGGAGTCGCTGGAGAGGAGGAAGATCACCGACGACCGAGGCGGAAGGGGGCGGCTCGATCCGCGGCCTGCGGTGCTCCCCGGCTTGCGCTCGTGGACGGGGACGAAGCAGACGACGTCGGCGGAGACGAGGGACACAGCGGTGAGGCGAGGTGGTGGCTGTGGCCGCGCGTTCTACGGCGGCGAGGCCATGGTGGCACTCGGGTGAGATGGGGAAACAAGGGAGAGAGTGATGGAGGGAGGGGAAAGAGTGGCGAGGCGTCCAGGGGGAATGGACGAGGCCTCGGCCTTATCCTCTCGCATCGGTGGGCGTCGGTGGCGTCGTCATGTCGCCGTTTCGCCGGCGCTCGCGCGCACAGACACAGGCGAGCTGACACGGCGATGGAGAGAGAGGGGAGGAGGGAGAAAGAGGCCGCTGGTGGGCTGGCCTCAGGCACTGTGCACTTAGGCCCAGTGCACAGTGGCCTTTCTCCTTTTCTATTTCTCGTCTGCTTTCTTTATTCTTTTCTGTTCCATTTTCTTACTCCATTTGAATTTTGTAAAATATGTGTCTTAGCCACATAAATTCAATGCAATATTATGCACTGCCATGAAAAGTTTGGAGACCAGAAGAATTCATTTGTATTTTTCAAAAATGAAATGGCATTTAAAGTGTTGTTTTTGCACTGTTTTAAATGCACTAACCCAAATACAAGTTGATGGTGATGTTGTTTTCCTCAACAACATTTGTTTTGGAATATTTGCTAGAATATGAACATTTTTCCAGCAACTTTTGGGCAACTTATTTTGGACTGGAATTTGAATTGATTTTCAGAGAGGAATTTGAATTGAAAGATTGAACCACTGTGATTAAGCATTGCAAATGAATATGACTTGGCATGTTTAACATAAGAGCACAGTGCTTTATTACACAGGGGTGTTACAATTATCCTCCTCTAAAATAAATTCTCGTCCCGAGAATTCAGGAGGTAGAAGGAAAGAGGTCGGGGTATTCTTCCCGAAGATGATCCTCGCATTCCCAAGTGGCTTCATCTTCTGTATGATTTGACCACTGCACCTTCAGGAATTTGGTCGTCTTTTGACGGGTCCGACATTTAGTGTGAACGAGAATGCGGATCGGATGCTCCTTATATGAAAGATCATCTTGCAATTCGAGCATTTTGTAATCTACTGCTCGGTGTGGAGATTCCTTGAAGCAACGACGAAGTTGCGACACATGGAAGGCGTCGTGGATATGAGAGAATTGTGGCGGCAAATCCAATTTATATGCCACCTGACCATGTCTAGCAACGATGCGGAAAGGACCAATGTAGCAGGGAGCTAACTTGCCCTTGATTCCGAAATGGTGAGTGCCTTCATAGGAGTGACACGTAGATAAGCTTGATCACCAGGTTGATAAGTCAAACCCCATCGTTTGTGATCGTAATTGCTCTTCTGGCGGTCCTGAGCTACCTTGATATTTTTGCGGACGATACGAACTTGCTCTTCTGCGTGTTGGATAATATCCGGACCCACTAGTAGTCATTCCCCAGTTTCTGACCAGTTCAGAGGGGTTCGACACTTACGTCCATAAAGTACATCAAAGGGAGCCATTTTCAAGCTGGCTTGATAGTTGTTGTTATAAGATAACTCGACATACGGGAGAGATTCTTCCCATTTCTTGCCGAAAGATATAACACAAGCTCGCAACATATCTTCAAGCACTTGATTGACTCGCTCAACTAGGCCTTGAGATTGGGGATGATAAGCTAAACTCCAGGTAATATGAGTTCCCATAGCCTCTTGGAAACTTTACCAGAACTTTGAAGTGAAAATTCTGCCACGGTCCGAACTAATCTTCTTCAGAATGCCGCGGAGTGAAACAATTCTAGAGATATACAACTCTGCTAACTGACTAGCAGTGATAGTCTCCTTGACAGGCAGAAAGTGCGCAACTTTAGAGAGTTGGTCGACGACGACAAGAATAGCATCGTGACCCTTCTGTGACTTGGGAAGGCCAGTAATGAAATCCATTTGCACTTTATCCCATTTCCATAAAGGAATAGGTAACGGTTGCAAAATTCCAGCAGGCTTCGGATGTTCTGCTTTAATGCGATGGCAAACGTCACATTCAGCAACGTATCGAGCAATATCCTGCTTCATTTTGGACCACCAGTACCTTTGATGGAGATCACGATACATCTTGGTGCTACCCGGATGGATAGACAGCGGTGTATCATGTGCCTCCGTCATGACCTTGTCAGTCATTAGTTCGAAGCGAGGTACAACAATGCGGTCTCTGAAATACAAGGTTCCATCTTCAGACAGCGAGAAATCCCTTTACTTTTCCAGGTGAAGATCTTTCTTCACCAGATCAATTTCAGCATCTTTAGCTTGCACATTCCTTACAGCTTTCTCAAGATCTGGCTGTATCACAAGGTTATTAAGGGAACCCTGCGGAACAATATGCGGATTCAGCTTGCTCAGTTCTGCGTAAAGATGAGGTTGAGCTCGCCTAACCATGAGGTTGTTGCAATAGGACTTGCGGCTCAAGGCATCGGCCATGACATTAGCCTTGCCAGGAGTATAAGAAATACCATAGTCATAGTCCATAATTGTTTCCAACCATCGCTGTTGGCAGAGATTGAGATCTGGCTGAGTAAACAAATACTTTAGACTTTGATGATCAGTATATATCTCGCATCGATTACCAAGAAGGTTGTGTCGCCACTGCTTCAATGCATAAATCAGAGCAGCAAGTTCCAGATCATGCACTGGATAGTTTTCTTCATGTGAACGCAACTGACGTGAAGCATACGCAATTACTCTTCGTTCTTGCATTAGGACACAGCCTAATCCTTGACGAGAGGCGTCGCAATAAATCACAAAGTCCTTGCGAGAATCCGGAGGAGCAAGCACTGGAACAGAAGTTTGCTTGTCCTTGAGAGTCTGGAAACTTTCCTGACATTTGTCTGTCCACTCAAACTTAACGCCTTTGTGAAGTAGGTTAGTCAGGGGCTTGGCAATCTTGGAAAAGTTCACAATACATCGACGGCAATAGCTTGCAAGGCCGAGAAAACTTCTCACTTGCTTGACGTTCTTCAGAGGAGTCCAGTCCAGAATAGCCTGAACCCGCTCCGGGTTAACAGCAATTCCATCCTTGGAAATCACATGACCAAGGTAGGTTACTTCAGAAAGTCAGAATTCACATTTGGAGTATTTGGCATACAACTGGTGTTCCCGAAGCCTTTCCAGAACAAGGCAAAGGTGTTCAGCATGTTCTTCCTTATTTTTCGAATATACCAGAATATCATCCAGATATACCACGACAAACTTGTCGAGGTAATCCATGAAGATGTAATTCATCAGGCGGGAGAACGTAGCTGGAGCATTTGTTAAGCCAAATGACATGACAGTGTACTCATAAGAGCCATAACGAGTAACAAAGGCAGTCTTCGAAATATCCTCTTCGCTGACACGGATCTGATGATAACCCAACCTCAAGTCAAGTTTATAGAACACCGATGATCTAGCAAGTTGATCATACAAATCATTGATCCGAGGAAGCGGATATTTATTCTGAATGGTTGCCTGGTTGATAGGACGGTAATCTTGGACCAACCTATTCGTACCATCTTTCTTTTTGACAAAGAGAGAAGGTGCTCCCCAGGCAGAGCAACTTGGACGGATAAAGCCTTTGCGGAGTGATTTGTCGATTTCCTCCTTAAGCTCAAGGAGTTCATGCGGCGGCATTTTGTATGGCCGCTTGGCAATAGGAGTTGTGCCCGGCTTCAAGTCTATGATGAATTCAACAGCTCTAGCAGGGGGTATTCCGGGAAGTTCTTCTGGAAAGACATCTTTGATATCACGAACGACTGGAATGCTCTCTATTCCCTCAAGAGGTGAGGCATTCAATGCATTCAGAACATATATCTGATTCTCGACATCCTGAGCTGCTCGGACTGAGTATTGGACTGTCTGGCCAGAAGGGTGAGTGAGCTGGACTGTCTTGGTAGCACAGTCAATCAAAGCACTATGGGCGGTCAACCATTCCATACCAAGAATGATGTCTATGTTGGAAGGTCCGAGTACAAAGAGAGAAGCCAGAAAAAGTAGACCTCCAATCTCGATTTGGTTGCGAGGGCATAACATTGTGGTTTGCCACTTGGATCCCGGAGATTGAATCGCTAAATGAGTTGGTAATTTTTCCATGTATAACTCATGTGACTGAGCAAATTGTTGGGACACAAAAGCATGCGATGCTCCAGAATCAAAGAGGACAGTTGCTGGCACTGAATTAACGAGAAGGGTACCCATCACAATCTTTGGGGCTTCACGAGCTTCTTCCATTTTGACATGAGTGACTTGACCACAATTCATAGCAGGCGGCCTGACACCATAGCTTCTATTGCGATGGTTTCGACCGCCCTTTTTAGGTCAACTGGACGACATGATGAATTCTGCGGCTAACCCTGATGACAGTTGAAAGCATGGTGCCCTGGCTGTCCACACTTACGGCATAAACCATCATTATGGGGACGAGCCACAGTGTTGGACTGTCCACCCTGACTCGTTAGCTGTCTCGACGGCGGAGGCAGACAAGGTGCAACATAAGACGGCCTTGGCGTTGGAGCAGGTCGATGATGAACATTGTGTGGGATCCAGACTCGACGTTTCTGCACAGGCTGACCCGAGGATGAGCCAACATCAAGATTGCACTTGAGCGACTCCTGGTACTTAGCCAGACCAGTTTCAGCTCGGAAGGCTTTGCTGACAAGCGTCGCAAAGTCCGCACAATCAAAGACAACAAGTGCGAGGTTTATATCAGTACGCAGTCCTTCACGGAATTTCTCCTGCTTGCATGCGTCAGTGCAGACGTCATCTTTGGCATAGCGGGATAATTCAAGGAATTTCCTCTGATATTAATCCACAGTCATTTTGTCCTGTATGAGTTTGCGGAACTCCCTCTTCTTCTGGTCCATCAAACCTTGAGGAATGTGCCATGCACGAAAAGCTGTCTGAAATTCCTGCCAAGTGGTTACTGTTCCAGCAGGCAGCATACGCCTGTGGCTTTCCCACTATTGAGCAGCTGGACCTTTTAGGTGAAACGTCACAAAGGTGACATAATTGTCAGGAGCAACATTAGCTGACTCCATCTCAAACAGGATGTCACGAAGCCAATCATCAGCTTCCATAGGATTGGTGGAGTTGCGGAAAACAGACGGGTTGAGGTGCACAAATTCTTGCAGTGTTATTGGGGTAGGTTGTTGATGAGCATTCTGGTTTGGGAACTGAGCCAATATCCCGGTCATAACCTGACGGTTCTGTTCAAACTGCTGCATCATTGCGGTAATATATGGTGGAGGTGGAGGATCGTCAGCCATCCTACTAAAAACAACAGTGGCAGTTTAGTAACAACAACTGCATGTGTATGGAGTTATTCATGATGTAACACGGGAAATGAACAAGAAGGGCATTAGATATATAATAGTAGTCATCAAAGACATACCAATCTATTGACAGAGTTAGATTCAAATGGTTAGTACGAGCTCGGGAACGCTCGCAGCTAGACAAACTAGGCGGTGCGCAGGCACGCGGTAAGGAAGTACACAACGAGACATAGGAAAGGCTACATCAACGTCGGTGAAAACTGCTGGAACGAGGAATCTGCAAGTGATAACACAGGGTGCCCTCGATAAAAGGATCCTGCAAGCAGAACCTGGCCCACAATCTTGAAGAAAGGGGGGGTAATTTCAGAACTCCGGGTGGATGTGATCACGGGAACCTAATGTTGGAGTTAGTAAAAAATTTAACCCGAAAGGAAGAGAGATCAGAGTCCCAGAGTAAGGAAGAGGAATAACAGATCCTAATACCACCCAATTGGCGGCGTGGACCCGTAAGCCACACAGCCAAGTTAGTAAATCAGTTTTCGGATACTAGACTCAACTTCGGCCAAGGAGTTGGAAAGGGGGATCCTACAGGCAGTTGGTTCTGATACCAACCAGTGACGCCCCGGCTCGACCGTGCACTAATCATACACGCAAATGCACATGATCAAGCCTAAGGACTCACTTGAAGATATCACAACACAACTCTAGACACAAATTAAAATAACACAAGCTTTATGTTACAAGCCAGGGGCCTCGAGGGCTCGAATACATAAGCTCGCTTACACGCGTCAGCGGAAGCATCAGATATCTGAGTACAGATATAAAAGATAAAACAGACGGGCCTTTAAAAGGCGGGGCAAAATAAAAGACTACGATCAAAAAGGCGCAGGCCTCCTGCCTGGGACCCTCCGAACCTACTCCTAGTCATCGGCAAGCTCATAGTAGTAACCACCCTCGGGGTGGTAGCAGTGATCGCCGACAGGGGCAGCTGGCTCCGGGGCTCCGTCATCTGGTCGCATCAATCGGGTATGGGGAAAAAGACGAAGCAAAGCAACCGTGAGTACTCATCCGAAGTACTCAGCAAGCAAGGATCTACACTACATATGCAACATTATCAAAGGAAGGCTGTATATGTGGACTGGGCTGCAGCAATGCCAGAATAGAGAGAAGGCCTAGTCCTATCGAAGACTAGCATCTTCAGCGGTCTTGCAGCATTAGAAAAGTGTAGATTAGCACCATATATAGTAGTAGTGTTATCAACCTCGCCCAGAGATCCTTCCTCGACTCCCTGCAAGAAAGCAATCCCAAAGCCATACTATCCATTTCTCATCTCAAGTATCCAGTTCTAGTTGTATCGATCGGGATACAACTCTGAGCGTCCGTTACCGAGGATCCGGCTATGCATAGATTAGTTCTTCCCTGCAGGGGTGCACCAACTTAGCCACCACGCTCGCTTAACTCCGGCCGGACACACTTTTCTGGGTCATGCCCGGCCTCGGCTAAACGACACGCCGCAGCCCTACCTAAAGCTCAGCGGAGAGGTCCCCGTCGGTCTATATCCTAAGCGCTCAGGGGTCTTGGGCCATCGCCCTGTGCACTCCGGGTCGTTGCGTGCAGGGCGAATCTCGGTACCACCACTACAGGATGGTGTCGGTCCAGTCGTGCAACGATGCTAAACTGGACGTCTGACAGAGCTTTCGGCTGATGCATACGATGCAGAGTACCCATATTTATTCCCACGTGATGGTTAGTGCTATTGGGCCAAAGGCCCACTCAGATCAAATATCCAAATCATTAGTGCATTGGTAGCGTGCGGTAACGAGCAGAGACTCATGATCGATGTGACCCCGTTACCCCGTCTAGAGGACTTGTGGCAAGGGCTAAGAATGCCCGGCCATGCCTCGTAATTATCTCTCGGGTACCCTCCAGGTCAACCCGACTTCCCATCACTCGCAGGTACCCCTCAGGGCCGACCCGATGTCATCATGGTTCTGTGTTAAGTCAAAGTAACCGTGTGTCCAAACACCAGGGGGAAACCCAAGGAATCACCCTCGATGGATTCCACCTGATGTACTCGTCAAGGTGAACTTAGGAGGAATCACCCTCGAGGTTCACACTTGAGGTGCTGCACGACGGTGTCGTAATCGGAAGTGGTGAAGGAGGAATCACCCTCGATGACCACGACCGAATAGCCACTCTACAGAGTTAACATCAGAAGTGCTAAACGAGGTATCACCCTCGGCACTCGATAGTAATGCTGCAGTTTCGTACAACTAAGGGGGTTATGTGCAGTGCCGGGGCCTGGTTGTCGATCATGCTGATCGAGTCATCTGATAATCCAGCGGGGCAACTAGGACAAAGTGGGGTCTCTGGTGGGTCTCTAACCAGCCTATACTAAGCAGTTTAGGATAAGCAGGTAGGTATCAACAGCAGTTACAAAAATAGGCTATGCATCAGAAATAGGATAAATAGTAGCAGCAGCAATTTCTAATGCAAGCATAAGAGAGAAAGAATAGGCGATATCGGCAAGTTCAAAGGGGGGTGCTTGCCTGGAAGCTTTGCGGCAAAGGTCTGGTCGTCAGGGGCGTAGTCGATCTCCGGAGCTGCGTCGGTCTCGGTGACTACGTCGGTACTGGGATCTACCGAGAGAGAAGAGGGGAAAGAAACAGATAAATACATAGCAAACTTATGCAACACAGAGCATGCTATGCTAACGTGCAGTGCAGGGTTGCCTAAAAGCATATCTACACCATTTTAGTTATTTTAGGATTTAATTTGGAATTATTAACCGGTATATATGCACTATTCATCTACCGGAAACAGGCTAAAGTTACGGGTTCACCTCCGTAGAGGGTCCCGACATGGAAACAGATGGCACTGTCGGATTCATCTCGTCGTTCTGAGCAACTTTCATATATAAAATTTTTGATTCTGAACTATGGTTTAAATTCTATGAATTTCAAAGATTAAAGCATTTTCTGGAATTTATTCAAAATAACAGAAAAGGTTTATTGCGTCAGCATGATGTCATAGTGACATCAGCAGTCAACAGGGCGGCTGACCAGGTCAAACCTGACCAGTGGGTCCCACATGGCAGTGACAAAAGCTTAACTGAGTTTAATTAAAACTAAACAGAGACTAATTAGCTACTGGGCCCCACATGTCAGTGACAGTTTGGGATAATTAATTAAGTTTATATATAAAAATCTTTTAATTAACTAAATACGTGGTGGGGCCCGCATGTTGGGGCACTGGGATGCCCAGTCAGCACGTTGACTGGGTCAACCCAGTCAACGTGGCTCGTGGGGCCCGCTGGCAGCGACCCAGTGGTGGGCCCCAGGTGTGCCACATCGGCAGCCGGCGCCGGAGCAACGCCGGCGACCAAAAACGCGGCGGCGCGGCTCGGATCTCACCGGAAAACGGCTACAGGGCACGGGAGGGAGCGTGGCTAGGCGCGTTCGAACGGCCAGTCGATGTCGCGTCAATTAGTGGTGGTCGATCGGCCGGACTTGGCCAGAAACGACGCTGGCGACAAGCGGAGGCGGCGGCGCGTACAGGAGCTCGAGGGAAACGGTGCTACGACGAGCTAGCGAGCAAACAAAGAGGTTGGGGAGGTTCTACGCGATGCGACGAGCACGTTGGGCACTAGACGGTGACCAAAAGGTCACCGAAGACTCGCCGGCGATGAGCTCCGTGGCGCTGCGTTCGGGTGCTCGGGGAAAAGGTAGCTAGGGGACGCGCAGGAGCATCCAGAGAGAGGGAGAAGGATGATGTGCTCACCGAGCGGCACACGGAGGCCGGTGATAGGTTTAGTAGCAGCAGGAGTCATCGGAGAGGAGGATGATCGCCGGTGACCGAGGCGGAAGGGGGAGACTCGATCCGCGGCCTGCGGTGCTCCTAGGCTTGCGCTCGTGGATGGGGACGAAGCAGACGATGTCGGCAGAGACAAGGGACACGGCGGTGAGGTGAGGTGGTGGCTCTGGCCGCGTTGTTTTACGGCAGCGAGGCCATGGTGGCGCTCGGGTGAGATGGGGAAACAAGGGAGAGAGCGATGGAGGGAGGGGAAAGAGTGGCGAGGCGTCCAGGGGGAATGGATGAGGCCTCGGCCTTACCCTCTCGCGTCGGTGGGCGTCGGTGGCGTCGTCGTGTCACCGTTTCGCCGGCGCTCGCACGCGCAGCCACGGGCGGGCTGACACGGCGATGGAGAGAGAGGGGAGGAGGGAGAAAGAGGCCGCTGGTGGGCTGGCCTCAGGCACTGTGCACTTAGGCCCAGTGCATAGTGGCCTTTCTCCTTTTCTATTTCTTGTCTGCTTTCTTTATTCTTTTCTGTTGCATTTTCTTTTTACTTCATTTGACTTTTGTAAAATATGTGTCTTAGCCACATAAATTCAATGCAATATTATGCACTGCCATGAGAAGTTTGGAGACCAGAAAAATTCATTTGTATTTTTCAAAAATGAAATGGCATTTAAAGTGTTGTTTTTGCACTGTTTTAAATGCACTAACCCAAATACAAGTTGATGGTGATGTTGTTTTCCTCAACAACATTTGTTTTGGAATATTTGCTAGAATATGAACATTTTTCCAGCACCTTTTGGGCAACTTATTTTGCACTTGAATTTGAATTGATTTTCAGAGAGGAATTTGAATTGAAAGATTGAGCCACTGTGATTAAGCATTGCAAATGAATATGACTTGGCATGTTTAACATAAGAGCACAGTGCTTTGTTACACAGGGGTGTTACAATTCTCCTCCTCTAAAATAAATTCTCATCCTGAGAATTCAGGAGGTAGAAGGAAAGAGGTCGGGGTATTCTTCCCGAATATGATCCTCGCGTTCCCAAGTGGCTTCATCTTCTGTATGATTTGACCACTGCACCTTCAGGAATTTGGTCGTCTTCTGACGGGTCCGACGTTCAGCGTGATCGAGAATGCGGATCGGATGCTCCTTATATGAAAGATCATCTTGCAATTCGAGCATTTCGTGATCTACTGCTCGGTGTGGAGATTCCTGGAAGCCACGACGAAGTTGCGACACATGGAAGATGTCGTGGATATGAGAGAATTGCGGCGTCAAATCCAATTTATATGCCACCTGACCACGTCTAGCAATGATGCGGAAAGGACCAATGTAGCGGGGAGCTAACTTGCCCTTGATTCTAAAACGGTGAGTGCCCTTCATAGGAGTGACACGTAGATAAGCTTGATCACCAGGTTGATAAGTCAAACCCCATCGTTTGCGATCGTAATTGCTCTTCGGGCGGTCCTGAGCCGCCTTGAGATTTTTGCGGACGATACGGACTTGCTCTTCTGCGTGTTGGATAATATCCGGACCCACTAGTGGTCGTTCCCCAATTTCTGACCAGTTCAGAGGGGTTCGACACTTACATCCATAAAGTACTTCGAATGGAGCCATTTTCAAGCTGGCTTGATAGCTGTTGTTATATGAGAACTCGGCATACGGGAGAGATTCTTCCCATTTCTTGCCGAAAGATATAACACAAGCTCACAGCATATCTTCAAGCACTTGACTGACTCGCTCAACTTGGCCTTGAGATTGGGGATGATAAGCTGAACTCCAGGTAATATGAGTTCCCATAGCCTCTTGGAAACTTTCCGAGAACTTTGAAGTGAAAAGGCTGCCACGGTCCGAACTAATCTCCTTCAGAATGCGGTGGAGTGAAACAATTCTGGAGATATACAACTCTGCTAACTGACTAGCAGTGATAGTCTCCTTGACAGGCAGAAAGTGTGCAACTTTAGAGAGTTGGTCGACGACGACAAGAATAGCATCGTGACCCTTCTGTGACTTGGGAAGGCCAGTAATGAAATCCATTTGCACTTTATCCCATTTCCATAAAGGAATAGGTAACGGTTGCAAAATTCCAGCAGGCGTCTGATGTTCTGCTTTAACGCGATGGCAAAAGTCACATTCAGCAACGTATCGAGCAATATCCTGCTTCACTTTGGACCACCAGTACCTTTGATGGAGATCATGATACATCTTGGTGCTACCTGGATGGATAGACAGTGGTGTATCATGTGCCTCCTTCATGACCTTATCAGTCATTAGTTCGAAGCGAGGTACAACAATGCGGTCTCTAAAATACAAGGTCCCATCTTCAGACAGCGAGAAATCCCTGTACTTTTCCAGGTGAAGATCTTTCTTCATCAGATCAATTTTAGCATCTTTAGCTTGCGCATTCCTAACAGCTTTCTCAAGATCTGGCTGTATCACAAGGTTATTAAGGGAACCCTGCGGAACAATACGTAGATTCAGCTTGCTCAGTTCTGCGTAAAGATGAGGTTGAGCTCACCTAACCATGAGGTTGTCGCAATAGGACTTGCGGCTCAAGGCATCATCCATGACATTAGCCTGGCCAGGAGTATAAGAAATACCAAAGTCATAGTCCGTAATTGTTTCAAACCATAGCTATTGGCGAAGATTGAGATCCCGCTGAGTAAACAAATACTTTAGACTTTGATGATCAGTATATATCTCGCATCGATTACCATGAAGGTAGTGTCGCCACTGCTTCAATGCATAAATCACAGCAGCAAGTTCCAGATCATGCACTGGATAGTTTTCTTCATGTGGACACAATTGACGCGAAGCATACGCAATTACTCTTCGTTCTTGCATTAGGACACAGCCTAATCCTTGACAAGAGGCGTCGCAATAAATCACAAAGTCCTTGCAAGAATCCGGAGGAGCAAGCACTGGAGCAGAAGTTAGCTTGTCCTTGAGAGTCTGGAAACTTTCCTGACATTTGTCTGTCCACTCAAACTGAACGCCTTTGTGAAGCAGGTTAGTCAGGGGCTTGGCAATCTTGGAAAAGTTCTCGATAAATCGACGACAATATCTTGCAAGGCCGAGAAAACTTCTCACTTGCTTGACGTTCTTCGGAGGAGTCCAGTCCAGAATAGCCTGAACCCGCTCCGGGTTAACAGCAATTCCATCCTTAGAAATCACATGACCAAGGTAGGTTACTTCAGAAAGCCAGAATTCACATTTGGAGTATTTGGCATACAACTGGTGTTCTCGAAGCTTTTCCAGAACAAGGCGAAGGTGTTCAGCATGTTCTTCCTTATTCTTCGAATATACCAGAATATCATCCAGATATACCACACGAACTTGTCAAGGTAATCCATGAAGATGTAATTCATCAGGCGGGAGAACGTAGCTGGAGCATTTGTTAACCCAAATGACATGACAGTGTACTCATAAGAGCCATAACGAGTAACAAAGGCAGTCTTCGGAATATCCTCTTCGCGGACACGGATCTGATGATAACCCAACCTCAAGTCCAGTTTAGAGAACACCGATGATGCAGCAAGTTGATCATACAAATCATTGATCCGAGGAAGCGAATATTTATTCTGAATGGTTGCCTGGTTGATAGGACGGTAATCTTGGACCAACCTATTCGTACCATCTTTCTTTTTGACAAAGAGAGAAGGTGCTCCCCAGGCAGAGCAACTTGGACGGATAAAGCCTTTGCGGAGTGATTTGTCGATTTCCTCCTTAAGCTCAAGGAGTTCATGCGGCGGCATCTTGTATGGCCGCTTGGCAATAGGAGTTGTGCCCGGCTTCAAGTCTATGATGAATTCAACAGCTCTAGCAGGGGGTATTCCTGGAAGTTCTTCTGGAAAGACATCTTCGAAATCACGAACGACTGGAATTTTCTCTATTCCCTCAAGAGGTGAGGCATTCAATGCATTCAGGACATATATCTGATTCTCGGCATCCTGAGCTGCTCGGACTGAGTATTGGACTGTCTGGCCAGAAGGGTGAGTGAGCTGGATTGTCTTGGTAGCACAGGCAATTAAAGCACTATGGGCGGTCAACCATTCCATACCAAGAATGATGTCTATGTTGGAAGGTCCGAGTACAAAGAGAGAAGCCGGAAAAAGTAGACCTCCAATCTCGATTTGGTTGTGAGGGCATAACATTGTGGTTTGCCACTTGGATCCCGGAGATTGAATCGCTAAAGGAGTGGGTAATTTTTCCATGTATAACTCATGTGACTGAGCAAATTGTTGGGACACAAAAGCATGCGATGCTCCAGAATCAAAGAGGACAGTTACTGGCACTGAATTAACGAGAAGGGTACCCACCACAATCTTTGGGGCTTCGCGAGCTTCTTCCATTTTGACATGAGTGACTTGACCACAATTCATAGCAGGCGGCCTGACACCATAGCTTCTGTTGCGATGGTTTCGACGGCCCTTTTTACGGTCAACAGGACAACGTGATGAATTCTGCGGCTGACCCTGATGACAGTTGAAAGCACGGTGCCCTGGCTGTCCACACTTACGGCATAAACCATCATTATGGGGATGAGCCACAGTGTTGGACTGTCCACCCTGACTCGTTAGCTGTCTCGGCGGCGGAGGCAGACGAGGTGCAACATAAGACGGCCTTGGCATTGGAGCAGGTCGATGATGAACATTGTGTGGGATCCAGACTCGACGTTTCTGAATAGGCTGACCCAAGGATGAGCCAACATCATGATTGCGCTTGAGCGACTCCTGGTACTTAGCCAGACCAGTTTCAGCTCGGAAGGCTTGGCTGACAAGCATCGCAAAGTCCGCACAATAAAGGACAACAAGTGCGAGGTTTATATCAGTACGCAGTCCTTCACGGAATTTCTCCTGCTTGCGTGCGTCAGTGTAGACGTCATCTTCGGCATAGCGGGATAATTCAAGGAATTACCTGTGATATTCATCCACAGTCATTTTGTCCTATATGAGTTTGTGGAACTCCCTCTTCTTCTGGTCCATCAAACCTTGAGGAATGTGCCATGCACGGAAAGCTGTCTGAAATTCCTGCCAAGTGGTTACTGTTCCAGCAGGCAGCATACGCCTGTGGCTTTCCCACCATTGAGCAGCTGGACCTTTTAGGTGAAACGTCGCAAAGGTAACGTAATTGTCAGGAGCAACATTAGCTGACTCCATCTCAAACATGATGTCACGAAGCCAATCATCAGCTTCCATAGGATTGGTGGAGTTGCGGAAAACAGACGGGTTGAGGCGCATAAATTCTTGCAGTGTTATTGGGGTAGGTTGTTAATGAGCATTCTGGTTTGGGAACTGAGCCAATATCCCGGTCATAACTTGACGGTTCTGTTCAAACTGCTGCATCATTGCGGTAATATAGGGTGGAGGTGGAGGATCGTCAGCCATCCTACTAAAAACAACAGGGGCAGTTTAGTAATAACAACTGCATGTGTATGGAGTTATTCATGATGTAACACGGGAAATGAACAAGAAGGGCATTAGATATATAATAGTAGTCATCAAAGACATACCAATCCAGGCACAGAGTTAGATTCAAACGGTTAGTACGAGCTCGGGAACACTCGCAGCTAGACAAACTAGGCGGCGCGCAGGCACGCGGTACGGAAGTACACAACGAGACGTAGCAAAGGCTACATCAACGTCGGTGAAAATTGCTGGAGCGAGGAATCTGCAAGTGACAACACAGGGTGCCCTCGATAAAAGGATCCTGCAAGCAGAACCTGGCCCACAATCTTGAAGAAAGGGGGGGGGGTAATTTCAGAACACCGGGTGGATATGATCACGGGAACCTAATGTTGGAGTTAGTAAAAAATTTAACCCGAAAGGAAGAGAGATCAGAGTCCCAGAGTGAGGAAGAGGAATAACAGATCCTAATACCACCCAATTGGCAGCGTGGGCCTGTAAGCCACATAGCCAAGTTAGTAAATCAGTTTTCGGATACTAGACTCAACTTCAGCCAAGGAGTTGGAAAGGGGGATCCTACAGGCAGTTGGTTCTGATACCAACCTGTGACGACCCGGCTCGACCATGCACTAATCATACACGCAAATGCGCACGATCAAGCCTGAGGACTCACTTGAAGATATCACAACACAAATCTGGACACAAATTAAAATAATACAAGCTTTATGTTACAAGCCAGGGGCCTCGAGGGCTCGAATACATAAGCTCGCTTACAAGCGTCAGCGGAAGCATCAGATATCTGAGTACAGATATAAAAGATAAAACAGACAGGACTTTAAAAGGCGGGGCGAAACAAAAGACTATGATCGAAAAGTCGCAGGCCTCCAGCCTGGGACCCTCCGAACCTACTCCTGGTCGTCGGCAAGCTCATAGTAGTAACCACCCTCGGGGTGGTAGCAATGATAGCCGACAGGGGCAGCTAGCTCCGGGGCTCCGTCATTTGGTCGCATCAATCGGGTATGGGGAAAAAGAGGAAGCAAAGCAACCGTGAGTACTCATCCGAAGTACTCAGCAAGCAAGGATCTACACTACATATGCAACATTATCAAAGGAAGGCTGTATATGTGGACTGGGCTGCAGCAATGCCAGAATAGAGAGAAGGCCTAGTCCTATCGAAGACTAGCATCTTCAGCGGTCTTGCAGCATTGGAAGAGTGTAGATCAGCACCATATATAGTAGTAGTAGTGTTATCAACCTCGCCCAGAGATCCTTCTTCGACTCCCTGCGAGAAAGCAATCCCAGAGCCATACTATCCATTTCTCATCTCAAGTATCCAGTTCTAGTTGTATTGATCGGGATACAACTCCGAGCGTCCGTTACCGAGGATCCGGCTATGCATAGATTAGTTCTTCCCTGCAGGGGTGCACCAACTTACCCACCACACTCGCTTAACTCCGTCCAGACACACTTTTCTGGGTCATGCTCGGCCTCGGCTAAATGACACGCCGCCGCCCTACCTAAAGCTCAGCAGAGAGGTCCCCGTCGGTCTATATCCTAAGCGCTCAGGGGTCTTGGGCCATCGCCCTGTGCACTCCGGGTCGTTGCGTGCAGGGCGAATCTCGGTACCACCACTATAGGATGGCGCCGGCCCAGCCGTGCCGCGATGCTGAACTGGACGTCTGACAGAGCTTTCGGCTGATGCATACGATGCAGAGTACCCATATTTATTCTCGCGTGATGGTTAGTGCTATCGGGCCAAAGGCCCACTCAGATCAAATATCCAAATCGTTAGTGCATTGGTAGCGTGCGGTAACGAGCAGAGACTCACGATCGATGTGACCCCGTCACCCCGTCTCGAGGACTTGTGGGCAAGGGCTAAGAATGCCCGGCCACGCCTCGTAATTATCTCTCGGGTACCCTCCAGGTCAACCCGACTTCCCATCACTCGCGGGTACCCCTCAGGGCCGACCCGATGTCATCATGGTTCTGTGTTAAGTCAAAGTAACCGTGTGTCCAAACACCAGTGGGAAACCCAAGGAATCACCCTCGATGGATTCCACCTGATGTACTCGTCAAGGTGAACTTAGGAGGAATCACCCTTGAGGTTCACACTTGAGGTGCTGCACGACGGCGTCGTAATCGGAAGTGGTGAAGGAGGAATCACCCTCGATGACCACGACCGAATAGCCACTCTACAGAGTTAACATCAGAAGTGCTAAACGAGGTATCACCCTCGGCACTCGGTAGTAACACTAAAGTGTCGTACAACTAAGGGGGTGACGTGCAGTGCCGGGGCATGGTTGTCGATCACGCTGATCGAGTCATCTGATAATCCAGCGGGGCAACTAGGACAAAGTGGGGTCTCTGGTGGGTCTCTAACCAGCCTATACTAAGCAGTTTAGGATAAGCAGGTAGGTATCAACAGCAGTTACAAAAACAGGCTATGCATCAGAAATAGGATAAACAGTAGCAGCAGCAATTTCTAATGCAAGCATAAGAGAGAAAGAATAGGCGATATTGGCATGTTCAAAGGGGGGGGGTGCTTGCCTGGAAGCTTTGCGGCAAAGGTCTGGTCGTCAGGGGCGTAGTCGATCTCCGGAGTTGCGTCGGTCTCGGGGACTACGTCGGTACTGGGATCTACCGAGAGAGAAGAGGGGAAAGAAACAGATAAATACATAGCAAACTTATGCAACACAGAGCATGCTATGCTAACGTGAAGTGCAGGGTTGCCTAAAAGCATATCTAAACCAATTTATTATTTTAGGATTTAATTTGGAATTATTAACCGGTATATATGCACTATTCATCTACCGGAAACAGGCTAAAAGTTGCGGGTTCACCTCCGTAGAGGGTCCCAACACGGAAACAGATTGCACGGCCGGATTCGTCTCGTCGTTCTGAGCAACTTTCATATATAATGTTTTTCATTCTGAACTATGGTTTAAATTCTATGAATTTTCAAAGATTAAAGCATTTTCTGGAATTTATTCAAAATAACAGAAAAGGTTTATTACGTCAGCATGACATCATAGTGACATCAGCAGTCAACAGGGCGGCTGACCAGGTCAAACCTGACCAGTGGGTCCCACATGGCAGTGACAGAAGCTTAACTGAGTTTAATTAAAACTAAACAGAGACTAATTAGCTACTGGGCCCCACATGTCAGTGACAGATTGGGATAATTAATTAAGTTTATTTATAAAAATGTTTTAATTAACTAAATACGTGGTGGGGCTCGCATGTCGGTGGCACTGGGATGCCCAGTTAGCACGTTGATTGGGTCAACCCAGTCAACGTGGCCCGTGGAGCCCGCTGGCAGCAACCCAGGGGTGGGCCCCAAGTGTGCCACGTCGGCGGCCGGCGCCGGAGCAACACCGGCGACCAAAAACATGGCGGCGTGGTTCGGATCTCGCTAGAAAACGGCTACAGGGCACGGGAGGGAGTGCGGCTAGGCGCGTTCGAACGGCCACTCGACGCCGCGTCGATTAGTGGTGGTGGAACGGCCGGACTTGGCCGGAAAGGACGCCGACGACGAGCGGAGGCAGCGGTGCTTACGGGAGCTCGAGGGAAACGGTGCTACGGTGAGCTAGCGAGCAAACAGAGAGGCTGGGGAGGTTCTACGCGATGCGGCGAGCACGTTGGGCACTAACCCGTGACCAAAAGGTCATCGGAGACTCGCCGGCGATGAGCTCCGCGGCGCTGCGTTCGGGTGCTCGGGGAAAAGGTAGCTAGGGGACGCGCAGGAGCATCCAGAGAGAGGGAGAAGGATGAGGTGCTCACCGAGCGGCACATAGAGGCAGGTGATAGGTTTAGTAGCAGCAGGAGTCGCCGGAGAGGAGGAAGATCGCTGGCGACCGAGGAAGAAGGGGGCGGCTCGATCCGCGGCCTGCGGTGCTCCCCAGCTTGCGCTCGTGGATGGGGACGAACTAGACGAAATCGGCGGAGACGAGGGACACGGCAGTGAGGTGAGGTGGTGGCTGTGGCCGCGCATTCTACGGCGGCGAGGCCATGGTGGAACTCGGGTGAGATGGGAAACAAGGGAGAGAGCGATGGATGCAGGGGAAAGAATGGCGAGGCGTCAAGGGGGAATGGACGAGGCCTCGGCCTTATCCTCTCACGTCGGTGGGCGTCGGTGGCATCATCGTGTTGCCGTTTCGCCGGCGCTCGGACGCGCAGCCATGGGCGAGCTGAAACGGCGATGGAGAGAGAGGGGAGGAGGGAGAAAGAGGCCGCTGGTGGGCTGGCCTCAGGCACTGTGCACTTAGGCCCAGTGCACAGTGGCCTTTCTCCTTTTCTATTTCTTGTCTGCTTTCTTTATTCTTTTATGTTGCATTTTCTTTTTACTCCATTTGACTTTTGTAAAATATGTGTCTTAGCCACACAAATTCAATGCAATATTATGCACTACCATGAAAAGTTTGGAGACCAGAAGATTCATTTGTATTTTTCAAAAATGAAATGGCATTTAAAGTGTTGTTTTTGCACTGTTTTAAATGCACTAACCCAAATACAAGTTGATGGTGATGTTGTTTTCCTCAACAACATTTGTTTTGGAATATTTGCTAGAATATGAACATTTTTCCAGCAACTTTTGGGCAACTTATTTTGCACTTGAATTTGAATTGATTTTCATAGAGGAATTTGAATTGAAAGATTGAACCACTGTGATTGAGCATTGCAAATGAAGATGACTTGGCATGTTTAACATAAGAGCACAGTGCTTTATTACACAGGGGTGTTACAGTATAAGCCATGGCAAATTTAGAATACAGTAGATATAATGCAGTAACAAAATTTGAATGGGTTTTCTACAGTACTTAAAGTAAAGATTGGTTCTCTTATACTAACGGATCTCACGAAGGTTTTGTTAAGTTTTGTGTGATTGAAGTTTTCAAGTTTTGGGTGAGATCACGATGGATGAAGGAATAAGGAGTAAGAAGAGCCTAAGCATGGGGATTCCCATGGCACCCCAAGGTAATATTCAAAGAAAGACAAGCAACTAAGCTTGGGGATGCCCCGAGTGGCATCCCCTCTTTCTTCTAACGACCATCGGTATTTTACTTGGAACTATATTTTTATTCGTCACATATCATGAGTTTTGCTTGGAGCGTCTTATATTATATGAGTCTTTGCTTGTTTTGCTTTTTAGTTTGTCACAAGTATCCTTGCTGGACACACCTATTTTAGAGAGCCAAAAATATGCTATGATTTGTTAGAATTGCTCTATGTGCTTCACTTAAATTTTTTGAGCTATGGAATTGCTCTAGTGCTTCAATTATATCTTTTTGAGCACGGTGTGCTTTAATATTTTTTGAAGAAATGCTCTCAGGCTTCTCCTAGATTTATTTGAGAGTTAGTAATTTTTGAAGAAATTCTCTCATGCTTCACTTATATTATTTTGAGAGACGAAAATTTTATGCTCATGTTCTTTACTTAGATTTGTTTGTGCTATCAAAAGCAACATATGAAACTAGTCCCAAAGTGATAGATTCAAGAGGGATATAATAAAAACTTTCATGAAGATCATTGGACAAAATAAAATTGATTCTTTGTAATCGTTTTGCGATATGATGATAGTGATATGTGAGTCATGTTGGTGAGTAATTGTGCTTTAGTAAGAATATTGGTGCTAAGGTTTGTGATTCCCTCTGCAAGCACGAATGTCAATAGTTATGCAATGAAATTACATCCTACTTGTGGTGCATTATTCGGTGTTAGTTATGCTTCATGCTCGCTTATGTGAATTTTCGTTTCTTGGTTGGATGCTTCTCAATCTTTTTGCTAGCCTTCACTTGTACTAAGTAGGAATACTACTTGTGCATCCAAAATCCATAAACCTAGTTTTGCCATATGAGTCCACTATACCTACCTATATGCAGTATTTTCGTGCTGTTCTAACAAAATTGTATGTGCCATCTCTAATTTTCAAAATATAGTTTTCTTTTTGTGTGCTCGTACCGCTCATGAAACGGTAGGGGGTGGCTGATATTTTTCCATGCTAGATGTGTTATTCTCAAGATGAGTGTTTATTCACTTGTCATTGCATGAGAGTATGGCAAAGGTATTAGGGATGCCCAGTCCCGAAATGAAAAATGAATTTACTTTATGTTGTCAAATAATAAATCCTTGGAAAGTGTTCGTATGGACGGCACCCGTGGATACGGCTAGCCGTGGAATGTGAAAGTATGGTGGAAAAAGTAATAAACTTTATTTTCTGTTTGGGAACTGCCTATGATATATCTAGCATGGAAAGTATTGGGAACTACTCGATCGTTTTCGTTGACAGGAAAAGCATGCCACCCAAAATGTTTTATCTCTATCTCCTTTTTTCACTTTCAGCTCTGGCACCTCTACAAATCCCTACTTCCCTCTATGAAGGGCCTTTCTGTTGACTTTATGCAATTTTTATTTTTATTTGAGTCTCCATCTTCTCTTATAAAGCACCAACTAAGGGGCACTATGATCGTACTTGAGCATTGGGTGTAGCTAATATGTGAGTGTGTTTCATGAATGGATCAATGATTGAGCATAATGGGCTAGGGATAACTTGCTTTAATGTTGATATTTTGAAAGACATGGTTGCTTGTTGATATGCTTGAGTATTGAAATCTTCATGTCAAAACTAGACTATTGCTTTGAACCATATAAAAGTCCAAATGTCCATGCTACAAAAGAAAAGAATAAGTGATGAACATGTTAGGCAGCATTCCACATCAAAAATTCTGTTTTTATCATTTACCTACTCAAGGACGAGTAGGAATTAAGCTTGGGGATGCTGATACGTCTCCAACATATCTATAATTTTTGCTTGTTCCATGCTGTTATATTATCATTCTTGGATGTTTTACAATCATTTTATAGCAACATTATATCATTTTCTGGGACTAACATATTGACATAGTGCCCAGTGCCAGTTGCTGTTTTTTGCTTGTTTTTTACTTCACAGAAAATCAATACCAAACGGAGTCCAAACGCAGCGAAACTTTTTGGAGATTTTTTCTGGACCAGAAGACACCTGATGGGCCAAAGAAGTACCAGAGGGGGCTCCGAGGGGAGTACAACCCACCTGGGAGCGTCTGGGGGCCCAAGCGCGCCCTGGTGGGTTGTGCCCACCTCGGCCGCCTCCCGCACCGCCTTTTTGCTCTATAAATACCCTAAAAATCCAAAAACCCTAGGGGAGTCGACGAAACACAATTCCAGCCACCGCAAGTTCCAAAACCACCAGATCCAATCTAGACACCATCACGGTTCATCATCGTCATTGGTGCCTCTCCGATAATGCGTGAGTAGTTCATTGTAGACCTACGGGTCCGTAGTTAGTAGCTAGATGGCTTCCTCTCTCTCTTTTGATTCTCAATACAATGGTCTCTTGGAGATCTATTTGATGTAACTCTTTTTGCGGTGTGTTTGTTGGGATCCGATGAACTATGAGTTTATGATCAGATCTATTTATCCATGAAAGTTATTTGAGTTTCTTTGATCTCTTATATGAATGATTACTTATAGCCTCATATTTCTTCTTTGAATCTTTGGTTTAGTTAGGCCTACTAGATCGATTTTTCTTGCCATGGGAAGATGTGCTTTGTGATGGGTTCGGTCGTGCGGTGTTCTTTCCCAGTGACAGAAGGGGCAGCAAGACACGTATTGATAGTTGCTATTAAGGATAGCAAGATGGGGTCTATTCCTACATGAATAGATCTTGTCTACATCATGTCATTGTTCTTATTGCATTACTCTGTTTTTCCATGAACTTAATACACTAGATGCATGCTGGATAGCGGTCGATGTGTGGAGTAATAGTAGTAGATGCAGGCAGGAGTCAGTCTACTAATCTTGGACATGATGCCTATATAATGATCATTGCGTGGATATCGTCATAATTATTTGAAGTTCTATCAATTGCCCAACAGTAATTTGTTTACCCGCCGTCTGCTATTTTTCTCGAAAGAAGCCACTAGTGAAACCTACGGCCCCCGGGTCTGTTCTTTATCATATTTGCTTTGCGGTCTATTTTTATTTGCTCTTGTTTTCAGATCTATTATTCTAAAAACCCAAAAATGCCTTGCTGCACATTTTCTTTATTTTGTTTTATTGCGAGATCTATTTATCCAAAATTATACAAACCAATCTATCTTTTACCCGAGAGGGATTGACAACCCCTCTTACGCGTCGGGTTGCAAGTATTTGTTCTTTGTGTGCAGGTATCATTTACCTAGTGTTGCTTGGTTCTCCTACTGGTTCGATAACCTTGGTTTCATAACTGAGGGAAATACCTACCAAAGTTGTACTGCATCATCCCTTCCTCTTCGGGGAAATACTGACGCGGATACAAGCTATCAAGGCTCCCAACAACACCATGTAGCTTCACCATAATGAATGTGGCTCCGAGGTGACCTCAACCATCGAGGGTGCTCAAACACCCAAGAGTAACAAGATCTGCAAGGGATTAGTGGGGGAATCAAATTTCTCTTGGTGGAAGTGTAGATCTAGGCCTTCTCAAGCAATCCCTAAAGAATCAACAAGTTTGTTTGGCTAGGGAGAGAGATCGGGCAAGAATGAGCTTGTGAGCAACAATGGAGCTTAGGGGAGGAAGAGTTCAATCAACTTGGGGAAGATGACTCCCTTATATAGTGGGGGTAGAAATCCAACCGTTATGCACCCTCTGCCCGTGCACAAGCGGTAGTACCGCTCAGGCGAGTGGTACTTCCGCTGGCACGGAAGTTCTGGCCACGAAGTTCAAACTGAACCAGTCAAGGGGGGCGGTAGTGCCGCCGGAGCGGTACTATCGCTCCCACCAGCGGTACTACCGCTTGGTGTTGAACAGCTGCCGAAACCCGCGGTAGTAGGGGAGGGCAGGGCGGCAGTGCCACCCTGGGTGGTACTACCGCAACCAACTGCCGCCTTACTTCTGCGCAGGGGACTGGGTAATCCAGAACACAAAAATAAGCGGTACTTCCAGCGGTAGTTTCCCTGGAGCGGTACTATCGCGCCGCAATGCGGTACTTCTACTTAGCCACTACAAGCCCAATAAACCAATGGTAGTGGAGTGGAAGTTAGGGCGTAGTACTGCAGGGGTGGTACTACCGCGCTGAACTGCCGCTCTACTAGCACTCATTTACATAACGCAGTAGACAGGCGGAAGTAGTGACCGTACTAAACTGCGGCAGTACCGCTGGAGCGGTACTACCGCTTAAGCTGTTCTGAAAAACCCAAGCAAAGAGGAAGGATAAGCTCAGTTGCAAGGAAAGAAAATAGGGTGAAGAAGACTGTGTACATGTTGATTCCACCCAAACCTTTCTGAAGCGGACCACCTCTTAATAGTACGGTGTTCCTATGACTCAAGTCCACCGAAAATGAAATGCAAGAAAAACACTGTCTTCGCGATAGTCCCAAGGGGTTCCAATCGTTTTGTGCCAAAAGGTGGTTTATCTGAAATGCTCAATGCACACATTAGTCCGCAAAAGTATTGTCATCAATCACCAAAACCACTAAGGGAGAAATATGCCCTGACACATTATCTATTTAATTATAAATTTTTGTCCTTTGATTTCAACTGTTGTATAGTTCTTTAAATTACTCCCATATTTGCATGTTACCCTATTCTTTAACAATCTTACCATTTGCTACTGTACATCCCTTGCTTTGCAACAGCAACTGTAGTACACAATCTTGGCCTTTACATAACTGAAAACTGCAGGGATGTCATATTGAACACAAACCATGGATTTACAATTGTTGCTACTGTAAAACTTGATGAACATGGTCACTCCTATTTTGGAGCGGGCCTTTGGATAGAAATTTCTAAGTTTTATGTAGTGAAAGCTGGCACTAAAATTGCACTGCACATAAAAGAGCGTGGTCATATGATATATGGTAACTTCCCCAACGATATCATCCGTCCAGACTTTGTTCGAGGTAAGTGTTCTTTTCAAGTATCTACATGTCGACTTACCTAGCAATATCAAAGGAATTGTGTAGTATTTAAGCAACCAATTGGGATTCCATTTTCTGACTTTGTTCCTACCTAGTAACTTCTACTTACCAATACACTTCTCTTCTGCCCTGTTCTAACTAAATATTCCATATACTCCCACTTCTATCGGACAACTCCGCCACTGAGGAGACTCCGAAGGTGGAGGACGAGGCTGCCAAAAAGTGGAGGCAAGTCGAGCAAGAACCGCAAGCGACTCCGGCAGGCCTAGACTTCACCAGCAGCCTCCCTGATGATATGTTGATAGTCATCATCTCCCTCCTCCCAATCAAATATGGCGCGTGGACAACCGCCCTTTCCCGATGGTGGCACCCCCTACACTCCACCCCTCTCGACGTCATCGACGTCCACAAGCTCTACCATGGCTATCGCAAAAGCTTGGACGCATTGTCCCAGATCCTTGGCAGGCACCATGGCCCACTCAGAGGCCTTGTCATGGGCAAGTTTCATTCCAACGACAAGGACCAAGCCAAGCTTGACGAGTGGTTCCGATCCCCACCCTAGATCAGCTCAAGGAGCTCAGTTTTAATGGTGGACATATGCACTCGCTACCACCATCCGTGATGCACCTCGCGCCCACGCTGCACCTCGCCAAGTTCATGAACTGCCATTTCCCCCCGATTAATGACGCGCCCGCTCTTTTTCTCCCATGACTGAAGCACCTCGAGCTCGTCGCTGTCTGCATCCCCAAGGATGACATGGAGTGCCTGCTCCACGGCTGTACCGCACTCGAATACCTTTGTCTTCAGGCGATCAATGGGTTGAGTAGCTTCCACATCAACTCCATGACTCTCTGGACTATTTATGTGTGTTGCTGGTGCTGCAACAAGAGATCACATAAGGTGTATCACAGTATGGTCACTGAGGACACACCTTCACTTGAGAGATTACTTGTATTTGATCAACAAGGTCCAACAAGAATCAATGTGATTTCTGCGCCGAAATTGACAGTGGTGGGCAACTCGTCTGTCAAATTCTCCGAACTTGTTATTGGATCCACACCCGTTCAGGTACAACAGTCGCGTTCTTCTTCTCCTTCTTAAAATTAACATTATTTCTAATTTTGAAGATGTATGTTCATCTGTCATCCAGAAAATGATTCCAACAAGTTTGACCCCGAATCTGTGCGCAATGAAGCTCTTGGTACTAGAATCTACCGGTCCAAACCCAGACCAAGTTGTCAGTTTCCTGATATGCTTTCTGTGCCTGGAGAAGCTATATATCGAGGTGATGCTCCTTTCCTATTAAATGTTATCCATAAGGGAGTTCAATTTTTGGTACCTTTTCCCAAGTTTACAACGACAATGTACTATGATTTCTGAAGAAATTTCGAGGATTCCAGTACATACATGTTTTTCCCTATGTTGGTTGCTTGATTCATATGGTTACAATCCATAAGCATTTCTCCTTTAGATTCATCTGTACTAGTTTTCTTAGGGAAATTTCCATCCACTCCAACCTCTTGTGAAGAAGCCGACATTTTTCTAGATTGTAATCAAATGCCCATGTTAATCATGTAGGATCGAAGATGGCACGTCACTCTATTAGTGTATTTTAGAAATCCTACAAACCAAATAGGCCTGTAGTAGTGTTCAAAATTGCATGTGGACACTAATACATTCTCTTATTTTGCAGATAAGATTAAGCCCGGTAGTGGAAATGTGATACAATATAACAATCACATCGAATGCCTTGATCTGCATCTCTCAGAAATTGCTTTGAACTTCTACCGAGGGACCTTACTAGAGATTATATTCGCCAGGTTCTTTGTTGTCAGAGCAAGGGTGCTAAAGGTAATGATGTTTGCCCTACATTTATTTCACAAAAATGACTAGTTTGTTAATCAGTGTCAGCGGCTACGGCAGAATGGAAAAGGCTCTGAAGAAGCTGAATTTCATTTTGGAAGTTCAGTTGATAGAGTAACCGGAAGTCATTATGTCAAGCCCATACATGACTTGTCACTTGAGGTTTCGAAACAAGTGTTACAAGTGGTAATATTAGTTTGAACCTCTCTTACGTCCATGTTCAGCTGATCAACGCGGGCGTCTGCAGCTGCATGAGCTGAATTTCATTTCTAATATCAGTTTGAACCTTGTAATCTTCGAATTTGAGCCCTCTAACTCTGGAATTTTAACCTTGTTATATTTTGGGATTTTGTGGTACAATCATTGAAATGGCATCGTATGAAACTCATATATTGGTAGTACTATTTTGACCTTAATATGCAATGGACTTAGATTTTATTTACCATTCTCGAATGTGTTTCCCCTGTCGATCTCATCGCAAACGATATATATAGCGGACTCGACAGCGATCTTCAACATTATTGCACACAGTTGGTTTCTTCAACCGTGTGCCCTGTAGAGCACAAAATTATTGCACTCGAGTGTCCATCATTACCCGTCTGTGTAACTTTGACCTCATCATCCACGAGTAAACTTATTATCGAATGTGTGTGCTGCTTTAAGTCATTCCACACACTTCATTTTTGCAAAGCTTTTGGAAATAAACGCCCACGATTTGCCCCTCTTCTAGCCGACACGTGGTCAAACTAGCCGGGCAGGAAGCTTGCGTAGTTGCACGCGGTAACCTGCGCGGTTGCGTGGGAATAGGCTCACCAATGATACATTTGGTGCCTCTTTGAGCCCACGCATGGTCAAACGAAACGTGTGTGGGGTGCTCAAGCGTGCACTGAAATCCTCTGCTAGAAACACGGTGACAAGACGTGACGATTACAGGCCGGCCAACCCCAATTTATTACAGTGGCCATTTAACCCTTGTGTCTCTTCAACCTTTCGATCGCGCCCCAGAATAGCAAGAAGCACACCCACGACGACAAATTCTGAGAGGTTATCCTGCGCGGCTCCAATGGCACTCCCAGCGGTTTCCGACGACAAGCGACTGATGACCCACAAGTATAGGGGATCAATCGTAGTCCTTTTGATAAGTAAGAGTGTCGAACCCAATGAGGAGCAGAAGGAAATGACAAGCGGTTTTCAGCAAGGTAATTTCTGCAAGCACTGAAATTGTCGGTAACAAGTAATTTGATAGTAAGATAATTTGTAACGAGCAAGTAACAGTAATGGTAAATAAAGTGCAGCAAGGTAGCCCAATCCTTTTTATAGCAAAGGACAGGCTGGAACGGTCTCTTATAATAAGCAAAGCATTCTTGAGGGCACACGGGAATTTCATCTAGTCACTTTCATCATGTTGATTTGATTCGCGTTCGCTACTTTGATAATTTGATATGTGGGTGGACCGGTGCTTGGGTGATGTTCTTACTTGAACAAGCCTCCCACTTATGATTAACCCCCTCGCAAGCATCTGCAACTACGAAAGAAGTATTAAGATAAAATCTAACCATAGCATTAAACACATGGATCCAAATCAGCCCCTTACGGAATAGCGCATAAACTAGGGGTTAAGCTTCTGCCACTCTAGCAACCCATCATCTAATAACTACTCCACAATGCATTCCCTTAGGCCCAAAGATGTTGAAGTGTCATGTAGTCGACGTTCACATAACACCACTAAGGGAATCACAACATACATATCATCAAAATATCGAATGAATATCAAATTCACATGATTACTTGCAACATGACTTCTCCCGTGGGCTCAAGAACAAAGGCAACTACTCACAAATAATATTCATGCTCAAGATCAGAGGGATATTAAATAGCATAATGGATCTGAACATATAATCTTCCACCAAATAAACCATCTAGCATCAACTACAAGATGTAATCAACACTACTAGTAACCCACAGGTACCAATCTGAGGTTCTGGTACAAAGATTGAACACAAGAGATGAACTACGGTTTGAGATGAGATGGTTCTGTTGAAGATGTTGATGAAGATTGGCCTCCCAAAGATGATAGGGTTATTGGTGATGACGATGGCTTCGATTTCCCCCTCCGGGAGGGAAGTTCCCCGACAGAATCACTCCACCGTAGGGCAAAAGTGCTCCTGCCCAAGTTTCGCCTCAAGACGGCGGCGCTCCATCCCAAAAGTCCTCTCCTATTTTTTTTTAGGTTAAAATACCTTATATACTAGAAGATGGGCGCCGGAGGTGGGCCAGGGTGCCCACTACCCACCAGGGCATGCCTGGAGGGTCTGGCGCGCCCTGGTGTCTTGTGGCCACATGGCTGCCCCCCTCTGGTAATTATTTTCTACAATATTTATTATATATTCCAAAATAATTCTCCGTACAATTTCAGCTCATTTGGAGATGTGCAGAATAGGTATCTCTGACATAGCTTTTTCAGGTCCAGAATTCCAGCTGCCGGTATTCTCTCTCTTTGTGTAAACCTTGCATATTATGAGAGAAAAGGCATTAGAATTACTCCATAAAGTGTTATAAATCATAAAAACATTATAAATAATAGTAGGAAAACATGATGCAAAATGGACGTATCAACTCCCCCAAGCTTAGACCTTGCTTGTCCTCAAGCGAAAGCCGATATTGAAAATCATGTCCACATGTTTAGAGAGAGAGGTGTCGATAAAAACAAAATACGGACATGGTAGCATCATGCTTATTATTATAACAGCAACAAACTTTATCATAGAACTTTATCATATAGCTTCTCATGAACAAGTAACAATTCATCACAACATCGAAGTAAAAAGCATAAACTTTATTGAAAACCAACAAACTATGTTCTCAGTCAACTTTGCAACTACAATTCATCATATTTTCAGGAAGGGTCTTGTATCGGAGCCTTTTGGCAAGTTCACATACTCAACCATCATCTAGTCTTCTATGATTGCTAACACTCACAACATATATATGAGCAAAAAGTTTCAACCAGGCACATAGAAAGATATGGGCTTATAGTTTCGCCTCCCAACTTATTCACCTCAAGGGTGATGTCAACAATAATAACTCATGCTCACTCATATCCAACTGGATATATGTGCCTAGATCTTTCCCCACCACATGGTGCTTGTAAAGAGAGAAAATAAAAAGGAATAGAGAAGAATACTTTGACTCTTGCATAAAAAGTAAATACATAAAAGTAAAAGATAGGCCCTTCGCAGAGGGAAGCAGAGGTTGTCATGCGCTTTTTGGTTTTGTATGCACAATCCCTTAATGCAAAAGAACGTCATGTTATATTACCCCTTATGATAGCAACCTTTATTATGCAGTCTGTTGCTTTTATTACTTTGCCATCACAAGTTCGTACAACGCTTATTTTCCCTTACACTAAAAGATCAAACACATTTAGGAGCAATTTTTTATTGCCTTTTTGCACCGATGACAACTTACACGAAGGATCTTACTCAATCCATAGGTAGGTATGGTGGACTCTCAAAACAGGGATTTGGGTTTAAGGGTTTCGGATGCACAAGTAGCATCTCTACTTAGTGCGGGTTTTTGGCTAGCAAAGATATTGAGCAAGCACCACATGTTGAAGGATCTATGACAATATAACTTCTATGTGAATATGAACAAACATAAATCATTATGTTGTCTTCCATATCCAACGTCAACAATTTGGCACAAGATATTTAGTGGGGGCTCACAATCATAAAAGATGTCCAAGATAGTGTATTTGCATGTGAGTCTTCTCTTCCCTTATTAATTCTTTCATGAATTGCATTATTGACCAATGCTATGTTTGTCAACTTTCAACAAATTTTACCACTTATACTTTTCCTTATGTGATGTCATTACTTACCATAAGATTAGCATATGATCTTTTTCATTATTTTCTTTTATTTTGATTGAAACATAAAAGTAAAGAAGCAAAAACTCAAACTAAACTTTATTATATAACTCTCACTCGATTACATAGATAGATAGATCACGAAACTAGCACTCGAAAATAGATCTTACTAAACTTTTATTCAACTAAATCATGAAATAGCTATAGATCAAACTAAGATAGGTAAAGGTAATAAAAGTGATGGTGACACAATACCGGGGCATCTCCCCCAAGCTTGGCACAAGCCAAGGGGAGTGCCCATACCCGTGTACTCAAGTCTCCTTTGGTGATGAAGATGGAGGTGGTGGTGATGAGGTGGTCTTTTTCTCCAACTTGCGCCTGAGGCTAAAATTTTCCTCCCTTAGATCACCATTCTCTAGCTCAAGCTTTAATACCCTCTTGCATAATGCCACCTTGCTCTCCTGCAGAAAATGGGATGGGATAAATCGAACCTTAGGTTTGTTTCCTTTGTTAGGAAGGCTTGACTTCTTGAATTCCACGTGCATATCTCTAGGTTGAGGTAGTGGTACTTCATCTTCATTGGAGCTATCATCCCTTGCTTCCTCCATGTCAGTGTCTTCCTCCTCATCCGTGGTCCAACCGTAAGGGTCCTCCTCCCCATAGAGCTTGGGATTTGCGATATAATCAGTGACATAGCTCTCTCCCTCCGAGTGGGCACCTAGGTTGCCTTCCCGGCTGTTTCTTATTTTTCTATTTGTTCTAATATTTCAAAACTGACAGAAAATATTTTTGCGGATTTTTCGGAGTCCGTTTACTTACCATATCACATACCTCTTCCTTTTCAAGGTTCTGGAGTGTTCTGGAAGATTTCTTTTATGTGCTCCTCCGGTGTCATGGTTTGGATAATGTTAGTTTCAACATTAATAGGCGTACCTGAAATATAGTGTTTAATTCTTTGTCCATTGACCACCTTCGGGTTGGTACCTTCGGCATTATTAATCTTGATAGCTCCAGAGCGATAAACTTCTTCGATGATATATGGTCCTTCCCATTTGGAAAGAAGTTTTCCTGCAAAAAATCTAAAACGAGAATTGTACAATAGAACATATTCACCAACTTTGAATTCCCGCTTTTGGATTCTTTTGTCATGCCATCTTTTAACTTTTTCTTTGAATAGTTTGGCATTTTCATAAGCTTGGGTTCTCCATTCATCTAGTGAGATAATATCAAATAACCTCTTTTCACCAGCAAGTTTGAAATCATAATTGAGTTCTTTAATTACCCAATATGCTTTATGTTCTAATTCAAGACGCAAATGACAAGCTTTTCCATAAACCATTTTATATGGAGACATACCCATAGGATTTTTATACCAAAGTGCATCATCTAATTTCTTAGACCAATTCTTTCGGGACCTATTGACAGTTTTTTGTAATATTAACTCTATTTCTCTATTGCTAAGTTCAACTTGACCACTAGATTGAGGATGATAGGGCGATGCAATTATATGGTTGCCATCATATTTAGCAAGCATTTTACAGAAAGCGCCATGAATAAAATGTGAACCACCATCAGTCATTAAATATCTAGGGACTCCAAACCTCGGGAAAATAACTTCTTTAAGCATTTTAATGGAAGTGTTATGATCAGCACTGCTAGTTGGAATAGCTTCTACCCACTTAGTGACATAACCAATAGCAACCAAAATATGTCTATACCCATTGGAGGAAGGAAAAGGCCCCATATAATCAAAGCCCCAAACATCAAATGGTTCAACAACAAGTGAATAATTCATAGGCATTTCCTGACGCTTACCAATATTACCAATTCTTTGACGTTCATCCTTGAAAAGAGTAGGCCAATAAAAACCAGATTGCAATACCTTATGCGCAGTTCTATCTCCTGCATGATGTCCCCCGTAGGCTTCAGAGTGGCATTTCCGTAGGATTTGTTCTTGTTCATGATCAAGTACACAACGTCTAACAATAACATCTACTCCCTCTTTATAAAGATGTGGGTCATCCCAAAAGTAATGTCTTAAGTCGTAGAAGAATTTTTCTTTTATTGGTATGTGAAACTAGGTGGTATAAATTTAGCAACGATATAATTAGCATAGTCAGCATACCAAGGAGAATTATGAGAAGCATTTATTATAGCTAGTTGTTCATCAGGAAAGCTATCATCAATAGGTAGTGGGTCATCAAGAATATTTTCTAACCTAGACAAGTTATCAGCTACGGGGTTCTCAGCTCCTTTCCTATCAGTGATATGTAAGTCAAATTCTTGTATAAAGAGAACCCATCTAATGAGTCTAGGTTTAGCATCTTTCTTTTCCATAAGATATTTCATAGCAGCATGAATGGTGTGAACAATTACTTTGGAATCAACAATGTAAGATCTGAATTTATCACAAGCAAACACAACTGCTAAAAATTATTTCTCAGTAGTAGCCTAATTTCTTTGGGCACTGTCTAGAGTTTTGCTAGCAAAATGGATAACATTTAATCTCTTATCAACTCTTTGTCCTAGAATAGCACCAACAACATAATCACTAGCATCACACATAATTTCAAAAGGCAAGTTCCAATCACGTGGTTGAACAATAGGTGCAGAAGTTAAGGCTTTCTTAAGTGTTTCAAAGGCTTCTACACAATCATCATCAAAAACAAATGGAACATCCTTTTGTAAAAGATTTGTAAGAGGCCTAGAAATTTTAGAGAAGTCTTTAATGAACCTCCTATAGAAACCAGCATGACCGAGGAAACTATGAATACTTTTAATGTCTTTAGGACATGGAATTTTCTCAACTGCATCAACTTTAGCTTTATCCACCTCAATACCTCGTTCAGAAATTTTATGCCCCAAGACAATGCCTTCATTAACCATAAAGTGGCACTTCTCCCAGTTCAAGACAATATTAGTTTGTTCACATCTCTGCAAAACTCGATCAAGGTTGCTTAAGCAGTCATCAAAAGAAGTTTCATAAACAGAAAAATCATCGATGAAAACCTCAACAATCTTTTCACAAAAATCAGAGAATATAGCAGTCATACATCTTTGAAAGGTAGCAGGTGCATTACATAAACCAAAGGGCATACGTCTATAAGCATAAGTTCCAAAAGGGCAAGTAAAGGTGGTTTTCTCTTGATCAGGTTGTGAAACAGGTATTTGAGAGAAACCAGAATATCCGTCAAGAAAACAAAAGTGTGTGTGCTTAGATAGTCTTTCTAGCATTTGATCAATAAAAGGTAGAAGGTAATGATCTTTTCTAGTAGCTTTGTTTAATTTCCTAAAATCAATTACCATTCTAAAGCCAGTCACTATTCTTTATGGGATAAGTTCATTTTTCTCATTAGGAACAATAGTAATACCTCCTTTCTTAGGGACACAATGAACATGACTTACCCATCTACTGTCAGCTATGGGATAGATTATACCTGCTTCTAGAAGCTTTAGTATTTTAGTTCTTACCACTTCCTTCATCTTAGGATTTAATCGTCGTTGATGATCAACAAAGGGTTTAGCATCAGGTTCCATATTAATCTTGTGCTGACAGAGAGTGGGACTAATGCCCTTAAGATCATCAAGAGTATATCCAACAGCAGCACGGTACTTCCTCAGAATTTTTAATAATCTCTCTTCTTCGTGTTCTGAAAGGTTAGCACTAATAATAACAGGATATATCTTTTTCTCATCAAGATAAGCATACTTCAGAGTGTTAGGCAATAGTTTTAATTCAAACACAAGAGCACCTTTAGGTGGAGAAGGAACTACTAGAGTTTCAATAGGCAAATTGTGTTTAAGGATAGGTTGTTGTCCGAAGAAAATTTTATCTATTTCATTTCTTTCACGCAAGTGCATATGATTTTCATGGTCTAGCAAATATTGTTCTAGTGGATCAATAGGAGGTACGGCAATAGAAGCAAGACCAATTATTTCATCCTTACTAGGCAATTCTTTATCATGAGGTTGTCTACAAAACTTAGAGAAATTAAACTAATGAGACACATCACTAAAACTAACACTGACAGTTTCTTTCTCACAATCTATCTTAGCATTCACAGTGTTCAAGAAAGGTCTACCAAAAATTATGGGACAAAAGTCATCTTGTGGGGAACCAAGGACTATAAAATCAGTAGGGTATTTTATTTTCCCACACAAGACTTCAACATCTCTAACAATCCCAAGTGGTGTGATGGTATCTCTATTAGCAAGTTTAATAGTAACATCTATGTCTTCTATTTCAGCGGGTGCTATATCATTCATAATTTCTGGGTATAAAGTAAAAGGGATAGCACTCACACTAGCACCTAAGTCACATAAACCATGATAGCAATGATCTCCTATTTTAACTGAGATGATAGGCATGCCAACAACAGGTCTATGTTTATCTTTTTCATCGGGTTTGGCAATTCTAGCAGCTTCATCACAGTGAAAAGAGGAGGGTTTGATCGTGGGGTTACCTTGACCTTGTCAGGAGAGCTTTGGTTCTCTCCATCTTCTACCATGGCCTTTGCCATTAGGCACTTGTGAGCGTTGCCCTTGTAGTCCTTCATATAGTTGTAGGTGACAACATCACCACTCTTGTTGACTAGCCTCAACGTGTTTTGAGAATCTTGAGCAACTCCGGCAACACCACTAACATCATCCGGATCGGATTCTTCATGAGCAACCATTGCTTTCCCATCTTTCTTCTTGAGCTTGGAGTTCAAAGGATTTGGCAACTTCTTCTTAGGAAAGGTCTTGGGAAACCTTGGTTTATCTTCTCTCTTCTCATAAGGGCACTCGTTGGAGAAGTGGTTGGTTTCTTCACAGTTGTAGCATTTCCTCACTTTCTTCTTCTGGAATCTTCCCTTGAATTTTCCTGCGCTAAACTTCTTGACAAAGAGAGTAATATCTTCATATGACGGGCTCTCATCTGAATCAATCTCATCATCATCTTCTTCTTCTTCACTTTGCTCTTCTTCACATACATGCTTGGCCTTCAATGCAAGATTGATCTTTGATGTTGAGGTACCATGCATGGCAAGATGTTTTGTGGCATCTGCCTTTGACTCTTCAAATAGTTGGAAAGTGGATATGATGTCATCTGGAGTTATTTCTTTGAATCCATGGTGTTGTCTTATGTCCCACACCATTTGGTGATGATATGGAGCAAGAGCATGAAGCAACTTATCCACGAGAAATCGCTTAGTCAAGTTGAATCCATCTTGAGTCTTGTCACATTCACATGACTCAATGTCGGCGGTGAGAGTCATGAGACGCTCAAGTAGTTGCTTGGGAGATTCACCTTTCTCCATACAAAAGTTTTGCAATTGACCCTTGGCAATTTCATATTGAGCAAGCCGGAGAGTGGAGGTACCGGTCTTGGTTCTCACAATGGTATCCCATAATTCCTTGGCACTTGTGATATGTATGTATGGTCTCCTTTGCTTGTCGGTCATACCTCTTCTTATGCACATGGTTGCTGTGTCATTGAGATTCTTATCATATACCTCTCTTGGAGTAAGATTCTTCGGGTCAACAGCTTGGTAGCCATACTCCAAGATCTCCAACATCTCATCATTTCCATATCGAAGATGATCCTGCATAGCAACTCTCCACAAAGCAAAATCGGTAGTTTCATCAAGTAAAGAAGGTTTGCCTTGAGGGTTACACTTAGGTTTCTCTATTTGAGGTCTTGCATAAAGCCAAGGAACACTGGAGTGTTCATTGCTAGGAGGTTGTTGGCCAAGTGAAGGAGTAGGCACAGCTGGCCTCGAGGCCGCACCACCAGAAAGTGGTGCAAGCATCGTGGTTAGTGTGGCTAACCTCATTTGGACCAAGGCCTCAAGAGAGGCATCATGCTCCTCCTTTTGCTTAGCAAGAGCTCGTTCCAGATCCTCTGAAGTGAAGGACTTGGCTTCCGTGGAAGCCGCGCCCGTATTCTTCGGATCTGCAACAAGGGGAGTCCCATCGGGGTTCATCTCGCTCTAGGGCGGTTAAGCCACAAGAATAGAGCACGAGGCTCTGATACCAATTGAAAGGATCGAGATGGACCTAGAGGGGGGGTGAATAGGTACAATTACAAATTTTAATTATTACTTAGCAATTTTAGGGAATAATGCGGAATATGAAAGTGAGCCTAACAATTGCAAGTATGATGCTAAGAGCTAAGAAAGATAAACAAGTGGCACAAATATATGAGTAAGCAATCACAATATGATATATGTAAGTGCTAAGAGACAAGTAACCACAACAAGGGAGTTAGGGTTAGGAATAACCGCAACTCCGAGAGACGAGGATGTATGCCGATGTTCACTTCCTTGGAGGGAAGCTACGTCACCGTTTAGAGGGGTGGATGTTACCACGAAGGCACACCAACGCCACGAAGGCTCACCCTATTCTCTCTTTGAGACAACACCACGAAGGCGTTTCTCAACCACTAGTGGTAGACCTTGGGGTGGTCTCCAAACCCTCACAAACTTTTCCGGGGGTAATCACAATGGTCGATTCCTCTCCGAAAGACTCCTACCGCCTAGGAGTCTCCAACCTCCAAGAGTAACAAGAACGATGGGGAAAAGCTCAAGACTTGCTCAAATCACAAATTCCTTCGGTGCAAAGAAGGGGAAGGAGTGGATCTATCACTTGATCGGACAACTTCTCTCAAATGCTCTCAAATCCCTTGGGGATCTAAGATTTGGTGTGGAGGATTGAGAGAGAGAGTGAAATGTGTTCTAGGGTTTGTTCAAAGTGAATGGTCAACCCTCTCCTGTGGGGGGAGAAGGGATATATATAGTGTGAGCACAAATATGGCCGTTGCAGTGTAAGTGAACGAGCAGGCCAGACATCCGGGCAAGGGGCCGGACATCCGGCCTGGCAAGGCATGAAGAACAAAGCAGAAACAGAACAGAAAGCAGAGGGGGCCGGACATCCGGGGGCCAACCCCGGACATCCGGCATATCAGGAAGGCCCGGACATCCGGCAGATGGCCGGACATCCGGCGTGATCACAATAAGGTTACAGAACCTCAGCTGTTCCACGGGTAGTAGAGGCCGGACATCCGGGATAGGGCCCGGACATCCGGCGTATCAGGAAGGGCCGGACATTCGGGGAAAACCCGGACATCCGGCGTGGAACCAGAAACCTTCTGGACATGAAGAGGGTTAAGGCCGGACATCCGGGGCACGAGCCGGATATCCGGGGAGCATCCCGGACATCCGGCACTCCCAGGGGCAGAATAAGCCAGAGAGTAGTGATAGATCAAATGAGCTATGGGAAGGAGAATTTTGGCAAGAGCAAGTCTTTTACTAACCCTATCGATCCCCTCTTAATAGTGCGGGATCCTATACTCAAGGAAACAAAATATGAAATCGTTTTAATACTTCATCCTTGAGTGTAACCACTTGGTATGCTCTTGATCCACACACTTTGATGAACCGGGGACCAACACCTGAGATTTACTTGACAGCCATTGTTAGTCCCCTACATGTATATTGTCATCAACAACAAAACATGATGTAAAGGCATGATTGCACTTTCACCTTCTTCTTAACTTCATCTCCGGGTAAACCTGCAAGCTTAAATAATCCACATGTATCAAATGAATATCAGGATGTTTTGTTCCATCTCCTGCATAAGGATTAGCTAGCAGTTGCTCTATCATACCCGAAGGAATTTCATAACTAATATTTTCAGTAGGTGCAGTAGGTTGAGGGGCAACACTTTGTGTTTCTGGTCGAGGTGAAGATATCCCGAACAAACCCCTCAAAGGATTGTTTTCCATAGTAACAAGTGACAATAAATTTCAGCACGTAATATAAATTTTTCCTTATCGATTTCCACTTACCAAGAGCGCTTCACTCCCCGGCAACGGTGCCAGAAAAGAGTATTGACGACCCACAAGTATAGAGGATCAATCATAGTCCTTTCGATAAGTAAGAGTGTTGAACCCAACAAGGAGCAGAAGGAAATGACAAGCGGTTTTCAGCAAGGTAATTTCTGCAAGCACTGAAATTGTCGGTAACAAGTAGTTTGATAGTAAGATAATTTGTAACGAGCAAGTAACGGTAACGGTAAATAAAGTGCAGCAAGGTAGCCCAATGCTTTTTATAGCAAAGGACAGGCTGGAACGGTCTCTTATAATAAGCAAAGCATTCTTGAGGGCACAAGGGAATTTCATCTAGTCACTTTCATCATGTTGATTTGATTCGCGCTCGCTACTTTGATAATTTGATATGTGGGTGGACCGGTGCTTGAGTGTTGTTCTTACTTGAACAAGCCTCCCACTTATGATTAACCCCCTCGCAAGCATCTGCAACTACGAAAGAAGTATTAAGATAAAATCTAACCATAGCATTAAACATATGGATCCAAATCAGCCCCTTACGGAATAGTGCCTAAACTAGGGTTTAAGCTTCTATCACTCTAGCAACCCATCATCTAATAACTACTCCACAATGCATTCCCTTAGGCCCAAAGATGGTGAAGTGTCATGTAGTCAACGTTCACATAACACCACTAAGGGAATCACAACATACATATCATCAAAATATCGAACGAATATCAAATTCACATGATTACTTGCAACTTGACTTCTCCCGTGGCCTCAAGAACAAAGGCAACTACTCACAAATAATATTCATGCTCAATATCAGAGGGATATTAAATAGCATAATGGCTCTGAACATATAAGCTTCCACCAAATAAACCATCTAGCATCAACTACAAGATGTAACCAACACTACTAGTCACCCACAGGTACCAATCTGAGGTTCTGGTACAAACATTGAACACAAGAGATGAACTAGGGTTTGAGATGAGATGGTGTTGTTGAAGATGTTGATGAAGATTGGCCTCCCAAAGATGAGAGGGTTATTGGTGATGACGATGGTTTTGATTTCCCCCTTCGAGAGGGAAGTTCCCTCGGTAGAATCGCTCCGTCGGAGGGCAAAAGAGCTCCTGCCCAAGTTCTGCCTCAAGACGGCGGCGCTCCATCCTGAAAGTCCTCTCCTATTTTTTTTCTAGGTCAAAAGACCTTATATACCAGAAGATGGGCACTAGAGGTGGGCCAGGGTGCCCACTACCCACCTCCGGTGGAGGGTCTGGCGCGCCCTGGTGTCTTGTGGCCACATGGTCGCCCCCCTCTGGTAGTTCTTTTCTCCAATATTTACTATATATTCCAAAATAATTCTTCGTAAAATTTCAGCTCATTTGGAGATGTGCAGAATAGGTATCTCTGACATAGCCTTTTCAGGTCCAGAATTCCAGCAACCGGTATTCTCCCTCTTTGTGTAAACCTTGCATATTATGAGAGAAAAAGCATTATAATTACTCCATAAAGTGTTATAAAGCATAAAAACATTATAAATAACAGTAGGAAAACATGATGCAAAATGGACGTATCAGTGACAGTTCACCAACCATGGCGTAGTGGACAACCAAAGAAGGTCCAGGAGCTCTCGATGGTGTACACCAACAACCCGATTTGGGTGGAGAACTCCATCCACACTATGGAGTTGTTGCTTGCGGTGGAGAAGTACAAGGCGGTCTGGTTCGACCTCGAGTACACCCGTGCTTGTGCCGGATCTCGTCACAAGGTCGCCGATGCCTAGATGTGCGTGCATAATCACGTCCTCGTCTACCACTACTGCCTGGCCACAAGGCCTTGCGAGCGTTTCACCAGGTTTGTCAACAGCCCCCACTACATGTTTGCTACGGTGGACATCATCAACGATGTAAAGGTGCTCAAGAATTCGGGCATCGCCTGCTAGAATCTTGTCGACATCCAGGGCCAATACAAGATCTGAGGCAGCAAGAAGCATGAGAAGGACTCACTGGTTCACCTAGCCGAGGCCATCATCGATCCCTACTACAGAGACATGAAGGATTCCTGCAACAAGGACAAGCGTGCCTGGCACTCGGCTTGGATGGAGAAACTCAACGAAGCTCATGTTGTGTACGCGACCAAGGAGGCGTACACGAGCAACGAGATGTACAGGCAGATCGTTGACATGAGGAAATGCCTCCTTCTTCTCCAAAACGGCCAGTGATCCATCCGGAGGCAGAGCAATGGCAAGCGTTGTCACAACAAGAAGTAGATGATTAGATGATTGTTTCTTCTAGTTTAATATGCATGTAATTGTTTACTTTGGTGTGAGCAAATGGTATGTGCGTAGTCACTTATGTAATTGTATGTGTAATTTGGTTATGCAATCATGTTCTTATAAGTATATGTGTTGATGTTCTATAGATAGAGCGTAGATGTTGTGCGGACAGAGCAAATCACATCACGCGCGGACTAAACTAGGGAACCCGTCGGTGATGATTCCATCAATCGCTGACAATTGTATTATCACCAAGCGTTTGTCAACAACACACATGTCTTGTTAACAGGAATCATCTGTGTTGTTATCGGTCTTCCCACACATTTATGATTACTGGCATGTTTGTCGCGTATCACACACATCTTGTTATGTTAAACCGTTTCTGTTGTTTTGGCTCATCACAAACAGTTCATCCGAGTGAACTATATGCCATTTATTGCACACACCTTGATCTGGCTGACCATTTCTGTTGTGTTGACTCATCGTAAATAGTTCATCCGAGTGAACTGTATGCCGTATATCGCACACACGACTGATTGTTTCTGGTGTGTTACCTAATTGAAAACAGTTCATTCGAGTGAACTGTATGCCGTATATCACACACATCTTGATCTGGCTAACCATTTCTGTTGTTCTAGTCATCGCAAACAGTTCATATGGATCAATTGTATGCCATGTATCGTACACACGACTCTAATCTGAATCGTGCTTGATGTGTTCGCCATCGCACACAGTTCGTCTTATTGATGACGGTTTTATTAGAACACCGTTTGTGATTAATGCATCGCACACAGTTTGATCGAAGGGTCTCTGATTCATGTGTCATGTTAGCAGCATCCTGCAGTAGTGACACTTAACGATATCCCACGATCCGGAAAACATGATCACAAACAATACTTGAGCTAGTCCTAGAGGCAAGACTAGGAAACATGTTTTACCGTTTATCATTCTACACGTGCATATGAGTTTTCCATTGAATCGCATGTTCTAGGATAATAGCAGTTATAATATAGAATATAAACTCTTAATTATAAATGTGAAAACAAATAATACAATATTATTGCATCTAGGGCATATTTCCAACAGACAAGCATGGCGGACGACTAGGACTTGGACATTGTGGCAGACGCGGAACCCGTCTCCTTCCCCTACCCTGGTAGAAGGTGAAGGAAATATGCCCTAGAGGCAATAATAAAATTGTTATTTTATATTTCCTTATTCATGATAAAGGTTTATTATTCATGCTAGAATTGTATTGATCGGAAACTTAAATACATGTGTGAATACATAAACAAATACCGTGCCCCTAGTAAGCCTCTACTAGACTAGCTCGTTGATCAAAGATGGTTAAGGTTTCCTAACCATGGACATGTGTTGTCATTTGATAATGGGATCACATCATTAGGAGAATGATGTGATGGACAAGACCCACCCGTTAGCATAACATAATGATCATTCAGTTTTATTGCTATTGCTTTCTTCATGTCAAATACATATTCCTTCGACTATGAGATTATGCAACTCCCGGATACCGGACGAATACCTTGTGTTCTATCAAATGTCACAACGTAACTGGGTGATTATAAAGATGCTCTACAGGTATCTCCGAAGGTGTTTGTTGAGTTGGCATAGATCGAGATTAGGATTTGTCACTCCGAGTATTGGAGAGGTATCTCTGGGCCCTCTCGGTAATACACATCATAAGCTTGCAAGCAAATGACCAAGGAGTTAGTCACGAGGTGATGTATTATGGAACGAGTAAAGAGACTTGCCGGTAACGAGATTGAACTAGGTATGAAGATACCGACGATCGAATCTCAGGCAAGTAACATACCGATGGACAAAGGGAATTACGTATGTTGTCATAACGGTTCGACCGATAAAGATCTTCGTAGAATATGTAGGAGCCAATATGGGCATCCAGGTTCCGCTATTGGTTATTGACCGGAGAGGTGTCTCGGTCATGTCTACATACACTACAAAAAAAAGACACATCCGTGACATTTTGGGCCGAACAAATTTTTTTTCTGTCATGCTTATGACACTTCTATAACGATAATTGTGACAAAAGCACGTATCATCATAGATGTGGTGGGCTCCTACTTCTATGACAAAAAATCATGACAGAAAATGGGCTTTTCGTCCTGGGCGGGCCGGGGACGCACCTGCATGACATTCTTTGGGCCGTCCATGACGGAAAAAATCGTGGTAGAAGCGAGGGCGAGGAAAACTTCAGGGAGTTCCCGGTTACGGTGGGTGGTCGGGGCCGAGCGATGCATGGAGGTTTGCGCATTTCTCTCGTAGACGTACGCGTGTGTGTGTGAGGTGTTGGGCTCTAACTGAACCCGAGCGAGGCGTTGGGCTCTAACTGAACCCGAGCGATTGCACTAGCTACGTTACTGAACCCCGATCGATCCCTTGGCTGTTAACAGAACCCGAGTGATTCCTTCGCTACTGCTGCTAACTGAAGCCGATCGAAGCTGCCTCTTGATGATCAGTCCCTGGTGGGGGTTGGATGAACAGTTCCCGGTGGGGGTTGGATGAACAGGATCCCGTGGTAGTACAGGTTGTTGCCGCTGGATGAACAGGACCCCGATCGAGGAGGTGTGGGTGGATGAACAGTAGCCGGTGGAGGGACACCGTGGAGGGCTGGTTGAACAGGACCCTGTGTGGAGGGCTGGTTGAAAAGGACCCCGTGTGGAGGGCTGGTTGAACAGTAGCCAGTGGAGGCTGGATGAACAGGACCCCCATGGTGAACAGTAGCTGGAGGAAGTCGACGGTGGATGAACAGTAGCCCGTGGAGGCTGGAGTGAGGCAGTAGACGGTGGATGAACAGTATCCCGTGGAGTCCCGTTTTGCGGTACGCCACACCCCTCCCGAAGAACAGGACCCCCGTTTCGACCGTAGGCGCTCCAACACAAGTCCGTTTCCTCCGTTTTGCGGTATGCCACACCCCTCCCGATCAACAGCACCCTGTTTTGACCGTAGGCACTCGAACACAAGTCCGTTTCCTCCGTTGTGTGGTACGCCAGACCCTTCCCGATGAATAGGACCCCGTTTCGACCATACGCGGTCGAACAGAAGGCCGTTTTCCTCCGTTTTGCGGTACGCCGGACCCCGTTCCGGCTGTTCCATCCAAGCCAGTTGGCTCCCGTTGATCACGACCCATTCCGACCCAGTGGCTTCGCTCCCGATGAATAGGATGCGTTCTGACCCAGTCACTTGGCTCCCGGTGAACACGACACTGTTTCCTCTGTTCCGACCCAGCCGGTTAGCTGCCGATGAACAGGACAACGTGGCTGCCATCCGTTGCCTCTCAATGTACACGAGCCCTGGCCGTCCGTATGCGTGAGTACGCATTTCGAGACCCCGCTCGTATGTACGTACGTGGCCGTATTTTTTGGCGTGTGGCTGTATGTACGTGTACACGGTTTAGATGGGACAGCCTGAACTGCTATGTGTGGGGCTCTACTATGACATGTGCTACTACTTACTCGGCCATGGTTCATCGTTGCAGAACGACTGATCGACCAGAATGTACGTACACGTTCGCGACAAGACAGACAACGCTACGTACGCTTCGACCGGGTGGGTCTCAGCTGTCAGGGAGGATAAGGACGCACTTCCTTGCATGCGAAGATATAGCTATTGGGTCCCAGCTATCAGGGGGAGGAATCATTTATTTTGCCCATAATAAGGACGCACTTCCTTGCGTGCAAAGATGTAGCTGGTGGGTCCCAGCTGTCAGGGGGAGAAAACATTATTTTTTAGGGTAAAAAGGATGCAGTTGCATGCATGCGTCCATGGGCGTGGTGCGTCCCCACTGTCAGCCTCTCACGTACAGTCATCTTCCGATGACTCTCGTTTGTTGACCATGTTGACCACACCGTGCTGAGCGCACCAAGGCCGATGGACGACGGCGAGGCCCCAGACTGGAATGACCTGGAGATGGGGAAGACGCGGCAGTGGAGTCGCAGATGGAGAGGAGTGGGAAACTTGACTGGTTCGGGTGCACGGCAGCACTGCCGCCCACGGGAGACAGGAGCAAGAACAGAGGTTGAAGAAGCAGCACGGCTGTTGGATTAACATCCAATGGTCCAGCTGCTAGAATCATTTGTTGATTAAGTTGACAAAGCCCTGCGTACGCGTCAGCTTGGTAGACCCACAAGTCAGCCACAAAATCTGCCGGGTCCCAGCTGTCATCGTGAGGAATAGTTTTTTTTGCATAACAAGGAGGCACTTCCTTCCGTGCGAAGATACAGCCAGTGGGTCCCAGCTGTCAGGGGGAGGAAACATTTTTTTTCCAGCTTAATAAGGAGGACCTCATGGGTCCCAGCTGTTAGGCTCTCCACGTACAGTCCTCTTCCGATGACTCTCGCTTGTTGACCACGCTGCGCCGAGTGCAGCAAGGCGGTGGACGACGGCGAGGCCCCGGACGGGAACGACCCAGAGATGGGAAGACGCGGCAGTGGAGTCGCAGATTGAGAGGAGTACAAGGGTTATAACTGGTTCTGGTGCGGCGTGGGGCTGCAGTCGGTGAAGAATAACAGGAGGTGTGGAGGGGTGGAGGGATAGCCTGGCCAGCGGTGGGGTAGCGCTTCACAGCGATGCATGCTAAGCAGAGCCACTAGCCGCCGGAGGCCGGAGCAGGTGGTCCCGGTGACGCTGGAGGAAGAAGACGAGAGATTGAAGGTGCATGTCGGCCGTTGGATATAAATCCAATGGCTATGGAAGTCATAATCATTTGTTGACTAAGTTGACAATGCCTTGCGTAGGCTTCGACCTATTGGCCCACATGTCAGCCTGCAAAAATGTGGCATATATTTAACCCATGTTTTCTAGAATTTATAGTCCATTTGCTGGGCTGGGTGAACAAATAATTTCGCGTCAATGCGGCCCATTTAATATTTTCTAAGAAATCCCAGCCCATTTGCACTTTCTTGAAATACACGAATTAGCTGGGCTTGTTCTATATTTAATGTTAGGTTAGAAGGAGCAATTAATATCAAAAAGTAAATCGGAGCTACACATTTTATTATATATAAAATTAACAAATTAGCGAGTTATTGCTCAAAAGAAAAAAAGAGCGCGTTATTATTACATTGGTCTTTAAAATCTTCGCAAACTTTTGTACGCAATCACCAGGATTTTCCTTGCTTGTGAGTCAAAAACAACCAGGATTTTCCTTGCCAACTTCTGTTAAACATTTACTTTTATAAGTTAATAAGACGTGGGATGTTTTTATAATGTATATATAAGTCTCTATTAAATATACGATAATAGTAATAATATAAATATATATAATGTGGTTAGAAGGGAAAACATAAATTGAACACTCCATTATTATTCTTATATATAGATAAATAGAATAGAGATCTGCGTTTTATTAAAAAAAATACATTGGGCTGCCGATGTTTAAGAAAAAGTAAAACCTACGCTGGGAGGCCCATAGGCTGGTACGTACGTGATGGACCTCAAAAAATAAGTTGAAACCATTGTCTCGGTATGTCGTGGGCTACGCATGTTAAAAAACAAAACCTAGGCCTAGCTGATACTTGTTCGCCCTCTGAAAAAAATGATACCAGCTAGATACCCAATACCCCTTTCCCGCAACAAAAAAATCCCCGATACCCCTGGAAAAAAAAGCTCCCCGATGACAGTCATCGTTGGAAATTTATTTCGTTTATTGACTAGGTTGACAAACCCGTGGGCCCCAACGGCAGTATACAATTAGGAGGAAGCTTTTTTCCAATGAGGCACTTGCTTGCGTACGGCTTGGACCTGGTGGGTCCCCACTGTCAGCCTCTCGGCATACAGTCCTCTCCGGATTCCTCTCATTTGTTGAGCATGTTGACAACGGCATACGACGGCGCCACAGCGAGCGCACACGGATGGGAAAGAACCGGAGCTGGGGAAGACGCCTTCATTCTTTCGAACATACCGCACTAGCCCGGTGGCTGCAGCCCTCTCACCCAAAAGCTGTACTGCCCGGGTTCGATTCCAACTGGTGTAGTTGAAAAATATCTAACACTTGCCAAAATTTCGTCCCTGGTTTACCCAGTTTTTCGCACACTCAACATTGTCTTGCCATTTTGAAAATAACATATCTTTTTGAATTTGCATCATATGAAGATGTGCTATACATGAATGTTGATCAGCATGATGTTAACTTGTTGTTAGTTCCATTTTTTACCATGAATAAAATTTCCAACATTCTGTTATCCATGTTTGAAAAGTGCATGTTGATTTAAATGCTCTGCCTCTGAAACATGCAGTTTCTTATCTGAAAATCACTTGGACAAGCAGCCATCGCCGGTGTTGGATTCGATGCCGCACTTCTTCAATCCCTCAGCAGCACGAGGGGGAAATAAACTTCCGTCCCGTGCTGCCAGTTGGGGAATGGAGTGAACTAGATTAAAGAGGGGGCCGGCGGCGCGACTGAAGAAGCACATCAGACGCGATTTTTTTTCAGTGGATGGCTCTCGATGGCGTTTTTTTACTTGCCTCTGCACCATACAACTTGTATTTTTAGCCTCCCATTCCATGGTGGACCAGCAGCCCATTTGCTGGGCGGGCCAACCTACAGAAAGAAGCACTTGATTTTTCATCAAGGCCCAAAAACAACGCAGTACTATGTTTGTTTTGAGGCCGAAAACATTACGGCAGGGGTTGAGCGAGGGAGGGGGGAAGACAGAGCAAAAAGATAAAAAAGAGCTGATGCGCCGTTGCTACCCTAACAAGCAGGTGCAATTCTTCTCGGGAAGAAGGTGTGCCATTGACACTCACACGTCACAATCCCACAGTAGACATTCTAACAAGTTCACACACAAGTACAACAGAAAAGGTAAACATTCGTATCAAACTCAGGTTCACAGGACACGTTCATATTCATAGCCAACATTCACAATCAACAACTCAAAAGATTCATATATACACAAGTTCAGCATGTCTATGCATCCAAATGATTGATAGATCACAAGACAATATTCATAGATAATTCACAAAAAGATTCAGATATACACATGTTCAGCATGTTTATGCATCCAAATGATTGAGATCACAGCCAATATCATCCATGAACAAACTTTAATTACCTAGGGTACAGAATGGTAAATGGTGTTCACTCGGTGGTACTTCTTGCTAAAATTAATGCTTGTACGAGTAAACTTTCAAGTACATAAGAGGCAGCACAGACAATCTGAACTTTGCTTGTAGGTTTATCCTCGAGATACTGGCCTTGATGCCGAGGGAGGTTTGAGCAACTTGGCCACTACTTTCATCCAACTAGTTTACTGGCTCATCTTGGTCATGTAGCTCGCCAAAATTCTACATTGCAGACAAGAAAGGAGGCGGTCGATAAAATGAACCACCCAAATTTTTTGTGCAGTTCAACTGAAATGGAGCATCCCTGGTGTGCAGACTGATTAAGTGCCAGATGAATATACGCGTCAACCAATTTGTCTGGAATCTTTAGACTCCATGCCATACAGTTCGCTACCATATGTGCCAATAACCAAAAGGCACAAGTTGGGACCAAAGACTGGACTGCATTTTTCTGGGCTATGCGCCAAGCAATATTGTTGGCGTTCACTCTGGCACTTCTTCTTGTCAACATCGATGCTTGTCTGAGTGAACTTTGGAGTACATAGCAGCAGCATAAGTATCTGTCCATCTGATCTTTTGGTGCAGTTCTACTAAAATCACCCAATGTAATGATTTGCCTGCGAGTTCAGGCTCCAAGTTACTCCTTTATGAAATCGGCAAACAGTAGCACAATACCAAATTACCAATACATATGACAAACACAATAATCAGGATAAAGACCGGTACCAACCTGTGTGAGGTAGCATATCAAATACTATTTCCTTTGACTGGAAGCCGAGATAAGCGCCTGACAGGAAAGGAAGGATGCAGTCGAGGCAATGAAGCACCCAAAGTTTTTGTGCAGTTCCACCTAAATCGAGCATCCCTGTTGGCACATATATTGAGAGGGTGAGATTACTGTAATAGTGGGAATAGTTGATGAAACATACACTAACAAATAGAAGCACCCTCATTATCTTAATGGGTAAAGTTAGCAACATAGTAGTCTTGCTTAAAGAGAGGTATTAGTTTATTTAATCAGTGCCAATTAGCTCAACACTCCAAGCATTGCCATGTATCATAGGTTGCAAAACTTTAACGTGCAAAGATAAAGGAGTTTCTCATGACAGTAGCAACACAGTAGCACGATACAAATAGAGATGAGATCAAACTAATATGGATTAAGGCCTTAGGCCGGTACCAACCTGAGCAAAAAAGCTTATTCAAGTAGTCCCAGAAGAGATGATAAAGCACTCACTGGAATCATTCAATAGTATATATTTTTGTGCACTTCAAATGTATGGTTGACATCACTCTTGTTTACCAGTGGTGAGATTATATCGAAAGATTATCAAGAACTTCCGGCAGAGTTAAAGCACTGGCTGGGATACAGTTCATTGTATTCTCTTGTGCAGTTCCACTAAAATGTACGATTGGCACAACATGATCCCTGTTTGCACAAGTAGGAACAAGGTGAAACCTTCATTAGCTTAGTGAGAAAGGATAGAAAGACATTAGCATATTACTTTAACAGTAGCATTAAATTCATGATGGACAATACACAAAACATTGCCTTATTGAACCAGTGGCAATAAATTGACATGCAAAACAATAGCATTATTATGTCATGACACTACCAAGATTCCCTCCCTGCTCCACCACATGATTTACCTCCACAGACACACATACACACGTACATGATTCAACATAGGGTGCTACTAAAGATTTGTTTAACTCCGACAGGAAAATTAGGCAGCAATAAATTAGTGCTACTTAAGTACTCCTAATTAATTAAGTGACCTTACAGGAGAGACAGCAGAAGTGGAAGGGCTCCTGGAGGATCGTCTCACATGTAAGGGAGATGTTGCCGGAGCCCTTGAATGGCCTCGACTGAGGCCTCGGCTTCAGCAAGATCACCTTGGCACTGTTGATCGTCTAGAGCTGGGTCACACATGCATCCAGAATCTAGTTAATTAGTATGATGTGTCATCAAGCCAAGTACTACTCTGCTGCATTTCTCTATATATCTCTAATCTTATAAAAAATAGAGTTGGTGATGATGGTGTGCCTGCCATCCTGCAATATAGGTCATCCGATTTATATCTGACGGATAGGAAGGAAACTATGGCAATTTTGCAAAAATATACCCACACCCCTCTCTACATTTGCAAATAAGGCCTTCCCTCGTTCATCCTTTTCTCTCACAAGATAAACTACTCATACAAATGCATCTTGATGTTATGTGCAACGCACTGGCATCTTGCTAATCTTCCAAGTAAAGTAAGACTAGTAGCAACACAGCAATACAATACCACTAGCAAGATGTCAGGATAACATAGGACGGTACCATCGTGTGATCTTCTTCATTTCCTCCTTCTTCTTCTTCGTCTTCCTCTTCATGCTCTGTTTCTCTTTCTCCTCACCAGTTGGTGAAACCAAGTAAATGATTGGCCTTCTATTTCAGAATTGGTTTTGTCAGTGAGGGAGTAAAAGTGTACTAGTAAACAATAGCATTATTTTCTCATGGCAGTCGCAAAATAGAGGTGAACACATGCATTAAATATCATTCTTACCTAAAGGAAGGTTATGGTGCCAATATGGAGGATGAAGATTGGAACACAGATCTCCCTTTGTGCAGTTCCACCGAAATGAACCAACGGTTCCATTCTGACATTCCAGTTAAACAACACAAAAGTCACTTCTTTTAAGAAGTGTTTTGTGCAGTGCACCAAAAGGTCGCAATAGCAACGAGGTGAAATGGATATCCCTGTTTGCACAAAAAGCTACAGAGGAAACAGTCAGAGTCTCAAACAATTACTGGCAAAAATAATTGGTTAAACTTGTCATGGCTTATAACAGTGGCATGGCTTCATTTTACCAGGGGCATTAGATTAAGAACAGCTAAATATTTGCTATAAGGGCATGGGACAGTGGGTGCACCAGCAGTCCAGCACCATGTACCTAAACCGGGGCATAACGTGGTGATTCAGAGTTTGTTGCCCCGAGAAACAAACATCCAAGAAACATATCTGGGTTGGTCCCATTTTTGTTCACTCTAGCAACCTATTCCTATGTGTGGATAGCAAATCTAGTCCTGGTCATACCACTGTGTACAGTGTTTCCCCTATATTTCCCTTTTCGACCAAGCGACCGATTGGATGACCAGTCTGTACTACTTTCACCCCCTTTCTTTCTTGTTTGTACCAAGTCCGATGTACATACTAAATTTCCCACCTTTATTTCTTGTTTGAACCAAGTACAAGATTCGACTCCATGAAGTAGCTTTACCTCTAACAATAGAAAAAAAATTAGGTGACATTGGACCATCCGATCGAGCCTAGCTACGAGGGGGGCTGAGAGGTAGAAAATGATGCACATGCCGCGACGTAGCGAGCTGGGGAAGTAGAGCTAGGCCGGTTTTGAAGGAAGATATACCTGAAGATCGTCGGGGTGTGGATAGGTGGGCGGCGGGAGGCCGGATCCGCCCACACTAGGGCAGCGACGAAGGGATCGGAGGACCTCCCGCGCCGGCGCTCGGCCAGAGATAACGGTGCGGCCGGCAGTGGGTCTCCTCCCTCGCTGTCGACGACAGCCTAAACACTGCCCCTCCTCCCCTTCACCGATGGAGGGGGATACGTCCGGATCTGTAACCAGCGGTGAGGATAGAAAGACAGTGTTACCACCGCTATCTTGTTTAGATCTGGAGAGGATGAGAGTGTGTGAATAGAGCAACCCTAGCAAGCAAGCACGGAGGCTCCTGCCTATATATATACGTATAGTGGGGTAGTTTTCTTTTTTCACTCCATCAAAACAAACGTTTAAAATTGTGTACGTGCCAGGTCACCATTTTTTTTGAGTTGTTGATTGTTTTTTGAGATAGCTACCTGCTTATTCCAAGTGCTGTTACGGTGTGCCAAGTCACACTTTGTATCGTTCAAGTCTGGTACTAGACCCTCCTTTAAGTGAACAACCACCGCCTCGTAAAAATTGTGAACAAGCCCACGGCTAAAATTATCGGAAACGTGGGCTGCACCAACATGCATTATTATTTATATTTTCTATGTGGGAGTATCCTCAAAACAAAATGTGAGAGTACAATCTTTATTGGGCCCCTTTGTAATTTGTGCTAAATTTTGACCAAAGATTTAACTGGCAAAATGTTAGTGCATGTTAACAAAAATTATATCCTTGGATTCGTATTTGAACATAGTTTTCAATGATGTAATTTTTTGTGACATGCATGAACATTTGGTTAGTTAAATTTATAGTCAAAATTTGGCACAGATTATCATAGGGACCAAGGACCAATAAACCAGGACGGAGCTCCTCGTCTGTCGTCCAAACTACTATATGACTAGCCGCTCTATTACATGCGGGACATCAAGCATCCGGGCCCGCTTGCCATCCACCAAATCACAGCGAGGTGCTACAGTCGAGACTCACCAGTCACCCCGGTGTGGCCGTCATGACCCATCATATCACAAAACCCACACCTTTACCAGCAGTGGTAAAGTGGCCTCGAAGTTGGACTGGACAAAGCAACCATCATTTCACTGGAACGCTCGTTGAAGCCCTTTCTCCCCTTTCTTGAAGAAAACCTCACTCCAGGCTACTCACTTCTGCCATTTTTCTTCTGTACCGACGAAGGAAAGGTGGGCGAATCTGTGATGCTACTATATTTTCATTCCAAGAATCTTCTTTTTGCGAAGCACCGACCGATTCTCATTGCCTATTCTTTTCTCATTTTCATTGCGATTGTGGTTTCCTTTCGATTGCTTTTTGTTTGTCAGTTTATTGATGGATCCTGGAGCACTAGGCAAAGAGTTGCCGGCGGACAACCCACTCGAGACAGAGATCTCCAGGAAGCGAGCACTGACCAATGAGTTGGCCATGTTGGCGGGCCAACCCATGGAGATGAAGAACTCCAAGAAACAAGCACTGGCCAAAGAGTTAACGACGTTGGCGGATGAACTCCTCAAAGAAAGCTGGAAGAATAGCAAGGGCCCCACCGTGCCTACCCCAGAAACTCTAATGGCGACCTATGAGAGGCTCAAGGCCGAGTTTGCAGAGATAGTCACCGTTGAGAAGCAGTATTTCCCTGGCAAGGCGATGGCCCCCAGAGGGATGGGATCCCCAGTGAGCTGCACAAGGTAAAAAATGGCTTACCATAGTTTTGGTTATTGATTATTTGCAATGTGCTTGCTAATATGTTAGGGTTGTGCAGGTGCCGGTGGACGTCCTTGATGATTCCGATGTCACGGTCCGTCCTGTGGACATCGCCCCAGAGATCATTTTCGATGTCGCGGTCCGTCCTGTGGACATCGCCCTGGAGATCGATTCCGATGCCGTTATCCGTCTTGTGGACATCGCCCCAGAGATCGATTCCGATGTCGCGGTCCGTCCTGTGGACATCGCCCCAGAGATCGATTCCCATGCCGCTGTCCGTGCTGTGGTCATTGCCCGAGAGATCGATGACAAGAAATAGTTGGTCGCGCTAATCCTTCAAGGTAGTTTGCATTGTGTTTAATTACCAGAACGATGTGTGTTATCAAACCATCTTAGGGCTAGTGCACTATCTTGTGTGGGCAGTACTTGCTACTTTTGTTTGATAGTGAATCATGCGAACCCTCTCCGAGTTATGGAAACAGATGTATCCTCACCAGCTTTTGATGTAATATATGGCATGCTTAGATGTAAGTTTGAACTGTTTATCATATTAGCAGGGCTTGTTTGATGATTCTTGGTGTTAGTAGGCTAGCTACTGTGCGAGCTATAGTACTTGCAAACACTCACCGAAGAGAAACGTTGGGGCTGATGAGCTCGTGGTACGCTTATAGGTCTGATCCGTCATCGATCGGCCAATAGCCCAAGCTCCTAAAATTGTAGCCTTAGCGATCGATCAGACAATAGTCCACAATTATACATTAATTCACATCAAACTCAAAGAGTTGGTTCACGGATACATTCACATTAATAGCCAGCAAAATTGGCACGTACTTGTAAGATGCGTGAATGTGTAATTTTTTTTGTTGGAAGCGTGAATGTGTAGTGACATCGTACTTTCGGAGTGGCTACAGAAAGTGTGTACGTGTGCTAGAGGGGTTGTGGGATGGAGAGAGATCTAGAGAGAGAGAGAGAGAAAGACCCTCCGGCCTCCTTTGGTTTGTAGGAATGGATTCCTATTCCTATGTAGGATAGGAATCAATCCTTCATATTTTGGAGGAAAAAAAATTAGCCTAGACTCAATGGAAAAATTCCTATCCTATGCACCAAATAACATCTCTTTCTCTATAGGAATTGAGATGCATGTCATCTCACTTCCTATGATTTTCCTATTCCTATAAAATTCCTATCCTATGAACCAAAGGAGGCCTCCATTTCTATCTACTCCTAATTGTTAGATTGACAAAGGATATTTTTTGAGAACACAAAATCATAGCAGTACAGAGACGTACAAATCCTAGGCGGGCTACAATGTCGTCCAGTCTTCGCGTGTGGTAGCAGTAATGCGGGTACAGTAAGTTTTCTCGAAGAAGCGGAATTCAATGAAGTCATGATGGTTCCTTCGTCCGACCAACTTACAGTGGGAAAGGTTGGGCCTGCGCTATGACCGGGGTGGACCAGGATAATTTTGTGCATGGCAAGTGGACCAGGATGGTCGACATCCCACATGTCAGCGAATGAAAGTATTCTTTCCGATATCGAGGACGAGCAAGGAGTATTCATTGTTTATTTTTTATGAAAGCTATTGTATCCACTGTTATGACAGAGGAGTGTGAAACACGGCAGCCCAGTGCACTTGGCATGTGCACAACTCCCTCCTTCCTCATGTATCATAGTGTTGACTATAAGGTTGGCTATAAGGTTACAACTTTTTCTCACTTTCTCTCTATCTATTTCCTCTCAAATGTTTTTTACCTTCTTTTTTTTAGACACAATTGTTTTTTTATACCTTTTTTTTTAGAATTAGTTTTTTTATACCTAGGAGCACGTGTAGAGACGGGCTCTTGCAGAGCCCACTCCTTCACTTTTTCAATGCCTCTCTCCTCCACATAAGCGGGCTTATAGCCCAGTATTGTACTTGCTATGAATGCGAGCACCTGGCACCTGAGGGGGGAGCGCGCGCGGGAGGGGGGAGGGGTTTTCTGGTGGGCTAGGGCGGTCAGAAGCGGGCTTGGAAGCGGTCCGGACTCCCGCATGGCCCACCTCACATTATCACCATATTTCTTGGAGTCCGTGCGCGGCGGGCGGGCAATCTCTTCTCCCTCCCCCGTCTCTCTCTTCTCAGCTGACGCTCACCGAGCGATTAGATTTCGGCTATCGACGGTTTATTCAATTGCAGTCCCCACTCAAGATGGCAATGGGGCCCCGAAACCCGCGTCCCCGCGGGTTTTTACCCTATTAGGGGACGGGGATGGGCGTCTTTTTAACCCCGCGGGGCTGCTGTTGGGCAAAGTATAAAACCCAACACATTTCACGGGTTCAAACCCGTTTCAACAATACCCGAACTCGAAACCCGCCATCCCCGTCAAAATGCTACAATAAGCGTATTCGAGGAGTACAATCTTGAGAGTGATAATGATCATGGACAGCCATCTTGCTCATTCTCTTCTTTGGAAGCTCCATTCCTTATGTCACCCTTCAATGAACGTGTTGCTCAAAAATGGCCAACATCTTTTAGGATGAAATCTGAGCTAGACCGTTACTTGGAAGATGAGCTAGTTCCATTGTCCAAAGATAAATTCAGTGTGTTAGATTGGTGGAAAGTTGGTGGAATACGCTATCCAACTTTGAGGCTGCTAGCATGTGATCATTTTGCAGCTCCGGTCAGCACGGTTGCCTCAGAATCAGCATTTAGCAAAGTGGTAGAGTTCTAGTTCTAAGCGGTAGAACTCCAGTCATTATGTTTGCTTAAATATGCCGATTTCCCCATGGGTTCCCCGTGGGTCTAGAAAATCCGATGGGTTTAGGGGACGGGCAAAAAGCTAGCCCCGCGTACGGTGATGGGGACGGGGACGGGTTTCCGAATTTTTCGTGGGGATGGGTTTGGGAAGGCAAAACCCGATGGGTTTCGTCCCCGTTGCCATCTTGAGTCCCCACGTGTCAGTGAAAATGCAAGACAACGCGTGTCCCCTTTGGTGAGCGGCGTGCGAGCCGGACTGTCGGGGGTGCGACGCGACCACGACAGGCATGCTTTAAGTGTGCCGCCTTTTCCTTTTGAACTTGCAAAGTGTAACATTTTTGTGCGATCGATCGATAGAAATCCAAAACAAAATGACGAGGGCAGGGCTTTCCCGCGCGTTAGGCGGGCTAGTTTGGCCTAGTGGGTTTGAGTGATATGACGTGCTACAGTGTCGTCCACTTGCTCCATTTTTATGTAAGCAAGTGTCTCCACTCTTACGTGGGAGGAGTGTGAAACACGGCGGCTCTGATTTTGATCGAGGGATAACTGTTCCCTGCGAAATAATGGAGCACTGTTAGCGATTATAGCATGATAGTTAGGGCATCTCCAGCGCTGACCCACAAATTTACACCGGCATCTGTCCGAGGACACTGATGCCAGAGGATGCCATCCAATGTTGCCCGCATACCTTTCGACAACTATATGAACTAACCAGACGAAATTCGTGCAAACAAAGCAAATTTCAAATTAACCGGATGAAATTCATTACATTTCAAAAACTTTTCCTGTAAACTGGACGAAATTCGTTACATATTTCGCACAAACCATACTAAAACCTACTGTAAACCTAATCTAAATGATCGCCGGTGCCCGACCACCATGTCCGGCCATGAGCCCCAAGAACTGACACTCTGGCTATTGCCTTTGCCTCCTCCTCATCCACCTCGGCTTTGTCCAGCTCGGCCTCGATAACCTCCTCCTCCGGAGCACAAGGTTATGAAGATTTCCGCCTCCACGTCGCCGTCAAGCGGCTAATCGGTCGCCGATGTTTACCCCACCAAGCTTGGCGTCGACTGAGTGGAGGAGCGGTGGCCTTCCTGGGACCAGAGCGGCGGTGACCTACTATGTATTACTCTTCCTCGCTGCCGGCTGCGCCCGCGCACATGCACCGGCTTCGTGGTCGTGGCGGCGGAGGGCGGCCGAGGGGGAGCCGGCGATGTCCTTCGTCTGCTCCTGCGACAGTACGTCGAAGAGAGCTTTGAAGCGCGCCCGGAGCGGAGCCGGCGATGTCCTTCATCTACTCCTGCGATAGTACGTCCAAGAGAGCTTTGGAGCGCGAGGAGGCCATGGTTGGAGTGGTGCCGACAGAAGGAAGGGGCCGGAGGTGAATGACTGTGTGTCTTTGGCTATGGCTGGGGGCTGGGGCTGAAGTTAATATAGCGGGCGAATGGCAATGAGCCGTGGCAGACGGATGGACGGCTGGCGCCGGAGTAGGTTCATCGACAGCCGCGTGTCATTAATGTGGGCGGCGGACGGACGGATGGCCATGGTGTCGTTAACGCGGAGTAGTCGCTTGCACCGGGATGCCGCGCGGGTGGCGCTCTCTCGGCCGTCGCGCTGCTGCAATGCCGGCACTAGTGAGAGGTCGCGTCGGGCGTGAATGTGGCATTGACGTTCTGGAGCGACGGTGACCGTTTCAGGCGGGAAGCGTGCGCTAGCGATGGAAGGGGTTTCGGTAGGCCAGGGTGGTCAGACGCTGGCATGGTGGTACATTGTTTTTGTAGTTTGCAAAAGTACTCAATTAATGTGGCAGTTCACTTTTTTTTCTATGATCAACATACACCCTACAAAGCACCGTGTTCAAATTTGGCACTTCTCCGGGTTCATTTACCATATTTAGGCCATTATGTGGATTTTGTAGAAATTTACTACCACTATAAGAATTAATGAACATCTACATCATGCATATATGATTCAAAGCTTACATGCTATAGTGTGGTATTTATTCATAATTTGGTTGCCAAATCTCATGCGTGCAATGCACGTGTACCTTACTAATAAACATAGTTTCTCATGATATTATTTGTAGTTACATGCATCAACCAGGACAGAGGTGCAGAAACATCAAATCCCAGCTACAGCTACACGGGTGTGATGATAGGGACGTGGAATGCCGTTCCATCACGGTGCACGCGTGCGATCTGCGTGGCTGGGGTGGCGGCCAATCAGAAAGCAACCCGTAATAGGGTCAGCGCACACAGTTTCCACAGGCAACGGAAAGTAACCGTGCGTGGTAATAAAGAGTAAAATGCACTAGCAGTCATCAAACTTGTCTCGATAGCTCACTTTGGTCACTGTACTTAAGAATACGATCAATACGGTCACTATATACGACTTAAGATGATTATACGGTCACTGGCTTAGCATATAGCTCCGTATTTTGTCTGGTTGACCGGTCAAACAATCCACATGCGCCTCGCCCAGATTCTACGGCCCCACCCGTCAATGGGTCAAAAATAAATAAATTAGAAAAGCTAAATTATGCATTGCATGGGTGGGGAATTAACCCCGAACCTCTCCAGTAAAGCCCCACGAGCTAACCAAATGAGGTATTTTTGCAAGGAGCAAACGCGACGCACATGCATGCATGCGGACGACCCACACGCACACAGTACGCATGCGCACGCACACAATACATACTAGCACGCACGCGGACGCACTTACGCAGTTACGCTTATGATTGTACTGAAATAAATTATGTGAACTCATGGATGACGAGCCTTTGAAGCATATGCGGCACGTATAGACAACCAGGCGTCCATGCAACCGCTCTTGTCGCCAGCTAGAATTCGACGACCACCATTAGACACACACAACCATGCATAACTTACGAATAATGGATGAATCGATCAAACACACACTCGTGTGCAGTGGCACTATGATCGGTCGCTCATGATACATATATAGGTACCATAGTACCCTCTCTAGCTAGGCTGTTTATAGATTGTCGTTGTGATCGATGATATACATGAGCAAGGCGCCGAGTCACGTCGTCGCGTTGTGTGCAGAGCCATGGCTAATGTCGAGCAGCTCGGCGCCCAAGCACGAGTATGACGTTGGTGTTGAGCCAGGTGAATACATGCTCGGTGTTCGCGGAGGCCGCCAGCAAACGTCTAAACAGTAATGTCAGGCACCGCCGGGGCGCACAGGTGACGGGCTCGCCGTTTGCGTTGCGCCATGAGCAGGACTTTGATTGAGAGGGTGATGTGCATGCATTACCATGGTTTGATAGCATGAGCATGAGTGTCTGCGCGCGTACATGCTACTTGCGTCTGTGGACGGTGTGCGCTAATGTGTGCATCATGTATAATATAAAAAAATCAGTTTGTGCATTTAACGGAAAGTATTTCATTTTCATTTGGCTGACGAGTGTGCGTTGCAGCGACGAGTCCATGGTTTGATTCCTCACATACGCATAATTTTGGTTTTTATTTCTTTCTCCACAGACAGGTAGGCCTGCATAGATAGATAGATACAGAACACGAGCTGATGAGGCGCATGTGGACTGTTTGACTGGTCAACCAGACAAATACGGAGCTATATGCTGAGCCAGTGACCGTATAATCACCATATCTCATATATAATGACCGTATTGACCGTATTCTTAAGTACAATGATCAAAGTGAGCTATGAAGACAAGTTCAATGACCGCCAATGCATTTTACTCGGTAATAAATGACCAGGATTGAAGGGGAATCCAAATTTCCTGCGTCGTCTACCCTTGAGCTCTTGACAAACCAATGCACTATACGGTTGTCCGGCCAATCCGCCCTACAGCTCTCACCAAGCGTCGTTCATGCCACCGCGCTGCACACTAACCGGTAAGGAAGCGATGGCATCCCGCCGCGCCGAGTTCCTTGCCGCCCACGACCGCACACAAAATGGTAGGGAAGCGATGGCATCCCGCCGTGCCGAGTTCATCGCCGCTCGCGACCTCACACCTACGTGGGCAGACTTTGAAGCTGCCAAGGCCGAATGGGCGGTAGAGCAAAAGGCGGCCAAAGCCGCACAGAGGCAGCGGAAAAGGCAGAAAGCACTCAAGAAAAGAGAGGCCCGCTGCCGCAAGAAAGAAGAGGACGCATGCGCTGCTGCGGAGAGCTCGGCGGAGATCCAAGCACGGTGGGGTGTCGCCGACAAAGCCGGGAAGGAGAACGACGGTGTCTGGCCAGCATGTGAGAAGTAGTAGTACTAGTAGTTAGTGTGTGTCTGTGTCGCCCGTACGTTTGTTTAATTAATTACGAGCATGTACTAGTACTAGTTACTACTGTAGTTTTTAGAGCAAATTACCAGTACATTAGCCTAGACTCAATGGAAAAATTCCTATCCTATGCATCAAATGGCATCTCTTTCTCTATAGGAATTGAGATGCATGTCATCTCACTTCCTATGATTTTCATATTCCTATAAAATTCCTATCCTATGAACCAAAGGAGGCCTCCGCTGGAGTACAGTACTACTGTAGCTAGCAGTATTGCTGGTACAGTAGTTTTCTTCAAGAAGCGGAATTCAATGAAGTCATGATGGTTCCTTCGTCCGAGCAACTTTACAGTGGGAAAGGTTGGGCCTGTGATTTGATGGCTCATTAGTCATTATTACTGTGGCGCGACGACCGGGATGACTCTCCCTTGGAGTTCTGCGTGCATGGCAAGTGGACCAGGATGGTCGACGTCCCACATGTCGGTGAACGGAAGTATTTTTTTTTATATCGAGGAGCAAGGAAACCGTGTGGTATAGTATCACTGTTGATTTATATTTATTTTTTATTTTTGATGAAAGCTAGCGTTTCAACTCTTACGACGAAGGAGTGCCAAACACGGCACGTGCTGGATGTCCCACATGTCAGCGAAAGGAGTGGGACATGAACAGCGTGGTAGAGCGTCTCCACTTCTTCCACTTCTAGGTCGGAGACCACACGTAGTACTAGTAGTATGAACGATACAAAGTGCGACCCGGAGAGAAAGACGTGTCTAGTTGGAAGGTCTCGGGCCATACACGTAAACAAATATAAAATTTAATATGTGCCTCCAATTAATATAGTAGTAGAGTACTTAGGCACGTACATCATAATATCACCGTGCATTGCACGTACAACATTTAGTGGTAGTAAGAGACAAATGCCTATATGCCACGCATGTTCATACTATTTGTGCCTTTCTACTTCACTTACTGTGCTACATTACTCAGGTTCGTACATCCCTGGGTACATGTCCGTCTCGTAGTTTCAGTCCCATGTGTTCTTCATAGATGGAACGATCCATAACGGTGGGCAACGGGAGTCCATATCATCGCAGCTTCTTAAGTGTGGCTCCCCACGATGGAGACTCATCCAAACTGAAGCGGCATAGATCAGGGATAGGGGCGTTCAAGATATGAATCCATCGGTGTGCAATGAAAATGCACCCGTTCTTCATGAACGGCAGGCCGTCGGCATCGTGCACGGAAGGTGGCATCATTTGCACTATGGGGTAGTTGTCCCCGATGAAAATCGAGTACTCTTCAAGTGTGTTCATCCGCACCTAGGTAGCATCACGGGGGTCAAACACGCCGCCGTCCATCTGGTACACCTGGCATCTCAAACCTGGATACATGCTGACATGCATGGTTATGGTCCATGCAGTATAATAAGGTGACGTGAGTAGGGGATACGGATTAAAACAAAATACTTTATATTGCTTATTTCTATGAGGGGAATGGAAGCAATGTATAGATCAGCTGTGGCACGGGCAACGACAAACAATTAGAGAGTGTTACCTGGGTCATGTACATTAATTAAAGTAGGAGTAGTTTTGTTTGATGGGATTATGGCTACCTAGCTAGTACTACACGGAATTGAAATTGTTAAGTCCTTTATAGTTTATACAACTGGCATTATAAAGTTGCGTAGATGACTATCCCAATCAATAAAAAAAGAAGGAAAGAACTACTCCTGCTCCTGGAGTACAAAGAGACATGTACTGAAATGTTATAAGATGACATGGCAATAAGATGTGGGAGACGAAGATGAACGAGGGAAGGCCTTATCTGCAAATGTGGAGAGGGGTGCGGGTATCTTTTTGCAAAATTGCCATAGTTTTCTTTCTATCCGTCAGATATAGATCGGACGGTCTATATTGCAGGATGGCAGGCACACCATCATCACCAACTCAGTTTTTTATATTTTATTATTATTTATTACTAGCAAGATGCACATGCGTTGCACGTAACATCAAGATACATTTGTATGAGTAGTTTATCTTGTGAGAGAAAAGGATGAACGAGGGAAGGCCTTATTTGCAAATCTGGAGAGGGGTGTGGGTATCTTTTTGCAAAATTGCCATAGTTTCCTTCCTATCCGTCAGATATAAATCGGACGGCCAATATTGCAGGATGGCAGGCACACCATCATCACCAACTCTGTTTTTTATAAGAGTAGATATATAGATAGATTATTATTATAAGAGTAGAGATACAGATTAGGGAGCTGGCGGGCGGTTCGTTGTAAGGCACGTTCGCGTCCATCCACTAGCCCGGAATTAAAGCACGCATGACATTTACAGCGACTGGGATTAGTTGTTTTCCGGGCGCATGGACCAACGTGGACTAGCGGACCTGGTCGCCCTTTTTCGAGCATGCCTTCGACAAGTACGTGCATGACATGCATGCATGCAAATCTTGCGTGACCAAACCATGCGAAGCGGAGCAGTAGGCTGTCGAACTGCAGCCTGCATGTTGCAGCCATGTCATCCACACACAACCTAAAGGCCACTTCATACTCCGCTGGATAATACTGTACTACTATGCATTGTTTGGCACGAACGTTCCTTGGATCTCGTGCTGCAACTGGTGTACTCCACAGCCTGCTTCCCTTCTCCTTCCTCTTGCACTGCCCGCGCACGTCCGCGGGAAGCGACCGCTCAACCCTTATATAGGAGTGCTAGCACAAAAAGATGCATGCATGACCACTAAAATTTCCTTTCTTTATCTCTATGAAATAAATGTGGCATGAAACTCAATGCCCTTTAAGTCTGAGTATAATGGAAATCATCGTCCTCCTCCGGCTCCGCTTCGCCCGCATCGTCGTCCTCCTGTTCCAGCTCTGCGTCGTCGTTCTTCTCCTCCGGCTCCGCGTGCTGCTACGCCTCCAATGCCTCCTCGTCCGGCTCCGGCTAGTACGGACTCCGGAGGTAGGGCGGCTGCGATCCGGGCTTCGCACCACCTCCAGATCAAAGCGCCGCTTCGGCGGGAGCATGGCGTATGTCGTTACCTTCGGCCGGGCCATGGCTATCGGGCGACGGTGACCAGAGAAGAGGCGGCGGGAGGGGAATGAATGCAGCTACTGTTTGGGTTCGTCATCCGGCTTAAATAAATGTGCACCATCACGTGTACCCGTAGGTGCACAAATTGTAACATACGGGTCTGCTTAGGGGGCGTCACATAACTGGTATGTGTGTGAGATTCTGAGAGACAGAGTGCGTGTGTGCGACTCTACTCTTCGGACATGTACTCCACCTTTTGCATCGAGATATAAGTATAATGGTATTACACTTTAGCTTTTGATTTACGTGGCCATGTTAACGTGGTTGTGTAAAAAAATGTCACTTCCTGCTCGTGATTTGCATTATATAATTATGAGAACTTTGCTAACTACTAAAATAAAGTGGAATTTGTTCATGTTATATAAGTAAATTAAGGTGATTGTTTATCATACGGGTAAGGTTGGACGAAGGGTGGTAGGAACAAATGCTCCACCTAGAGCATGTGTGTGTGAGATGGAGTCTTAATGTGTGTGTGTGTGTGTGTGTGTGTGAAGCGGAGTCTTCGGTGGCGAAAGTAATTTAAGTGTGTGTGGCTTCATCGTAGAGAGGTGATGTGTATGGCAGAGGCCACCAACGAGGGGGGTGCAAGAGAGAAGAGGCCCGTAAATAGGGAAGAGAAGGCGTGTGCGCGTGAGAGGAGTCGACATCGAGATAACATGTTTGTTCGAGAGACACCGAGGAAGACTACTATATATCGATGGTGCATGTAGGCAGGAATTAAACGAAGGGATGGTCTTATTGGTTTTGGGGATATAGGGAAAGAGTGAGAGAGGGGGTAGCTAGAAGGAGATTGTTAAGTGTGAGTGTGTGTTTTAGAGAAGAGACCCATCCAGGCGGAAGTCATGTGCACACAAGAAGAGAACGATTCGATGTGGGGTTAGGGCTGAGGGTAATTAACTACGTATGGAGACATAGGAGACCTTGAACATGCATGTGCGAGAGGTATACATGTATACGTGGGATGTGTGTGCGTGCATGCGTGCATGATCAAGATAAAAGAAAGAAGACATAAGTCATAAGATCAACGACACGGGAGAGACGGATCGGTATGACAATATGCATGCATGTGAGAGTGGAGGGAAGGCCCGGTAATTGAGCATGTGTTTTTGTCTTTAAGAGATAGTGGCATGGGCTGGAGCATGCATCTATGGCAAGCAGAGAGAGCGAGACACAATGATTGTGCAAAAGAGATCAACCTATAGATGCATGTATAGAGAGACAGATATAGTGTGCATGATAGGAAGCAAGAGTGCGTGCGAGAAAGAAAGGTTGACGGAGAAACTGCAGATAGATAGAGAGATAGAGATGCTAGCTAGAGGGACATCGGCTAGTTTGTGTGTTAGAGATGACCGCCGAGTGGTTTAGAGGGGTGAAGTTATGTGTGTGTGAGAGAAAGATAAAAAGAGGGCGCATGACTGCATGTAGAGAGAAACATATATAGTGTGTGTGATAGGAAGCAAGAGTGAGGGCGAGAAAGAAGGTTGATGGAGAAACAGATAAATAGAAAGATAAAGATGCTAGCTAGAGGGAGATCGGCTAGCTAGTGTGTGTGTTAGAGATAAGAGTCGAGTGGATCAGAAGGCTGAGTTATGTGTGTGGGTGTGAGAGAGATAGAGAGAGGGTGCATGTGAGTCACATACAAACAAATATCAGAGAGAAATGAGATCCCGAGAGACGGAGTTTTGTGTTTGCGAGAGAGAGATATTTCACAAGGAGAGTGATAGCTAGAGAGACATATCAGGGAACGCGAGATATCTCTAGGGAGAGAGAGTGTGTGTGTGTGAGCGACATACAAGGGAATGGTGGAGAGATATGAGACCCTGGGAGACAGAGTTTATGTTTGTGTGTGAGAAAGAGATATTTAAGAGGGAGAGTCATAGCTTCTCATACCTAAGGAGCGCAAGACATCTCTGTGTGAGAGGGGGTGTGCGAGTGGCACACAGGGGAATAGTAGAGAGAAATGAGACCCCGGGAGACGAAGTTTGTGTTTGTGTGAGAGAAAGAGATTTCACAGGGAGAATCATAGTTAGAGACACATAGCAGGGAGCGAGATATACTTAGAGAGAGATAGAGTGAAGGTCGAGGGAGAGAGTACCGTCAGTGTGTTATGAAGATAAAAGATCATTGTCTACATACAAGTAGCACGAGAGATGATGAAGGCGTATAGGTCTAGAGAGATATACAAGCATGAGTGATAGATATATGAGATGAATATCTGGATTCAAGGGGATTCAAATATTTAAACTAGAGATCACGACATCGATAATATCATAACGAAAATTGGTCTATCAAACATGCATATTCATTTGAATTTGGGGACACGTGTAATGTTATATAGTTTATCAATATTAGTGATCCATAGATTCTTTAATTAGAGACAATGCATGGTTTATATGCAATTAATGTCTAAACGGGATTACACTATATGTTGCGTGTGTCAAACACATTGGGCGTGTTTGGTTGCCTGGGTGCATCTATCATGCATTGCATGAAGGAGCTTGGTTGGGGCTGGCCTGGTTGAGCTCATGCAAAAATGAGTTGAGATGTGTGTTTGGTGTACTGCATGAGACGAGACAGGCTCAGCTCAGATTTTGTTTGGTTTGTTGCATCTGTGGTTGTATGAGAGATGCACCATACAACATATGTTGTTTGGTAGGTTGTATGATGTGGAAGGGTGCTTGTTCATGTATGTAAAATAATTAGAATATAATTTTGGTGACATGCACTCCAAACTAGATATCTTTGCTGATTGAAGTAATAAAAGAATATATATTCACATGTCTTCAAAATTGCAGAGATGATTGAAGTAAGAAAAACAAAATTTTAGCAACATCTTTGCTATTTGTACAAGTATATAAGCAGTTTATATACACATAAGCAATTTATGGCACAAAATAGCTAAAGAAATGCATCAGGATAACAAGAGAGTGCACATAAATCAGGTATCCAGTGCAAGTACGTCTTAAGAGTCCACATATTATAGAGCCACAAATTCATATGATCCATATTACAGTCCAGCACATCCTAGAGTTCACATATTAGATAGGGCAGCCACAAATTCATATTGTCCATATTACAGTCCAACAAAGGAACATAACATAAGGTCCATGTTACATTCCTTCACATATATAGGGGCATGGTTTTTCTGAACAAATACAATAAAATATGGTCAGCTTCGTTAGGTGAATTAGCACATATTTGCTCACACTCCACCCTTGGGCACTTCATCGCTGGTCACGGGCACTCCATCCTTGGGCAGTCCATCCTTGGGCAGTCCATCCTTGGGCACTCCACCATTGACCTTGGAGAGGTGGTGCATGACCCAACGAGTGCGACGAGTCTCCGACATCTGCACGAATGAGTGGCTCCTAGCCCTGTTGGCATTCTCATTGAGATAATCCAAGACAATCAACAGATCATCCTCAGTAAAACCAGGGAGCTCCATGACAGCATCATAAAGTTCAGGATGTGCCTCTCCGGTAGACTTGATAGCAATAGCAACTTCACGGACTGCTTCGGACATGTTGCTCATGACCAAAACTTCATCTTCACTCATCAAGCTAGCCCTCTTCCTTTTGCCAGTGGAGCTGGAAGCATCCTTACATGGTCCCTTCCAATGAGCAACAGCAGCAGCAGCTTCCCCATGAGCAGCAGTAGCACTCGACCCAGGTTCATTCCCATCAACAACAAATTCAGAACCACAAGCTTCAAGGTTTACAAATGATGAGGAGGTTCCCACCATTGAAGGAACCCCAAGAGCCTCATTAGATGTCATTGCAAACCTTCCTGTAGCAATACCACTTCCAAAGATAGCAAGCATCTGAACATAATTCTCTAAAGGCACATTGAGGTACTCAACATCTTTGGGATGGTCCTACATGAAGCATAAGTAATTCTATGAGCATAAGTAATTAAATAGCTACTGATCAGCCACTAAAAGCTAGTACAAACCTTGATATGGCCCATGTAGTGCTCTTCCTCCAGCGATATGACATAGTTGGTTATCATCCCAAAGTGACCCACTAATGTCTCGGAGCTTACTTATCTTCACCCACCTAGCACGCCACTTGCGGAGGTGGTTGTACACTTGGGTCCCAGTTATGGAAAGACCAAAGTGCTCACTACAATTCTTAGCCACATGTGTTGGGGATATAACTATTGAGTATAAACCGCCCAGGAGGGGCCAGGTTATGCTCATAGTGGTTTACCTGTATTGAAGCCCATGAAGACATAGAAGATGGCGACTTACGAAGGAGACTTAATAAGAAGGCCCAAAGCCCAAAGGCGAGTTAGGGCCCGTAGATGTAAACCGCCATAAGTATATGACTTGTATTGTAAGATAGGAAAGAGTGGATACCGAGCCGGACACGTTTATGAGCCGGCCGGGATTCTGTGAACCGCCGGGCGTCAACCTGTGGATATAAAGGGACGACCCGGCGGTGGTTTAGGGACAGGTAACAAACAATCAGGAACTAGGTCAAGCGTATTCGCTCCCTGGTAATCGAAACCCTAGCAATACAACACAAAGTAGGAGTAGGCTTTTACCTCATTGAGAGGGGCCGAACCTGGGTAAACTCTCTGTGTCCTTTGTCCCGTTTAACCCCTTCAAGTTAACCTAGTTGCGATGGCTCCACGACTAAGTCCTTCCGCTAGGACATCTGCCGTGTTAGGTCCATGACAGTTGGCGCCCACCATGGGGCCCGCGCACGGTGGTTTCGAGTTCTTGAAGGGCAACTTCGAAGGGATCAAGGGATATGCTGTGGGCCGGATGACCAAGAGTCGTCGCGGCAAGCTCTACATCGATGACGAAGGCTGGGGCCCCGAGGCTGGCTCAATTGAGTATGGATACCAGGTCCTCTTCGGTGGAATTCACGTCTTCATTGGCAAGATCGGCGAACCGGGCCCTGAGTCGGACACCTGCACCGACATCATCGAGACGGCTCAGCGTGCAAAACCCGCCCGAGTTCAGCCTGCCATGAGCCGGGCCTTCGTGGGATTCATCAATGGTGCGGGATCTGAGGATAAATCGGTATTTGACGGTGAGACAGTTGTCTATTCTGATGGCGAGTCATCCACCGGTGAAACCGAGTCATTGTACCAACTGCAAGACGGTCGGCTTGGGGGTTGTTCCGATGGCGATAGTATTCTGGACCCCTACGAGCCGCCGAACCGGGTTGCAATCTTCATGGCTGGTACGCAGCCAGTGCAGCACTCTTCAACTGTAGCGGCATTGATTTCCGGGTCAGCAGCGGCGATGGCAGCCGGGGCAGGAGGCCATGCACGCCCGCCGGCTCAAGTCTTGTCCGGGTTACTAGACGCCTTGGCAACACTGCTGACGACGGAGGTTAACCCGGGTAATCAAGATCAGCATAACGCGGAAGTCGTGAAATTGCGAGATCAGATAGCTCAAGCTAAGGAAGACCTGGCAGCTGAAGATGCCAGGATGGCTGCGGAGCGGGTTACGTTGGATGCACAGGCGCAGCGGATTCAGTCGGAGTCTTACAGGCTCATGCTACATCAGAACGCTTCAAACGAAGTCATGAGGAGGCATCAGTCTCGCCTGCCACCGGTTTACGAGGCGAGGAACCTCTTTAACACGCCAGGAGCAGGAACCAGTAACCCGCCAGTGGCGGACCGGGTTGAAACGCCTGGGACGGGAGCGCCGGTTCAACCGCACACCACGGATCCGCCTCATCAGAACAATATCCCGCCGCAACACATGCCAACACCACCGGGTCATTACTCTAACCCTTTGGATAACATGATCGCTGCGGCGTCACGATTGGCAGCTATCCCGGTTGAAGGCGAGTCTCCAACGGTGGTTGAGATGCGGAGGGCTAGAGAGCTCCTTCAGACAGCATTGGTTCAGCAGCAGGCTTATTCTTACAGTCGAAGCCGGATTCATTCTACCCCTCGCCCAAGCCGGAGTTACAGTAGGCATATTGATGAACCAGCTGTGTCAAGCAGTGGGCGGAACCATAACCAGCCTTGTGGGCATAACCCGGCGGGCGGTGGTGCTGATGCTCAGAACGTGGGGGATCAAGGTAGGGCGCGCCGAGAGGCCGAGCTGGCGGCGCAACATGCGGCCCGTCAACCTTCTCCGGTTTGTCCGACAACTTCGGTGGAGCCAGGTATAACCTTTAGGAATTTGGGCGTACCATGTTTAGTGCCGGCCATATGTAATGAGCGTCTGCCCAAGGATTTTAAGGGTCCTCGCAAGGTGCCTAACTATACAGCCGATTTACCTCCTGAAGCATGGATCGAGAGTTATGAGATGGCCATGGAATTGCTAGATGTTAGCGATGCGGCATGTGCTAAATATTTTTCCCTGATGTTGGATGGAACGGCTCGCACTTGGTTGAAGGGGCTCCCTGCCAACTCCATTGGGTCATGGGCCGAATTAAAGGCCCGGTTTATCCAGAATTTCAAAGATACGTGCAAGCAGCCGATGTCAATTGTGGATCTGGATGCCTGTGTCCAAGAAGAGGGTGAGTCCACAACCCATTGGGTGCGCCGAGTTTCGACCATCTTACATTCATCGGATCGCATCAATGCCGGTTCAGCGGTCATAATGTTGGAGAAGAATTGCCGGTTTATGCCTCTTAAGCAGAAGTTGGGTCGGCTCAAGCGCCACTGCAATGACATAGGAGAGCTGATGGCGGCTCTGGTGAAGTACGCTGACTCTGATGGTACCAAGTACCCCGAGTCTGATGATGACAAGCCGGGAAAGGGAAAGAAGGGCAGCAGCACCATAGGACAGCAGCATAATCCGGCGAATCAGGGAGGCAATGGTAAGCGCAAGGCTGATAATAGTTTGGACTTTGTGGCTAACACCAACGCACAGAATAATGGTCAGCGTCGTAAAGGTAAACCGCCCCCACGGGCCGGAGGGTCAGGCTTTAATCTTGAGCAGATGCTAAATCAGCCCTGCCCAAGGCATGGGACGCGAGAAAGACCGTCTGGCCACCTCTGGAAGGATTGCTACATCATGAAAGAGTATAAAAATTCCAATCTTTTTCAAGACAATCATGGACCGAGTGGTGGTTTAGGGTCTGGTTCTCATAGGCCGGGTTACGGCGGTGGCGGTTCTAGTTCTGGATTCCAAGGTAATCAGGGCAATCAAGGCAATCAGGGTGGCTACCATCAACAGTCAGGTCAGGGGAATCAGCAGCAGCAATCTGGGTATCAGAGTAACCAAAGCAGTTGAATAGTGGGTAGTACCACATCTTCACCACAAATTCATGCAAACGGGATCAGAAGCTTCATAAAAGGGCAGTGAACGTCGTTGAACCGGCGGTTCCCCGTTACTTGCGCTGGTCTGAGCAGCCCATCGTGTGGAGTCGGGAAGATCACCCACCCCGGGTTGATAAACTGGGTCACCTAGCATTGGTGGTTGCACCCCAGGTTGGAGGGTATAAGTTTACCAAGGTACTCATGGATGGAGGGAGCAGCATCAATATCCTTTATTACGAAACTTTCCGTCGCATGGGGTTGACAGATAAAAATCTTAATCCATCGAATACAGTTTTCCATGGTGTAGTGCCTGGTAAGTCGGCGTACCCTGTTGGTAAGATAGCTCTGGAAGTTGCCTTTGGAGATGATCATGATTCTAGGTCGGAGACATTGACCTTTGAAGTAGTCAAGATTCACAGCCCGTATCACGCTCTGTTTGGACGGCCGGCTTATTCCAAGTTCATGGCGCGGCCCTGTTATGTTTATCTGCAGCTCAAAATGCCGGGTTACAAGGGGACCATCACGGTACATGGGAGCCGGAAGATAAACTTAGAATGTGAAGAAGGTGATGCGGCTTATGCTGAGTCGGTTTGTGCAACGGAGGAGTTAAAATTTTACAAGGACAATGTTGATCCGGCGGATATGACGTCTTTGAAAAAGCCAACTACAGAGCATGATCCGGTTTTGAAGTTTAAATCGGCAGATGACACTATGATGGTTGATTTTGTGCAGGGCGATTCATCCAAGCAGTTCAGCATCAGTGCTAATATGGATCCGAAATAGGAAAGCGCGCTCATCGAGTTCATCCGTGAGAACCGGGACATCTTTGCATGGAAACCTTCTGACATGCCAGGTGTACCGAGAGAACTCGCTGAGCACACTCTCAATATTGATCCCAAGTTTAAACCGGTCAAGCAGTTTCTTCGTCGTTTCAATAAAGAAAGGCGTAAGGCCATTGGTGAGGAGGTAGCCCGGCTCTTGGCGGCTGGGTTTATTGTTGAAGTCTTTCATCCTGAGTGGTTGGCTAACCTGGTGCTGGTACTTAAGAAGAACGGCACTTGGCGCATGTGTGTAGACTACACGGATTTAAACAAGGCTTGTCCGGCTGATCCTTTTGCTCTCCCTCGTATTGATCAGATTATTGATGCTACGGCGGGTTGTGAGCGTTTGAGTTTCTTGGATGCTTATTCTGGTTATCATCAGATCAAGATGGCAGTTAAGGACTAGGAGAAGACAGCTTTCATAACTCCCTTTGGAGCCTTCTGCTATGTGTCTATGCCTTTTGGGCTCAAGAGTGCCCAGGCGACTTACCAGCGATGTGTGCAGAATTGTCTTCATAATCAGATTGGACGCAATGTTCATGCTTATGTGGATGATATTGTGGTGAAATCCAGAAAGAAGGAGACGTTGATAGACGACTTGAAGGAAACCTTTGATAATCTCCGAGTTTATAAGATGATGCTTAATCCGGCCAAGTGTGTTTTTGGTGTGCCGGCGGGCAAGCTTTTGGGCTTTCTGGTGTCTAACAGGGGCATTGAAGCTAATCCGGAGAAGATCAAAGCCATTACTTCTCTGGCTAAACCGGCGTGTATCAATGATGTTCAACGTCTGGCGGGTCGTACCGCGGCGCTAAGCCGGTTCATAAGCCGCCATGGTGAGAAGGCCATCCCTTTGTATCAGATGATGAAAAAGACAGATGACTTCATCTGGAGTGATGCTGCTAATGAGGCATTTGAGGCGCTTAAAAAGCAGCTAGCTGAGCCGCCGGTCCTAGCTGCGCCCGTTGATAAGGAGCCGCTGTTGTTATATGTGGCTGCTAATAGCCGGGCTGTCAGTGTGGCTATTGTGGTTGAAAGGAAAGAGGCAGGCAAGGAATATCCGGTTCAACGGCCGGTTTATTATATCAGCGAAGTACTTATTGAGTCCAAGCAGAGATACCCACATTGGCAGAAGCTTGTATATGGGGTTTTCATGGCAAGCCGGAAGCTTAAGCAATATTTTTAGGGTCACCCCATTACTGTGGTTAGCTCTGCTCCTTTAGGAGATGTCATACAAAACAGGGAAGCAACAGGCCGGGTTGCCAAATGGGCCATTGAACATGGGCCTCATGGTTTGAAGTATATGCCTCGCACGGCCATCAAGTCTCAAGCACTGGTGGATTTCATCAATGACTGGACAGAGCTGCAGATGCTTGAGGAAAAACCAGATAACACGTATTGGACTATTCACTTTGATGGGTCCAGGCAATTGGAGGGCTCGGGGGCTGGAGTTGTGCTTGCTTCCCCTCGAGGTGATAAATGTTGTTATGTTCTCCGTTTGATGTTCCCTTGCACTAACAATGTAGCTGAATATGAGGCCTTGCTCCACGGTCTTCGGATGGCTAAGGAGATGAATTTAAGCCGTGTAAGGTGCTTTGGTGACTCAGATTTGGTGGCTCAACAAGTCTCTGGTACTTGGGATTCTAAGGATCCCCTCATGGCGGCTTGTCGACGAGAGGTGGATGTTATTGCTGGTCACTTCAAGGGTTATCAAGTTGAGCATGTTGATCGGAGGAAAAATGAAGCGGCTGATGCCTTAAGCCGGTTGGGTTCTCAACGTAAACCGGTGCCACCTAATGTCTTTCTTGACGTTTTGCATAACCCGTCGGTCAAGTTACCTACAGAGGAGGATTTGGCTATTCCTGACCCGGAAGCTCAGTTGGTGGCGGCTCTTCATGTTATTCCTGATTGGACAGTTCCATATTTGGCATATATGACCCGGGGCGAGTTACCTGAGGATGAAACCTTGGCCAGGCAAATAACCCGGCGGTCCAAGTCAATGACAATTGTCAATGGAGAGCTGCACCATTGCAGTGTTACCGGGGCATTTCAGAGTTGTGTTTCTCCTGAAGAAGGCTGTGAGATTCTGCGTGAGATCCATGAAGGAGATTGTGGTCACCACGCCGGCTCTAAATCTCTTGTAGCCAAGGCTTTTCATCACGGTTTTTATTGGCTGACGGCTCATGCTGATGCTGAGGACTTGGTGAAAAAATGTGACGGTTGTCAGAAGTTTTCACGTCGAGCTCATGTTCCGGCTCAGGAGTTGAGAATGATTCCAATCACTTGGCCGTTTGCAGTTTGGGGGCTTGATATGGTTGGACCTTTTAAGAGGTCCAAGGATAAAAAGACATACCTCTTGGTGGCGGTTGATAAATTCACTAAGTGGGTAGAGGCAGAGCCAGTCAGTAAGTGTGATGCAGCAATGGCGGTTCAATTCATGAAGAAGGTGATCTTCCGTTTTGGCTTTCCACACAGCATTGTAACAGACAATGGCACTAATCTCTCCAAGGGTGCTATGAAAGAATTTTGTCAACGTGAGCATATCCGGCTTGATGTATCGTCGGTGGCTCACCCCCAATCTAATGGTCAAGCTGAGAGAGCCAATCAAGAGATTCTGAGAGACATCAAGCCCCGGCTTATGGTTCCCTTACAGAGGACGCCGGGTTGTTGGATAGAGGAGTTACCCTGGGTGCTATGGAGCATCAACACAACGCCCAACAAATCTACGGGTTACACGCCTTTTTTCATGGTTTATGGAGCAGAGGCGGTTCTCCCCAGTGACATCCATCACGACTCACCCCGGGTGGCGGCTTACGTTGAAGCTGATAATGAAAAGGCACGTCAGGATGCACTTGACCTGTTAGACGAGGCGCGTGATCTCGCAGCGGCTCGTTCGGCGATTTACCAGCAAGATCTACGTCGTTATCATAGCCGTCGGGTCAAGACCAGAGCCTTTCAAGAAGGCGACTTGGTGCTCCGGCTTATCCAGGATCAGACTGATATGCACAAGTTATCCCCACCTTGGGAAGGACCCTTTGTGGTCAGCAAGAATCTGAACAACGGGTCATACTACCTTATTGATGTTCGAGACCACAAGGACTCACGCACGTCGGAGGAAGAGACTCGCCGGCCGTGGAATATTGCTCATCTTCGGCCTTACTACACCTGAGCCATTGGCTCTTCTGATGTACATATTTTTGACAATGTATATATTAAACTGGCACCCCTGCTAAAGCAGGACCTCTGTCGTCTTTTCTTAATGAGTTTTTGGTTACTTGGGGGCTTCCGGCTTATGAGCGAAGTTATGATTACCCGGCTTATAAGCCAATTGAAAAAAAAACTTGGGGGCTTGCTACCCAGGTTAAAAGGTACCAAAGAGAGTCTGTTGCAAAATCACAGCTCAAACATAGGTGCCCCTTGAGCACAGCTCAAAAATATTACTTGGGGGCTCCTTGATTCTAAAGAACAAAGAGTTTGTGTAACCCTTGTAATAGGCTTAAAAGCCAGGCTTGGAAGCCAGGTGTATTCACCTAAAACCCCGGGTTATCCTGCCTTTTTAAGTAAGCCACTCTGCCCAGGTATTCCTGGAATGACCCGCCGAACGTTTGACAAGTTAATCTTATACAAACCCTGAACTTGTCAAAGTTAAAACAACGATTGGTTATGTGAGGTCCATCTTATAAGGTTTGTATATAGGTTTAACTCAGTGGCTGTGCGGCCCGTGAAAGCTCTCGATTTTTGGCCTGGCAGCCCATGAAAAGCCTCGTTTTTTCGTTGGTTTATTCCACAGTTTTTGAGGTTTATTTGATGAGGCTTATAATGCTTTATGATCATAATTCATCCGGTGTTTATTAACCCGGCCTGGTTTTTTGACTATAAGTCGCCAGTATGAGATAAGATAACATTCGGTGTTTATTAACCCGGCCTGGCTTTTGACTATAAGTCGCCAGTATGAGATAAGATAATATCCGGTGTTTATTAACCCGGCCTGGTTTTGTTCATAAGCCAAGCAATCTATGATAATTACCAGCGCTCAAAATTTGGGTTCTCCCCCTTACTACACCGGTTTGGTAAACCAACAGTGTGATCAAATATCACAGGTATGATATATTTCAAATTTGGTTATTCTTAAAATCCAGCCTTGGGTATAAGCTATGTTAGTTTCCATGGTTTTATATTGGGCGTTATGACCCGTCCAGCGGTAAACCGCCAGGACACTTTTAATCCGTTGCATGCAGGAGCAGATTCCGCATTGTTAATATTATAAGCATAAGTGGCATATCTTAACATGGTGAATTAGCAGTGTCATGCAAAGTAAATATGCATGATGGCATAGCAGAACAAGAGTTTAAGCTAGCCTATTACAAGGTGTTTGGTGCCCAAAAGAATAATTGTTTTAACAAGTCTTAAAGGAAGCAGCTACTAAACCGGCCCCCGGTTTACGAGTCCTAGCCTGGCTGACTTGAAGGTTGCGGATCGTCCAGCGCCGGTTCATCTTCCTCCTCTCTACCCAGTGGCTGGAAGTCAATGGTGGTCCAATCGATCCAAGTTAAGGCTTTGAATACAGGTTCATCACTTATAAGTGTGGAGGGGTCAACATCAGGGGCATAGGTATGCTTACGGATTGGAGGAATAAGATTAGGAGCATCATAAGTTGGCGCGTTAACTCTCTTGTTGTTGGCATCATAAATCGACTGATAATGTGAAAGATCAGTTTCTTCAGCCAATTGGCTAGCCAATGGGCGCATTTCCCTCGTCAAGGCTTTGAGGTCATCGTTATTAAACTCTGACCCGTCCTCCTTTATGCTCGGGTAGCCGTTTCCCACATCGTCCGGATCAAGATCAGATATCCAACCTTTGGCCCGAGTCAGCGCAGTAAGAGCACCCGCCCTGGCAGCTGACTTCTTTAGCTCCTCAAACCGGGCAGGTGTCATTGCCAGCCTTTCCAATGTATCCTTGATCAAGGTTGGGGGCGGTTTATTATGGGAAGCTGTGCAGATAACCCGTTGTACGCCGGTATATAATTGCTCTATAAGTGTATAGGCGGCCTTCAATTTTTGCCGCATATCTGAGCCAAGATGAGCAATGCAAGTTCCTGCATCACCAAAAACATCGGTAAACCGGCAGTCTCTTACATAATACATGTTCAAAGCTTATGAAGAAGTTATTTACCAAATACGGCAGCGGTCATGGCATTTATTTGCTGTTTCAAACCAGTCAGCTCTTCAGCTACCGGTTTAAGGGCAGCTTCAGCATCCTCAGCCCTCTTCAGTAGAGTTGACTTTTCTGTATCCCAACCTTCCCGCTCGTTCTTAAAGCTCTCCTTCAGTTTCTCCATTGCTGTTAAGGCACTGGTCAGTTCCTCCTTGGCTTTGGAGGTCTCGGTTTGTTGCGACTTGATATTTTCTTGAAGGTCGGCGATTTGAGATTCCTTCTTGTTAAGATCGGCCTGCAAGAGACATGTAATTAATTACATAGCAGTGCATATTCAAAGTCCCAAGCACATAACAAGTAATATACTTGGCACTTGGGGGCTAATGTCTATTGCGTCTTATAAAAAAAATTACAAGTCCCAAGCACATAACAACTATCAGCTTGATGGTCAACCGGATTATAAAGGTCCTAAGTAAGAATTTTGAGCCTTACAGCATAATTAGTCTCAACTTAACATATTTGTTAAGTCGACCCTTGGGGGCTACACAGGCGAAATTGAAGATATATTATTCTAAAGTCCCGGTTCATATTGACATTATAAACCGGCCCTTGCGGGCTAGAGGAGTTGATCTATATGGCTCTTGAAAGTTTGCAGAACATAATTCTTTTATGTCCAGTAAACTTGGCGGCTAAGGGAAGAATATGTATGCAGAGTTAACAGCATTTACCTCATATCGCTCCTTCATCATGTTCAGTAAACCGGCTTCATAATCACGGCTTGTGTACAGACGGTTTAAAAACCCAGAATGAATATCTTGGGCGCTGAGGTGGGCATAGCTTTCCAACTCCGCCTTCCACTTGCCCTTGTCAACAACAGAAAATTCTTCTTTGGCACTATGTTTTGACAGAGCAGTGGGGTTGTCTGGGGCTGTATACCCGACACCGGTAACTATAACATCGTCAGCTTTATCATCAGCAGCCTTAGTTGGGCTTGGCGGTTTATCAGCATGACCTATCGGATCAATTTCCATCTGCTCAACAAAGGTGTCATGATCTTGCGGTGGCGGATCATCAAGAATAGCTTCAGTATTTGTTTCAAACTGTTCCGGGTTCTTTTCCGGATCAGTTGGCGTGCTGTCATCAGCTGGTTTGTTCAATTTGGCCTTTTTACTGGGCCTGGCCTTGGCTCTGACAGAGACGCAAATAACAGGTTAGTATAATGATCAAGCATAAGGTACAAGGGGTTAGTTAAAAATGCTCACCCAGGAACAGTTTTGAGGGTTGGAATTTGTGTCCCTGTGGACTCGCCAGAGGATGAAAGGGAAGTTCCCTGGTAGTTTGAATCAGACGGATTAAGAGGTTGTCGGAAATAACCCGCCTTGGGATAAGACGTGTCAGAAATAGAAGAGACCTCTGGGCGGCGTTTACGAACTGGCGAGTTCGGTAAACCGGAGGAAGTGACCACATGGCCGCTATGTCGGGTTGTGCGGCGAGCTTCGTGTTGCTGCTTCTTCAAAAGAAAGTTTGGATCCAAGTAAGCTAGGGGGTGAGAAAATCTTACTTTCCGGCTTGCTTGTCGGGTTTTCTGTGTGGGCAGAGGTTCTGAACCGGATGAGAGAATAGTTACCTCTACGTCATTTGCGAGGCTAGCTTCTGCGTCGTCCTGATAGAAATCATCGTCAATGAGATGTATGAAAAAAGATCCAAGTGAATCAAGTTCTACCTCTGACTCCGGATTATCATCGCCAATGTTTAACTCGATAGGCTCGGTGTTTTTCTTCTTAGCGGGCTTCTTGTTGAACTTGGTCTTGACACGAGGTGTTTTGGCCGGTTTATCCTGCGGTTTGTTCTTCCAGAACGGATCATCACCCTGTTTAAAGATTGAAAAATCATAAGGGAGTATTAAGAATGTGGATTAAAGCAGGAGTGGGGCAATTCTTACAGCTGGCGGTTTATTTGAAGCGCAGAAAGGACTAAGTCCTATTTTGCTACAGTCGGTCACCGGTTCATCCAACATCTTCTTGACAGATTCAGTAATTTCAGTATCACTCAGCTGAATATCAGTGTGGCGTTGAGGGTCTTTCACATCCCCTGTGTACTCACACATTAAACCGGGGCGACGGCTTAAAGGCAAAATGCTCCAAGATACCCAGCAACGGACAAAATCAATGCCTGTCAAACCATTTGCCATAAAGGCTCTGAGCTTTGAAAGCTGTGGTGCATATTTGGACCGTTCCTTTGCGTTGAGTCTTTGGGGGAATGGATGTGCATCGGTAAGCCGGTGAGCACGGTAACCCGGCAGAGGATTCTCGCCAGCTGGAGATGTATCTTGGCAATAGAACCAAGTTTGATTCCAATCTTTGGGATGGCTATGATGCTTAGCGTGAGGGAAGCTGACGTCTTTTCTCTTCTGAATTGAAACCCCGCCAAGTTCAGTATTGGGCCCATCCGTAAATTCAGTACAGCGGTTTAAATAGAAGAAATCTCTGAACAGGTCGACTGTGGGCTCTTCTTGCAGGTAGGCTTCACAAAACACTTGAAAATTGCAAATATTGGACACGGAGTTAGGCCCAATATCTTGAGGGTGAAGTTGGAAGAAGTGAAGCACATCACGGAAAATTTTTGATCCAGGAGGGCTGAACCCTCGACTCAGATGATCAACAAAAATGATCACTTCCCCATCCTTGGGCTCAGGAGGATTTTCTGGACCGGGGGCTCTCCAGTGGATGTCTTCCTTTTTCGCTAAAGCGCCGGTTGCAACACACCCATTCAGTTCTTCTTCTGTAACCCGGGATTGAACCCAGTTACAGGAATAAAAGGATTTGGCCATTTATACGATAACCTGGAAAAGATTTGTGCCGATTTAAGGTTCATGGTTAATAAGCAGAAAGTGTTGAAGCATGCATAAATGTTAAACCGGACAGTGACGTTATTAAATTACAAAGACGAGCACTTGGCGGTTTAAAAGGGGACTAATGGTACCTGGCAGGTTATTACTTTCTGAGGTTAAACCGCCTACACGGATATTGAAAGTATAGATCTGAAGTTGGAAAATGGCTACGTGGTGAAAAACAGGTTTCACAGATTGGTGTTATAATTTTGGATCTACAGCAGTTCAGATAATGAAGAAAAAATCTAACCTAAAGTAGCGGCAGCAGGACAGTTCACGTGCTCAGATGAGATCTCCTATGGAGGGGAGGTGTTCAGATATTAAAAATGAGTGCTAAAACTGCTATCGCACAAGATTGGTGCTATACTTAGATCAAAAACTACATGGTCTAGGGAGGAACAAAGATGAACCGAGATGAACTCCGATGAACTCGTGGAAACCCTAATAGGACCTAGGGGAAAAGGAAGGAAGAGGACTTACCAGGGCTGTTGGACAGCGGTGGCGCGCGGCGGTGCTCTGATGCGTTCAGGACGATGCAGCGGCCGGAGTGGAGGCAGCTCGTGAGGTCGACGGCGGCGGAGCTCGGGCGCGTGTGGCGTGGCAAGGAAGAGGATGAAGACGAGGAGGCAAGGGGGGAAAATGAAAAGGACCCCTGTCCCTATTTATAAGGCAGTGGATAGATGGCATGCGCGGGAATCAAGGAGGCTGAGATTTGGGCCTCGTGCGATGTTAATGCAAGAGGACGTCATGGCGGGTTAGCACAATTTTGTGAGCAGACGTCGTGGCGGGTTATAAATTTTCATAAGGACTGATGATGAAGGATTTTTTCTAAGTCAAGTATTGAAGATTGATATGAACAAGTTCACATCAACCTGGGGCCTAATGTTGGGGATATAACTATTGAGTATAAACCGCTCAGGAGGGGCCGGGTTATGCTCATAGTGGTTTACCTGTATTGAAGCCCATGAAGACATAGAAGATGGCGACTTACGAAGGAGACTTAATAAGAAGGCCCAAAGCCCAAAGGCGAGTTATGGCCCATAGATGTAAACCGCCATAAGTATATGACTTGTATTGTAAGATAGGAAAGAGTGGATACCAAGCCGGACACGTTTATGAGCCGGCTGGGATTCTGTGAACCGCCGGGCGTCAACCTGTGGATATAAAGGGACGACCCGGCGGCGGTTTAGGGACAGGTAACAAACAATCGGGAACTAGGTCAAGCGTATTCGCTCCCTGGTAATCGAAACCCTAGCAATACAACACAAAGCAGGAGTAGGCTTTTACCTCATTGAGAGGGGCCGAACCTGGGTAAACTCTCTGTGTCCTTTGTCCCGTTTAACCCCTTCAAGTTAACCTAGTTGCGATGGCTCCACGACTAAGTCCTTCCGCTAGGACATCTGCCGTGTTAAGTCCACGACAACATGGTTTAGGTGCACCTCCTTAAAGCCCTTGTCCGTCTTCACTCCACTAGCAATGAGCTCTACAAAGCGACGCAACATGAACCCAGACATTGGAGATGTCCAGCGTAATGGGTGATTCCCACCACCATGCCCATCATCAGCCGCCATCTCAGCCATCACTCCTATGTACAGAACAAACAAAAGGAAAGGAAAAATGAGTACATACGAGAATAAAAAAGTTATATCAAGTAAAGAACAAACAGCACAAATAGAATTAAATAGAATTAAATAGCACCATAAATGGAATTAAAGTGGAGCTCAAACAGCAACATAAAGGAGCTCAAACAGAATTAAATAGAAGTAAAGAACCATAAACAGAATTAAATAGAATTAAACAAAATTATTCATAATACATTACAACATAGAAGGAGTTCTTCATAATACATTACAACATAGAAGGAGTTCTTCATAGTACATAACTAATGGCAAACATACGCCCGACCCAACACATGAGCTCTACACATGTGAATTGCCCCTATTGGCAAACATATGCCCAGCCCAACCATCTCTAATTTGTGACCAGGTTCTATTATCATGTTCTATGTCAATCACACCATCCGATGCTGGATTTCCAGTCCAAGTGTGCTCAGGTGGTACAAACTCATCCTCTCCCCACTGAAGTATCCAATTATGAAGAATACAACAAGCTAGGACGATTTTGACTTGTGAAGGATAAGGGTGGTGAGGCTTGTTGTCCACAATTCTCCACCGGTTCTTGAAAGCTGCAAACGCCCTCTCAACCATGATCCTCAATGAGGAGTGGCGGAGGTTGAATAACTCCTTCTCGTTTTGAGGGACACGTTCACCAAACTCAGTAAGATGATAGCGAGTAGCCCTATATGGTGGAAGAAACCCTGGCCGCACAGCATAGCCCGCATCCACAAGGTAGAATTTTCCTAACAAATAAGAGGTCATGTGTTGTGTTACTACCAATAGTTATAGTTATGAAACGATCAAAAGCCACTAATGTTTCACCAATATCTACGGGGACAACAAATCCATCATTCCTTTCCAAAGCATCAGCCAAAATGAGTGCATCATGGGCTGACCCTTCCCAACCAGCTAAGACATAGGTAAACATAAGGTCAAAGTCAATCGCAACCATCCCATTTTGGGTGGTGCCACCTTTCCGACCCCTAAATGCCGAAGCAATAGCAGCTGGTACCTTTTTTTTTGAACAGATAGCAGCTGGTACCTTGGCAGCAACATGGGTGCCATCAATTGCACCAACACAGTCCTAAGAGAAGAGATGAGGTATATTTTGTAAAATATAGGTTATCTGGCATGTCCATAGAATTCTAAATGGTTAAATATTACCTTAAAGTAGGGATAGAAGCGCCTATTATGTAGGATTTTTGGAAGAACTTCATTAGAAGGGGGCTGGATCATCTCATCACGCAACTCCCCAATTGCATATAAAACTGCCTTGAAGTATCGACTGATTACTTCAATTGACCTCCTAAATATGGGTTTCATTGCCCTAAACCTATGGTTGTGCCCAACTACAAGAAGGAACATTGCAAGCTGCTCCTCAATGCATGTATGAATGCTGTCTTCCAACAATTTTCGATCACGGAACAAGTTACACAAGTTATAAAATGGGTCCCTATTCATCCGTAGTAGGTCATGGCAATTTATATCATTGGTTTCGTAGATAAAACATAGATTGGACAACCAGTTACGTCTCTCTCAAGCATAACGTAACGAATTGGAGCACGATAGTTTCTAATTCTAGCCCTTGTAGTTATTGTGGCCATATAGGCACACAAAACAGCGACCAAACCAGCAGCTTGCACTATCAGCGTATCTCGGGTCATGCCGTTGTCATCCATCTATATAAATTCAGCACAAATTTATAAATTAATAAAGGCATGAGCACTGATAATATTGACATCATTTGCATCGTCAAAACAAAATAAAATATATGCACAAATTAGCAAACTCTTAAGAACAGATCACACAGATCCATGATAATCACAAAAATGACTAGCCCACTAGCTCACATAGATGCATGCTAGCCCATCAGATCCATATGAGGAGAAGGAGGTTCAGGACAGCCTTTGGGTGCTCGCGTATGCGTGCAGGGCAGGGGTGCAGGTCAGGGCGCTCACGCATGTGTGCATGTGGAGGCTCACACCTATACAGGAGCAAGGGGAGCACCTCCCATGGCCACGGTGGCCATGGCCGCGAGCTCGGCTCCGACCACCGGCTCACATCCGCGCAAGGTGCAGGAAGAGATGAGAAAGGACTGAGAGGGATGGGGACAGATGGAAGAGGATGGGAGGAGGAGCGTTCACCTCTGCGCGGTGAGGAGGCGTGCCGGCGACGTGCTCGCAAGGCGACGGGGCGACGAGATCCGTTCGCAGGAGAGAGGAGAGGGGTCAGGAGAGTGGCGCGATCTGAACCAATGGGGAGAGAAACCCTATCCTCTCGCTCATGTGGGTGCAGGCCTGGGTGCTCGCGTGGGTGCAGGCGCGGATGCAGGCTCGCGGGAACGGCCGAAACTGGCGTGCGAGCTCAGCCTGGCTGGGGGGCCTATTTTGCATCCGTCAGGCCTGGCCCATAGCGACGTGCAGCCTACCAAACGCTACGAAAAATGCATGCTGGATGCGATGCAGGTGCGAGCGAGGGAACTAAACACGCCCATTATACGTGTTTGAGAAGTAAAAAAAATCGCATGAAACACACATTAATTGAAGACAATTAGCGAGGAATGCATACATTAGATTTCAACATAAAGTGGATTCAAATATTTGAAAATCCAAATTAAGATGGATCCAGCCTTATGAATCTGAGATCATGCCATTTGTAAACCATATTTATGTATAAAGGGTGTTGTGCTTTTGAAAGTATATATAAAAAAAATGATGTATATAGATTTGTATTCGAATACAAAATGGATCCTGCCCGAAAAAAAAATACAAACTGGATTCGAATTGAGTTGGCACAGTAAACATGCACTCTTTCTCTGCAAAAATTTGAACGAAGCGGGGAAACTCGCAGTAACCGCCCAAAACCAAAATCTGCGAGATGGAAATTACTGTCTATCCCTGACACGCAAAGCCTATCGGCTCGATTTCTATAGGTTTCGATAGGGGTAGGCTTGTAATTTCACTCAAACGTGACATAACCGCCTCCGCCTCTCACCTCCCCGGATTCATACACGGTGGGCGCCAAAACACAGTTTCTCCTCGGCCGAAATCGCCTCTCACCTCCCTCCCCGATTCATACACGGTGGGCGCCAAAACAAACTCTCCTCGGCTGAAATCTCTGTCGGCAAATATTCGGTGTATGTGAGATTACCGTCCTATCCCCAACCGACTAATATTGCTGTGATGTAGGAAATTTTAAACGGGGGCTAAGTTTGTAAATTTCCTCGCATTTGAGACAAGCGTGCCCTGAAGACATGGTTCCCCCCTTCCTCTCTCCCTCCATTTCCCCATTCGTACTCCGTGGGCGCCAAAACACCCTCTCCACCGCAGTCTCCTCCGTCCGCCACCCCATCCACCACCGTTCTCCTCCACCATGCCGGAGCTGATACCCCGACGCCGTCGTCCATTACAAGAGATCGACCTCTCTCATCCACGGCTTCGGACCAGGATCCTTGCATCGCGTCCTCTCGCTTCATCTGCGCCGTCGTCCACCTTGCCGAGGCTGCTCGTACAACCGTCTCGTCCATCGCGCCGGGATATTTCCCTCACCACCACCGTCTGCCCTCCTAGATCTGCTTCCACGCCGCCGACAGCCATCGCTACCGCAGCACCCTCAACGCCTCAGCAGATGCTTACACGGCGCCACACTAGAGGCGGTACTCTTTCGTATCTGCTCAAGTTATTTATCTCAGCAAGAAAATAGATCGCCACTGCTTTACTGTGATTTCTTGTCCATCGCTTAGAATCTTACTTGTTAGTTGAAACCAAACATTGGTTGCGAAGTTGCCTTTGTCCGGTTTGCACCTTCAGATCCGCCATGGCACGCGCACCACTATACTCGCAATGCTTATGGTTTTCCCCTTTTATATTCCACATTAGCTTAAATGACAGTCGACTGAATTTCAAATTGGGGTCAGTCCATTTTTGGGAGTTCGCCGGAGGGAAGGAAGGGGCTCGCCGGAGGGCTGCCCCATTATCTATCTTAGGGTTTCGGGTGGGGACCGTGGTTGTGGGGGGCTATCGTCGTGCTATGGTGGGGCCTCACCGGAGGCAAAACTCGACGCGGGTGGGGGTGGGGTTAGCTAGAGGGATGGCCGGGGGCGGCGAAAGACCGGAGGTGGTGGGCGGTTCAGGGGAGGGCGGGGGCCGGTGGTTTGGCCGGCGGCCAGTGCGGTGGTCTTTAGGGGAAGAATAAGAGGTGAGGAACAAGAAGGGTTAGGAGACGTAGGATCTTCATCCAACTGCCTGAAATGGTCGACTGACCCAAATGAGGGAAGTCAGGCGACTTGAATGTAGACATTCCCATATATTCAGTAGTATTATCGTAGGTGCTTCGAGACGTACGTGCAAGCAGTGCTCCTGAACCCATCAAGCTAAACAACATGCCACTCATAATTCCAAACTTACTTTCTCAAATACGAATCTGATATGATGCTGACATGTACTAAAATAGAGAATGTTTAATTGGTCAGCTAATGTTCCTACTTTACTTTCGAAAAGCACATGCGCCACATATCGAGGGACAACAGGGAGTTGCGTTCTTAATGCGCTCTGGTTCATCATGTGTGGCCAACCAACATTTTATTATCCAAAATCTGCTTGCTCTTCTTTATCATGCTCCTCTTCTGTTCTTCTTTTGTAAGTACTCTCTCCGTACCTAAATATAAGTCTTTGTAGAGATTCCTCCATGGACTACATACGGAGCAAAATGAGTGAATATACACTCTAAAATGTATCTATATATATCCGTATGTGATCCATAGTGGAATCTCTACAAAGACTTGTATTTAGGAACAGAGGGAGTATAATAGTTGTACAGTATGTTCTTTGTAGTGAAGAGGAGCAAGGACATTTGCAGTGTACAGGTCTATTCGGTCGCTTGTCATGGACGCTTTCAACTCTTCGTGTTGATCTTCATGTCGATTGTCATGGACGCTTTCAACTCTTCGTATTCGGTCGTATGTGTCGCCTTTGAGAGTTAGATTGATAGTAACAGTATTGTGCCTTCAGTTGTAGAGAGCTGGTATCCGAAGCCTTTCTAGCCGTACCGGCAATACTAGCACATATATTCCAGCAAGTTCCACTTTCCTGATTTTACTCCTGATGCTTAGGGTTTTCCCATTATATCTACACTATGATCTGCGTAGGTGCTTTGTGTCCTACTAGCAGTTGTCCACCCTTTAAAGCTAAATAACACACCAATCATACGTCCTAAGGTTCTTCAAATACGAATGTGATATGATACTGACATTAGCTAATAGACACACATTTAATTGGTTAGCTAATGCTCCCACTTGAGTTTCCAAAAGCATGTGGCCACATATAGAGAGACATCATGGAATGGCATTTCTTTGGGCGCTCTGATTCATCATGGATGGGTAACCAACATTGTATAGAAAGAAGGGGAATCTCAATAATATGCTTCCCCTTCTATTCTTTAACATGTTCCTCTTCTGTTCTTCTTTAGTAAGTACAGTATGTTCCTTGTTAGGAAGGGGAGCAGGGACATCTGCAGTCGATAGCTCTATTGGGCCGGTTCTGCTACATGATTTCGCACTTCGAGTTGGTCTGCCATAATATCCCGGAAATGGTGGGAGCCGCGCGGTCTTTGATAGACTAGACTGATAGTAACAGTTGTACGCCTTCAGATGAATAGAGCTGGCCTGTAGGTGATCGATAGGCTGCATATTAGTAGCGGCAAAACCCTGTATTTTCCAGCCAGTTCCGCTTTCCTGATTTATTTATGGTGGTTATGGTGTACCCCTATTATCTACACTACGATCTGCCTAGTGGCTGTGCGCTCTCGTTATCATGGTTTGGCAATAAAATTTCTATACGGTATATTATGAACCTATCATCTGCCAACTATCCTTACATCTGGAGCTCCCAACAGGGAGCCTATTTTTTTGTATAGTTGTGCCAGATTATATTAATCTACTCACCATATTACAGCACACATGGGCTCTCTCATCAGAATCCAGTGATAGCACACAAGGGTTTACAGGGAGCCCCTATTATATTACAATATCCTCTGCATTACAAAGATAATCTCACTACTATTTATGTTTTCATGCTTTTCAGATATTGTACGTAATCATAATGAATATAAGAATGCGCACATCAGAAGAATATTGCGGAACAGTTCAATGGGTAACAAACTTGGCATCAAGGGATTGAGGTCCATTGTGGATGCAATGAAACCCACATGCTCCCGACCTATAGATTCGTATTCAGAATATGATCCTACTGACTATTCTGAGCTCAAGGAGTCAAAGGCAGATGGCCTATCCTGTTCACCCAATAAGGTGCCTGTTCTAATTTGGCAAGGTTTTATTGGTTGCACATATCTTGCATAAGGTGTCTTGCATTTCTTTTGCTTCGTTGCACCGCCATCTGCTTAGTTTACTCATGACATATGTGAAGATGCCATGCCCATCCATTATCAATACCTATTCCATTTGTCGTCATACCATGTTTTTTCATTCAAATGTTGTTCTTGTGTTTCAGACATCCAAAAGGAAGAGGGTGATTACAGAACCTGAAGGAGTACAAGCAAAGTCCTTGAAAAAGGTGGTGCTACCAGAGAAATCAGATAGCACCCCACGTATATTGGCGATAGAACCAGCGCCGCAAAACCTAGGATATCGCAACTATGCTGGTCGCTGCTTTGCTCTTGTGAGTACCTATTGTCCTATCGTTGTACTTACATTCATACCTGGTGGATTATGTGACATCATTGTGCATTATAGCTTGCCTATCCACTGTTTGCTCCAAATTATCAGATCTATATTAATGCTTACAGAGGATATCGCTTATCGTTATTGTCTCGGTCAGCTAGGGAGTAGAGATTAATCGGAAATCGGCCGATTAATCAATTTTATCGGTTGACTATTAATCGGATATTTTTTGCAAATCTCAGGTTCCCAACACTAAAATATGCTATATTCAACACCAAAACATTATTTGATTGAACTGTTACCTTGATTCCTAGCCTTTGAATCCATGTATAATGACAAACAAAATAGGACACTGGTACATATTGCGTAAGAAGGTCCACAAAACATAAATAAACATAGTTTTTACAATCATAGTGCTATGAATAGGTCTGATTTATCGGTAGATTCCTGATAAATCGCCTGTCAGGGAGATAAATCGGTCCAAAAGATAAATGGTGAAGATAAGGCATAATCTTATCGGTCACCCCCCGATTAGCGATAAATCAGAAGATTAATCGCTGAATTGGAAGATTTCTTGAACAGTGGAATAAACCCAATGCTTATGAAGAAATTTAGTTCTGCATTGTTCTTGTAAGTATCTGTTGTCCTTCATCACTGTACTTATATTGTCAGCTAGTTCTTCATGTACACTTTGCAGCTTATTTTCCCTTGCCCTCCATTTTCTACACATCAGATCTATATTTACTCTTGCGAAAATATTGAATAAAACCAATGTTACTGAAGAAGTTTAGCTCTGCATTGCTCTTGTCAGTGCCTTTTGCCTGTATGCTGTATTTACATTTGTACTCTGCATCTTAGGTTAAATAATCGCCATTTATTTCTATATTTTCACATCTATATTTAATCTTAACAAAATGTAGAATAAAGGCAATGCTCTTGAAGAAGAGTGTGCGGTAAACTTCTTGAATTCCCCCCCCCCCCATCAATATGGACAAGGGCTTTATAGAGCCGGTCTTCACTCCTAATGTAAGTTTGTCCTCCTCGAGGCTTCAAACTTTGTTGTGTATATTTGGATAGCTATGAGTGCAAATGCTGTTTATTTTTGTCGTCTGCATCAAATTGCTTGTTCAAAGTTTATAACGAAGAAGTACATAAACATAAGTTTGTCCTTCTCAATTTCAGTCTTTAGTTGTACAACCTAGTTCCCTATTCATACCATGTAAATTAAACTAAACATAGCAAGTTATCTTCTTTAGCACTGTGTGTATGCTTGTGTTCTTGATCTGTAATCCAGTGGTGTGGTGAAACTACCAACTCCAGCACAATGTCATATCCTGCTATGTCTCAACTATGAACAATGCCATATTATATTAATGTTATTTAAATCATGTCTCTTTATTTACCAATCTGACATGGTATAAATTGACAGTACACTCACCATTCATGCTTATACGTTGTTTAGCACTACATGTATGCTTGTGCTCTTGATCTGTAATCCAGTGGTATGGTGAAGCTGGCCGCTCCTGCACAATGCCATTTTCTGCCGTCTTAACTATGAACAATGCCTATTATGTTAATGCTATTTTAAACCGTGTCTCTTTATTTCTGACAAAGAAATGAGATGAATTGACAGCGTTGATGCTTATACGTGCAAAACCTATTATCTACCTACTTGTTTCTCTTTCAGGGTGACAGCACTGATGCTAGGAAGAACTGCCACAATGATAGTGAGACGAACCCATTGTTTGTCCCTCTAACATATATTCCAGAGAAGAAGGCAACACATCTTGAGGGTAGGGATACAACCACAAAGTCATGTCTTGATGTAGTGTCGAACTTATTCAGTGACACAAGCTCGATGAAGTCGCCGCCTGAATCTGTTCGACTTCTTCAGTCTGAAATTCAAGCAGAAAGACATGCTTCCGCTCAAATCCGTCTTGAACTCCAATCTCTATGCAAGATTAACCATAAGTACAGGACATCTATTAATGCTATGCAGCTTAAGTTGGTGGATATAAGCGTCAAACAAGCGTAGTCTTATCAGGTTGCTAAGCTGCTTGCGCTGCAACTCCTGGGCTGGGCTAACCTTTCTTGAACTGTGTTGAAGTGCTGTCGGTTCTGTCTATTATTTTATCGGCCTGTTTACTTCCACTGGTGGCGACCTGCCCAGTTTATGGAATCTGCTGTCTGGTTGCCCTTTATTATCACTGGCGGCGAACTTTGATGCCCAGGGGATGTAATATGCTATAATTTCTTTGTTGTATAGTATAAGTTTATTCATCGTCATGATGCTGTAATTTATTTGCTGTTTATGCTGTCGTCGCTCTGAGAAAAGGTCGTAATCTTCGATCGGAGCGCAATGAGCCAATAGGTTAGGTTTATAAAAAAATAATTTCGATACTAAAACTGGTCGGTCGCCAATCACTAGTACGGGCCAAACCGTGAGCCTACAATCATCTTAGGCCATTAGTTAGGTCTAGTCTTAATCTGGCCCACTATTAGTTTTGGGCCTTTAAAAGGCCGAGTAAACCGCTTGCCTTAATTGGGCCGGAAAATTAAATAGACTTTTAACAGATTGAGAACTAGATTAATCCTTAATTGTGGCGAACAATTCACGGGCCGACAGCATGCTGTAATATACATCGGCCCATTATTGTCCCATTTGTGTGACAGGCCATTAACAGGCTGAAATGTTTTTGGGCCTTGGCTGACCCAATTACATGACGGGCGGGAAGCAGGCCGGATGTATAACGGGCCAAAATTAGGCCCAACACTCTCAAGGGCCTTTAACGGGCCGATAGGCAGTTTGGGCTAGAATGTATCCACAAAGACTACGGGCCGTTAAGAGGCCGAAAGTAACTACAGACCAGAATTAGGCCCAGGTGCAACTCGGGCCTTTAAATGGCCAAAAGTGAAACCGGGGCGAAAGAGGCCCATATGTAGACAGGGCCGCTGACAGGCCGAAACTAATATCGGGCCGAACTGTTAAACGGGCCATTAAGAGGCCGAAGAGCAAATCAGGCCCCCAATGGGCCCGATGGCACTGTAGCTGTTAAAGGGCCGTATCTGTTATGGGTCGTAATTTGGTCCAAGAAATGAAAGTCAGTTAACGGGCCGGATCAGGTATGGACCGTAATTTGGCCCAAACTATTGCAGGCTGTTAACGGGCCGAATCTGATATGGGCCATAAACTGGCCCAGAATATTGCAGTCCTTTAACGGCCCATATCTGATGTGGGCCATAATTTGGCTGTTAACGGGCCGGCCCATTAGATCTGACGAAATCTTGTGGGCTTGTTCCTCGGCCAGCTTTTAAACCTATATGGGCCTCTATTGGGCCGTCCCACGTGTCAATGTTTCATTGGCGATTCTGAAGGAAATATGCCCTAGAGGCAATAATAAAGTTATTATTTATTTCCTTATTTCATGATAAATGTTTATTATTCATGCTAGAATTGTATTAACCGGAAACTTAGTACATGTGTGAATACATAGACAAACAGAGTGTCCCTAGTATGCCTCTACTAGACTAGCTCGTTAATCAAAGATGGTTAAGTTTCCTAGCCATGGACATGTGCTGTCATTTGATGAACGGGATCACATCATTAGGAGAATGATGTGATGGACAAGACCCATCCATTAGCTTAGCATAATGATCGTTTAGTTTGTTGCTATTGCTTTCTTCATGACTTATACATGTTCCTCTGACTATGAGATTATGCAACTCCTGAATACCGAAGGAACACCTTGTGTGCTATCAAATGTCACAACGTAACTGGGTGATTATAAAGATGCTCTACAGGTGTCTCCGATAGTGTTTGTTGAGTTGGCATAGATCAAGATTAGGATTTGTCACTCCGATTGTCGGAGAGGTATCTCTGGGCCCACTCGGTAATGCACATCATATGAAGCCTTGCAAGCAATGTGACTAATGAGTTAGTTACGGGATGATACATTACGGAACGAGTAAAGAGACTTGCCGGTAACGAGATTGAACTAGGTATTGAGATACCGACGATCAAATCTCGGGCAAGTAACATACCGATGACAAAGGGAACAACGTATGTTGTTATGCGGTTTGACCGATAAAGATCTTCGTAGAATATGTGGGAGCCAATATGAGCATCCAGGTTCTGCTATTGGTTATTGACCGGAGATGATTCTCGGTCATGTCTACATAGTTCTCAAACCCGTAGGGTCCGCACGCTTAACGTTCGATGACGATCGGTATTATGAGTTTATGTGTTTTGATGTACCGAAGGTAGTTCGGAGTCCCGGATGTGATCACGGACATGACGAGGAGTCTCAGAATGTCCGAGAGGTAAAGATTGATATATTGGAAGATAGTATTTGGCCTCCGGAAAGGTTCCGGATATTTATCGGAGTGCCGGAAGGGTTATCGGAACCACCAGAGAAGTAATGGGCCTTATTGGGCCTAGGGGAAAGAGAGAGGGGCAGCCAAGGGCTGGCCGCGCGCCCCCCCATGGGCCTAGTCCGAATTGGACTAGGGGAAGGGGCGGCGCCCCCTCCTTCCTTCTCTTTCCCCCTCCTTCCTTCTTCTCCTAGTAGGACTAGGAAAGGGGGGAGTCCTACTCCAACTAGGAGGAGGATTCCTCCCCCCTTGGCGCGCCTATGAGGGCCGGCCGGCCTCCCCCCTCTCCTTTATATACGTGGGGAGGGGGGCACCCTAGGACACACAAGTTAATTGTTTTTAGCCGTGTGCGGTGCCCCCCTCCACAGATTTCCACCTCGGTCATATTTTCGAAGAGCTTAGGCGAAGCCCTGCCGGAATCACTTCATCATCACCGTCACCACGCCGTCGTGCTGACGAAACTCTCCCTCGGCCTCAGTTGGATCAAGAGTACGAGGGACGTCATCGAGTTGAACATGTGCAGATCGCGGAGGTGCCGTACGTTCGGTACTTGGATCGGTTGGATCGCGAAGACGTTCGACTACATCAACCGCGTTACTAAACGCTTCCGCTTTCGGTCTACGAGGGTACATGGACACACTCTCCCGCTCGTTGCTATGCTTCTCCTAGATAGATCTTGCGTGATCGTAGGAATTTTTTTGAATTACTACGTTCCCCAACAGATTCTTGTCCAATGGACGGTTGACATCTGTCCCAACGCTGAGCTGACACGTGGATCGTTGGCGAATGAGAATTTTACACGTGGAAAATCGCCATTGGTCCGGGCTGTTAACGGGTTATCGGATCCAAACCGGAACCCGGTAGCTTAACGGCGACCCGTTACGGTGGATGCCACGTGTCGGTTACCCTTGACGAAAGCACTTCCATGACGCGGCATGTATCGTCATGGAAGTGGACACTTTCGTGATGATAATTTTGGTAATGTCATGGAACACTTCTACGACAGCATAGGTATGACTATCTTGATTCTGTCATAAAATCGTCATGGATGTACATGCATGACAGAAAACGTGACCTACTGTGACAAACACGTATCATCACGAAAGTGTATTTTTTTTGTAGTGATAGTTCTCAAACCCGTAGGGTCCGCACGCTTAACGTTCGATGCCGATTTGGTATTATATGAGTTATATGGTTTGGTGACCAAATGTTGTTCGGAGTCCCGGATGAGATCCCGGACATGACGAGGAGCTCCGGAATGGTCTGGAGGTAAAGATTGATATATAGGACGATGCTATTTGGTCTCCGGAATGGTTTCAGAATGCACCGGAAAGTTATCGGAATACCAGAAGGGGTTCCGGAGGCACCGGGAGTGTATTGGGCCTTGTTGGGCCATGTAGAGGGGAACACACCAGCCCACATGGGCTGATGCGCCCCCCTTGAGGCTGCTGCACCTAATACATGGAAAAGGGGGGCGCCACCCCCTCTTGCCATATCCCGGAGAAGGGATGAAGGAAAGAAAGGGGCGCCTCCCCCCTTTCCTTCCCCCTTGTGCCATTATTTGGCAGGGGGGCGCACCAAAGGGAGGCGCCCTAGGGCTGCCGCCACACCTCTTGGGGCGCCCTAGGGGCTGCCTCCTCCCCTCCCACACCTATATATATATATGTGGGGAGGGGTTGTAACACCCCCGGTGATTAGCAACAGTAATCACTTTTGATAATGACAAGTCAGCAAGGTTAACAGTGTCAAATCCTCATTAGCATCATATTGCATTTCAACTCCTAACTCAAATTCAAAATTTAAATGAAAGTGGAAAATAAAAGTTGTTCAACCCAGAAACTAAAATGTTCAATAAATAGTAGATAAATCTAAGGCTATGTTAAAATTGTAAACAACATTGTTGGAATTTGATAAATGACTTGAACAACCTCAAACAGTGGCTGAGATCATTAAATAATAACCTTTTTATTAGTACAAAATAAATATGAAATGATATTTACCCCAAACTAGTTTTTGGTGCTAGGTTACAGTGCACTGTGATTTATGGACCAGGTCACATATTTTACAAAATTCATTTGGGTGCCAAACTATTTACATAACAGGAAAATGTGAGAAAAAGAAATAAGAAAAGGAAAATAAAACAAAATGAAAAGAGATAAAGGAAACCCCCCCTGGGCCTGTCGGCCCAGCTGGCACCAGGCCGACTAGGCGGCCCACCCCGCTTCCCCTTATCCCCCACCCGACCAAACCCTAGACCCGTACCCACCCCCACTTCCCCCCCCCCCCCCCACGATTCCCCTCACTCCTCCTCTGCTTCCCCCGATCCCGATCGGATCGGGCGCTCGACGGCGCCCCTCGCTGCTCGCCTGACGCCGCGCCCCGTCGCCACCACCACCTCGCCGGTGCCGCTCCACCGCCTCTTGTCGACGCCATCGCCTCGTCGCCGGCGCTCCCCGCGCCGCCCGGAACCGTTGGACGCCGCCGCCCGGAGCGCTCCCCCGCCGGCCTGCTTCTCCTCCGTCGCCGTCGTCTCCGACTCCCTCCCCGCGCCCCGCTGCCACTTCCCTACCGGCCCCGTGAGCACGCCCCGCGCCCCTCCTCCTCTCTCCCATGTCCCTGCTACCGCAGCCCCGCGCTTGAGCTCGCGCGCGCCTCGCCGCGCCCGTGCGCGTCCTGCGCCCGCGCTCGCGGCGCCCCACCGCCGCGTCCCACTCTCCGGCCCCGCTCCCGCACGCCCTGCACGCGCCCAGCGCTCGCGCGAGCCCCCCTGCTCCGCCTCCGCCCCTGCTGCCGACTGCTGCATGCCGCCGCGCCGCTCCCTCCTCGCCCCGCGGTGGTCCGGCCGCACCCCTCCACGGCCTCGGCGTCCTCCTCCGGTGGCCGCCCGCTTCGCCACGGCCCCGCCCCGCCGTGGCCTTGCCGGCGCCCGCGCCCGCCAACTGCCCCGCGCCGCCCAGTCGGGTGCGCACCCGCGGGCCAGCGCCCGTTCGGGTTGCGCCCGACGCCCAGCGCCCGTTTGGCCCCCAGGGGCCTATGACAAGTGGGGCCCCGCCCAGAACGTTTTAATAAAAAGAAAATAAAAATAAAAATAAAAATAAAAATAATTAAAATAATTAATTAATTAGTTAATTAATCCTGATTAGGTTAATTTAATTAACTAATTAGTGTTAATTAAACAGTAATATAATTAGTTAACCCTAATTAATTTAACAGTCTATGACAGGTGGGACCCACCCTGTCAGGACGCCTGCTGACGTCAGCATGATGTCATGCTGACGTCATCGCAGCACTGTTTCGGATAATGTTGATTTAAATGATTAAATAAATTTCCAGAAATTAATAAAACTTTAGAAAATCATATTAAATAATCCATAACTCCGATGAAAATACTTTATACATGAAACTTGCTCAGAATTTCGATACGAACCCGAATACGCCCTCTGTATTCCCGTCAGATGCCTCTAACTATAAGAACATTGAACTTTTAGACCGATTTCGATAAATGAATAGTGCCTCACTTTAATAAAATAAATCCAGATAAATTCCTAAAATAACTAATGCACTCAGATAGGCAGTATACCATCCTAGCACTGCGTTCAGACATGTCATGCATCCCTGTTGCATCATTACCGTGTATTCATTGTTTCGTCCCCCTCCGGTCCCTCTGCCCGAAAATGCCGGACACCGGGAATACTTTCCCGGATGGGTTCCCTCTTCGCCGGTATCACCTATCCCTGCGTTAGATCACCCCGGCACTGCATATTGTCATGTCATACTTTGTGTAGCATTGTTTGCTTTGTATTTACTGTCCCCCCCCCCCTCCTTCTCTCTCGATAGACGCTGAGACCGCTGACGACGCTGCCGTGAACGACTACTACGTCGACGACCCTTCTCTCTCGACAGAGCAACCAGGCAAGCCCCCCCTTGATCACCAGATATCGCCTATTCTCCTCTATACTGCTTGCATTAGAGTAGTGTAGCATGTTACTGCTTTCCGTTAATCCTATTCTGATGCATAGCCTGACATTGTTGCTACATCTGTTGATACCTTACCTGCAATCCTAAATACTTAGTATAGGATGCTAGTTTATCATCATTGGCCCTACATTCTTGTCAGTCTGCCTTGCTATACTATCGGGCCGTGATCACTCGGGAGGTGATCACGGGTATATACTATACATATATACATACTATACAGATGATGACTAAAGTCGGGTCGGCTCGAAGAGTACCCGCGAGTGATTCACGGATTGGGGGCTGAAAGGACCTTTGTCCTGACGGCCCTCTGTGTGGATCTTTGTGGCGGAGCGACAGGGCAGGTTGAGACCACCTAGGAGACAGGTGGGCCTGGCCCTGGTCGGTGTTCGCGTTTACTTCATAATAACACGCTTAACGAGATCTTGGTATTTGATCTGAGTCTGGCCACTGGCCTATACGCACTAACCAACTACGCGGGAACAGATATGGGCACTCGACGTCGTGGTATCAGCCGAAGCCTCCTAGACGTCAGCGACTGAGCGGCGCGCGCCGGGTTGGACCGCGTAAGCAACTTCCTTTGTAATGGAGGTTGCTAGGTCTACGCTCCGGCCGCCCACGCAACGTGCAGGTGTGCAATGGGCGATGGGCCCAGACCCCTGCGCGCATAGGATTTAGACCGGCGTGCTGACCTCTCTATTAGGCCTAGGTAGGGCTGCGACGTGTTGATCTTCCGAGGCCGGGTATGACCCAGGAAAGTGTGCCCGGCCAGAGGGATCGAGCGTGTTGGGTAATGTGGTGCACCCTTGCAGGGAAGTTTATCTATTCGAATAGCCGTGTCCCTCGGTAAAAGGACGACCCGGAGTTGTACCTCGACCTTATGACAACTAGAACCGGATACTTAATAAAACACACCCTTTCAAGTGCCAGATACAACCCGGTGATCGCTCTCTCACAGGGCGACGAGGAGAGGATCGTCGGGTAGGTTTATGCTATACGATGCTACTTGGTGAACTTACCAGCTACTCTCTTCTATATGCTTCAAGATGGAGGCTGCCAGAAGCGTAGTCTTCGTCAGGATTAGATATCCCCCCTCTTATTCTGGCTTTCTGCAGTTCAGTCCACTGATATGGCCCTTTACACATATACCCATGCATATGTAGTGTAGCTCCTTGCTTGCGAGTACTTTGGATGAGTACTCACGGTTGCTTTGCTTCCCCCTTTTCCCCCTTTTTTTTCTTTCTGGTTGTCACAACCAGATGCTGGAGTTCAGGAGCCAGACGCCACAGTCGACGATGACCCCTACTCTGGAGGTGCCTACTACTACGTGCAGGCTGCCGACGACGACCAGGAGTAGTTTAGGAGGATCCCAGGCAGGAGGCCTGCGCCTCTTTCGATATGTATCCCAGTTTGTGCTAGCCATCTTATGGCAACTTGTTTAACTTATGTCTGTACTCAGATATTGTTGCTTCCGCTGACTCGTCTATGATCGAGCACTTGTATTCGAGCCCTCGAGGCCCCTGGCTTGTATTATGATGCTTGTATGACTTATTTTACTTTTAGAGTTGTGTTGTGATATCTTCCCGTGAGTCCCTGATCTTGATCGTACACGTTTGCGTGTATGATTAGTGTACGATTGAATCGGGGGCGTCACAGGGGTGCCACACAAGACACAGCTTATTCCACGCCGTGTGTCGGCACCCCTCCGCTCTAGATCGTCGCAGTGCTTAGGCGAAGCCCTGCGGGATTGTTTCACCACCACCGTCACCACGCCGTTATGCTGACGGAACTCATCTACTACCTCGCCCCACTTGCTGGATCAAGATTGTGAGGACGACACCGAGCTGAACGTGTGCAGAACGCAGAGGTGCCGTGCGTTCGGTACTTGATCGAGCGGATCGCGCATGTGTACGACTACATCAACCGCGTTGAATAAACGCTTCCGCTTACGGTCTACGAGGGTACGTAGACACACTCTCCCCCTAGTTGCTATGCATCTCCATGGATAGATCATTGCGTGTGCGTAGAATTTTTTTTGTTTTCCATGTAACGTTCCCCAACAGAAGGCATGCGTGAAGACGACGTCGGCGATAACCATGATGAAGAAGACATTGAGGATGTGCACCGACTTCTCATGGCAGGGCGCCGCACAGACTATGGCAGCGGCTGCGGGCAAGGGAGCTCCCCTTCCTCGCGTCTGTTGGCTGATGTGGGTGATCGCGGTGGTGTGCACCGCGACGACATTCATACTAATGGTGGGCGGCTGTGCGAGCGAGATGCGTGGAAAGATGTGGTGGAAAAATGCAGCACCCATCTGCTAGTGCAATTTCGGCCTAGTGTGGAGTACAGGGTGCGTGACTACCGGAAATCCATCTTCAACATGATGATTAGAACACCACTTCATGTCCACGGTGAAAGCTCTTGTTCTGGGCCTGATTGGTTGGGATCAGCTGCGACAAACTTGCGGTGTTACCTTGCTGAAGGCGTTATCTCCTTGCTGAAGTTCTAACCTTCGGTGGTTGGTCTCGGCAAAGAGGATGGCATCCTTATAAGGGTTTAGCCGTTGTTGCCTTAGTTCCTAATTAATATAATAATTAATAAACATGACCGTGTGCATCATAATGAATCGTGGAGAGACACCAGGTTTTACTTTTCTTTTTTAAGAAAAAAGACCATATTGCCTTTTTTAACTTTTTGGGAGGGGTGTGTCTGTGTAACTGAAGCAGGCATGAAATAAACTGCACAAAGGCAGATCTTTTTGCGGTTTTTTTTAGCTTATTACGCTTAGGCTAGCTGGTGTAAAATGAAAGTCACGAAAATAAAGGGAAAACAGGGCACACACCAACCCTGCACATGTTGTGTGCAACATGGTTTCTTTATTCCGGGCTTTCTCTTCGTTTGAAGCATTGTGTTATGTGCATTCAGAGATAAATACAACACTGTATATAAAACAACACACACAGACACAGACCGAGAGACAGACAAGAGTCGCACATCAGAGAGCACGGAGGGAGAAGACCGACAACCAGCGGCAGTGGTTAGCTAGCCAGGGAAGGCGAGCCATGGCGAGCGGGCCGAACGGGGGAGGCAATGGAGGGGGCGGCGGCGGCGGCGGGCTGATGAAGAACATGAGCCTGCTGCGGCTGCAGTACTACTGCGTGCTGGGCGCGGTGGCCGGGGCCGTCCTGTTCGCCACGCTCCGCTACATGCCGACCACCGGCAGCGGCGCGGCCCTCTCCACCACCTCCGCCCTCGCCACCGCCGCTGCGCCCGCCGGGGCCGGGGCGGGCGAGCACCGGAAGATCAAGGGGACGGCGCCGGCGCCCGCGAAGGCGGCGGCCAAGGTGGTGACGAAGCCCAAGGAGGTGGTGGTGTTCAACTTCGGCGACTCCAACTCGGACACGGGCGGGGTGGCGGCGATAATGGGGATCCGCATCGCGGCGCCGGAGGGGCGCGCCTTCTTCCACCACCCCACCGGGCGGCTCTCCGACGGCCGCGTCGTCCTCGACTTCATCTGTGAGTGCCCCCCCGCGTTCCCCTCTCCTCTCCTCCCACCATTTTTTTTTTTGGCAAAGTAGGAGTATGTTAAAGTTTTAGCAGTAATTTACTACTGCTGCCAGTAGATTAGCCCACCGAATGTCTTGTCGGAATGCGTAATCTATCACCAACATGCTTAGCTGCATTGGGAATGGATTGGGGCGAGGGAGAGACAGCATTTGAATTGGAAATCTTGTTCAGTTCTTCGGTTTCTGTAATGTACTATTGGTGAGAGACTAGGGCTAAGTACTACAGTAATAATCTACCATAAGCTTAAAAAACATGAGCCCAATCCGATGTGCGCCGTGTGGAAGTTTGGCCAGCCTGCAAATCGTGACCTCCATCATCTACCCAGCTAGCATGCCATCGCATTTCTTCTATGCCAAGGGTCACCGAATCAACTTGGTCTGGCGGATTCCGTTGGTTTTTGACGCGTTCGGCTTGACGCCAAAAACTTGGGCGAGACGCGTCTCTCCGCCGCTCTTGTCCCGTTTCCATGAGAAACCAGGCTCATGGGCCATGGCCATCGCGGGGAGGTAGACACCCCCGAATTGATCGCCAACCAACGTGTGAGGCCAACTCCAGCGCACGACCCCAAACGGATGATGTCCGTTTGCCCCGGATTCTGTCCGTTTGGGGCAGGCAATGGGGTTGTGTTCGGGCCATTTCTGGGATGCGGTGACCGTGCGCCCAATGCGCGGACGCATCCTTTTGCCGCATCCTGTCCGCCTTCTTTTTCAAACGCAAATTTTCGAATAAACCACGCCCATAGTTCATGCCAGCGGCCCTGGTTTACGACGGCAACACAGCCAGCGGCCGGCAACACAACCAGCCTCCAAAATGAATAGTTTTGTCGCCGGCAACACAGCCAGCCTCCAAAATGAATAGGTTTCTCGCCGGCACAAAGCCAGCGGCCGGCACCCATGCCAGCCTCCAAAAAGAACGGCCACGGCCGAACAGACCACCTAGTTCAGGCCGTCGGCGTCCAACATCTCCTTCTGCCGGGCCTCGAACCAGCTCCTCGTCTTCTCGCTCATCTTGCTCAAGTCCACGCTCATGATCGCTAACGCCACCTCCTTTGCTTTGGTTGCGGCATTGGTGGCCTCAATGTCGAGCTGCCTCTGCCTGGCCGCGGTATTGGCGGCCTCGATGTCGAGCTGCCTCTGTCGGGACGCCTCCTCCATATCGATCTTCCTCCTCTTGGCCGCCTCCTCCATCTCAAGCTTCTTCGTTTGAAGCTCTAGGTATTGCTTCATTTGCTCGTCCTTGCTTTGTCGCTTTTTCTCGTCCCTCACATCCTTTTGAGACATCATGCCGTGCAAAGTCTCATGCAAGGCAATGGATGACGCATCACGCTTGTCGTCCACCTTGGAGTTGGTCTTGCCCCTCGGCCTCTTCAACGCCTCACCATCTCCACCTCCCGCCAACGCGGCCGTCTTCTTGCCTCTCTTCCTTTGAAGTTCACGGTATTGATCTTTGAACTTAGGGCAATTGTTGATGAGCGTCCAACAATGCGTAAGAGTGAATGACTTGTCATTGTGCCGGGCCTCGAATGCTTCCAAAGATTGAAATGCCTACACGATCAACAACAATTGAACATGCAAACATATAGAAGGCCGAAGTCATGGCCGTAGAAACGAAAAGATAAGAGACCATACCATGTCCCCAATGCCAAGACCACTCACGGGACGTGCTTCAACGCTCTCAAATGCGGCACAATACTTGTTGCATTCTTGTTGGATGAACAACCACCTCTTTTGAATCGAGGTGATTCCACGGTCGCTCGTAAATTGGTAGGGCAGAAACAACTTTCTTTCTTGGAATGTTTTGTGAACTCTTGTTCAAAAAACAAGTCCCTTTTGTTGCGCACCGGTCCTCGGATCTTGGCCAATCTTCATCCAACTTTGGCAAATCAACTTGTCCTTCTCTTGTGAGTATGATCCCGTACGAATGCTCTTCTTCCTCCTTTGTGCTTCCACTCTTTGGGTGAGCTCGTCCATGAACAATGGCTCGCCCCCAATATCGAGGCCTTCCTCTTCTTCATCACCATCACCTTCGTAATAGATGTCATCATCTTCATGCCACGAGTCACCATGGTCGTACTCAGCATGGTCGTGGGCCTCAATGTCTTCATCGGCAACGTACTGGCCGCGGCCATCCTGACTCTGGGTCTCCTCGGGATCGTAGGCATCGCCATGCCCACCCATCTGGAAGGCCTCGCCACGGCCCTCGTAGATGACAGTCTCCATGAACTGGTTGTAGTAGGGGTCGTCGACCGTTGGCGTTGGTGTTGGTGTTGGCATTTCATCGAACAGGACGCGGGGCGACGGCATGGTGGCCGTAGACGTCGATCGTGCTTGCTTTCTTTGCATCTCGACGGCCGGCCGGCCGCCGCTGCTGGACCCCGGCGTGACGTTGAGGTCGATGACAGCCGAGGGGTGGACGGCGCGATCACGCCAACGTCCGGCGACCCCGAGAAACGGGTCTGGCCTTCGCACCTTGACGGAGGAAAACCGGGCGACAAAGGCGTGGTCCGCGACGTCGGCGAGGGGCACTTCGGAGGCCGGGCGACCGACGAGCCTGTGCTCGCCGGGCCGACGGGCGCTGGCGAGAAACTCGCCGGACGGCAAATCCCAAGCATGAGGAGGGCATGCGCTTTGTTGACGATGTCCTCCTTCTCGTCGACGTCGGCCTCGCGCTGCGCGGCCTCCAACGTAGCACGGTCGGCGGCGAACTTGGCCGCAGCGTTCTTGCCCTTGGTCGCCGCCCTCCGGTTCCTCCTCTTGGCCGATTCCGCGTCCAGCTTTGCGAGCTCTGCCGGCGTGAGTTCCGACCGCAGCTTCTTCGGAGCCTTGGCCGCCGCCTTCTTCTTCACCTTTCCGGGCGGGTCGACGGCCTGGCCGCTGGAATTCGGCGGGAAACCGGCCATGGCGGGAGGGTGGTGGGCGGGACGTGGGAGAGGGTTTGGGGAGAAATGACGCGAAATGGGGCGCCGGGCGGGTGCTTTGTGCCACCGACGGGCGGGCCAGGGAAGGACAAGCGCGCGCGTCCCGCCCGTCCGCGCGCTGTCCGTTTCACCTCAAAAGCGGCCCAAACTTGGGCTGGGGATGGGTCGAAGACGGACAGAAAACAGACAAAAGTCCGTTTGCGCCCGCGCGCTGGGCCGTTTGGTACGTCCGTTTGCCCAAAAGGGTCGCACCCGGACAGGACGGGTCGCGCACTGGAGTTGGCCTGATGGCGGTTGACGCCAAAGTCCATACGCCTGTCTGTCCGTTAGCTCTGGCAACCACAGATGATGCGCACTGACCGACCTCCCTGGCCGTGGCCGGAAAGAAAGAAAAGCGAGCCGCTTGTGTGGGAACACGGAATCTCATGCCAGGTTTTGAAGCATCCCCGTGCGGCCGTTGCGTTGTCAAACGCCAACCCAACAACCCCGCACTAATCTAAATCAACTACTACTAGGTTTAGCTTTCGTTGAAAGAAAGGAAAAGAGAAGAAATATACTAGATTGTAGGAGTAGATCAGTTAAGCAGAAGGGTGGCATGCATATCCATCCAGTGCAACCAGTGGTTGGCGAAGGCGCCGCGCTGGCCACTGGATCCGATCGCACGACACCGACAGCTCCTCTGCCTGCCCGGCCGGGTTCGTCCCGTCACGCACACACGCGCACCTGAGCTTAATTATCGTAGGCCCTAAGCATCATCATGCCGCGCTTGACACCTCCTGAGCTGAGGAGCGAGTGGGTGACCACAGTCTGCAGTAGTACTACACGTTTTCAGGGAGTGTAATGTGACGACGACGAGGGTGAGTCGAATTTCTCGTCGTGGATGACATGACGTAGCTAGCTAGGACCTGGACGACGAGGTGAGGGTGCGGTGGAGCGAGGGGTGGGTGGCACCGGCACGTAGCGAGTTGGCTGGGAATGCCTAGCGAGCAAGGGAGGGGCGACGTGACGTAGCTAGCTGCAGCAACTCTTCACCCACTCCTGAGTCCTGACTCCTCTTTTCTTCTTCTTTTTTTTAAACACCCAAAAAATCACATGCTGCGCTAGCGCTAGCATCACATGGCTCGATTGATCGATCGAACCACCGGCGGCTACCTCTCTGCCCATCTTTTAGCCACCTTTTTGGTCGTTCCCTGCACATGGCAATTTCGTACGTAGTAATTTTCTACTCCGTATTACGCGCTTTGATCCCGTGGTGCTCAGAGGGACCGACATCTCTTCCTTTGAGTGGATGCTTGGGCCCACCCCCGCACATGGAAGAAGGGAAGTCGAGTTGCACCTTCTGCCGTTCGAGTTTTCGAGGGAAAATCAATGTCCCGGCCGGCCGACCGGTCCCCATATGATCATATCGTACCCGTCGGAGCGAGCGATCCCCAAAAGGCCGCACAACAAGAACAAGAGATCCGCACCGGACAACGATGAACCAACACCAACCAACACGACACAACAATTTCCTACTAGTAGTACTGTGATACGTTTGTCGTTGTGGTTGTTGGTTGGACGAACAAGTGCTCGAGTCTTCCAGCCAGGCCTCCCGCATTGATGTGGCGCCATCCTCGCTCACCCACCAAACGGATGAGAGGCCAAAAGGTTTGGGATCCATCCAGATGGTTCCCCTGTGTTCCAAACGTTGTGCTGTGGAACTCGATGATCGGAGGGCTTGCGATGAGTGGCCATGGTGACCGTGCACTCGAGTTCTTCCAAAGGATGCTCGGAAACGGTTTCCTGCCAAATCAGTCAACGTTCATTGGGTAGCTGCTTTGTGCGCGTGCACCCACACAGGCCGTGTGGACCAAGGGAGGAAAAATTTCCTGTCGATGCAGCACCACGGGGTCGAGCCACAGAGAGAGCACTATGGGTGCCTAGCTGATCTCCTAGGGTGTGCAGGTCGTGTTGAGGAGGCTGATACCGTGTTGTTGGATATGCCAACGGAGCCACATGCATCCCAATGGAGTGCGCTCATGTCCTCGTGCCGGATGCATAATGGTATTAGTGTTGGTGAACGTGTAGGGAAGAGGCTCATTTAGGTAGAGCCACAACATGGTGGGTGTTATGCTGTTCTGTACTTCTGTTCAACTTGTATGCAGTCAATGGTCGATGGGAAGATGCAAGAGCTATTCGGCAGAGGATGGCTAAGAAGGGAGCCAAGAAAGAGGCGGGTTTGAGCTTCATGGAGTGAAATGGTTGGTTCCATGAGGCACACCCTGGACAAGGAAGATCTATGCACATGCACTGTTGGAAGATACTAATATCTCCTACTGGTGTAAATGCTTGTGAGTGTGCACGAACAAGACGAGGAGCTGCTTCAATATCGGACAGAAGTAGCTTCTCTGTCAACTGATGAGGCTATCTATGGCAGTTTCATGTTCTCCGGTGGCAAGAACACAAGCTAGCCACGGGAACCCATCACTTTTTCTCACATTTTACTGTTTATTTTTCTGCTCCACTTGCTATCTGCAGCGACTGCGATCAAGTGCAACTTATTCTTGCCATAAAGGAAAAAAAAACATTGCACCTCTAAAATGCCAAAAGCATGACAGAATTAAGAAGGATTAAACATAAGCGTACCACTCACGGCAAAAATGCCTTGCAGATTACTCCTCCTTCGCTATGCAAGTCAACACTATCGCGTGGACTCGATCAAATGCCTCTCTGACTTTGAGCTCAATAGCTCACCTGCATTGTTGTATATGGATGGAGAACCTTTTTCATAGAGCACAAGTGGGGAATTTTGGAACCTGATCCAATATTGCAAACAACACATGTCCTGCCCCATATGTGTTCTTATAGTACTTTATACTGTATATATTTCATTGGAATCTGGAACATATGCAGAAATAAACTTAAAATTTTCAGTTTTCTATGCTTTGACTTGGCTGACAGTTTAACGGTTTGCTCTGCCAATTCCTCTTCTTCAGGTGAGACCTTGAACACGCACCACCTGAGCCCCTACATGAAGCCGCTGGGTTCTGACTACAGCAACGGCGTTAACTTCGCCATTGCCGGAGCAACTGCGACGCCAGGGGACACGCCGTTCTCACTGGACGTGCAGATCGATCAGTTCATCTTCTACAGGGACAGGTGCAACGAGTCCATCACAAGAGGTTTGCTCCCTCTCGATCTGACCAAGGTTTCCGGTTTCTTTTACGCACCGTCTCAACTGACAAACATGTTGGGTTATTTTCTGGTGAATGTCATTCAGATGAGCCCGCCCCACTCAACATGCTAGATTTCGAAAGAGCTCTGTACACCATGGACATTGGGCAGAACGACATCACCTCCATTCTCTACTTGCCCTACGACGAAGTGCTTGCAAAGCTTCCCCACTTTGTTGCTGAAATCAGGAAAGCCATCGAGGTAAATATGGTTCAGAGATGGATTTCCGTAAATTCTGAAACAGTGGTGAAACGACCGTTAAGTGTTTAGTCCTTGCGAAACTGCAGATTCTGCATAAGAACGGGGCGAGGAAGTTCTGGATACACGGGACAGGCGCGCTGGGATGCCTGCCGGCGAAGCTGGCGATGCCGAGGCCCAGCGACGGCGACCTCGATGAGCACGGGTGCATCGCAAAGTTCAACAATGCCGCCAAGAGGTTCAACACGTTGCTGAGCGAGGCCTGCGACGACCTGCGGTTGCTACTGAAGAAATCGTCCATCATCTTCGTGGACATGTTCGCGATCAAGTATGATCTCGTCGCCAACCACACCAAACTTGGTAAGTTACCATGCCAATTCCTCTTTGCCAACAAGCTTCAATGGGATCATCATTCAGTAATCATTGTTCGTGAATATAAACTTGTTTGGTTCCTGTCGATTCTCAGGGATCGAGAAGCCGTTGATGACATGCTGCGGCCACGGAGGGCCCCCTTACAACTACGACCCCAAGAGGAGCTGCATGGGCGACAGCATGGACCTGTGCAAGCTTGGCGACAAGTTCGTCAGCTGGGACGGGGTCCACTTCACCGACGCGGCAAACAGCATCGTGGCCTCCATGGCGATCAGCGGCGAGTACTCCGTTCCTAGGATGAAGCTCACCAGCTTGGTCAAGCCTGCCAAGTCCAAGGCCTCGTAATGACGCGTCGATCCAGCGAACCCAATGCTTTGATATATAGGAATGATGAAGGTGAAGGTACTAACAAAAACTAACCCTCAATGCGAGTTCATCGGAAGTCCTTGATCACGGACTCACAGTCACTGTGGGATTTTCTTTTTCTTTCTGTATAATTGAAGCGTGCGTATATCCTAGGGGTTAAGTTAATGCATATGCAGGTTGTTTGTGGCTCTGTGCTTATATATGAACTTGTCTAAAAAATTCTGAATTTTGATCAATAAATATTAAATAGAGATGGGTATTTAACATGCTTTTGTCGATTTCTAACTTGCAAAAAAATCAATAATATCTTATCATTTTGTGGCACAAAAGCTAAGCTAAAAATGTTATTATTGTGAATGAAGATCTAAAGGAGAAGAGCTCTCATCGTTGTGTCGAGGAGGAAAATCAAATGATGCACATAAATCTTTTTACAGTGGGTACAACTAATCACTAAAAATATATGATAGCTTGTCTAGAGACTAGAGGGGTGGCACCAGGGGCGGAGCTACGTGGGGGCGAACCTGGGCCATCGCCCCCCTAGCGAAAACGAATTTTTTTTACTACCCCTATGTATTACATAAAGCCCACAACCAGAAGGCCCATTTATCAACTACTAGTCTTCGTTGACAGGAGACGAACGAATCCAGCCACCGCCCACCAGTGTCGCAGCGATCAAATCGATCCCCTTTGACCTGCCACCGCGGACGCCTGAGCGTGGGGGTGGGGCACCGGCGTCCGGCAGACCGGCTGCTGTGGGTCGCCGGCGTGGCCGCGTGGGGGTAGCCGCTGGCCGCTGGCGGGCGGGCAGCCGGCTAGGGCTAGCCGCTCCAGTCCGGCCTCAGGCCTCTGCTGCGGATAACATCAGGCAACATCGGCGCCGTGTAGTGCTTCAATGAGCCGGTGAGCAGCTGCCCTCGCTGGATCTTGCTTTGCTCCTGTACCTAGTTAATCTCTTATCTCTCCCCTCTGGGCAGGGCGTCCTAGCAAGCTAGCTAGCTAACTCTGTCAAAGTTATTTGGACTCAGTCAACACTGCTCGCTGGATCTCTGTCTATCTATCCCCTCTAGAAATTGTAGAATGTTCAATTATTTTGATTCTGAACTCTGAAGTTTATTTCACCTTAGTTGAGGAAAATTCTAATTAGGTCATCTCGTCATGGATTTATCCATTTCCATTTTGTACTGAATAGAAAATGTCTTTTATAGTGAGAGGGAGGCAGTGATGCTTAAGGCGAAAACTATTGATGCATTTTTCAAAAGAAAGAGAGATGATTCAGCTGATGAACCAACAGCAACCGAAGCAATGCCTGTTCAGCCAACGGACTGTGTTCAGCCTCCTCTGTTGTTGCTCGAATTTGGGCAAAACAGACCAGATCCTTCGATGCCTCAACAACAAGGACAAAGCCATCAAACTCAAACAAATGAAGTACTATTTCAAGGGATTGAATTCTTGCAGCGGGATCCAGCACTACGTCCACAGATCTGGCAATATCCACAGATCATTTTACCAAGGAGCATTATTTCCGGGTGGAAGTATTTCGTGCAACACTTGATACTCAGCTACATGAATTAGAATTTAGGTTCAACGACAAGGTACTGGATCTGTTGACCACTAGTGCTACCCTGATCCTTAAAAACAAATTTAGATCTTTCAAAGCTGATGATATTTGTGAGTTAGTCAAGAAATATTATCCAGCAGATTTCACCCAACAGGAAATCTATGGATTGGAGCAGCAACTAAAACACTTTGTTGTGGATGCCTCCAATGATAAAGAGTTGAAAAATGTGTCAACCTTAGCAAATCTTTGTCGATATCTCTTTGAGACAGGGAGACATTCTATCTACAATTTGGTTGATCAATTGTTGCGATTGCTTCTAACTCTTCCAGTTTCTACAGCAAGTGCCGAACGAGCATTCTCAACTTTGAAGATCATTAAGACAAGGCTACGTAATACCATGGAAGATGATTATCTAGCCAATAACTTGCTAGTAAAAATAGAGAGTGAAATCACAGAGAAGTACAGCTATGAAGATGTTCTTATGCACTTTAAGGGTGCAAAGAAACGAAAAGCTAATCTGTAGTGTAGTGTTGCTGTAGACTGTAATGAACAGAATGGTCCATGGTTAAATGGTATTTTGGTATAGTTCCTTTTGGTATGGAGTAGGTTATATATATAATTAAAATTAGAAATGTATTTTGTAAGCTACCGTGGAGAAGATCAATATAATTGTATAAGTTCTCTATATTTGCAATATCTAACTTGTTGTATTCGTATGATTTTGTGTTTGAGTTTTTTTTTACAGCTTCGCCCCTTCAGGGATTTCTTTCAAGCTCCCCCACTGGGTGGCACCATTCCTGGAGCATATCATGGAGACATGCAAGAATTTCAACTGGTTTGTACGGACTACAGACTAGAAATACAGGGAGATCAGATGCGTCCAAAGTTTCAGGTCTACTACATGGAGCTCGGAGCCTCGGCCATGGCTGCTTATTTTTCCTTTTTCTGCCCACTTTCCAGGCAAGGAGGAACCCCTCTGGCTTGGTTTCGCATTCGTCAGAGAAGTCAAAGCGGACACAAAGTTCAATCAAAGGAATACTGTACTTCCCAGCTGGTTCCATCATTCCATTTCCATGTAGTGATCTACTACTAATCTATCACTGCAAACGGATTGTCCTTGTCATGTACTAGCAGGGACGTAGCTTGACCCCAATGAAATTAGGAAATGCTTCACTAGTTTACTACTAAACACTATCTATTTATTGAAGATGATCCCACTGTCATAGACATGACCCCAGCAACCTTTTTTTCCAGCTTCGTTCGTGTGTACTAGTATGATGCCACACAGTACGCTGCTGCAAGCCTGCAAGTTGATAGGTGTACCACAAACCCACTGAAGATGTTCTGCAGGAACATGAGGGATCTTATTATTGTTATGAATTAATTAATCGATTATGCAGTTTCCCCCTTCCATTAGAAAATAACTACGGTGTAACATAAAAAATAAAAGAATGTCGTAGGCGGTAACCAAGGCGACCCGACCCCGAGCTCTCCTGCTAAAGCGCACCGGCGGCGGCCACTCCGGCCCCGTCGGCCACCCCACCGCTGGCTCGCAGCCCAGCAGCCATGCTGCCGCTGCCTCCCTCCTCGTTGCTCGTGGGCTTCAAGCCAGTCGTCGTCCCGCCGCCATCCCTATCGTCTTCCCGGTTAGATCTGGATCGGGACCTTCTGCTTCCGCCGCCGCCGCCGACGACACCGGACCTGCCCACCCATCTTCGTGTCGTGCCCATGGCGGTGCTGGTGATGCCTCCGTGCGAGCTTGTAGCGCCCGCGTCACCGAAGCTCCCCATGCCCGCGGCTACCGGCAACTGCCCAGCTCCGGCGCCGGCCACCGTGACGCCGACGCCATCCATGCCCGCGGCAGCTAGTGGCTGCCCCGCTCCAGCGACGGCGGCTGCTGCTGCCGGCATCCTCGTCCCCGTGGCGGCTTCGTCCCTCCTCCAACCGGCCGTGTCTCGGAGCTCGCGTCCGTCACCATCGAACTCGCTACCCCCCCCCCCCCCGAGCCAGCGCCCGTGGACCCTCCGGCACCGTCGTTCGCCGCCGCTGCTCTAGCCGCGGCTGCACTTGCTTGCCGCAGATCGGACTCGGCCATTGGAGGGCGGAAGGCTCGTTCCCAGGAGGGCCTGGATACCTTTGCTTCGCCGCCTGCTATTCGCCCTTGCTTGCCCGGCGGCCAACCTCCTGCACTCGCTGCTCCTGGTTGGGGGGATTGGCGTGGATGCTTCCATCGTGATGAGGCGACTGTCGTTCTCGAGTGTGAGCTTGGGGGATGGCAGACTGTCTCGAAGGGGCGCCGCTCGCCGCCTCCTACAGCTTTTCGTCGCCCTTCCATCAATGTGCGGCGTTCCACTCCGGCGTGGCTGAGAGACAGGTGATTCCGGTGTCTATGTCGAGGTCATCGCGCACACTCCTGCAGAGATCCATCCGATGCACTGACTGCCTTCGATCTGGACACATCGCTCGCTTCTGTCGTGCTAAGAAGCCTGTCCACCAAGCTTCGCCACTCCAATGTCATGCTCCATCGCCTGCATCCATCGGTGATGTCTCCATGATAGATGTGCAGTTCCGGTCTGTCTCAGCTGAGCAAGTCGAGTTGGTGGAGGAGACCGAGATGCTTCGCACTGAGCTTCGCGACTACCTTGCGCGTGTCGGCAGTGTTTTGGGGAGGGCGGAGGCCGCTCTTGCCAAACTAGAGGTGGTGCCGGATGTGTCTTCGCCGCCTGAGCTTCAGATTGGGGTTGTGCCTGATGTGTCCCTGCTGCCCGAGATCCATGTTGGCTCCGTCGATGGGGAAGCTGGCATGTATGGAGATCTCTTCCCTCGTGCTACAGCCTGTCAGTTGCCGCTGCCTGTCATGCCGATTGCTTCCGGGAGTGAAGTCATTGTTGAGGTCGTGACTCCGGTGCTGCAGATTATGCCTGAGCTTCAGAAGCTCTGTGGGGAGCCCACTTTGCCTATTTCGATGGTGCTTCCTGAGGAGATGGGGTCTCTTAGAGGGGACTTGGCGATGCCGACTGCGACCTCATCGTCTTCATTGGAGCCGAGTCAAGCACTTGCCTTTGTGGACCTTGGAGGTTTGGCGGCTGCTGCTGCTCTCTCACCTGAGGTTGTTGGCCTGGTGGCGTCTGTTGGTGCTGAGGTTGATGAGATAGGTGCTTTGGCACCTATTTCTGAGGCGCCGAAGCCCGTCCGGTCTCCCATCTTTGATCGTGACGCTATGTTGACACGTATTGATGAGGTGGTCTTCGTGAAAAAGCTTGGTCGCTTGCTCAACGGCTTGGATGCAGCTTGTCCTGGGTCTGCCAAAACGATTGCTTGCCTCCTAGCGGAGGAGGTTTCTATGGGCAAAATGAAGAAGGTGAAGAAGACTATCAGGAGCATAGTCAAGAAGAGTGACATCATTAGGAAGGCGTCCGAGGCTGCTTAATGGAGGTTGCTCGGTCTTTTCGTCATCCATCTTCGATTGACTCGCCTCTGTGGATTTGGTGGCGTTCGGTGGTTTCGTTGAGGGTTTCGTTGCGACGTTATTCTGCGAGGGTTTGTGGTTGTTGCATGCTATGTATGCTTGTTGGGTTGATCGTGGTGTCACGGAGCTTCTTTCTTAGCGAGTAGTCCGCATGTGGTCTATATGTATCGGTTTTCGCCCGGTTTTCCATTAATTAACTAGGCAATTCTCTTCTTCTTAGTTAATCGATGAGGCAAATCTTTTGCCTCCGTTGTGAAAAAAAAACTACGGTGTAACATGAGGGACCAAACCCAGGTGTTGTGCTAAGGACTAAGAGCATCTCCACTCGCCCCCCCCCCAAACAGGCCCCTCAGGGCGCCTTTTTTAGCGCCGGTGTGAAAAAATCAGCCCAGTTGCGCCCCCAGGTCGTTTTTCGCCGGTTTGGACCGAAATAACAACCGGCGAACCTGAGCAGAACCCAGCGCGCCTGGGGGCACCGGCGGAAGCGAATATGCGCGTGGGCCCTCGCTGTCAGCGACACTGGCCGATTTCCCGCCGTTTTCTCCCCCTTTTCCCTCCATTTCCCACCATTGCTTTCCCCTTCTCCCCCGCCGCTCCCGCCATTCTCCTCATCAGATCCGGCTGCCATGCCGCCGAAGAAGTATGTGGCCCCTCGCGCCGCCGCCGATTCCACCCAGTCGAAGCAGAGGAAGGCGAGGGCGCCGATGGCAAGGCCACCGGGCGTGTCGCACGCCGAGTGGAATGCAGATGTTCAGCGCCGGGAGGCAGTCACCGCCAACCGGCGGAACAGGCTCATCGTCAAGATGGCCAGGGACGCGGCCGCGGAGCAGGTAGAAGCGTCTCGCGCGGGGATGATGAACCTTCCGCCCGGCCACTGCCCACAAGCTGCGTGGGGGGAGGGGAAGCCAGCAGAGCGTCGCATCACCGGCCAGCTTCTCGCCGCCCCCGCCGCAATGGGGGTACGCACCCTCGCCCGGCTACTCCGACGGCGACGCGCATGGCGGTTTCAACCCCAGCATCACCTTCCCGCATGGCGCGCCGTCGCGTGCCTCCCCCTCCGGCCTCAACCCCAACCAGCGCACTCCCTCCCCCGCGTTCACCGCCGGCCTCAACGCCCAGTACAGCTACTCGCCGCCGGCCTACTCAACCTCGCCTGCGCCGAGGCACCCTACCCTTCGCACACGGTTGATAACCCACAAGTATAGGGGATCGTTTGTAGCCTTCTTCGATAAATAAGAGTGTCGAACCCAACGAGGAGCTAAAGGTAGAACAAATATTCCCTTAAGTTCTATCGACCACCGATACAACTCTACGCACACTTAACGTTTGCTTTACCTAGAACAAGTATGAAACTATTTTGCAAGAATAAAATTACGATTACTTTGCGAGAATAAAACTACGAATAAATTGCAAGGTAATAAAAGTGGATAACTTTTGTTAACAAGAAAGTCATTTGTCCCTAGGCAATCGATAACAAGTACCGGTAATCATTCTTGCAATTTTACATGAGGGAGAGGCATGAGCTAACATACTTTCTCTACTTGGATCATATGCACTTATGATTGTACCCCTAGCAAGCATCCGCAACTACTAAAGATCATTAAGGTCATGAAATCCAACCATAGCATTAAGTATCAAGTCCTCTTTACTCCCATACGCCATAATCCACTTATCCGCGTTTAGGCTGCTGCCACCCCCGCAACACCGACAATAAGCAAACCATGAACTTATTGCAACACCCTACAGCGAGGATCCCTCATGTTTGCGCGAGAAGGAGGGCACCGTAGGACAGCACCATAAATAAAATATGCAATCATACCAACCAAGATCACGATTAACCCATAGGACAAAACGGATCTACTCAAACATCATAGGATAACCATAGATCATTGATGTTTGCTTGAACTACGTCGGTATTTCCCCAAAGAGGAAGGGATGATGCAGCACAGCAACGGTAGGTATTTCCCTTAGTGATGAGACCAAGATTATCGAACCAGTAGGAGAATCAAGCAACACTACGTAAACAACACCTGCACACAAAGAACAAAAACTTGCAACCCGGCGTGCTAAAGGGGTTGTCAATCCCTTTCGGGTAACGGCGCCAGAAATTGGCAAACGGACGTGACAAAGTTGTAATAGATTGATAGATGCAAATAAAAACAAATAAAATTTAGCGAGGTATTTTTTTGGTTTTTGATAATATAGATCTGAAAATAAAAGTGGCAAATAAATAAAAAGCCAAATAGCAATATAGATCTGAAAGTATATGATGAGAAAATAGACCCGGGGGCCGTAGATTTCACTAGTGGCTTCCCTCGAGAAAAATAGCATACGGTGGGTAAACAAATTACTGTTGGGCAATTGATAGAACTTCAAATAATTATGACGATATCCAGGCAATGATCATTATATAGGCATCACGTCCAAGATTAGTAGACCGACTCCTGCTTGCATCTACTACTATTACTCCACACATCGACCGCTATCCAGCATGCATCTAGTGTATTAAGTTCATGGAGAAACGGAGTAATGCAATAAGAACGATGACATGATGTAGACAAGATCTATTTATGTAGAAATAGACCCCATCTTGTTATCCTTAATAGCAACGATACATATGTGTCGGTTCCCCTTCTGTCACTGGGATCAAGCACCGTAAGATCGAACCCATCACAAAGCACCTCTTCCCATGGCAAGAAAAATCGATCTAGTTGGCCTAACTAAACCAAAAATTCGAAGAAGAAATATGAGGCTATAAGTAATCATGCATATAAGAGATCAAAAGACTCAAATAACTTTCATGGATAAAAACATAGATATGATCATAAACTCAAAGTTCATCTGATCCCAACAAACACACCGCAAAAAGAGTTACATCAAATAGATCTCCAAGAGACCGTTGTATTGAGAATCAAAAGAGAGAGAGGAAGCCATCTAGCTACAAACTATGGACCCGTAGGTCTACAATGAACTACTCACGCATCATCGGAGAGGCACCAATGAGGATGATGAACCCCTCCGTGATGGTGTCTAGATTGAATCTGTGGTTTCTGGAACTTGCGGCGGCTGGAATTGATTTTCGTCGACCCCCCTAGGGTTTCTGGAATATTGGGGTATTTATAGAGCAAAGAGGCGGTGCGGGAGGTGGCCGAGGTGGGCACAACCCACCTGGGCGCGCCTGGGCCCCCAGGCGCGCCCTGGTGGGTTGTGCTCCCCTCGGAGCCCCCCTCAGGTACTTTCTTGGCCCAACTTGTGTCTTCTGGTCCAGAAAAAATCACCAAAATATTTCGCTGCATTTGGACTCCGTTTGGTATTGATTTCCTGCGAAGTAAAAAAACAAGCAAAAAACAGCAACTGACACTGGGCACTATGTCAATAGGTTAGTCCCAAAAAATGATATAAAGTTGCTATAAAATGATTGTAAAACATCCAAGAGTGATAATATAACAGCATGGAACAATAAAAAATTATAGATACGATGGAGACGTATCAGCATCCCTAAGCTTAATTCCTGCTCGTCCTCGAGTAGGTAAATGATAAAAACAAAAAAAATGATGTGGAATGCTGCCTAACATGTTCATCACATATTCTTTTCTTTGTAGCATGGACATTTGGACTTTTATATGATTCAAAGCAATAGTCTAGTTTTGACATGAAGATTTCAATACTCAAGCATATCAACAAGCAACCATGTCTTTCAAAATATCAACACTAAAGCAAGTTATCCCTAGCCCATTATGCTCAATCATTGATCCATTCATGAAACACACTCGCATATTAGCTACACCCAATGCTCAAGTACGATCATAGTGCCCCTTAGTTGGTGCTTTATAAGAGAAGATGGAGATTCAAAATAAAAATTGCATAAAGTAAAAGAAAGGCCCTTCGTAGAGGGAAGTAGGGATTTGTAGAGGTGCCAGAGCTCAAAGCGAAAAAAAGTAGAGATAAAACATTTTGGGTGGCATGCTTTTCCTGTCAACGAAAATGATCGAGTAGTTCCCAATACTTTCCATGCTAGATATATCATAGGCGGTTCCCAAACAGAAAATAAAGTTTATTCCTTTTTCCATCATACTTTCACTTTCCATGGCTAGCCATATCCATGGGTGCCTTCCATACCAACACTTTCCAAGGAATTTATTATTTGACAACATAAAGTAAATTCATTTTTCATTTCGGGACTGGGCATCCCTAATACCTTTGCCGTACTCTCGTGCAATGACAAGTGAATAAACACTCATCTTGAGAATAACACATCTAGTATGGAAATATATCAGCCACCCCCTACCGTTTCATGAGCGGTACAAGCATACAAAAGAGAAATTTATTTTGAAATTAGAGATGGCACATACAAATTTGCTTAGAACGGCACGGAAATACCGCATATAGGTAGGTATAGTGGACTCATATGGCAAAACTGGTTTAAGGATTTTGGATGCACAAGTAGTGATCATACTTAGTGCAAATGAAGGCTAGCAAAAGATTGAGAAGCATCCAACCAAGAAACGAAAAATCTCATAAGAGAGCATTAAGCATAACTAACACCGAATAATGCACCACAAGTAGGATGTAATTTCATTGCATAACTATTGACTTTCGTGCTTGCATAGGGAATCACAAACCTTAACACCAATATTCTTACTAAAGCATAATTACTCATCAGCATGACTCACATATTATATCAACATATCGCAAAACTATTACAAGGAATCAAGTTTATTTTGTCCAATGATCTTCATGAATTTTTTTATTATATCCTTCTTGAATATCTATCACTTTGGGACTAATTTCATAAGTTGCTTTTGATAGCTCAAACAAATCTAAGTGAAGAACATGAGCATAAAATTTTCTTCTCTCAAAATAATTTAAGTGAAGCAAGAGAGAATTTCTAAAAAAAATTACTAACTCTCAAATAAATCTAAGTGAATCATGAGAGCATTTCTTCAAAAATACTAAAGCACACCGTGCTCAAAAAGATATAAGTGAAGCACTAGAGCAATTCCATAGCTCATAAAGATTTAAGTGAAGCATAGAGAGCAATTCTAACAAGTCATAGCATAATTTTGGCTCCCTCAAATTGGTGTGTCCAGCAAGGATTCTTGACTTAAAATAAAAAGCAAAACAAGCAAAGACTCATATCATACAAGACGCTCCAAGCAAAACTCATGATATGTGACGAATAAAAATATAGCTCCAAGTAAAATACCGATGGTCGTTAGAAGAAAGAGGGGATGTCACTCGGGCATCCCCAAGCTTAGTTGCTTGCTTCTCTTTGGATGATGGCTTGGGGTGCCATGGGGCATCCCCAAGCTTAGGCTCTTCTTACTCCTTATTCCTTCATCCATCGTAATCTCACCCAAAACTTGAAAACTTCAATCACACAAAACTCAACAAAACCTTCATGAGATCCGTTAGTATAAGAAAACCAATCTTTACTTTAAGTACTGTAGAAAACCCATTCAAATTTTGTTCTTGCATTATATCTACTGTATTCTAACTTCACCATGGCTTATAACCTCCAATACAAACCATAGATTCATCAAAATAAGCACACAATGCAAAGAAAACAGAATCTGTCAAAAACAGAACAGTCTGCAAAGATACGAATTGTTCTCATACTTATGTAACTCCACAACTTCTGAAAAATTAGGAAAACATAGTAAATTTGTATATAAACCTTGTGTACAAAATTCAGAATTTTTGTTCGCTTCTGTGAATTTTGAAAATTGTTTTACTGGACACAAAAGTTTCTGTTTTCCAACAAGATCAAATCAACTATCACCAAAGCTATCCTAAAGGCTTTACTTGGCACAAACACTAATTAAAACACAAAAGACACAATCATAACAGTAGCATAATTGTGCAAACACTCAAGAACAGAAAGAAAAAGACAAAAATAAATTTTATTCATTGGGTTGCCTCCCAACAAGCGCTATCGTTTTACGCCCTTAGCTAGGCATAATGCAAAGATCTAAGTATTGTCATCTTTGTTTCTAGATCCATAAGATGCCCTCATGATTGATTCATATGGTGGCTTAATTCTTGTTCTAGGGAAGTGCTCCATACCCTTTCTCAAAGGAAATTGGAATTTGATGTTCCCTTCTTTCATATCAATCACGGCACCTATAGTGCGCAAAAACGGTCTACCAAGAATAATTGGACAAGACGGATTGCAATCAATATCAAGAACAATAAAATCTATGGGCACATAATTCCTATTTGAAAGAATAAGAACATCATTAATTCTTCCCATAGGCTTTTTAATAGTAGAATCCGCCAAGTGCAAATTTAAAGAACATTCTTCAATATCGGTAAGACCAAGCACATCACATAAAGATTTCGGAATTGTAGAAACACTAGCACCCAAATCACATAAAGCAAAACACTCATAATTTTTAATCTTGAATTTGATAGTAGGTTCCCATTCATCATGTAATTTTCTAGGAATTGAAATCTCTAATTCCAACTTTTCTTCCAAAGCTTTCATCATAGCATCAACAATATGTTTAGTAAAAGCTTTATTTTGTTCATAGGCATGGGGTGAATTTATCATGGATTGCAACAAAGAAATACAATCAATCAAAGTTCAATTATCATAATTAAAGTCTTTGTAATACAAAAGAGTGGGCACATCACTAGTTAAAGTTTTGACCTCTCCAAACCCACTTTTATCAATTTTCTCAACAAGATTTTCACCCTCCAAATTATCGGGACGCCTTTTAGCTAAAGTTGACTCTTCTTCAGTCCCTTTTTCATCAATTTTAATTTTACTAAACAAGGAATCAATAGAAGAAACACCAATCACTTTAAGATCTTCATCATTTTTTTGAAAGCAATCACTGGAAAACGCTTTCTCTAAAAATCTCTTCTAGCTCTAAGCATAGCGGTTCTTTTCTTACTTTCATCCATAAAAACATATAAAGCTTTAATTGAGTCTTCAACCTTAGGCACAAAAATTTTCATCTTGAGATTTTCTACATCATGAGAAATTCTATCAACGCTTCTTGACAAATCATCAATCTTACTCAATTTTTCTTCCAGCGTAGTGTTAAAATTCTTTTGAGCATTGATAAATTCTTTAATATTATTCTCAAAATCAGAGGTGTTCCTATTATTATTATAAGAAGGATTACCATAGGAATTACCATAATTATTAGAGGAATTACTAGGAAAAGGCCTAGGATTAAAATTACCTCTATAAGCATTGTTGTTGAAATTGTTTCGAGAGATAAAATTCACATCTACGGCATCACTATTTTGCTCAATCAAGGTAGACAAAGGCACATTATTAAAATCGATAGGAGCACTTTTATTGGCAACCAATTTCATAAGAGCATCAACTTTTTCACTCAAAGAAGAAATTTCTTCAACCAAATTAATCTTTTTACTAGTAGGAGCTCTTTCGGTATGCCATTGTGAATAATTTTCCATAATATTGTCTAGCAATTTAGTAGCTTCACCCAAAGTAATTTCCATAAAAGTACCACCCGCGGCGGAATCTAAAAGATTTCTAGAAACAAAATTCAATCCCGCATAAAAAAATTGTATGATCATCCAAAGATTTAAACCATGAGTAGGACAATGTCTTAGCATCAATTTCATTCTTTCCTAAGATTGCGCAACATGTTCATGCTCAAGTTGCTTAAAATTCGTGATTTGCGTCCTAAGGGAAATAATTTTCACGGGCGGAAAATACTTAGTAATAAAAGCATCTTTGCAATTATCCCAAGAATTGATACTATTGCGAGGCAAAGAAGAAAACCAAATTTTTACACGATCTCGCAAAGAAAACGGGAATAATTTCAACTTCACAATATCATTGTCCACATCTTTTTTCTTTTGCATATCGCATAATTCCACGAATGTGTTAAGATGGGAAGCGACATCCTCACTAGGAGTACCGAAAAATTGATCTTTCATAACAAGATTCAACAAATCGACATTAATATCACAAGACTCCGCACTAGTGGCGGGAGGAGCAATCGGAGTGCTAATAAAATCATTGTTGTTGGTATTGGAGAAATCACACAACTTGTTGTTCTCTTGAGTCATCATGACTACGCAACAAGATTGCACTCAAAAACAGATCTGACGAGAAAACGGCGAACGAGAAAGAGGGCGAATAAAACGGCAAATTTTTGTGAAGTGGGGAAGAGGAAAACGAGAGGCAAATGGCAAATAATGTAAATTGCAAGGAGATGAGATTTGTGATTAGGAACCTGGTAGATGTTGATGATGTCTCCCCGACAACGGCATCAGAAATTCCTTTTGATGTTTGCTTGAACTACGTCGGTATTTCCCCAAAGAGGAAGGGATGATGCAGCATAGCAATGGTAGGTATTTCCCTCAGTGATGAGACCAAGGTTATCGAACCAGTAGGAGAACCAAGCAACACTACGTAAATAGCACCTGCACACAAAGAACAAATACTTGCAACCTGACGTGTTAAAGAGGTTGTCAATCCCTTTCGGGTAACGGCGCCAGAAATTGGCAAACAGACGTGAGAAAGTTGCAATAGATTGATAGATGCAAATAAAAATAAATAAAATTCAGCGAGGTATTTTTGGGTTTTTGATAATATAGATCTGAAAATAAAAGTGGCAAATAAATAAAAAGGCAAATAGCAATATAGATCTGAAAGTATATGATGAGAAAATAGACCCGGGGGCCGTAGATTTCACTAGTGGCTTCTCTCGAGAAAAATAGCATACGGTGGGTAAACAAATTACTGTTTGGCAATTGATAGAACTTCAAATAATTATGACGATATCCAGGCAATGATCATTACATAGGCATCACATCCAAGATTAGTAGACCGACTCCTGCCTGCATCTACTACTATTACTCCACACATCCACCGCTATCCAGCATGCATCTAGTGTATTAAGTTCATGGAGAAATGGAGTAATGCAATAAGAATGATGACATGATGTAGACAAGATCTATTTATGTAGAAATAGACCCCATCTTGTTATCCTTAATAGCAACGATACTTACGTGTCGATTCCCCTTCTGTCACTGGGATCAAGCACCATAAGTCGAACCCATCACAAAGCACCTCTTCCCATGGCAAGAAAAAACGATCTAGTTGGCCTAACTAAACCAAAGATTCGAAGAAGAAATACGAGGCTATAAGTAATCATGCATATAAGAGATCAAAAGCCTCAAATAACTTTCATGGATAAAAACATAGATCTGGTCATAAACTCAAAGTTCATCGGATCCCAACAAACACACCGCAAAAAGAGTTACATCAAATAGATCTCCAAGAGACCATTGTATTGAGAATCAAAAGAGAGAGAGGAAGCCATCTAGCTACTAACTACGGACCCGTAGGTCTACAATGAATTACTCACGCATCATCGGAGAGGCACCAATGAGGATGATGAACCCCTCCGTGATGGTGTCTAGATTGGATCTATGGTTTCTGGAACTTGCGGCGGCTGGAATTGATTTTCGTTGACCCCCCTAGGGTTTCTGGAATATTGGGGTATTTATAGAGCAAAGAGGCAGTGCGGGAGGTGGCCGAGGTGGGCACAACCCACCTGGGCCCGCCTGGGCCCCCAGGCGTGCCTTGGTGGGTTGTGCTCCCCTCGGAGCCCCCCTCAGGTACTTTCTTGGCCCAACTTGTGTCTTCTGGTCCAGAAAAAATCACCAAAAAGTTTCGTTGCGTTTGGACTCCATTTGGTATTGATTTCCTGTGAAGTAAAAAAACAAGCAAAAAACAACAACTGGCACTGGGCACTATGTCAATAGGTTAGTCCCAAAAAATGATATAAAGTTGCTATAAAATGATTGTAAAACATCCAAGAATGATAATATAACAGCATGGAACAATCAAAAATTATAGATACGTTGGAGACGTATCAATCATTGAGAAATAATATATGGAGTTGAGCACCATGTTTAAGTAGAGATTACAGCGGGGAGAAGGGGTGTTACACCGCTGCATAGAGGGGGAGAAAGTTGGTGTTGACGGTAGCAAGATTGTTGATGTAGATCGCCGTCACGATCCTTGCCCCGGCGGCACTCCGACGGCACCGGGAGAGAGGGGGAGAGAGCCCCCCTCCTTCTTCTTCCTTGGCCTCCCCCTAGATGGGAGGAGAGTTCCTCCTCTGGTCCATGGCCTCCATGGCGGCGGAGGGGCGACAGCCCCTCCGAGATTGGATCTCCCTCTCTATTCTCTTCTGTTTCGCGTTCCCCAGATCCGGCCGAAAACCGTTTATATTCCCACAGATCCGTAACTCCGATTGCGCTCAGATTTTAACACGATTTTTTTTCGGATATAAGCTTCCTTGCGCCCGAAGTAGAGCTCCAATCGACATCCGAGGAGGGCACAACCCACCAGGGCGCGCCCTGGTGTCTTGGGGGAGCTGTGGGCCCCCGTTTGCGTTGATTCCAAGTCCCAAAAATCACATATATTCCAAAATAATTCTCCGTAAATTCTTATCGCGTTTGGACTTTGTTTGATATGGATTTTCTGCGAAACAAAAAACATGCAACAAACATGAACTGGCACTAGGCACTAAATCAATAGGTTAGTCCAATAAATCATATAAAATGTTGCCAAAAATATGTGAAAGTTGTATAATATTGGCATGAAGCAATCAAAAATTATAGATACGACGGAGACGTATCAACATCCCCAAGCTTAATTCCTGCTCGTCCTCGAGTAGGTAAATGATAAAAAAGATAATTTTTGATGTGGAATGCTACCTAACATAATCTTGATCGTATGTCTAATCATGGCATGAATATTAAGACATAAGTGATTCAATGCAATAGTCTATAATTTGACATAAAGACATTAATACTCAGGCATCCCAATAAACAATCGTGTCTTTCAAAATATCAACGCTAAAGAAAGCTATCCCTACAAAATCATATAGTCTTGTCATGCTGTGTCTTCTTAACACAAAGTATTTATCATGCACAACCCCGATGACAGGCCGAGCAATTGGTTCATACTTTTTAACGCGCTTCAGCTTTTTCAACCCTCACGCAATACATGAGCGCAAGCCATGGATATAGCACTATAGGTGGAATAGAGTATGATGATAGGGGTAAATATTGAGAAGACAAAAAAGTGAGAAAGTCTCACATCGACGCGGCTAACCAACGGGCTATGGAGACGCCCATCAATTGATATCAATGTGAGGAGTAGGGATTGCCATGCAACGAATGCACTAAGAGCTATAAGTGTATGAAAGCTCAACATGAAAACTAAGTGGGTGTGCATCTAATCCTATAATGAAAATTTCCCACTAGTATATGGAAGAGACAACATATGAGGCTCTCTATATGAAAAACATGGTGCTACTTTGAAGCACAAGTGTGGAACTAGCATGCCCCCTTCTCTCTTTGTTTTTCTTTTCTTTTATTTTTCTTTTTTTTCTTTTTTTCTTTTTTTTCTTTTCTCTCATTGTCCGAAGTCTCATCCCGACTTGTGGGGGAATCATAGTCTCCATCATCCTTTCCTCACTGGGCCAATGCTCTAAAAATGAATAATGATGATCATCACACTTCTATTTACTTATAACTCAAAAGAAATAAAAATTACAACTCGATACCTATAACAAAGTATGATTCTATATGAATGCCTCTGGCAGTGTACCAGGATGTGCAATGATCTAGCGTAACATGTATGAAAAATGATGAACGGTGGCTGAGCCACAACTGCTATGTCAGCTATATGATCATGCAAAGCAATATGACAATGAATGCTCAAGTCATCAAAACGGAAGCGGTGGAAGTTGCATGGCAATATATCTCAGAATGGCTATGGAAAGGCCATAATAGGTAGGTATGGTGGCTGTTTTGAGGAAGATATAATAAGGCTTATGTGTGATAGAGTGATGTCTACAACGCAACTTTATTCTTGTAGACTCATGTTGGGCCTCCAAGCGCAGAGTTTTGTAGGACAGTAGCAATTTTCCCTCAAGTGGATGACCTAAGGTTTATCAATCCGTGGGAGGCGTAGGATGAAGATGGTCTCTCTCAAACAACCCTGCAACCAAATACAAGAAATCTCTTGTGTCCCCAACACACCCAATACAATGGCAAATTGTATAGGTGCACTAGTTCGATGAAGAGATGGTGATAATAGTGTAATATGGATGGTAGAAATGTATTTTTATAATCTAAATAAATAAAAACAGCAAGGTGGCAAGTGACAAAAGTGAGCACAAACGGTATTGCAATGCTTGAAAACAAGGCCTAGGGTCCGTACTTTCGCTAGTGCAATCTCTCAACAATGCTAATATAATTGGATCATATAACCATCCCTCAACGTGCGATGAAGAATCACTCCAAAGTTCCTATCTAGTGGAGAACATAAGAATAAATTGTTTGTTGGGTACGAAACCACCTCAAAGCTATTCTTTCCGATCGATCTATCCAAGAGTTCGTACTAAAATAACACCAAAGCAAATTCAGATTCGTAATGCTCAATCCAACACAAAGAACCTCAAAGAGTGCCCAAAGATTTCTACCGGAGAAACAAAGACAAGAACGTGCATCAACCCCTATGCATAGATTACCCCAATGTCACCTCGGGAATCCGCGAGTTGAGTGCCAAAACATATATCAGGTGAATCAATATAATACCCCATTGTCACCACGGGTATTCGTATGCAAGACATATATCAAGTGCTCTCAAATCCATAAAAGTATTCAATCCGATAAAACGAAATCTCAAAGGGAAAACTCAATTCATCACAACAAGATAGAGAGGGGAAAACACCATATGATCGACTATATTAACAAAGCCAGCGATACATCAAGATTGTGCATCTCAAGAACACGAGAGAGAGAGAGATTAAACACATAGCTACTGGTACAAACCCTTAGCCCCGAGGGTGGACTACTCCCTCCTCATCGTGGTGGTCGCCGGGATGATGCAGATGGCCACCGGTGATGATCTCCCCCTCCGGCAGGGTGCCGGAACGGGGTCTAGATTGGATCTCGTGGATACAGAGGCCTTGCAGCGGCGGAACTTCTGATCTAGGGTCTCCGTGAGGGTTTTTGGAATATTTAACAATTTATAGGGCGAAGAGGCGGTGCGGGAGGCCACCGAGGTGGGCCCAGGCGCGCCCCGGTGGGTTGTGCCCCATCGGGGCACCCCCAGGTGCTGCTCTGGCCCATTGGATGTCTTCTGGTCCATAAAAATTTCACAAAAAGTTTCACTGCATTTGGACTCCGTTTGGTATTGATTTTCTGCGATGTAAAAAACAAGCAAAAAACAGCAACTGGCACTGGGCACTATGTCAATAAGTTAGTCCCAAAAAATGATATAAAGTTGCTATAAAATGATTGTAAAACATCCAAGAATGATAATATAGCAGCATGAATACTTCATAAATTATAGATACGTTGGAGACGTATCAGCATCCCCAAGCTTAATTCCTACTAGTCCACGAGTAGGTAAATGATAAAAGAAATAATTTATGAAGTGTGAATGCTAGCAAAGTGCACAAGTTTAATCAATGATAATTTCAATCACTTTTCCTAGCATCATAACAGCAACTCTTTCTCATAAAACTCATCATGACAAAGTAGCAATCAATTCACATGTTTAAGGTTCAAACAATGAATTCTCTTGAAACTCAACAACCTATATTCTTAGTCACCAAACAATTTGAAAGGATCTAGATGACGACTAGAGGGGGGGGGTGAATAGGCGTTTTAAAACTGTTATGGATTTGGCTTTATCCTAATGCGGAATTAAACTAAACGGATACCTTTCAAGCACAAAACCTAAATATGCTAGGCTCAACTAAGTGCACCAACAATCTATGCTAAACAAGATAGGCACTTAAGGAAACTAGCAAGCACAAACTATATCACAAGATATGGAAATGTAGGAACAACTAAGCAATTCAACTAGCACAAGATATATCAATATGAGCAAGTATGAATCGGTAAGTAAAGGGTGAGGGTATGAGATAACCACAAGTCAGTCGGAGACGCGGATTTATCCCGAAGTTCACACTCGTGAGAGTGCTAATCTCCGTTAGAGTGGTGCCGAAGCCAAAGCTTTGGGGCGCCACCAAGTGGCTCACCGTATTCTCCCTTTTGAGTCACCCCCAACGGATGAGCCTCGATTCACTCGGGGTTGGTCTTGAAGGCGACCACCACACCTTTACAAACTTCTCCGGAGCACACCACAAGCAAGGAAGCTTCCGGAGGAACCTTGACCACTTAGGCCACTTCAACACCCTTCCCCGGAGCACACCACAAGAGGAAGCTTCCGGGGGAACCTTGACCACCTAGGCCACTTCACAATCTTCACAATATGTCACCAAACCGTCTAGGAGGCGGAAGCCTCCAATAGTAATAAACTCACAAGCTCTCACTCGAACTAATCGATGCGGGGAGCTCAAACCAATGCAACAAATGCAATGCAAGGTTAAGCAACAAATGCTCAACCCACTCTCTCAATCTCACAAGATGCAACTCAAGAAAGTAGGAGATTGAAGAGAGGGGATGCAATGGATAGGATCAACAAATGGATCACAAATCCATCCACAAATCCCCCTTCACATAGAGGGGAGATAGGGGTTTGGGAGAGGTGGAGAGAGGCTCAAAATGGTGTTCAGAAGGTGTGTGAACAGCCCCCAAACCGGAGGGGGGACGCAGCCCTTAAATAGCCAAACACAGAAACTAGCCGTTGGGGCTCAACGGGCATTTCCTGGGCACCCCGTGCACACGGGGTCCCGTGTGCACGGTACAAGTCCGTGTCCACAGGGTACCCCAGGACAGCCAGCAGCAGCCCACTCAAACAATGATAACTTTGGCATATGGACTCCGAATTCGATGATCTTGGGCTCGTTTTGAAGCTATGGAAAAGCCCAAGGTCCTCACATAGAGAACCACCCAAGATCGACAAGAAAGAATGATGCAAGTAATGCAAAGGTTTGAGCTCTCTACATGCGACGCGATCAAGCTACTTGCCCGAGAGTCCCCCTTGATAGTACGGCTATCGAACCTATAATCCGGTCTCCCACCAAGCACCATGAGACCGGCAAAACTAGGAAAACCTAGCTAAGTTATACCTTTGCCTTGCATATTCAACTTGAGCTTGATGATGACTCTAATGCTTGCCTCAAGTTGGAATCCCTTTCTTGTCCACAACCACTTGGTGAAGATACTTGAATTGCTTCCTCATATTGTAATGAGGGAAGCCTTAACTTAAGCCCACCTTCACATGTGCATTATCATGATGTGGACCGCAAACTTCAAAGTATATAACCTCCGGCTTCTCATCTTGCACTTGGACTCCTCGAACCCGATGACCATCACCTCTTGATGTCATCCACACATAGGCTACTTGAAATCTTTCCTTTTGTTGCAAGCCCATGAGAAACACCTAACCCACATAGACATAACAAACACATAGCATGGGTTAGGTAACAAAGCACAATTCACAGTTACTTACCATACCACTAGATCACTTGATCTCATGTGGTACAATGTTTGTGCTTTGTGGGTTGACCACTTAGATATAATCTTTGAGCTTCATCTTTGTCAACCAACATCTTTACTTCAAGCTCCATCTTGGTTTCTTGAAAGCCACAATGAACTCTTCATTTCCCTTCATTGATTCAAGACTATATCACCAAAGACTCTTTCATGACCATATCAAGTTCCACTATGAATATCATCTTGGTCACCACTTGCCCTTCTAAGAACTCTATCACAAGCTCTTGAGAGGCACCATGAATTCTTCACTCTAGTTGCTTGCTTCAAGACTTGATCAACCGAAACCCAACACATGAGCTCACCATGATCTTGTCTTGAAACCATAACTCAAATTCTTCTCTTTGATTATTCTCTCAAGCCTTGATCCTCAGAAGCCCAAATATGTCAATCTTTGAGATCCTCCAAAGAACTGAAACCTCACTGGATATGGGATCTCGAGAGCCAACACCTAGGCCCCGTGAGCATGGGGTATCCAGAGAGTTGACACTTGACCCCGTGCACACGGTACAAGCCCGTGTGCAAGGGGTATCCAGAGAGGGATACCATGAGGACTTCTTCGGATGCTTTGATGGCAATCTTCACATAACAACCCAAATAACTTCAAGCATCACTATGGAACATATCTTCATATAAGATCCAATGCACTTGATGCTCCATAGGAATTGTCATTTAATACCAAAGCTTAGAGCACATATAACTTCATCTATATGGAATTCATCCTTGATTCCATCCAATATCCTTGAGACACTATCTTCATATATATGGACTTCATCCTTGATTTAGTCCAATATCCTTGTGGCACCATCTATGGACAACCCTTCAAATATATCTCAGTGAAAACATTAGTCCATGGATATTGTCATTCAATTACCAAAACCACACTTAGGGGCTAGATGCACTTTCACAATTGCAATTCAACTTATTCAACAGAGTCTAAGTAAGAGCTCCACATACTCAACCATCATATAGTCTTCTATGATTGCTAACACTCACCGCATACACATGAGCAAAACGTTTCAACCGGACACATAGAAAGATAGGGGCTTATAATTTCGCCTCCCAACATATTCACCTCAAGGGTGACGTCAACAATAATAACTCATGCTACCCATATCCAACTAGATATATGTGCCTAGATCTTTCCTCACCACATGATGCTTGCCAAAAGAGAAAAATAAAAAGGAATAGAGAGAAAAACTTTGACTCTTGCATGAAAGTAAATACATAAAAGTAAAAGGTAGGCCCTTCCCAGAGGGAAGCAGAGGTTGCCATGCGCTTTTTGTTTGTATGCTCAATCCCTTAGTGCAAAAGAACGTCACGTTATATTGCCCCTTGTGATAGCAACCTTTATTATGCAGTCTGTCGCTTTTATTCTTTGCCATCACAAGTTCGTACAACGCTCAATTTTCTCTTACACTAAATGATCTAACACTTTTAGAAGCAATTTTTATTGCCTTATTGCACTGATGACAACTTACTTGAAGGATCTTACTCAATCCTTAGGTAGGTATGGTGGACTCTTGAAAATAAGATATGGGTTTAAGGGTTTTTGGATGCACAAGTAGTATCTCTACTTGGTGCGGAATTTTTGGCTAGCAAAGATGGGGGGCAAGCACCACATGTTGAAGGATCTATGACAATATAACTTCTATGTGAATATGAACAAACATAAATCATTACGTTGTCTTCCTTGTCCAACGTCAACAATTTTGGCATATAATATTTTGATGGGGGCTCACAATCACAAAAGATCTCCAAGATAGTGTATTTGCATGTGAAAGTTCTCTTCCTTATAGTAATCATTCATGAATTGCTTGTATGACCAATATTGTGATTGTCAAGCTTCAAAATATTTCACTTTCTAAACCCAATGTGAAGCTACCACTAGGCATGATATAATTTCAACTTCATTATATTCAATTCATTCAACAATTTACTCATAGGATATAAGTGAAGTACAAGAGTAAATGACAAGCTACTCCAAAAAGATATAAGTGAAGATCAAGCGAGTAGTTATGTAAATGGGTAGCTAATTGAGGGCTCTCTCTTATTTAAAAACTTTCAGATCTCAGTATTTTATTAAAACAGCAAGTAAAACAAAACAAAACGACATTCCAAGAATAGCACAACTCAATTGAAGAAGCAAAAACTTAGGCTTAACCGATACTAACCGATAATTGTTGATGAAGAAAGGTGGGATGCCTACCGGGGCATCCCCAAGCTTAGATGCTTGAGACTTCTTGAAATATTATCTTGGGATGCCTTGGGCATCCCCAAGCTTGAGCTTTTGTGTCTCCTTAATTCCTTTTATATCACAGTTTCCCTAAATCTTAAAAACTTCATCCACACAAAACTCAACAAGAACTCGTGAGATAAGTTAGTATAAACCAATGCAAAAACCTTATCATTCTCTACTGTAGCAAATCACTAAAATTATTATTCAACATTGCATACTAAATGCCTCTGCATATTTAATACTCCTATCCTCAAATAGAATCATTAAACAAGCAAACATATGTAAACAATGCAAACATAACAGCAATCTGCCAAAACAGCACAGTCTGTAAAGAATGCAAGAGTATCAATACTTCTTAAACTCCAAAAATTATTAAAATTTACCACACTGTAGAAAATTTATCAGATCTTATTTTGCAAAAAAATTCAACATTTTAACACATGCTGACTTTTCTCGGGAATTTTTGCAACATCGATAAACTTTCTGTTTTGAAACAGCAACTCATATACTTGCAAAATAAGCATGGTAAAGGCTATCCTTGACATTTTTATTGAAAAGAAAGATGCAAAATATTATTATAAATAACAGAAAGCAAATCCTAACAAGAAAATGATGCTCCAAGCAAAATACATATCATGTGACAAAAAAATGTATCTCCAAGTGAGGTTACCAATAATGTTGGAGACGAAAGAGGGGATGCCCTCCGGGGCATCCCCAAGCTTAGTTGCTTGGATCTTCCTTGAATATTACCTTGGGGTGCCTTGGGCATCCCCAATCTTAGGGTCTTGTCACTCCTTATTCTCCTCATATCGACATCTCACCCAAAACTTGAAAACTTCAATCACACAAGACTTAACGGAACTTCGTGAGATAGGTTAGTATGATAAAGAGCAAACCATTTCACTTTGGTACTGTCAAAGACAAGATTAATAATTGTTTCCAAACAATGCCTACTGTAGCATATCATTTCCACAATTTAGATTGAGCAATATAAGCCATAGAAACTAGAAAACAAGCAAACTATGCATTGAAAACAGAATCTGTCAAAAACAGTACAGTTTGTAGTAATCTGTACTCCAACCATACTTATCCTACTCCAAAAATTCTGAAAAATTAGGACAACGTATATAATTTGTATATCTATCACCTTTAAAAAATTAAGATCAAAATCACGTTCCAGTGAAATACAGGAATTTCTGCACTGGACGCAAAAGTTTCTGTTTTTGCACAGAATCAAGTCAACTATCATCCACACTATCCCAAAGTCTTTACTTGGCACTTTATTGAAACAAAAGCTATAAAGCAAGATTACTACAGTAGCCTAACCATGTGAACACACAAAAACAGTATGTAAAATTTTTGGGTTGTCTCCCAACAAGTGCTTTTCTTTAATGCCTTTTAGCTAGGCATGATGATTTCAATGATGCTCGCATAAAAGATAAGAATTGAAACATAAAGAGAGCATCATGAATCATAAGTTCCTCTCTCATAATAATTTTCAGTAGCATCATGAATAGGTTCATCAATATAACCATCACATAAAGCATTCTCTTCATGATCCACAAGCATAGAAATTTTATTACTCTCCACATAAGAAAATTTCTTCTCATTCACAATGGTGGGAGTATCATATGAAACTCGAATACTATAAATTGTTTCCGCATTAAAAGAGTAATGTTCAGGAAAAGGGTAATCATAACTATGACAAGTTTTATAAATATAATCATCACTACTTTTTATAACATAAGTATCATCACAATAATCATCATAAGTAGCAACTTTGTTCTCATCATAGATAGGAGGCATGCAATCATCATAGCAAATTTGATCATTCAAAATAGGGGGACTAAAAAGATCATATTCATTAAGCATATCATCCCCAAGCTTGGGACAAACATTAATTTCAGCAAATAAATTCTCAAACATGTCATTCTCATCAAACATAGCATCCCCAAGCTTGTGGCTTGGCATATCATAAACATAGTCACTCTCATCATTAAAAGTTTGAATAGCACCAACGGTATAACAATTGCTATCATCATAATTTCCTAAGTTGGTGCCAAAAAGATTTCCAAGATTATAAGAAGTATCATTATCTTCCCAATCATAATTATCACAACAAGCAATAGGCATAACAAAATCATCATCAATAGTGCTCTCGGACATTGTGCCATAAGACAAAGAAGCAATGTCATCATCAAATGCATCATCTTCTACAATTATTTTTGATTCATTTTCGTGAGGCACAATAATAATAGGAGCAACATTATTTGGGAGAGATACCTTTTTACCTCTTTTCTTTCTTCTTTTCTTCTTCTTCACCACATCATGTGTGGGTTTAATTAATTTTTTCAAGCTTCTTGTTGAAGAGATTGATTGGATAGGAAGCTCCTCCTCGTTACCTGATTCATCATAATAAACACTAGGAGGGTATTGGGAAATATTTTCCCTTTCATTAGTACTCTCTTCATATTCTATTTGTTTTCTTGTCTTTAGATAGTTGGCAATATAAGGATTCTCAATGCAATTTACCACACAAAACATATAAATTTCCTCTAGATCAAAATCAAGAAATCTCTTGAGATTAAATTTTGGAATACCCTCAGTTATACGTTTCATTTCTTCATACCCCAAAAGAAGACTAAGCTCTTTATGATGCTCAAGGGTAATCAAGTTATCACAATTTTTGGACACGATTTGATCATGAAACAAATTGCATTGGAGATTTAAATGACCACGTTCATTGCAAAGTTCACAAGGATGGCGAAAAAAATTAAATCTTTCAGCACAATCATCTAGCCTCTCTTGCAACTTTTTCGTTTCTAAATATTTATGCTTCTTACAAAATCTATCTTCTCGTTTTGGTGTGCATTTGCACTCCCAATTCACTCAGCAAAAATTGACATTCTTATAGGAGACTTCATTATCATGACTAATGCAATCATCATTAACATCATGGATATTCAAAGAATTTATTCTAGCAATATTGCAATCATGCCCATCATCCAACATTTTTATGCCATAAACTTTGTTGAATTCTTTTTCTAGCAATTGAGCACAATTATCGGAATCCTTATTCTCAAGATAGACATTATAAAGATAAAGAACAACCTAAGGTAGATAAAAAATGACGTGCGATGAAGAATCACTCCAAAGTTCCTATCTAGCGGAGAACATAAGAATAAATTGTTTGTAGGGTACGAAACCACCTCAAAGCTATTCTTTCTGATCGATCTATCCAAGAGTTCATACTAAAATAACACCAAAGCAAATTCAGATTCGTAATGCTCTATCCAACACAAAGAACCTCAAAGAGTGCCCCAAGATTTCTACAGGAGAAACAAAGACAAGAACGTGCATCAACCCCTATGCATAGATTACCCCAATGTCACCTCGGGAATTCACGAGTTGAGTGCCAAAACATATATCAAGTGAATCAATATAATACCCCATTGCACCACGGGTATTCGTATGCAAGACATATATCAAGTGCTATCAAATCCATAAAAGTATTCAATCCGATAAAACGAAATCTCAAAGGGAAAACTCAATTCATCACAACAAGATAGAGAGGAGAAAACACCATATGATCCGACTATATTAACAAAGCCCGCGATACATCAAGATTGTGCATCTCAAGAACACGAGAGAGAGAGAGAGATTAAACACATAGCTACTGGTACAAACCCTCAGCCCCGAGGGTGGACTACTCCCTCCTCATCGTGATGGTCGCCGGGATGATGAAGATGGCCACCGGTGATGATCTCCCCCTCCGGCAGGGTGCCGGAACAGGGTCTAGATTGGATCTCGTGGATACAGAGGCCTTGCAGCGGCGGAACTTCTGATCTAGGGTCTCCGCGAGGGTTTTTGGAATATTTGGCAATTTATAGGGCGAAGAGGCGGTGCAGGAGGCCACCGAGGTGGGCACAACCCACCGGGGCGCGCCTGGGGGCTCAGGCGCGCCCTGATGGGTTGTGCCCCCCCCCCCCCCGGGCACCCCCAGGTGCTGCTCTGGCCCATTGGATGTCTTCTGGTCCATAAAAAATCCACAAAAAGTTTCACTGCGTTTGGACTCCGTTTGGTATTGATTTTCTGCGATGTAAAAAACAAGCAAAAAACAGCAACTGGCACTGGGCACTATGTCAATAAGTTAGTCCGAAAAAATGATATAAAGTTGCTATAAAATGATTGTAAAACATCCAAGAATGATAATGTAGCAGCATGAATACTTCATAAATTATAGATACATTGGAGACGTATCATAGAGCGTATCATATCACGGGGTTTGAATGCACCTGCGAAGTTTGCACCACATCTCGAGGTGAGAAAGGGCAATGCACAGTACCGTAGAGGCTAGCAGATTGCGAAAAGGTAAGAGTGTGTATAATCCATGGACTCACATTAGTCATAAAGAACTCATATACTTATTGCAAAAGTTTATTAGCCCTCGAAGCAAAGTACTACTACGCATGCCCCTAGGGGGATAGATTGGTAGGAAAATATCATCGCTCGTCCCCGACCGCCACTCATAAGTAAGACAATCAATAATAAATCATGCTCCAACTTCATAGCATAACAAGAGACTGTACGTGCATGCTTCGGGAATCACAAACCTTAACACCAATATTCTTACTAACCACAACCATTTACTAGTACCTCCCACATATTACCATCTCTATATCTCAAAACTATTGCAAGGAATCAAACATATCATATTCAGTGATCCATAAGTTTTATGTAGGATTTTATGATTAACCATGCAATTGACCAATTCCTGTTGACTCTCTAAATAGGTATAAGTGAAGCAAGAGAGTTTAATTCTTTCTACAAAAGACCATGCTCTAATAAGTATAAGTGAAGCAAAAGAGCATTCTACAAATAACGGTTTTCTATGTGAAGAGAAACATGCAATCCAAACTTCAAATGATATAAGTGAAGCACATGAAGCATTCTATAAAGCCACACTCAAAAGATATAAGTGAAGTGCAATGAGCATTCTATAAATCAACCTTGGACTATCTCATACCAGCATGGTGCATAAAATAAAAGTGAAAAATAAACACAAAATACGCTCCAAGATTTACACATATCACGTGAACGAAACGAAGACGAAAACATACCGATACTTGTTGAAGAAAGATGGGATGCCTTCCGGGGCATCCCCAAGCTTAGATGCTTGAGTATCCTTGAATATTTACTTGGGGTGCCTTGGGCATCCCCAAGCTTGAGCTCTTGCCTCTCCTCCTTCTTCTCATATCGAGACCTCCTCGATCTTTGATCACTTCATCCACACAAAACTCAACAGAAACCTCGTGAGATCCGTTAGTATAATAATGCAAATCACTACTTTAAGTACTGTTGCAAACCAATTCATATTTTGTTTTTGCATTGTAGCTACTGTAATATAACTTTTACATGGCTTATACCACCGATAAAAATTGATAGTTTCATCAAAACAAGCAAAACAATGCATCAAAAACAGAATCTGTCTTAAACAGGATAGTCTGTAGTAATCTGAACATTGACCATACTTCGGGTACTCTAAAAATTCTGAAAAATTAGAAAAAAATAAAAAATTTGTATAGAAAGACTTTGCAAAAAATTTCAGAACCTTTCGTTGTTTCAGTAAAAAACATAAAATCGCGCACTACAGCCAAAGTTTGTGTTTTTGCACCGCACATACCAACAAGCAATCTAATCATCCTAAAGGCAAATCTTGGCACATTATTTTTATAATACAATGGATTTGTACAAGGGGATAATTATTTTTGTGAGAAACTTCCATGAAAATTTTACATTGTTTCCGTAAGCATGAACACAAGTGTTCAAGGTCGACCCTCACTTCTCCAATGCATCACCTTTCAATCTGTCTCTTTTTGTGAAGTTTTAAGGTTCCCCTCTATATTTTTTTTGTTTTTAAACTTTATAAAAGCACTCAACAGAAATAAATGACTCTCTAAAACTTCTGGGTTGTCTCCCTAGCAGCGCTTTCTTTAAAGCCATTAAGCTAGGCATAAAGTGCTCAAGTTATGAATCCACCCGGATCCCAAGGTATATCAAAGCCAATTTTAATTAGCAATGATTTGGCATTTAGTAGTGAGCACAAAGCAACATATATCATGAAATGACGAAGTCTAACTCTCTTCCTATGCATCGGCATGTCATACAAGAACAATTCATGCACATCAAGTAAGGGCCAATTCATAGCATAAGTAGTTTCTTGCAATTTTATCGTGTTGGAAACATAGAGAGGTGGAGATATAGTTCCTCTCTCATAATAATTGCAAGTAGGAGCAGCAAGCAAATGCATATTATATTCATCAAAATCATCATGTGTAGTGGTAGAACGCAACCCATCAATATAATCCTTAATAAGAGCAAACTTCTCCAATATAGTGTAGTTTGGAGAATTCAAAAACATAATAGGACTATCATGTGTGGGTGCAATAGCAACAATTTCATTTTTAGCATAAGGGAAAATAGCAAGTTCATCTCCATAAGCATAATTCATATTGGCATCAAGGCCACAAGCATAGCAATCATCAAGTTAATCAAAAAGGGATATTTCAAACGAATCAACGGGATCATAGCAATTATCATAGCATTCATCCTTCGGTAAGAATGAAGGGGCATTAAACAATGTATGCGTTGCTGAGTTACTCTCATTAGAAGATGGGCACGGGTGATCAATCCGCTCTTCCTCCGCTTGTTCTTCGCTCTCCTCATCATCTTTTTCATCCAATGAGCTCACAGTTTCATCAATTTCTTCTTCCATAGACTCTTGCAAAATATTAGTCTCTTCTTGGACAGCGGAGACTTTCTCAATAAATACATCAATATCGTAATTGAACTTATAATTGTCATAGCAATATTTAAGGATAGCAAAATTTTCAGGTCTATAAACTGAATCATCAAAATCTTCAAACTTTTCAAACAAAGATTCAATTTCATAAGCACCCTTAAAAGCAACAAATTCTTCTATTCGTTCCACATCATAGTAATCATATCTACCATTAGCATAAGAAGCTAAGGTTTCATTGTCATTAAATTTGCATGAAAAGGGAAGGTGTGGAGCATTCATTCTAGAGCAACAAGTATAATCATATCTAGAGCATAGATTCCAAGCATACCATTTCAACATATGAATTTGATCCCATAATAGTTTCCCTTTTTGTGTCAAGCGATAATCCCTAAAGTATTCACGTTGATCCCCTGGCTCTCCCTCACCCACTTTCCCCTTCCCCCTCTCCCTCGAGCTCGCCCGTTCCTCTCTCTCTCTCTCTCTCTGTCCTGAACGCCATCGCCGTCGTCTTCCATCGTTCGCACGGCCACCGGCGGCCCCGTGCCCACCAACCATGTCCACCAGCTCCGCCACGGTCCGACACGTCTCCTGGTGGCCCTAGGTGGAGCCGGAGGGCCCTGCAGTACCGGATCGTCCTCGCCCCCTTCTGCATCGGCCACCGGCGAACTCCGGCGACCTCGAGCCCCCTGCTGCTCCTAAGCTCCCACCGGCCTTTCGTGCGCCGCTTGAGCTCCGCCTTCTTCTTCCCCTCTCCCCGCTGTCGATTGAGCCCCCTAGCTCAAGCTTCACCGATGCCCGAGCGCGCCTCCACCTGAGCTCGTCACCGGCAGCCGTCCGGTGACCTTTTGGTCACGGGCTAGTGCCCAACGTGCTCACCACATCGTGTACGTTCCGCCTAGCCTTTTAGTTCATGCGCTATCGCTCTGCATCACCGTTGCCATACCTCACCCGAGCGCCTCGCTGCCGGCGACGTCGCAGCGCTCGTTTCCGGCCACCTCAGCTCCGGCCACCTCAGCTCCGGCCACCGCCACCAAACGATGCGGCGTCGAACGCCCGTTCCAACGCGCCCACTCGCTCGCCTCCTAGTGCCTACAACGCCCGATCCGGTCATTCCCGAGCTCGCCGCCATCGCCGTAGGGCCCCTCCGACCACGAGACCGCCGCAGATCGATGCGGCTCGGTCTCCGTTTTCGAACGCGTCCAAAAACGCTACAAACTGTGCCCCGTGCGCGTTTTCCGACCGCCTCCCGTATCGCCGCCGCAAGTTTTGGCTCGCCGGAGCATTCTCCGGCGCCGGCGCCGACGACGCCGACGTGGCCTGACTTGTGGGGTCCCTGTGCCACTAACTGGTGGGTCCCGTTGACCAGTTGACTAAGTCAACCGCTGACATGGCACCCACTAACACTGACATGTGGACCCCGCCTAAATAAACTGATTTTATAAATAATTAAAACATTAACTAAATTGTTAATTAAGATAATTAGATTAAATAGACACTGAGAGTGGGACCCAGTATATTAATTAGTTAATTAGGTTAGTTTAACTCTGTTAAAAAACCCCACTATCAATGACAGGTGGGTCCAACAGGTCAGATTTGACCTGGACAGTGGCAGTTGACTTGCTGACCTCATGCTGACATCACTGCTGACACAATATTCCATTTCTGTTAATTTAAATAAATCCAGAAAATGTTTAAATCTTTTAAAATTCATAGAAATTAAACCGTAGCTCAGATCAAAAAACTTTATATATGAAAGTTGCTCAAGATGACGAGACGAATCCAACTGTGCCATCTGTTTCCGTGTCGGGACCCTCTACGGAGGTGAACCCACAACTTTGTGACCGTTTCCGATAGATGAATAGTGCATATATACCGGTTAATAAATCCAAATTAAATCCTAAAATGGTTTAGACATGCTTTTAGGCAACCCTACACTGCACGTTAGCATAGCATGCTGTGTGTTGCTTATGTTTGCCATTTATTTATCTATTTCTTCCCCCTCTTCTCTCACGGTAGATCCCCGTACCGACGTAGTCCCTAAGACCGACGCAGCTCCGGTGATTGGCTACACTACCTACGACCAGACCTTTTCTGCAGAGCTTCCAGGCAAGCACCCCCCCCCCTTTGAACATGCCTATATCGCCTATTCTTTCTCCCTCCTGCTTGCATTAGATTGAGTTATCCTATTCTGATGCATAGCCTGTTTATTGTAACCTGCTATCGATACCTTACCTGCTTATCCTAAACTGCTTGGTATAGGCTGGATAGAGAGCCACCAGAGACCCCACTTTGACCCAGTTGCCCCCGCTAGATTATCAGATGACTCGATCAACATGATCGATAACCAGGCCCCGGCACCGCACATCACCCCCCCCCCCTTTAGTTGTAAGACACTGCAGCGTTACCATCGAGTGCCGAGGGTGATACCTCGTTTAGCACTTCTGATGTTAACTCTGTAGAGTGGCTATTCAGTCATGGTCATCGAGGGTGATTCCTCCTTCACCACTTCCGATTACGACGCCGTCGTGCGACACCTCAAGTGTGAACCTAGAGGGTGATTCCTCCTAAGTTCACCTTGACGGATACATCGAGTAGGAATCCAACGAGGGTGATACCTCGGATTCCCTAATGTTATGGACACACGGATACTTGGACTTTACAACTATTACTTGGCAAGGCGGGTCGACCCTGAGGGGTACCCGCGAGTGATGGGAAGTCGGGTTGACCTGGAGGGTACCCGAGAGGTAAATATGAGGCGTGGCCGGGCATTCTTAGCCCTTGCCACAAGTCCTCGAGACGGGGCGATGGGGTCACATCGATCGTGAGTCTCTGCTCGTTACCGCACGCTACCAATACACTAACGATTTGGATATGTGATCTGAGTGGGCCTCTGGTCCGATAGCACTAACCATCACGCGGGAATAGTTATGGGCACTCTGCATCGTGGCATTAGCCGAAAGCTCTATCAGACGTCCAGTTCAGCATTGCGGCATGGTCGGATCGTGTCGGCCATCCAAGGCGATGCTGGTATCCACCCTGCTCGCAACGACCCGGAGTGCAATGGGAGATGGGCCCAAGACCCCGGAGTGCATAGGATGTAGACCGGCGGGGACCTCTCTGCTGAGCTCTAGGTAGGGCTGCGGTGTGTCGTTTGGCCGAGGCCGGGCATGACCCAGAAAAGTGTGTCCGGCCGGAGTTAAGCGAGCGTGGTGGGTAAGTTGGTGCACCCCTGCAGGGAAGAACTAATCTATGCATAGCCGGATCCTTGGTAACGGACGCTCGGAATTGTATCCTGATCGATACAACTAGAACATAATGATGAGAAATGGATAGTAGGGCTCTGGGATTGCTTTCTCGCAGGGAGTCGAGAAAGAATCTCTGGCCGAGGTTGATTCTTAATACTGCTACTACTTTATACTGTGCTGATCTACACTCTTCTAATGCTGCAAGACCATTGAAGATGCTAGTCTTTGATAGGACTAGGCCTTCTCTCTATTCTGGCATTTCTCCAACCTAGTCCACATATACAGCCTTTCTTTGATAATGTTGCATATGTTGTGTAGATCCTTGCTTGCTGAGTACTTCGGATGAGTACTCACGGTTGCCTTGCTTCCTCTTTTTCCCCATATCCGATTGATGCAACCAGATGACGGAGCCCCTGAGACAGCTGCCCCCGCCGACGACTGCTCCTACTACCCCGAGGGTGGTTTCTACTTCGAGAAGACCGACGACCAGGAGTAGGTTCGGAGGGTCCCAGGCAGGAGGCCTGTGCCTTTTCGATCGTAGTGTTTTCTTTTACCCCGCCTTTTAAAGGCCTATCTGTCTTTCTTTTATATCTGTACTCAGATATCTGATGCTTCCGCTGATGCTTGTAATCGAGCTTATGTATTCGAGCCCTCGAGGCCCCTGGCTTGTAATATAAAGCTTGTATTATTTTAATTTGTATCTAGAGTTGTGTTGTGATATCTTCAAGTGAGTCCTTAGGCTTGATCATGTGCATTTGCGTGTATGATTAGTGCACGATTAAGCCGGGGTGTCACACCACTTATCCACGTTTAGGCTGCTGTCACCCCCGCAACACCGACAATAAGCAAACCATGAACATATTGCAACACCCTACAACGAGGATCCCTCACGTTTGCGCGAGACGGAGGGCACCGTAGGACAGCACCATAAATAAAATATACAATCATACCAACCAAGATCATGATTAACCCATAGGACAAAACGGATCTACTCAAACATCATAGGATAACCATAGATCATTGGGAAATAATATATGGAGTTGAGCACCATGTTTAAGTAGAGATTACAACGGGGAGAAGGGGTGTTACACCGTGATGTCTACTACGCAACTTTATTCTTGTAGACTCGTGTTGGGCCTCCAAGCGCAGAGTTTTGTACGACAGTAGCAATTTTCCCTCAAGTGGATGACCTAAGGTTTATCAATCCGTGGGAGGCGTAGGATGAAGATGGTCTCTCTCAAACAACCCTGCAACCAAATAACAAAGAGTCTCTTGTGTCCCCAACACACCAAATACAATAGTAATTTGTATAGGTGCACTAGTTCATCGAAGAGATGGTAATAAAAGCGTAGTAATGATAGAAGATATTGGTTTCTGTAATAGGAACAATAAAAAACAGCAAGGTAGCAATTGATAAAACGGAGCACAAACGGTATTGCAATGCTTGAAAATGAGGCCCAGGATCCATACTTTCGCTAGTGCAATCTCTCAACAATGCTAATCTAATTGGATCATATAACCATCCCTCAACGTGCGATGAAGAATCACTCCAAAGTTCTTATCTAGCGGAGAACATAAGAAGAAATTGTTTGTAGCTATTCTTTCCGATCGATCTATCCAAGAGTTCGTACTAAAATAACACCAAGTTATTCTTTCCGATCGATCTATCAAGAGTTCGTACTAAAATAACACTAAGTTATTCTTTCTGATCGATCTATCAAGAGTTCATACTAAAATAACACCAAAGCGAATTCAGATTCATAATACTCAATCCAACACAAAGAACCTCAAAGAGTGCCCCAAGATTTCTACCGGAGAAACAAAAGACAAGAACATGCATCAACCCCTATGCATAGATTACCCCAATGTCACCTCGGGAATCCGCGAGTTGAGTACCAAAACATATCTCAAGTGAATCAATATAATACCCCATTGTCACCATGGGTATTCATATGCAAGACATACATCAAGTGTTCTCAAATCCATAAAAGTATTCAATCCGATAAAACGAAATCTCAAAGGGAAAACTCAATTCACAACAAGATAGAGGGGAAAACACCATATGATCCAACTATATTAACAAAGCCTGCGATACATCAAGATCGTGACATCTCAAGAACATGAGAGAGAGAGATTAAACACATAGCTACTGGTACAAACCCTCAGCCCCGAGGGTGGACTACTCCCTCCTCATCATGGTGGTCGCCGGGATGATGAAGATGGCCACAGTGATGATTTCCCCCTCCGGCAGGCTGCCAGAACGGGGTCTAGATTGGTTTTTCGTGGCTACACAGGCTTGCGGCGGCAGAACTTCTAATCTAGGGTTACCCTCGGGGGTTTTGGAATATTTGGGAATTTATAGGGCGAAGAGGCGGTGCGAGAGGCCACCGAGGTGGGCACAACCCACCTGGGCGTGCCTTAGCCCCCAGGCGCGCCCTGGTGGGTTGTGCTCCCCTCGGAGCTCCCCTCTGGTACTTCTTTGGCCCGCTGGATGTCTTCTGGTCCAAAAAAAATCTCCAAAAAGTTTCGCTGCATTTGGACTCCGTTTGGTATTGATTTTCTGCAATGTAAAAAACAAGCAAAAAACAGCAACTGGCACTGGGCACTATGTCAATAGGTTAGTCCCAGAAAATGATATAAAGTTGCTATAAAATGATTGTAAACCATCCAAGAATGATAATATAATAGCATGAATACTTCATAAATTATAGATACGTTGGAGACGTATCACACCGCTGCATAGAGGGGGAGAAAGTTGGTGTTGACGGTAGCAAGATTGTTGATGTAGATCGCCATCATGATCCTTGCCCCGGCGGCACTCCGGCGCCATCGGGAGAGAGGGGGAGAGAGCCCCCCTCCTTCTTCTTCTTTCTTGGCATCCCCCCTAGATGGGAGGAGAGATCCCCCTCTGGTTCATGGCCTCCATGGCGGCGGAGGGGTGAGAGCCCCTCCGAGATTGGATCTCCCTCTCTGTTCTCTTCTGTTTCGCGTTCCCCAGATTTGGCCGAAAACCGTTTCTTATATTCTCGGAGATCCATAACTTCGACTGCGCTCAGATTTTAACACAATTTTTTTCCGGATATAAGCTTCCTTGAGCCCGAAGTAGAGCTCCAATCGACATCCGAGGAGGGCACAACCCACCAGGGCGCGCCTGGCCCCTGGGGCGCGCCCTGGTGTCTTGTGGGGGCTATGGGCCCCCATTTGCGTTGATTCCAAGTCCCAAAAATCACATATATTCCAAAATAATTCTCCGTAAATTTTTATCGCGTTTGGACTTCGTTTGATATGGATTTTCTGCGAAACAAAAAGCATGCAACAAACAGGAACTGGCACTGGGCACTGAATCAATAGGTTAGTCCAATAAATCATATAAAATGTTGCCAAAAATATGTGAAAGTTGTATAATATTGGCATGAAGCAATCAAAAATTATAGAAATGGCAGAGACGTATCAACGGCTCAGTGCTACAGTTCAGCAACACCGATGCCACCGACGCCGACATGGACGAGATCATCACGAGCGGCTCGGTCACCGCCGCTTCCTGCCCCGGGTTCCACGCACAAGACAAAACGATGGACACCGCCATCGACATGGACGACGAGCTCGACGACGCCGAGAAGGAGGTGGAGGAGGAAGAACAGGCCGAGGAGGAGCCGGCGCCGGCATCGAAGAAAGGGAGAAAGAAGAAGTGGGCGACCAATGCCAGGCCGGGCGAGCCTCACGTCAAGTGGACGTCCAAGGAAGACGAGTTCCTCGCCGAAGCATGGAAGACCGTCTGCATCGACTCGATCACCGGCTCGAATCAGAACGCCGACACGTACTGGACAAGGATCAAGACGGCGTTCGACGAGCGCAAGTTGGTCGACCCCTACTTCGCCAACATCTACATGGAGCGCGGCGACAAGGCCATGGCAAACCATTGGGCGATCATCCAGGCGGCCTGCAATAAATGGCATGGGATCGTAGAGGAGGTCGCAGCTCATCCGAAAAGTGGCGCCAACATCGAGGGTCAGGTATGTCCAGCCGTCGGCTCAGTTCTTTCGCCGTGTACGTCGCCGACACTTGTTCTTCGGCTATTGAAAGAACATGCGGTGCCCCCATGTGAGGTTTTGGTAATTGATGACATTCTCTATGGACTAATGGTTGCCTTGAGTTATATTTGAAGGATTTTTCCATAGGCATTTCTTGAAGTCCATGTGTTGGTTTCAAGGAGTTTATGAGTTGACCAAGGGCTATTCAAGGAATTATCCAAAGTTTGGTTAGAGAGAAGACATGAAACAAGGTTGATCAAGACTAAGTCAAAGAGTGAATCAAGTTGATCAACACACAAAGCGTACAAGATGTACCGAGAGGGATCAAGTGATCCCATGGTATGGTAGGTATTATCCATTACGCTTTGTGTATTAACCCATGGTCTACGTGAGAGTTCTATGTGGGGTTAGGTATGTTTCCATGGGCTTGCGTCAAGAGCAAGATATCATACAACCCATGGAGAGGATGACATCAAGTGGTGATCGTCATCAAGATTGCGGTGTGCAAGTTCGAGTGGAGCATAACGAAGAGATCAAGTGCTTGAAGCTTGCCGTCCATTGTGGTGACAATGGACTTGTGAAGATGTGCCGAAGAGTGACTCACCCATAGTGGAGTATGGGGGAGCAATTAACTCCATTGTGGTGACAATGGACTTGTGAAGATGTGCCGAAGAGTGGCACACCCATAGTGGAGTATGGGGGAGCAATCAACTAGTGTTGATTGACCCAACGCAATCAAGAAAGGTGGTCCATCTTGAGGAGGACAAGATCGTCATCATCTAGCTCAAGTGGATTATGCGCTAGGCAAAGGTTTGCCCTTGATAGGTTTTATATTTTACCGGTCTCGTGGTGGTAGTTGGGAGACTGGGTTATAGGATCGATTGACGTACTATCAAGGGGGGCTCTCAAGTGAGTAGCTTGATCGTATCGTTCGTAGAGAGCTCAAACCATTGCATCCTTGCATCATCTTTCTTGGTTCTTGTTTGGTGTTTCTCTTTGTCAGTTTTAGAGCTTATGGTCTGTTGGGGAACGTTGCATGGAAAACAAAAAAAATTCTACGCACACGCAAGATCTATCCATGGAGATGCATAGCTACTAGAGGGGAGATCATCTTCATACCCTTGAAGATCGCTAAGTGGAAGCATTTATCAACGCGGTTGATGTAGTCATACACCTTCATGATCCGTCCCGATCAAGTACCGAACGTACGGTACCTTCGTGTTCAGCACACATTCAGCTCGATGATGTCCTCGCCTTCTTGATCCAGCAAGACGGGCGAAGTAGTAGATGAGTTCCGGCAGCACGACGGCGTGGTGATGGTGATGGTGTTGGTGAAGAACAATCTCCGCGGGGCTTCGCCAAGCACAACGGAAACTATGATGGAAGATAAACTAGAGGGGACGGGGTTGCCGGCACACGGCTTGGTGATTCTTGATGTGTCTTGGGTGCTAGCCCTGCCCCTCTATTTATATGTTGAGCCCTGGGGTCGAAACTTGGAGTAAAAGCCTCCTCAAAGTCGGTTTTGCCCGAAAGGCAAGAGTCCTTCTCGGACTCCAGGGCCAGACGCCAGGGTTCCCGGCGACTGGGCCCAGACGCCAGGGACCCTGGCGTCTGGCCTCTGGTCTCCACAAAACTCCCTTTTGCACTTTCCAAAAGCCTCATGGGCTTTCCCCTTTGGCCCAAATAAAGTGTTCTCGTACCCAAACATTTCGGGAAACATCCGGAACCCCTTCCGGTGAATTCCGGAACCCTTCCGGAGATCAAACACTATTATCCCATATATCAAACTTCACCTCCGGACTATTCCGGAGCTCCTCGTCATGTTCGTGATCACATCCGGGACTCTGAACAACATTCGGTCACCAACATACATAACTCATATAATACTATATCGTCAACGAACGTTAAGCGTGCGGACCATACGGGTTCGAGAACTATGTAGACATGACCAAGACACCTCTCCGATCAATAACCAATAGCAGAACCTGGATGCCCATATTGGCTCCTACATATTCTACGAAGATCTTTATCGGTCGAACATTATGACAACATACGTAATTCCCTTTGTCTGTCGGTATCTCCATACCTAGTTCAATCTCGTTACCAGCAAGTCTCTTTACTCGTTCCGTAATACATCATCTCGTAACTAACTCATTAGTCATTTGCTTGCAAGGCTTTGATGTTTGCTTGAACTACGTCGGTATTTCCCCAAAGAGGAAGGGATGATGCAACATAGCAATGGTAGGTATTTCCCTCAGTGATGAGACCAAGGTTATAGAACCAGTAGGAGAACCACGCAACACCACGTAAACAGCTCCTGCACACAAAGAACAAATACTTGCAACCCGACGTAAGAGAGGGGTTGTCAATCCCTCACGGGTAAAAGGATAGGTAAAATTGTAGTAGATTGGATAAATAGATCTCGCGGGAACGCGAGATAAAATAAATAAGTAAAAATTGCAGCAAGGTATTTTTTGTATTTTTGGATTAATAAATCTAAAAATAAAAGCAAATATAAATAGATCGCGAAGGCAAATAGCAAATAGATCTGAAAATATATGATGAGAAAATAGACCCGGGGGCCGTAGGTTTCACTAGTTGCTTCTCTCGAGAAAAATAGCATACGGTGGGTAAACAAATTACTGTTGGGCAATTGATAGAACTTCAAATAATCATGACGATATCTAGGCAATGATCATTATATAGGCATCACGTCCAAGATTAGTAGACCGACTCCTGCCTGCATCTACTATTATTACTCCACACATCGACCGCTATCCAGCATGCATCTAGTGTATTAAGTTCATGGAGAAACGGAGTAATGCAATAAGAACGATGACATGATGTAGACAAGATCTATTTATGTAGAAATAGACCCCATCTTGTTATCCTTAATGCCAACGATACATACGTGTCGTTTCCCCTTCTGTCACTGGGATCAAGCACCGTAAGATCGAACCCATCACAAAGCACCTCTTCCCATTGCAAGATAAATAGATCAAGTTGGCCAAACAAAACCCAAATATCGGAGAAGAAATACGAGGCTATAAGCAATCATGCATATAAGAGATCAAAGAAGACTCAAATAACTTTTATGGATAAAAACATAGATCTGATCATAAACTCAAAGTTCATTGGATCCCAACAAACACACCGCAAAAAGAGTTACATCAAATAGATCTCCAAGAGACCATTGTATTGAGAATCAAACGAGAGAGAGAAAGCCATCAGCTACTAACTACGGACCCGTAGGTCTACAATGAACTACTCACACATCATCGGAGAGGCACCAATGAGGATGATGAACCCCTCCGTGATGGTGTCTAGATTGGATCTATGGTTTCTGGAACTTGCGGTGGCTGGAATTGATTTTCGTCGACTCCCCTAGGGTTTCTGGAATATTGTGGTATTTATAGAGCAAAGAGGTGGTGCGGGAGGCCACCGAGGTGGGCACAACCCACCTGGGCGCCTGGGCCCCCAGGCGCGCCCTGGTGGGTAGCGCTCCCCTCGGAGCACCCCTCTGGTACTTCTTTGGCCCAACAGGTGTCTTCTGGTCCAGAAAAAATCCACAAAAAGGTTCGCTGCGTTTGGACTCCGTTTGGTATTGATTTCCTGCGATGTAAAAAACAAGCAGAAAACAGCAACTGGCACTGGGCACTATGTCAATAGGTTAGTACCAAAAATGATATAAAATGATTGTAAAACATCCAAGAATGATAATATAAAGCATGGAATAATCAAAAATATAGATACGTTGGAGACGTATCAGCATCCCCAAGCTTAATTCCTGCTCGTCCTCGAGTAGGTAAATGATAAAAACAGAATTTTTGAAGTGGAATGCTGCCTAACAAGTTCATCACATATTCTTTTCTTTGTAGCATGGACATTTGGACTTTTATATGGTTCAAAGCAATAGTCTAGTTTTGACATGAGGACTTTAATACTCAAGCATATCAACAAGCAACCATGTCTTTCAAAATATCAACACTAAAGCAAGTTATCCCAGCCCATTATGCTCAATCATTGATCCATTCATGAAACACACTCGAATACTAGCTATACCGAATGCTCAAGTACGATCATAGTGCCCCTTAGTTGGTGCTTTATAAGAGAAGATGGAGACTCAAGTAAAAATAAAAATTGCATAAAGTAAAAGAAAGGCCCTTCGCGGAGGGAAGTAGGGATTTGTAGAGGTGCCAGAGCTCAAAGCTTAAATTAAGAGATAAAAACATTTTGAGAGGCATACTTTTCCCACCAACGAAAACGACTTAGAGTTCCCTATACTTTCCATGCTAGATATATCATAGGCGGTTCCCAAACAGAAAATAAAGTTTATTCCTTTTTCCACCATACTTTCACTTTCCATGGCTAGCCGTATCCACGGGTGCCCTCCATACTTTCCAAGGAATTTATTATTTGATAACATAAAGTAAATTCATTTTTCATTCCGGGACTGGGCATCCCTAATACCTTTGCCGTACTCTCGTGCAATGACAAGTGAATAAACACTCATCATGAGAATAACACACCTAGCATGGAAAAATATCGGCCACCCCTCACCGCCTCGCGAGCGGTACGAGCACACAAAAGAGAAATTTATTTTGAAAATTAGAGATGGCACATACAAATTTGCTTAGAACGGCATGAAATACCGCATATAGGTAGGTATAGTGGACTCATATGGCAAAACTAGTTTAAAGGGTTTTGGATGCACAAGTAGTGATCATACTTAGTGCAAATGAAGGCTAGCAAAAAGATTGAGAAGCGTCCAACCAAGAAACGAAAAATCTCGTAAGCAAGCATTAAGCATAATTAACACTGAATAATGCACCACAAGTAGGATATAATTTCATTGCATAACTATTGACTTTCGTGCTTGCATAGGGAATCACAAACCTTAACATCAATATTCTCACTAAGGCATAATTACTCATCAACATGACTCACATATCATATCGTCATATCTCAAAACTATTACTAAGAATCAAGTTTATTTTGTCCAATGATCTTCATGAAAGTTTTTATTATATCCTCCTTGGATATCTATCACTTTAGAACTAATTTCATATGTTGCTTTTAATAAGCTCAAACAAATATAAGTGAAGAACATGAGCATAATATTTCTTTCTCTCAAATTAATTTAAGTGAAGCAAGAGAGAATTTCTTCAAAATTTTACTAACTCCCAAATAAATCTAAGTGAAGCATGAGAGCATTTCTTCAATAACAAAGCACACCGTGCTCAAAAAGATATAAGTGAAGCACTAGAGCAATTCCATAGCTCATAAAGATTTAAGTGAAGCATAGAGAGCAATTCTAACAAGTCATAGCATAATTTTGGCTCCCTCAAATAGGTGTGTCCAGCAAGGATTCATGACTTAAAATAAAAAGCAAAACAAGCAAAGACTCATATCATACAAGACGCTCCAAGCAAAACTCATGATATGTGACGAATAAAAATATAACTCCAAGTAAAATACCGATGGTCGTTAGAAGAAAGAGGGGATGCCACTCGGGCATCCCCAAGCTTAGTTGCTTGCTTCTCTTTGGATAATGGCTTGGGGTGCCATGGGTCATCCCCAAGCTTAGGCTCTTCTTACTCCTTATTCCTTCATCCATCGTAATCTCACCCAAAACTTGAAAACTTCAATCACACAAAACTCAACAAAACCTTCGTGAGATCCGTTAGTATAAGAAAACCAATCTTTACTTTAAGTACTGTAGAAAACCCATTCAAATTTTGTTATTGCATTATATCTACTGTATTCTAACTTTACCATGGCTTATAACCTCCAATACAAACGATAGATTCATCAAAATAAGCACATAATGCAAAGAAAACAGAATCTGTCAAAAACAGAACAGTCTGCAAAGATATGAATTGCTCTCATACTTTTGTAACTCCAAAATTTCTGAAACATAAGGACGAAATAAGAAATTTGTATATAAATCTTTTGTAAAAAATTCAGAATTTTTCGTCGCTTCTATAAATTTTAAAAATTGTTTTACTGGACGCAAAAGTTTCTGTTTTCCAACAAGATCAAATCAACTATCACCAAAGCTATCCCAAAAGCTTTACTTGGCACAAACACTAATTAAAACACACAAAAAAACACAATCATAATAGTAGCATAATTGTGCAAACACTCAAGAATAGAAAGAAAAAGACAAAAAATAAATTTTATTCATTGGGTTGCCTCCCAACAAGCTCTATCGTTTTACGCCCTTAGCTAGGCATAATGCAAAGATCTAAGTATTGTCATCTTTGTTTCTAGATCCATAAGATGCCCTCATGATTGATTCATAACATGCCTTAATTCTTGTTCTAGGGAAGTGTTCCATACCCTTTCTCAAGGGAAATTGGAATTTGATGTTCCCTTCTTTCGTATCAATCACGGCACCTATAGTGCGCAAAAACTGTCTACCAAGAATAATTGGACAAGACGGATTGCAATCAATATCAAGAACAATAAAATCTATGGGCACATAATTCCTATTTGCAAGAATAAGAACATCATTAATTCTTTCCATAGGCTTTTTTAATAGTAGAATCCGCCAGGTGCAAATTTAAAGAACATTCTTCAATATCGGTAAGACCAAGCACATCACATAAAGATTTCGGAATTGTAGAAACACTAGCACCCAAATCACACAAGGCAAAACACTCATAATTTTTAATCTTGACTTTGATAGTAGGTTCCCATTCATCATGTAATTTTCTAGGGATTGAGACCTCTAATTCCAACTTTTCTTCCAAAGCTTTCATCATAGCATCAACAATATGTTTAGTAAAAGCTTTATTTTGTTCATAGACATGGGGTGAATTTATCATGGATTGCAACAAAGAAATACAATCAATCAAAGAGCAATTATCATAATTAAAGTCTTTGTAATCCAAAAGAGTGGTCACATCACTAGTTAAAGTTTTGACCTCTCCAAACCCACTTTTATCTATTTTCTCAACAAGATTTTCACCCTCCAAATTATCGGGACGCCTTCTAGCTAAAGTTGACTCTTCTTCAGTCCTTTTTCATCAATTTAAATTTTACTAAACAAGGAATCAATGGAAGAAACACCAATCACTTTAAGATCTTCATCATTTTTGTGAAAGCAATCACTGGAAAACGCTTTTTCTAAAAATTCTCTTCTAGCTCTAAGCATAGCGGTTCTTTTCTTACTTTCATCCATAGAAACATATAAAGCTTTAATTGATTCTTCAACCTTAGGCACAAAAAATTTCATCTTGAGATTTTCTACATCATAAGAAATTCTATCAACGCTTCTAGACAAATCATCAATCTTACTCAATTTTTCTTCCATCGTAGTGTTAAAATTCTTTTGAGCATTGATAAATTATTTAATATTATTCTCAAAATCAGAGGTGTTCCTATTATTATTATAAGAAGGACTATCATAGGAATTACCATAATTATTAGAGGAATTACTAGGAAAAGGCCTAGGATTAAAATTACTTCTATAAGCATTGTTATTGAAATTGTTTCGAGAGATAAAATTCACATCTACGGCATCACTATTTTTCTCAATCAAGGTAGATAAAGGCACATCATTAAAATCAATAGGAGCACTTTTATTAGCAACCAATTTCATAAGAGCATCAACTTTTTCACTCAAAGAAGAAATTTCTTCAACCGAATTAACTTTTTTACTAGTAGGAGCTCTTTCGGTATGCCATTGTGAATAATTTGCCATAATATTGTCTAGCAATTTAGTAGGTTCACCCAAAGTAATTTCCATAAAAGTACCACCCACGGCGGAATCTAAAAGATTTCTAGAAACAAAATTCAATCCCGCATAAAAAAATTTGTATGATCATCCAAAGATTTAAACCAAGAGTAGGACAATTTCTTAGCATCAATTTCATTCTTTCCCAATATTGCGCAACATGCTCATGCTCAAGTTGCTTAAAATTCATGATTTGCGTCCTAAGGGAAATAATTTTTGCGGGCGGAAAATACTTAGTAATAAAAGCATCTTTGCACTTATCCCAAGAATCGATACTATTGCGAGGCAAAGAAGAAAACCAAATTTTTGCACGATCTCGCAAAGGAAACAGGAATAATTTCAACTTCACAATAACATTGTCCACATCTTTTTTCTTTTGCATGTCGCATAATTCCACGAATGTGTTAAGATGGGACGCGGCATCCTCACTAGGAGTACCGAAAAATTGATCTTTCATAACAAGATTCAATAAAGTGGCATTAATATCACAAGACTCCGCACTAGTGGCGGGAGGAGCAATCGGTGTGCTAATAAAATCATTGTTGTTGGTATTGGAGAAATCACACAACTTGGTGTTCTCTTGAGTCATCGTGACTACGCAACAAGATTGCACTCAAAAGCAGGTCTGACAAGAAAACGGCGAACGAAAAAGAGGGCGAATAAAACCGCAAATTTTTGTGAAGTGGGGGAGAGGAAAACGAGAGGCAAATGGCAAATAATGTAAATTGCAAGGAGATGAGATTTGTGATTAGGAACCTGGTAGATGTTGATGATGTCTCCCCGGCAATGGCACCAGAAATTCCTTTTGATGCTGGCTTGAACTACGTCGGTATTTCCCCAAAGAGGAAGGGATGATGCAGCACAGGAATGGTAGGTATTTCCCTCATTGATGAGACCAAGGTTATCGAACCAGTAGGAGAACCAAGCAACACTACGTAAACAACACCTGCACACAAAGAACAAATATTTGCAACCTGACGTGTTAAAGGGGTTGGCAATCCCTTTCGGGTAACGGCGCCAGAAATTGGCAAACAGACATGAGATAAATTGTAGTAGTTTGGATAAATAGATCGCGAATAAAATAAAGTGAAGCAAAATATTTTTGGGTTTTTAGAAATATAGATCTGAAAATAAAAGTGGCAAATAAATAAAAAGGCAAATAGCAAAATAGATCTGAAAATATATGATGAGAAAATAGACCCGGGGGCCGTAGATTTCACTAGTGGCTTCTCTCGAGAAAAATAGCATACGGTTGGAGACGTATCGGCATCCCCGAGCTTAATTCCTGCTCGTCCTCGAGTAGGTAAATGATAAAAACAGAATTTTTGATGTGGAATGCTGCCTAACATGTTCATCACATATTATTTTCTTTGTAGCATGGACATTTGGACTTTTATATGATTCAAAGCAATAGTCTAGTTTTGACATGAAGATTTCAATACTCAAGCATATCAACAAGCAACCATGTCTTTCAAAATATCAACACTAAAGCAAGTTATCCCTAGCCCATTATGCTCAATCATTGATCCATTCATGAAACACACTCGCATATTAGCTACACCCAATGCTCAAGTATGATCATAGTGCCCCTTAGTTGGTGCTTTATAAGAGAAGATGGAGACTCAAAATAAAAATTGCATAAAGTAAAAGAAAGGCCCTTCGTAGAGGTAAGTAGGGATTTGTAGAGGTGCTAGAGCTCAAAGCGAAAAAAGTAGAGATAAAACATTTTGGGTGGCATGCTTTTCCTGTCAACGAAAATGATCGAGTAGTTCCCAATACTTTCCATGCTAGATATATCATAGGCAGTTCCCAAACAGAAAATAAAGTTTATTCCTTTTTCCACCATACTTTCACATTCCACGGCTAGCCGAATCCACGGGTGCCGTCCATACCAACACTTTCCAAGGAATTTATTATTTGACAACATAAAGTAAATTCATTTTTCATTTCGGGACTGGGCATCCCTAATAGCTTTGCTGTACTCTCGTGCAATGACAAGTGAATAAACACTCATCTTGAGAATAACACATCTAGCATGGAAATATATCAGCCACCCCCTACCGTTTCATGAGCGGTACGAGCACACAAAAGAGAAATTTATTTTGAAATTAGAGATGGCACATACAAATTTGCTTAGAACGGCACGGAAATACCGCATATAGGTAGGTATAGTGGACTCATATGGCAAAAACTGGTTTAAAGATTTTGGATGCACAAGTAGTAATCATACTTAGTGCAAATGAAGGCTAGCAAAAGATTGAGAAGCATCCAACCAAGAAACGAAAAATCTCATAAGCAAGCATTAATCATAACTAACACCGAATAATGCACCACGAGTAGGATATAATTTCATTGCATAACTATTGACTTTCGTGCTTGCATAGGGAATCACAAACCTTAACACCAATATTCTTACTAAGGCATAATTACTCATCAACATGACTCACATATCATATTGTCACATCTCAAAACTATTACTAAGAATCAAGTTTATTTTATCCAATGATCTTCATGAAAGTTTTTATTATATCCTCCCTGGATATCTATCACTTTGGAACTAATTTCATATGTTGCTTTTAATAAGCTCAAACAAATATAAGTGAAGAACCTGAGCATAATATTTTTTTCTCTCAAATTAATTTAAGTGAAGCAAGAGAGAATTTCTTCAAAATTTTACTAACTCCCAAATAAATCTAAGTGAAGCATGAGAGCATTTCTTCAATAACAAAGCACACCGTGCTCAAAAAGATATAAGTGAAGCACTAGAGCAATTCCATAGCTCATAAAAATTTAAGTGAAGCATAGGAGCAAGCATAGCATAATTTTTGGTTCTCTCAAAATGGTGTGTCCAGCAAGGATTCAAGACTTAAAATAAAAAGAAAAACAAGCAAAGACTCATATCATACAAGACACTCCAAGCAAAACTCATAATATGTGACGAATAAAAATATAGCTCCAAGTAAAATACCGATGGTTGTTAGAAGAAAGAGGGGATGCCACTCGGGGGCATCCCCAAGCTTAGTTGCTTGATACTTCTTGAATATTATCTTGGGGTGCCTCGGGCATCCCCAAGCTTAGCCTTTTGCTAATCCTTATTCCTTCATCCATCGTAATCTCACCCAAAACTTGAAAACTTCAATCACACAAAACTCAACAAAACCTTCGTGAGATCCATTAGTATAAGAAAACAAATCTTTACTTTAAGTACTGTAGAAAACCCATTCAAATTTTGTTCTTGCATTATATCTACTGTATTCCAACTTTTCTATAGCAAAAACTCTTCAAAGAAAACCATAGATTCATCAAAATAAGCACACAATGCAAAGAAAACAGAATCTGTCAAAAACAGAACAGTCTGCAAAGATACGAATTGTTCTCATACTTCTGTAACTCAAAAAATTCTGATAATTTATAACATCATAGGTAATTTGTATATAAATCTTGTGTAAAAAAATTAGAAGTTTTCGTCTCTGCTGTGAATTTTCAAAATTATTTTACTGGACGCAAAAGTTTCTGTTTTTCAACAAGATCAAATCAACTATCACCCAACATGACCCCAAAGGCTTTGCTTGGCTCAAAAACTAATTAAAACACAAAAACACAATCATAACAGTAGAATAATTGTGCAAACACTCAAAAACATAAAGAAAAAGGCAAAAATAAATTTTATTCATTGGGTTGCCTCCCAACAAGCGCTATCGTTTTATGCCCCTAGCTAGGCATAAAATTTTATTGATGCTCACATGAAAGATAATAATTGAAACACAAATAGAGCATCATAAAACATGTGACAAACATATTTAAGTCTAACATATTTCCGATGCATAGGAATTTTATAGGAAAACAAATTATCAAGACAAGAAATTTCTAGCATATGCAAAGAAGAAGAAAGAAACAATAGCAATCTCAACATGAAGAGAGGTAATTTAGTAACATGAAAATTTCTACAACCATATTTTCCTCTCTCATAATAGTTACATGTAGGATCATAATCAAATTCAACAATATAGCTATCACATAAAATATTCTCTTTATGATCCACATGCATGCAAAGTTGACACTCTTCCAAAATAGTGGGATTATCATCAAATAAAGTCATGACCTCTCCAAGCCCACTTTTATCAAAAAATTCATAAGATCGAACACTCTCCAAATATGTGGGATTATTTTTACCTAAAGTTGACGCTCTTCCAAACCCACTGTCAATATTATTGCAAACATTATTATCACTAACATATTCATCATGAGGCTTAAATAAATTTTCAAGATCATAAGAAGAATCACCCCAATCATGATCATTACAATAAGTAGTGGACATATCAAAATTAGCATCCCCAAGCTTAGGGTTTTGCATATAATTAACGCAATTGACATTAATAGAATTTATAATAACATTATCGCAATCATGCTTTTCATTCAAGGGGCTATCATGAATCACTTTATAAATTTCTTCGTTTAACACTTCATCACAATTTTCAGATTCATAGATCTCAAGCAAAACTTCATAAAGATAATCTAGTGAACTCAATTCACTAGCAACTGGTTCATCATAATTGGATCTTTTGAAAAGATTAGCAAGTGGATGAGGATCCATATCAATAGATTTTTAGCAAGCAAATAGAAGGCACAGTGCAACACAAGCAAACATGAGATCTGACAAGAAAACGGCGAACGAAAAAGAGGGCGAATAAAATGGCAATTTTTTTGTGAAGTGGGGGAGAGGAAAATGAGAGGCAAAGGAGATGAGATTTGTGATTAGGAACCTGGTAGATGTTGATGATGTCTTCCCGGCAACGGCGCCAGAAATTCCTTTTGATGTTTGCTTGAACTACGTCGGTATTTCCCCAAAGAGGAAGGGATGATGCAGCACAGCAACGGTAGGTGTTTCCCTCAATGAAGAGACCAAGGTTATCGAACCAGTAGGAGAACCACGCAACACCACGTAAATAGCTCCTATACACAAAGAACAAATACTTGCAACCCGACGTAAGAGAGGGGTTGTCAATCCCTCACGGGTAAAAGGATAGGTAAAATTGTAGTAGATTGGATAAATAGATCTCGCGGGAACGCGAGATAAAATAAATAAGTAAAAATTGCAGCAAGGTATTTTTTGTATTTTTGGATTAATAAATCTAAAAATAAAAGCAAATATAAATAGATCGCGAAGGCAAATAGCAAATAGATCTGAAAATATATGATGAGAAAATAGACCCGGGGGCCGTAGGTTTCACTAGTTGCTTCTCTCGAGAAAAATAGCATACGGTGGGTAAACAAATTACTGTTGGGCAATTGATAGAACTTCAAATAATCATGACGATATCTAGGCAATGATCATTATATAGGCATCACGTCCAAGATTAGTAGACCGACTCCTGCCTGCATCTACTACTATTACTCCACACATCGACCGCTATCCAGCATGCATCTAGTGTATTAAGTTCATGGAGAAACGGAGTAATGCAATAAGAACGATGACATGATGTAGACAAGATCTATTTATGTAGAAATAGACCCCATCTTGTTATCCTTAATGCCAACGATACATACGTGTCGTTTCCCCTTCTGTCACTGGGATCAAGCACCGTAAGATCGAACCCATCACAAAGCACCTCTTCCCATTGCAAGATAAATAGATCAAGTTGGCCAAACAAAACCCAAATATCGGAGAAGAAATACGAGGCTATAAGCAATCATGCATATAAGAGATCAAAGAAGACTCAAATAACTTTTATGAATAAAAACATAGATCTGATCATAAACTCAAAGTTCATTGGATCCCAACAAACACACCGCAAAAAGAGTTACATCAAATAGATCTCCAAGAGACCATTGTATTGAGAATCAAACGAGAGAGAGAAAGCCATCAGCTACTAACTACGGACCCGTAGGTCTACAATGAACTACTCACACATCATCGGAGAGGCACCAATGAGGATGATGAACCCCTCCGTGATGGTGTCTAGATTGGATCTATGGTTTCTGGAACTTGCGGTGGCTGGAATTGATTTTCGTCGACTCCCCTAGGGTTTCTGGAATATTGTGGTATTTATAGAGCAAAGAGGTGGTGCGGGAGGCCACCGAGGTGGGCACAACCCACCTGGGCGCCTGGGCCCCCAGGCGCGCCCTGGTGGGTAGCGCTCCCCTCGGAGCACCCCTCTGGTACTTCTTTGGCCCAACAAGTGTCTTCTGGTCCAGAAAAAATCCACAAAAAGTTTGGCTGTGTTTGGACTCTGTTTGGTATTGATTTTCTACGATGTAAAAAACAAGCAGAAAAAAGCAACTGGCACTGGGCACTATGTCAATAGGTTAGTACCAAAAAATGATATAAAATGATTGTAAAACATCCAAGAATGATAATATAAAGCATGGAACAATCAAAAATTATAGATACGTTGGAGACGTATCAGGCTTCTTATGATGTGTATTACCGAGTGGGCCCAGAGATACCTCTCCGATACTCGGAATGAAAAATCCTAATCTTGATCTATGCCAACTCAACAAACAGCTTCGAAGATACATGTAGAGCATCTTTATGATCACCCAGTTACATTGTGACATTTGATAGCACACAAGGTATTCGTCCGGTATCCGAGAGTTGCATAATCTGATAGTCGAAGGAATATGTATTTGTCATCAAGAAAGCAATAGCAATAAACTGAACGATCATATGCTAAGCTAACAGATGGGTCTTGTCCATCACATCATTCTCCTAATGATGTGATCCCATTATCAAATGAAAACACATGTCTATGGTTAGGAAATCTTAACCATCTTTGATCAACGAGCTAGTCTAGTAGAGGCTTACTAGGGACACGGTATTTGTTTATGTATTCACACATGTATTTAAGTTTCCAATCAATACAATTCTAGCATGAATAATAAACCTTTATCATGAATAAGGAAATATAAAATAACAACTTTATTATTGCCTCTAGGGCATATTTCCTTTAGTCTCCCACTTGCACTAGAGTCAATAATCTAGTTCACATTGCCATGTGATTAACACCCATAGTTCACATCGCCATGTGACCAACACCCAAAGAGTTTACTAGAGTTAATAATCTAGTTCACATCGCCATGTGATTAACACCCAAAGAGTACTAAGGTGTGATCATGTTTTGCTTGTGAGATAAGTTTAGTCAACAGGTCTGCCACAATCAGATCCCTATGTATTTTGCAAATTTCTATGTCTACAATGCTCTGCATGGAGCTACTCTAGCTTAATTGCTCCCACTTTCAATATGTATCCAGATTGAGACTTAGAGTCATCCGGATTAGTGTCAAAGCTTGCATCAACGTAACTCTTTACAACGAACTCTTTATCACCTCCATAACCGAGAAACATTTCCTTAGTCCTCTTTAGGTACCTAAGGATAATTTTGACCACTGTCCAGTGATCTACTCCTGGATCACTATTGTACCCCCTTGCCAAACTCATGGTAAGGCACACAACAGGTCCGGTACACAACATGGCATACTTTATAGAACCTATGGCTGAGGCATAGAGAATGACTTTCATTCTCTCTCTATCTTCTATCGTGGTCGGGCTTTGAGTCTTACTCAACTTCACACCTTGTAACACAGGCAAGAACCCTTTCTTTGACTGATCCATTTTGAACTTCTTCAAAACTTTATCGAGGTATGTGCTTTGTGAAAGTCCTATTAAGCGTCTTGATCGATCCCTATAGATCTTGATGCCCAGTATATAAGCAGCTTCACCGAGGTCTTTCATTGAAAAATTCTTATTCAAGTATCTTTTTATGCTATCCAGAAATTCTATATCATTTCCAATCAACAATATGTCATCCACATATAATATCAGAAATGCTACATAGCTCCCACTCATTTTCTTGTAAATACAGGCTTCACCGTAAGTCTGTATAAAACCATATGCTTTGATCACCTCATCAAAGCGTATATTCCAACTCCGAGATGCTTGCACCAGTCCATAGATAGATCGCTGGAGCTTGCACGCTTTGTTAGCACCTTTAGGATCGACAAAACCTTCTGGTTGCATCATATACAAGTCTTCTTTAAGAAATCCATTAAGGAATGCAGTTTTGATATCCATTTGCCAGATTTCATAATCACAAAATGTGGCAATTGCTAACATGATTCGGACAGACTTAAGCATCGCTACGGGTGAAAAAGTCTCATCGTAGTCAACCCCTTTAACTTGTCGAAAACCTTTTTGCGACAAGCCGAGTTTTTTAGACAGTGGTATTACCATCAATGTTCGTCTTCCTCTTAAAGATCCATTTATTTTCAATGGTCTGCCGATCATCGGGCAAGTCCACCAAAGTCCACACTTTGTTCTCATACATGGATCCTATCTCAGATTTCATGGGCTCAAGCCATTTATCGGAATCTGGGCTCATCATAGCTTCTTCATAGTTCGTAGGTTCGCCTTGGTCTAGTAACATGACTTCCAGGACAGGATTACCATACCACTCTGGTGCAGATCGTGCTCTGGTCAACCTACGAAGTTCAGTAGTAACTTGATCTGAAGTTTCATGATCATCATCATTAGCTTCCTCTCTAGTTGGTGTAGTAATCACGGGAACGGTTTTCTGTGATGTGCTACTTTCCAATTCGAGAGAAGGTACAATTACCTCATCAAGTTCTACTTTCCTCCCACTCACTTCTTTCGAGAGAAACTCCTTCTCTAGAAAGGACCCATTCTTAGCAACAAAGATCTTGCCTTCGGATCTGTGGTAGAAGGTGTACTCAATAGTTTCTTTAGGGTATCCTATAAAGATGCACTTCTCCAATTTGGGTTCGAGCTTCTCTGGCTGAAGCCTTTTGACATAAGCATAGCATCCCCAAACTTTAAGAAACGACAACTTAGGTTCCTTGCCAAACCACAGTTCATACGGTGTCGTCTTAACGGATTTAGATGGTGCCCTATTTAACGTGAATGCGGCTGTCTCTAATGCATAACCCCAAAACGATAGTGGTAAATCGGTAAGAGACATCATAAAACGCACCATTATCTAATAAAGTACGATTACGACATTCGGACACACCATTACGTTGTGGTGTTCCAGGTGGCGTGAGTTGTGAAACAATTCCACATTGTTTTAAATGAAGGCCAAACTCGTAACTCAAATATTCGCTTTCGCGATCAGATCGTAGAAACTTTATTTTCTTGTTACGATGATTCTCTACTTCACTCTGAAATTCTTTGAACTTTTCAAATGTTTCAGACTTGTGTTTCATCAAGTAGATATACCCATACCTACTCAAATCATCTGTAAAGGTTAGAAAATAACGATACCCGTCGTGTGCTTCAACACTCATTGGACCGCATACATCGGTATGTATTATTTCCAATAAGTCATTAGCTCGCTCCATTGTTCCGAAGAACGGAGTTTTAGTCATCTTGCCCATGAGGCATGGTTCGCAAGTATCAAATGATTCATAATCAAGTGATTCCAAAAGTCCATCCGCATGGAGTTTCTTCATGCGCTTTACACCAATATGACCTAAACGGCAGTGCCATAAGTATGTTGCACTATCATTATCAACTTTGCATCTTTTGGCATCACTATTATGAATATGTGTATCACTACGATCGAGATTCAATGAACCATTCACATTGGGTGTATGACCATAGAAGGTTTTATTCATGTAAATAGAACAACAATTGTTCTTTGAATTAAATGAATAACCGTATTGCAATAAATACGATCTAATCATTTTCGTGCTCAACGCAAACACCAAATAACATTTATTTAGGCTTAACACTAATCCGGAAGATAGAGGGAGTGTGCGATGGTGATCATATCAATCTTGGAAACACTTGCAACACACATCTTCACCTCGCCCTTTACTAGTCTTCGTTTATTCTGCAACTCCTATTTCAAGTTACTAATCTTAGCAACTGAACCGGTATCAAATACCCAGGGGTTACTTACAAACACTAGTATAGTACACATCAATAACATGTATATCAAATATACCTCTGTTCACTTTGCCATCCTTCTTATCCGCCAAGTATTTGGGGCAGTTCCGCTTCTAGTGATCATTTCCTTTGCAGTAGAAGAACTCAGTTTCAGGCTTGGGTTTAGCTTTGGCCTTCTTCACGGGAGCAGCAACTTGTTTGTTGTTCTTCTTGAAGTTCCCCTTCTGTCCCTTGCCCTTTTTCTTGAAACTAGTGGTTTTGTTAACCATCAACACTTGATGCTCTTTCTTGATTTCTACCTCATCGATTTCAGCATCACGAAGAGCTTGGGAATTATTTTTTTCATCCCTTGCACATTATAGTTCATCACAAAGTTCTAGTAGCTTGGTGATAGTGACTAGAGAACTCTTGTCAATCACTATCTTATCTGGAAGATTAACTCCCACTTGATTCAAGCGATTGTAGTACCCAGACATTCTGAGCATATGCTCACTGGCTGAGCTATTCTCCTCCATCTTGTAGGCAAAGTACTTGTCAGAGGTCTCATACCTCTCGACATGGGCATGAGTCTGAAATACCAATTTCAGCTCTTGGAACATCTCATATGCTCCGTCGCGTTCAAAACGTTTTTGAAGTCCCGGTTCTAAGCCGTAAAGCATGGCGCACTAAACTATCAAGTAGTCATCATATCGAGCTTGTCAAACGTTCATAACGTCTGCATCTACTCCTGCAATAGGTTTGTCACCTAGCGGTGCATCAAGGACATAATTCTTCTGTGCAGCAATGAGGATAATCCTCAGATCACGGACCCAATCCGCATCATTGCTACTATCATCTTTCAACTTGTTTTTATCTAGGAACATATCCAAAATAGGGGAGCTATATCGCGAGCTATTGATCTACAACATAGATTTGCAAATACTATCAGGACTAAGTTCATAATAAATTAAGTTCAATTAATCAAATTACTAATGAACTCCCACTTAAATAAACATCCCTCAAGTTATCTAAGTGATACGTGATCCAAATCAACTAACCCATGTCTGATCATCACGTGAGATGGGGTAGTCATCAATGGTGAACATCTCTATGTTGATCATATCTACTATATGACTCACGTTCGACCTTTCGATCTCCAGTGTTCCGAGACCATGTCTGTACATGCTAGGCTCGTCAAGTTTAACCCAAGTATTCTACGTGTGCAAAACTGTCTTACACCCGTTGTATGTGAACATAGAGTCTATCACACCCAATCATCACGTGGTGTCCCGAAACGATGAACTTTCGCAACGGTGCATACTCGGGGAGAACACTTATATCTTGAAATTTAGTGAAGGGATCATCTTATAATGCTACCATCGTTCTAAGCAAAATAAGATGCATAAAGGATAAACATCACATGAAATCAAAATATATGTGACATGATATGGCCATCATCATCTTGTGCTTTTGATCTCCATCTCCAAGCATCGTCATGATCTCCATCGTCACCGGCTCGACACCTTGATCTCCATCGTTGCGTCGTGGTCGTCTCGCCAACTATTGCTTCTACAAGTATTGCTAATGCATAGCGATAAAGTAAAGCAATTACATGGCGCTTGCATTTCATATAATAATGAGACAACCATAAGGCTCCTGCCGGTTGCCGGTAAATTACAAAACATGATCATCTCATACAATAACGTATATCACATCATGTCTTGACCATATCACATCACAACATACCCTGCAAAATCAAGTTAGACGTCCTCTACTTTGTTGTTGCAAGTTTTATGTGGCTGCTACGGGCTTCTAGCAGGAACCGTTCTTACCTACGGCAAAAACCACAATGGTGATTCGTCAAGTTTGTTGTTTTAACCTTCTTCAAGGACCGGCCGTAGTCAAATTCGATTCAACTAAAGTAGGAGAAACATACACCTGTCAGCCACCTTTATGCAAAACTAGTTGCATGTCAGTCGGTGGAACTGATCTCATGTGCGTGGACATGTAAGGTTGGTCCGGGCCGCTTCATCCCACAATACCGCCGAATCAAAATAAGACGTTGGTGGTAAGCAGTATGACTATCACCGCCCACAACTCTTTGTGTTCTACTCGTGCATATCATCTACGCATAGACCTGGCTCTGATACCACTGTTGGGAAACGTTGCATGGAAAACAAAAAAAATCTACGCACACGCAATGATCTATCCATGGAGATGCATAACAACGAGGGGGGAGAGTGTGTCTACGTACCCTCGTAGACCATAAGCGGAGCTTGATGTTGGCTTGAACTACGTCGGTATTTCCCCAAAGAGGAAGGGATGATGCAGCACAGGAACGGTAGGTATTTCCCTCAGTGATGAGACCAAGATTATCAAACCAGTAGGAGAACCAAGCAACACTACGTAAACAGCACCTGCACACAAAGAACAAATACTTGCAACCCGACATGTTAAAGGGGTTGTCAATCCCTTTCGGGTAACGGCGCCAGAAATTGGCAAACGGACGTGAGATAAATTGTAGTAGATTGGATAAATAGATCACGAATAAAATAAAGTGAAGCAAAATATTTTTGGGCTTTTAGAAATATAGATCTAAAAATAAAAGTGGCAAATAAATAAAAATGCAAATAGCAAAATAGATCTGAAAATATATGATGAGAAAATAGACCCGGGGGCCGTAGATTTCACTAGTGGCTTCTCTTGAGAAAAATAGCATACGGTGGGTAAACAAATTACTGTTGGGCAATTGATAGAACTTCAAATAATTATGACGATATCCAGGCAATGATCATTATATAGGCATCACGTCCAAGATTAGTAGACCGACTCCTGCCTGCATCTACTACTATTACTCCACACATCGACCGCTATCGAGCATGCATCTAGTGTATTAAGTTCATGGAGAAACGGAGTAATGCAATAAGAACGGTGACATGATGTAGACAAGATCTATTTATGTATAAATAGACCCCATCTTGTTATCCTTAATAGCAATGATACGTATGTGTCGGTTCCCCTTCTGTCACTGGGATCAAGCACCGTAAGATCGAACCCATCACAAAGCACCTCTTCCCATGGCAAGAAAAATCGATCTAGTTGGCCTAACTAAACCAAAGATTCGAAGAAGAAATACGAGACTATAAGTAATCATGCATATAAGAGATCAAAAGACTCAAATAACTTCTATGATCATCCTCAGGACAAGCTCGAGTTCATTGAAAACGGAGTTCTTATGCATCTTCTATGATATTTTCGATGTTGGAGTTTTTGTCGGTTTTTCATTCATAGTTCTTGTCGTCCTCTATCCAACAAGCTTGAGTTTGCTCAATTCGGAGCTCTTATGCAGAAGTTATGGCAATTTTGGATTTCTCGTTGCATCTGCTTTGCTTGGGGCTTGCTTGATGCACCCCTGCGGTAGCACCGCTCTGGGCAGCGGTAGTACCGCTTGTAAGCGGTAGTACCGTTCCTGTCGGGCGGTAGTACCGCTTGTAAGCGGTACTTCAGCTGTCCAGTTCCGCGGCTTCTACCGCCGCTTATTCTGGGGGTTCTGTTTTTCGTGTCGGGTTCAGCGGTAGTAGGGCAGCAGTGTAGTGCGGCAGTACCGCCTGGTCGGGCGGTAGTACCGCTACTGCAGTACTATCATCGCGCTCTGCTCTGCCCTGCCTCCTCTGCTCCTGTGTTCTGCTTCTCCCGCGGTAGTACCGCTTGGATGAGCGATAGTACCGCTCCGGCGGCACTACCGCCCAAGGTTTATAGCCGTTGTTCTCTTTTTCCCTGTTACTGCCGCCCGAGCAGTAGTACCGCTCCATGGAGCGGTAGTACCGCTCGTGTGCGGGCTGAGCACATAACGGTTAGATTCGGGAGTGCCTATAAAAGGGGGTCTTCTTCCCATTGAGCCTTATCCTTCGAGCTCGCATTTGCCCCCCATTGTTGACCTTCTTCGAGCTTGCTATCTCTCAATCCCTCCATGGATTCTTGCTAGTTTTGGGGGAGGGGGGGAGAGGAGATCTAGATCTACGTTTTCACCAATCACTTTCTCCTCTATGTGAGGAAAATCCCTTGGATCTAGATCTTGGAGTTCTTGGTGTTCCCCTTCTTGTTCTTTCTCTCTTTTTCCTCCATAACTTTCGTTGCTTTGGTGGGATTTGAGAGTGAGGGACTTGGGCACTCCGTGTGCCCTTGCCATTGCATTAATTGCATCGGTTTGAGTTCTCCACGGTGATACGTGAAAGTTACAAGTTGAGAAGCTTATTACACTTGGGTGCTTGGTACCCTAGAGCTTGTTCCTCTTGGGTGCTTGGGCGCCCTAGACGGTTGGTGGTGTTCGGAGCTCAATCATTGTGGTGTAAAGCTCCGGGCAAGCGTCGAGGTCTCCAATTAGGTTGTGGAGATCGCCCCAAGCAATTTGACGGGTACCGGTGACCGCCCCCAAGGGTTGCCAAAGTGTACGTGTTCGGTGACCGCCCCCAAGGGTTGCCAAAGTGTACGGGTTCGGTGACCGCCCTCAAGGGTCCCTTAGTGGAATCACGACATCTTGCATTGTGCAAGGGCGTGAGGAGATTACGGTGGCCCTAGTGGCTTCTTGGGGAGCATTGTGCCTCCACACCGCTCCAAACGGAGATTAGCATCCGCAAGGATGTGAACTTCGGGATACATCATCGTCTCCGCGTGCCTCGGTTATCTCTTACCCGAGCCCTTTTACTTATGCACTTTACTTTGTGATAGCCATAGTGTTTCATATTATATACTCCCTCCGTCCCGAAATTCTTGTCTTAGATTTATCTACATACGGATGTATCTAACACTGAAACGTGAATAGATACATACGTATGTAGACAAATCTAAGACAAGAATTTTGGGACGAAGGGGGTATCTTGCTATCACTTAGTTGTTTATCTTGCTTAGCATAAGTTGTTGGTGCACATAGGTGAGCCTAGTTGTTGTAGGTTTTGTGCTTGACAAATTAACCGCTAGGTTTATTCCGCATTTGTTCAAGCCTAAACCGTAATTATTTTAAAGCGCCTATTCACCCCCCTCTAGGCGACATCCACGATCTTTCTGTTGTGCAGATGGTTCGGATGTTCAACATGTATCGCCAGGACAACAGCAACGCCGAGTTCAAGTTCCTTCACGTGTTCTCCAGGATCGAGTCGTGCGAGAAGTGGAGGGAGGTCCGGCTCACCCTCGCCAAGGCCAAGGAGACGTACGAGCCGGACGCGCCTGCCCCGGGGGTAGCGGATGGGCGCCCTGATGGCAACAAAAGAGCCAATGCGGCGAGAGACGCGGCACCTGCTGCCGAACGGCTGCAATCATTGATCGAGCAGTGCATCGCCGACGCCAAGAACAACGCCGTAAAGAGGGAGGAGAAATCCGACGCACGGTGGTCGGCGTTGATGACGAAGCAGGACGTGAAGCTCGACCTTCTCAGGACCAACGTCGCCGCGAAGAAGAGGAACACCGACCTGGCGTTCTTGATGGCGGCAGACATGTCGACGATGGACGAGCAGGTCAAGGTGTGGTACCTGGCAGAGTGCGGCCTCATCTTGAACCAGATGCCCGGGCCGGCGTCGACCACCGCCCCGACACCAACGCCGACGCCCGATGAAGCTGCGCCGATGCCGACTGCCAGCCCGAGCACAGAAGCCACGCCGACGCCGAGCATGCCTAAGCCCACGCCGACCCCGGCCAGTCCCACGCCAGAGGAGCCCGCCGTTTGATGCGTTCCTTGTCTATGGTTCCTTCCTTTTTGCTCGCCGAACTTTCGAGTATATTTGATCGCTGAACTGTGGCATGACGATCGCCGACTTGTGGCGTGGTGATCGCCGAACTTGTGGCATTTTTTTTTTTTGCAGCGGGAAAAACAAGTTTGAATTTTTGGTCGTCTGGGGCCGAAACCTGGGGACGCGGCTGGAAACTCGATCGTCCCCAGGGCGAAAAAACCGCCGGTGCAAACGCAAAAACGCAATCGTCAGATGCGCTGGGGGGCCGAACGAGCGGAGATGCTCTAAAAAGCACTGGTTTCTCTTTTTCTTGAACAGATCTCAACCGTAAACATTTGCAGTCGCCTTTGGAAAGAAGATTCTTATGCCAGCCAGACCCCACCCCCTCCCTCATCCCCATTTGCGAGTTTGAAAACGTCCATGCGGCCGTCACTCCGCAGCTTCGTCAACACCTTCTCCCCACCTCTCCTCCAATAATCATATCGTTGCCATCTACACGAGGCCAAACCAGCAATCACTTGCTGAAATTTAACAATTGTTTCTTCGAATTTTACAAAGATATTTAACCAAACACTCTAAAATGATATGCAATTGGTGGCTCCATTTTGAGTTCTCTAAACTTTTTTTTGAACACAGTACTGACATAAGCGCTCATATAAACGCGCATACACCCATCCCTATGAACGCACACACGCACGTCCTACCCTATAAGCACCTCCGAGAGACTGAGCCGGCATATCATCTTGAGATTTTACGAAGTCACAGTAGACGTCTCATAGTCGATGGAAACGTCTCCTCCCACTGAAAGCTTATCGCCGGAAATCCTGAAATAATTCCAGGATAAATGCGAGCATCAGGATTTAAACCCTGGTGGGCTGGGAATACCACTGTCCACCTAACCATCCCAACCACATGTTGGTTCGCTGGAGTTCTCTAAACTTAACAGCTTAACAAAATGATATACTAGAATAAAAAATACAACTTCAGAAGATGCACCGTGAAAAAAAAGTGTAGAAGGTCCCGCCATATATATGCGTACGCGCGTAGACACTTTCCAGTGGAAACTTTCCACCGCTCGCGTCGTGAGAGAGACCGGGGCAAGGGAGGGAGCAAGCAAGCGAGAAGCCGAGGAGGAGCTGCAAGGGACCATCGATGGCCATGGCGGCGGGAGGCCCCAACGCCGGCGCGAAGGTGGTCAGCCTGCGCCTGCAGTACTACTGCGTGTTCGCGGCGGTGGGCGTGGCGGTGATCGTGCTCTCGCTCACGTTCGTGTCCCCGTCCGCCATGGGCGCAGTCCGCCAGAACCTCGGCACCGTCGTGGCCGTGGCCACGAATTCCAGCAGCGGCGACGGTGCGGCGCGGGTGGTAGGAGGCGGGGAGGCCGTGGCCGCGGCCAAGCCGGAGCCGGAGAAGGAGAAGCCGAAGAAGGCGGAGCCGCCGGTGGTGCTGTTCAACTTCGGCGACTCCAACTCGGACACCGGCGGCGTGGCGGCGGCAGGGGGCATCCACATCATGCCGCCGGAGGGGCGCACCTACTTCCGCCGCCCCACCGGCCGCCTCTCCGACGGCCGCGTCATCATCGACTTCATCTGTGAGTTGCTCAACCACCTCCACCCATATCCTCCGGCCCGTCAATAATTACCACATCTCGCCATTTGTCAACAAACCGAGTGCCCGATTGCGAATTCCAAATTCCAGATTACTTGTTTATCAGCTGCTCGTCATCAATTCGAAATTGTAGACCACTATAGTAGCATAGCTGCAAAGGAACATGGCTAAATTGCACATGATCGTCTCACGTGAATTTCCTCCGATTCTCGCCTCGCCGAAACCGACCCGGTTCCCGTGAAATTCCCGGCGATCCACGGCGCGCCGAGGAACCAAAACTCTGTACGCAGCCGGCCCGGTTGGTGGGTGGATGTATGGGGTGGTCTCGAGCAATCGGGGTCAACAAGCTGGTCATGTCGCCTTCAACGTGGGAGCGGGACTAGAAAAATATCGGGTGCTGTCAAAATGGTGGTTGAAGCAGTACTCGCGACCATGTGCCACCTAACAATGGCTGATTTCCCTCTCATTTTTGTCCTTCTCATGGCCAATCGAGAGAGAGAAACCTATGGTTTGGAAGTTTGACCTGCTAGTCGTGGTTGAGTGTGGCTGGCCTGTATATGCCAACTGCTGGATTAAGATTAAGAAAGAGCAATCTCCTTGCGTGTTTGCATGATCCAAGTTTTTGACAAGACCTGTTCTATGAGCTTGGTAGTCTGCCTCTCTGTGTGTGGAGACAAAAAGGTTGGCAGGCCAAACAGGTGAAGAACAAAGGGTGAAGCTATGCAACGTAGGCCGGCTTTGTTCGGCACAAAAGGTGTAAAGCTAGCTCCGTAAAACAAATTAGGCAGGGGCCAACACATGGCTTTATGGTTAGTAGTACTAGTACATTGTACATTCTGAAAGGGGATTGGGCTAGATAGATATTAACCAAATCATGCACATGAATACATGATATAGTAATAAGTCTGAAATGACCGCTCCAATCACAACCATGCAGCTGATGGTTACTTCTGTGGGTTCATGTTTACCCATGTGTTGTCTGTTGTGTTGGTTGCTGGGTCAACACAGTGACATTGCGATTAACGCCGTGATCGGAACATGACATTGCAGTTAGGGTTTGAACCCACCAGCCACATCCCGCATGGTTTTCTTGTCCCATTTTGTCTTCTTTAATTGTTACTCTATATGCCATGACAATGCCAGCGTGCAAGGAATAGTTCAATTGCGCATAATTCATGTTGCATTATGTTTTCTCGGTCAAACTTTATCTACCTGTAGTGGAAATGGGGTTGCCTTCTATAAAGCTATGGTACGTTTGCGCGTACTCGAAAAAAGTAGTGGAAATGGGGTGGGAAGTTTAAGAATCATTTCCGCCACGTATAAGTTCCGATTCAGTTGTCTTAATTATTTTATAATCTTCACTATTAGGGGCGATTTGCATGCTATGATCCTCTCAAGAATGTGTCACCATGTGATGGTTCATAGCTCTCACACTGTGTGCACATGGACAGCAGTCCCATCGATGATGCTATTGCTCCCTGAGATGAGACGCATGATTTGTGATCTGTGCATGCCCTCCCAAGTTTTTTGGCAAATAAATCACGATGCCATTTATACTCTACTAGTAAAAATAACACTTTCAGAATAGAACGCATTTACCGGCGACATTAAATCAGAATAGAAAGCATATGTACTTTCACTATGTTTGTCATGAAAGCTTCAACATCCAATTGAGGATATCATGGCGCCAACAGACGGGGATAACAAGTAATACCTAAAGGCCAATACTTGAGACAAGACTTTCCCTCCCCCTCCCCCTCCCCCTCCCCCGTGCGGCGGCGCCGCCCCGCACCGGGGAGCCCCCGCCCTCCTCCTACAGCCGCGCCTCACCTCCGCTCCCCTCCGCCGCCGTCGCCCGGGGCGTCACAGGGCAAAGCCCTTGTGGCGTGGCGGCGGCGGCGGTTTTCTCCTCGGATCTCGATCTGGTTGGGAGGCGGCGCTCCTTTCCGGCCAGATCGGCGGCGACATGGATGTGGTGCGGCGGCGGCGGTGGAGGACGGCACCAGCAACGGCGGATCTGGCCTTGACTCAGTCGGGCTAATTCGTTGTGCTACCGATCTCAATCGCCGTCAGCGGTGCACTGATCCTGGACTTGATCTGCAACACGAGGATGTCTGGGGCGCCGGCCCTAGGCTTGGTGGTGGTGGCCTTCTTCTTCGTCGGAGTTGGTCTGGATCCCGGGGCGGCGGCCCTGGATGGTGGCGGCCGGTGAAGCTAGGGCTTCCCGCGGCGGCATGGCGTGGTGCAGTCCCTGTCCAAGGCGGATCTGTGACGGTGATCTGATCTACGGATTGGTTCGGATCAGAGACGGTGACGAGCACGCGGGATCCATCTCAGCGGCTCTCGCGGCTTGGCGAGGCGGGGTGGGAGCCCTCCTCCTAGGCTCCAGTGGTGGCACACTCAGGCAGTGGCCGGTGTGCCTGGGCTCCTACGGTGGCACTGCTGTTGCGGTTGGTCGCCGGATCTAGGCGGCTAGATCTGGGGCTTTGAAGGCGGTCGAGACGATGCACAGGTTGTCGGGTGGACTACTTGGGACGGATCCGGGTGAAAACCTGGTCTTCGGTCGATGGCCGGAGCCGGTGATGACGATGCCCTTATCATCGTTTTCTTCATGAAGGCATCATCGAGGTGAAGCTCCCAGCTCCACTCAATACCTCCGGGGGAAACCCTAGATCAGCTGGTCGGATGTTGGCGGCAATCATGTGTCGTTACCCCCTTGGGGGCGGCATTCTTGGAGGTGCACTCGTTCTCGCGGGACCAGCGGACGGCTTCTTTGGTGGAGCGGTGCTTCATCCTGCACATTGATGGCGACGGGTCTCGACGGCGTGGCGCAGTGCAGATTCGGCGTTCGATGTGCGAGGATGGACTCGCGCAGGAGGACGACGCTGTCTGGCGTCGTGGTGGCGTCGATGGTAGAGAGACCTGGCACGGTAGATGCAACAGTACAGCTCTGAACATGGATTGGTGGCAGGTGGCTGTGGCGGCCTCATACCCGGCAGGCGTCCTGGTTGAGGAATGCACCGGACTGGTAGGTGCCCCATACCCGGCAGGCGTCCTGGTTGGGACCTCAGGTCTTAGATGTTTAGGTTTGGCTGCGAGGTCTGTTTGGTATTAGGCCCAGACTATCAGCATCCTTTCATCAACTGGATAGGAGTAGCGACAGATGTTGCCTAGACGGTGGCTTTAGTCTTACTGTTGTATGACTTTATAAGGTCTTGTGTGAATAATTAATAAAGTGGCCGCATGCATCGTCCAGATGCAAGGCCGGGGGTCCTCCTCCATTTCTAAAAAAAAAAAAAAAATTAAAAAAAAAATTGAGGATATCAGGTACAATCATAGGAGATGTCACATAGCCTGGATTAGATGGTTGAGAGAGATGCACATGGTGGGGGGCACTTGTGAATGCCTATTGTTCCCTTGCGATAAGAGCTGGATTACTGTAGCATCTGGATGCGACAGACATTCGGTTGTGTGTAGGGACAAGGTTTGATTAACAAGCTGTCCAAGATATTTTCACGTGATGTGACTGATAGAACCTTAAAACACAGAATTTACTACTAACTGTGTCTGAAAGTTGGAAATGAAGTAAGTGATTGACTTGTACTCAATCCTTGATATCATCTTTTCAGGTGCGAGTCTGAAGACGCGTGAGCTGGACCCGTACCTGAAGGCAGTGGGCTCCGACTACAGCAACGGCGTCAACTTCGCCATGGCCGGCTCCACGGTGTCCCACGGCGTCTCCCCCTACTCCCTCAACGTCCAGGTCGACCAGTTCATCTACTTCAAGCGCAGATCCCTGGAGCTCATCGAGCTAGGTTCGCCATCCTTGTTGCCATCACATCTCACATTTGCAACTTGCAATAGAAGGAAGGCATGTACCTGAAGATGACCAACGTTGCTGCGTCCTTGCAGGACTGAAGGGCCCGGTGAACAAGGAGGGCTTCGAGAACGCGCTCTACATGATGGACATCGGCCACAACGACGTCGCCGGCGTGATGCACACGCCGTCCGATCAGTGGGACAAGAAGCTCAGGCAGATCGTCGGCGAGATCGGCGACGCGATCCGGGTAAATTACGATCCATCTGAAGATGTTCTTACAAGCAAGTTGTTATGCTGACAGAAGTTATTGTTGGCGACTCTGGTTTCCAGATTCTGTATGACAATGGCGCGAGGAAGTTCTGGATCCATGGCACGGGCGCCCTGGGCTGCCTGCCGGCGCTGGTGGTGCAGGAGAAGGGGAGCGAGCACGACGCGCACGGCTGCCTCGCCAGCCACAACCGGGCGGCGCAGGCCTTCAACAAGAAGCTCAGCGACCTCTGCGACGAGGTGCGGCTGCGCCTCAAGGACGCCACCGTCGTCTACACCGACATGTTCGCCATCAAGTACGGCTTCGTCGCCAACCACACCAAATACGGTATGAACAATTTGCATGAAATAGACTTCGGTTCAGAACGTTTGTTCATTGGTGATTTCGAAACTGCCTGAAGTTCAGTCTCTGAAATCGCCGGCATTCTTCTCATCGTCTTCTCGTTCTTCTCTTCAGGGATTGAGTGGCCATTGATGGTGTGCTGCGGAAACGGCGGCCCGCCTTACAACTTCATGCCGGGGAAGTTCGGCTGCGGCGATCTCTGCGGGCCGGAGGAGAAGGTGCTGAGCTGGGACGGCGTGCACTTCACCGATTTCGGCAGCGGCCTCGCCGCCAAGCATGCTATGAGCGGCGAGTACTCCAAGCCCAGAGTAAAGCTGGCGAGCTTGATCAATGGTGGCTCCAAGAAACCATCATCGGTGTCTTGATGCTCATCAATCAACGATTGAACCACGAACTTACTTTGGCCGGATCTTACTTTAAAAAGAAGGTTACTTGACAAAAAGGAAAAAAACTTCGGATGGATGATCATGGATGAGTGGACAATGGTGAAGATCAATCCATACGATGACCACGATGGATGATGTGAGTGTTGTAAAAGTTGCAGCTGATTGTTGGCTCCTTGTACACAATAGGCAATAGCTCCCTCGGCTACAAGTAAAAAGTTGTTGATTTTTTTTTTTTGCACTTTTGGAGTATAATGATTTTGCTTTGTTGGTGTATGTGTATAGGCAATGTATGTGGCGGCTGCGATTTCACAGAGCTCATAAAAAATGGTGAATCGTAGATTTATTTGATCTGTAAAAGAAGGTAATACAAAAACTTCCAAGCATGGGCACTTTTTTATACGAAATATTGTATTTCTAGCACAAAATTTTCGTTTTGGATTGTTTGATTTGTAAAATAGCAACCCATATGAAATTTATTGTGAGTATTGCTTTCAAACTTTCATAGGATCATCTCGACTCCGAGATTCGTATATTTTCCTGGTGTAATCAGAGACACTTTGCTGGAAGCTCAATCTCATAGGGCTCAAGAAGACATAGCGGTGCAATTTTGTATTTATACTATTTTTTTAACACAATACAACCACGCTATGAGCACCTTCAAGATACTGAGCCGGCACACCATCTTAAGCAGGGGCGGAGCTACGTGGGGGCGAACCTGGGCCATCGCCCCCCCAGCGAAAACGAAATTTTTTTACTACCCCTATGTATTACATAAAGCCCACAACCAGAAGGCCCATTTATCAACTACTAGTCTTCGTTGACAGGAGACGAACGAATCCAGCCACCGCCCACCAGTGTCGCAGCGACCAAATCGATCCCCTTTGACCTGCCACCGCGGACGCCTGAGCGTGGGGGTGGGGCACCGGCGTCCGGCAGACCGGCTGCTGTGGGTCGCCGGCGTGGCCGCGTGGGGGTAGCCGCTGGCCGCTGGCGGGCGGGCAGCCGGCTAGGGCTAGCCGCTCCAGTCCGGCCTCAGGCCTCTGCTGCGGATAACATCAGGCAACATCGGCGCCGTGTAGTGCTTCAATGAGCCGGTGAGCAGCTGCCCTCGCTGGATCTTGCTTTGCTCCTGTACCTAGTTAATCTCTTATCTCTCCCCTCTGGGCAGGGCGTCCTAGCAAGCTAGCTAGCTAACTCTGTCAAAGTTATTTGGACTCAGTCAACACTGCTCGCTGGATCTCTGTCTATCTATCCCCTCTAGAAATTGTAGAATGTTCAATTATTTTGATTCTGAACTCTGAAGTTTATTTCACCTTAGTTGAGGAAAATTCTAATTAGGTCATCTCGTCATGGATTTATCCATTTCCATTTTGTACTGAATAGAAAATGTCTTTTATAGTGAGAGGGAGGCAGTGATGCTTAAGGCGAAAACTATTGATGCATTTTTCAAAAGAAAGAGAGATGATTCAGCTGATGAACCAACAGCAACCGAAGCAATGCCTGTTCAGCCAACGGACTGTGTTCAGCCTCCTCTGTTGTTGCTCGAATTTGGGCAAAACAGACCAGATCCTTCGATGCCTCAACAACAAGGACAAAGCCATCAAACTCAAACAAATGAAGTACTATTTCAAGGGATTGAATTCTTGCAGCGGGATCCAGCACTACGTCCACAGATCTGGCAATATCCACAGATCATTTTACCAAGGAGCATTATTTCCGGGTGGAAGTATTTCGTGCAACACTTGATACTCAGCTACATGAATTAGAATTTAGGTTCAACGACAAGGTACTGGATCTGTTGACCACTAGTGCTACCCTGATCCTTAAAAACAAATTTAGATCTTTCAAAGCTGATGATATTTGTGAGTTAGTCAAGAAATATTATCCAGCAGATTTCACCCAACAGGAAATCTATGGATTGGAGCAGCAACTAAAACACTTTGTTGTGGATGCCTCCAATGATAAAGAGTTGAAAAATGTGTCAACCTTAGCAAATCTTTGTCGATATCTCTTTGAGACAGGGAGACATTCTATCTACAATTTGGTTGATCAATTGTTGCGATTGCTTCTAACTCTTCCAGTTTCTACAGCAAGTGCCGAACGAGCATTCTCAACTTTGAAGATCATTAAGACAAGGCTACGTAATACCATGGAAGATGATTATCTAGCCAATAGCTTGCTAGTAAAAATAGAGAGTGAAATCACAGAGAAGTACAGCTATGAAGATGTTCTTATGCACTTTAAGGGTGCAAAGAAACGAAAAGCTAATCTGTAGTGTAGTGTTGCTGTAGACTGTAATGAACAGAATGGTCCATGGTTAAATGGTATTTTGGTATAGTTCCTTTTGGTATGGAGTAGGTTATATATATAATTAAAATTAGAAATGTATTTTGTAAGCTACCGTGGAGAAGATCAATATAATTGTATAAGTTCTCTATATTTGCAATATCTAACTTGTTGTATTCGTATGATTTTGTGTTTGAGTTTTTTTTTTTACAGCTTCGCCCCTCCAGAGATTTCTTTCAAGCTCCGCCACTGATCTTAAGATTGACGAAGTCATCATAGGCGTCTCGTAGTCGATAGAGACGCTTTCTCCCACTAAACGAACATCGCCATTTAGCCTAAAATTAATCCAAGAAAATGCAAGCCCTGGTGGGCTGGTTTCATCACAAAGAACCTAACATGTACTTTATACTATTCTTACAATGTTTAGAATCCTGTGAATTGAAGAGGTCCTTTGAATCTTCGATCCACTATCGCTCATGGTTTTTTCCTTGATGTTTCACTGTTTGTTATCACTTTTTTTTTCTTAAGTTATCACTCTTTTTTTTGCGTATTGTTTGTTGTCACATTCAATCGTTTACACCACTACATTGCATGGCATTAACAAAGTGTATCAAAAAGCGCGCGCACACACACAAAGTGTGTCAATAACAAAAGAATCATTTCATATTCTCCTTTTCCCCTCTCGCAAAGGCGACTAGGGTAAAGTCTTCTTTCCCTCGATCTTTGCCGTTGAGCCCACGAATTCGCCTTCTCTCTGCCTGCTGCTTCAACGGCCGATGGCAGGGAGGGTAATCATTGTGCCTCAGCTACGGCTTAGTAGCTAGGTTACGCTAGGCGGCGGACGATGGCAGGGAGGGTAACCATTGTGCCTCAGCTACGGCTTAGTAGCTAGGTTACGCTAGGCAGATGGCAATGCTTCGTCTTCGAGTCGGTCTTTAAGGCTGCGATCCAATCTATACGTCGGAATGTATTAGACAAAGCTCTCATCGAGGCGACAAGGTTAGAGTTTCTCATCATGTGTACAAGATGGTGAAATTTGGTGTGAAATTGATTCAAGGTTCAACGACCGACAACTACGCCTCCAGGGCGCTAGTCCTTCGGAATGTATTAGACAAAGCTCTCATCGAGGCGACAAGGTTAGGGTTTCTCACCATGTGTACAAGATGGTGAAATTTGGTGTGAAATTGATTCAAGGTTCAACGACTGACAACTACGCCTCCAGGGCGCTAGTCCTTAAGGGCACATGCATGAACTCAGGCAGGTCCAGAACCATGTCCTTTTCACAAACAAAAAAGGCCTTCTGTATTGGAAGACATGCTTCGGACCTCTAGGCCACACCAGGGTACAAGAGAAGAAGAAAGTATGCTCTTTAGTACAGGAGAAAGTGTAAATTTACCTAGGGCTAATTAGTACGCTGCATTCCATCAGTGTCACTCCAATCAAAATCGACCTACTTGGTATATAAGCCAAAATCACATGAAAACGGGATATCACAAGCTGATCTTCTTTGACAGATGGTACACAGTTGTATGTAATTTTGGGCCTCTGTGTAATCTGGACTTCAGATGCCGAATGCTGACTGCAGGGATGATGTGATGCGGGATGTGATGGCGTTTTGTGCGGCATTTTCAGCAAAAGCTCGGATGTTCTTCTTGGCATCTGTAATATATAAATGCCCACGATGAAGTGTGTCAGATTTGATAGGTATATCACAACAAGCTTCAACAAAGAACGCATAACTTTTGTTTCTAAAAAGATAAATGGATAATACCACAAAAGCAGAGCTCGTAAAGTAAACAAAAGCAAAGCGGAATGCAACAGGCTAAATGAAGGTTGAAAGAACAAAAATTGTAACTCATGGCAACCTGTTGCTGCACGTATGCAAAAGTAACTATCTGACTGTAGATCCAAGAAGCTGAACTGACTAACTAGCTCAATGCTCCAAAAAGAGAAAGGCCAGCAAATAATATCAAATGTAATGAAGTTATGCAGAATTGGAATTACGACATTTCAATATTTCATCGGTGAATCTTACTTCGAATAGATAATGTTGCTTACTTGCTTATCAGAACAATAAGCAGTTTGTGAGGGCAATGCATAATACAGTACTCCCTCCGTTCCTAAATATAAGTCTTTTTTAGAGATTTCAATATGGACTACATACGGATGTATATAGACGTATTTTAGAGTAGATTCACTCATTTTGCTCCGTATGTAGTCCATATTGGAATCTCTAAAAAGACTTATATTTAGGAACGGAGGGGGTACAAAACAACTTCCCCCCATATGAGACATGTTGACAAGAATGCAAGTATGTCATACCTTTGTTGCATTTGGTGAACCCCACGATGTTTGCAAGGCTTAGAGTCAAGCAAACTCCAACAACAAGAAGGTAATCAGCTTCAAGTCTAATGAGTGAAAATATCCCAAGAATGATCCATGCAGCAGCCTGAAACATGGAGGGGTTTTATATATCCTCTATAGTTCAAACAAAGCTACGGAAGTCTAATATGGAGTAGTTACCACATTAATTAGTAAGACAGTAACATGTATCAGAGGGACAAGGGAACACTTTCATGGATTGCTGTTGAGTGTTGGCACGCAGGCTCAGTTATCTACATCTTAAGAAAAGCTTCCATTTTGTCAAGAGAGTAATGCATCAACTGCATTCGTTGAATTTTTTTCTAGAGAAATACAACAGCCGAACTTAGTGGTGTGCATTACAGTACAGCAGTAGCATTGGGGAAAAGAACGCAAAGACATATATAGGCAAACACATAAGATCCACCTTTAATAGATGCTAGTAGTAAAGGGATTGCTGATTTAGTATGAGAAGATATAATCCCATTGTGAGCACAACTTACTTATTTATGCAATATATAGTATGATCCACAGTCAGCTCAAGAATAAATTGAAAAAGAATGAAGTTTATATAGAAGCAGAAAGTACTAAGAAGCATGCATGTATTTAAGAATCATCGAGGATGTCTAAGTTGACTTATCCCTAATGGATCTTAACCACTGTTCTAGTGCTCTGATAATTCATGTTGTGTTTCTCCTCATTATAACCAGATGCTCTAGTCCGACGAAAATCAGTGTAACATAGACCTTATAAATATTGACAACTGGCAATAACTAAACCAAAAGCAATACTGAAACAAGTAAGCAGATACAGTAGAAAAATGTTCGTAAACTATGATGTCCTTCTATCTGCGCCTAGGACTAACAGATTGGTTCATGTTATTATGAACTGCAAACATTATCCAATGTCAAAATATGCTTGTTCTCAATAGAAGTCTTAGCTTGTACGCAATCAGTGCGCCAAATCACTAAATTTATTGAACTCGTGCATGCACTCCATTAAACCCTCGATGGAAGATAATATATCACTTACGTTCAAGTAAAGAGTCCACCAGAACAGCCACGAGTCCTTTTTGTTCATCCGAGCGAGACACTGCAAGCAAACACTTCGGTCATCAATTCACCATTCAAACAGCAGAAGAGACGCCAAACACAGAACAAGCACGAACCTCGCCGTCGAGGCACTCGAACTTCCACACACTGTTGCCATCATCGTCAATCTCATTCCACCACCGCAGCCCGACGAGTATCCTTCCGCTGACATTCTTCACCACCCAGAAGTCGAGCGCAGCGAGGAGCACGGTGATGACAAAGATGATGACGAAGCTCTTCACGAAGAGCGAGAAGAGGACGTAGAACGCCAGTGCCGACGCCTTTTGCCGAGACACACAAGAATGAATAAACATCCAATGCAAGCAACAATCCTAAGTACCACATGCGGATTCCATGGAGGAAGAATCGGGTACCTTGAAGAGCACATGGAAGAGGCATGTTATAGGATTGGCATAGTTCTCGCTGACCACCTGCAACAACGTTCATGCCATCATTTATTCAGCCAGTCACATTGCAACAGATCTAAAACTGGCCAGAAGAGATTAGACTCCCAGCCACAGGATTTAACAGTGGGCCAATTAAGCCCAAGAAACCAGCTCAATTGCATCCTCCTATTATTATCCTAGACCAAACCAAATCTTGATCTAATTTAGCCTAGATCTCATGCGACCGAGTAGGTATGTATGTATCTCCTGCGACCAATCGAGGTTCAGACACAGTTCCAAGAAACCCCCTGACTGGATCCGACGCGTCACTCAAGAACCCTAATCGAAGAAAACGCCAGATCTCGGGCAAGACCTTCCTCCTACTCGAGGTAGAGGTGAAGCGAAGAGCTCGGATCCGAACTTCCGTGCGGAGACGAAGAAGACGACGAAGAGGTGGGGGGGAATGGGATTAGGGGATAATCACCTGGGGCCGATCCATGGATCCTCTTGGCTCTGCCTCCGGGACGCCTCGCTCTCTCGCCTCTTTCTTCTTCCCTTGGGTGGTAAGGATGCGCCAGCTTTGGGCTTTCGTTGCTTCCTTCGCGCGGTCGCGCCCTGGCTCTACCGAGGGAGAAGGAGGGATCGGGGGAGGTGAGGTCAGGAGGGGAAAATTGGATCTTTTGCCCCACTTTACTTCCCACTTACATAATTTGCCCCTTCCCACTTACATAATTTGCCCCTCTGAGAGGCTGCCGTGTGGGGCCGGAGCCACTGGTCATTGAGACAACCCTAGGGCAAATCATCTAACCCCTTGTAAAGTGGGGCAAATCATCTAATCTCCCAGTCAGGAGGTACAGTCAAGTAAACTGCGGGTTATTTCTCACTTATTTTCCGAACTTTTTATATTGGCACTTGGTATACAGAGAAAAGGGAAGTAAAATGCATGTATGGTCCTTAAACTTGGTGGCGATGTCCACAATGGTCCTCAAACTCAGAAACTGCTTCAATACGGTCCGAGAACTTGAGAATACCGCTTCAATACGGTCCGTAAACTTGGCAAACCGGTCCTACGATACGTCTCAACATGTAGAGCTAAAGACCTATATGGAGGATCGAACCTATAGACCTCCAGATCGCAGGTTGATTAGACAACACAAGCTAACCACCAGGTCATTTGCTGCTCGGCTTTAGTTGTGGAGCTAAAGGATGCCTTTTTATGTACCTCTTCAAGCGTGTTTTATATATGGCGTACCGGTCGCATCTGGTTCCTGGGACTTTCTGGACTGGCGTTATGCCGTATCCCTTGAGAGCTCCACCTCCAGCTTCCCCATCCGGCCTCCCTCCCCCTCGCCGCCGGCGGCCATGGTGGCCGACGCTGGGTGGGAAGGAGGTCTGGATCCTAGGTCTAGTGGTGTGTGAGTGTCTCTCTCTGGCAAATAAAGTGGAGCTGCGTTTTGGATCTTGTCTAGGTGGTTGTTCAACTCTCCCTTGGGGCCACGCTGGTGGCGAAAAGGCGGAGGCAAGAATGATCCCTGGCAGCGGATCCTTCGGCAGCATCCCTCAGCCGGATCCATGGCGAAGCTTAGGCCCGTCCGATTTCGTCCCCACTTCTCCCCCCTTTTCTTGCTGTAATAAATCCCAATATGGGCGCCAGATGCTCTTCTTCCTCGATCTGTTCTTGCCACCATGGTTGTGGGAAGAGAGATAGAGCAGCAGGAGATGTACATGCCTGCCACTTGCAGGAGGCCTCGTTGCTACCTTCCTCCACTTGATGCCGCCAAGGTGGTGGATGAAGAGGGGTGGGGAAGCACTGAGCTGAAGATTGATGGTCGGGTTCGAGCTCATCAGCAGAGGATTCCATGGTGGAGCTACGGTGCCTGCAGTCGGCTGCCGGTCTTCATCGAGCCTCTGCTTCTTCTGGTCGAAGGGCGGCCAACCCCTTTCCTCCTGGCTTGCATGCCTTATGGGAGGCAGTTACAGTTTTCGTTCAGAGGCTATGGGATGCACGTGCTGCGCCCATGGCGATCTCGTTGCCCCAAGTGGTTCGTCCCCGGTGACGGCGAGGTTCAATCTAAGCGAAGGCTGCCAAGGACCCGATTGCGTTTTAATCTTTCAGTTAGGGGTTCTCCATGCAAAAATCTGGGACTTTGTTGTAATCTTTCTTTTTCTTTGGGTCCTGATGTAAAGTGTGCTTTGAAGCTTATCTAATAAAAGTCTGGGTCCTTCGGGACCCTACTCTGTTAAAAAAAAATATGGCGTACCTATAGGCCTGCACAAATTTCATTTTTTTCAAGTTCATGTTTATCATATTATTATTTTCGCATTTGAAAAAAAAGTTGCTATAAAACTTAAAGAAATGTTAGCGCATTTAAAAAAATGTTCAACATGTTTTTGGAAATGTTTCACATGTACTAGAAAAATATTAAATGTTTTTGCAAAATATTTTACGTGTATTAAAAATTGGAAATGTGTTTTTGAAAAATGTTCATCATGCATTCAAACAATTTCAACGTGTATTTAGAAAATATTATGGAAAATAATTATTACATTTCTAAAACCATGTTTAACATGTTTTATTACATTTCTAGAATTTATTATTATGACACAATAATTTTTAATACACATTGAACAGTTTTCAAAATACAAAGTGTCATTTTTTAATAATTGGGTATTTTAAGAATACAATGAAAATACACAATAGTTGTGCGTGCTTGTGGTCATTTATTTGAATGCATAACGAACATTTTTTTAAAGATGTTTGCAAATTTTTAATACACGTGAAACATTTTCCAAAAAGATACTTACAATTTTTAATACACATGAACTTTTTTTAGTAACACTTTCTTTAATTTTTTATGGCAACTTATTTTTTCCATAGGAGCGCCATATATAATAAATATAAAAAACACTTCACGAGGTATATATATATATTCTAGCTCAATAATTTAGGCCAAACAGAGTACTACATGGTGGTTAGCTTGTGTGGACTAAGCAACCCGTGATAAAAGATCTGGAGGTCTTATGTTCGACCGTATTGAAGCGGTATTCTTAAGTTCTGAGACCGTATTGAAGCAGTTTCTGAGTTTGAGGACCATTATGGACATCGCCAACAAGTTTGAGGACCATACATGCATTTTACTCAGAAAAGGGGGTACAACTGTAATTCATTCATTTGGTTTGCTATATCAAGAAAAATGGCAGTAATCTTTCTTTTAATCTTTTATTTAAAAGAAGAAAACAGGGATAGACCCCTAATGCCTCAAAGCTCCATTAGTTTAGGGAAAACCCTTAAATTCAACCGGCTGATCCAATGAAAAAAATCAGTCGGCCGCACGGCCGTTTGATTAGAGTTAATCGACGTCACATGTTATCGGCCCTATCTTGAGCTTCGCCAACAGCTCCTATGAAAAAACTCCCCATAAATATGGTTTTACCGGGTGTTCATATAATCTAAGGGAGGTTGACACGTGAGTTGCTTTTGCAGTTACCGTAAAAATCTTCCCCTAAAAATGGTATTTGTTGGTGGCGGCGCGTTGATGTGGCAGTTTTATAGGAGTGTTTAGGGGAAGGGTCATCCCCCCTAGATGGAAGGGGAGTTGTGTTGATTATTTGGTGTCCCTAATTTTTTTCCCCGCTTTTACGGGAACTGCTGGAGCACTTTCTTTGGCCCAACTCGCCATAAACCAGACATTTTTACGGGAAAGGAGAACTATTAGTGATGCTCTTACTCTCCCAAAATATCTACTACTATCGTATCCTTAACCTCAGGAGTCACCTCCCACCGCTCATCTTCCCCCGCGCTCTCTTCCTGTTGTCGCCGTCGACACTCATCTACCCCACCGCTCCCGTCTCTCTCTTTCTGCGACTCATCCAAAGCTCCAACCTCCACCATGAACCACTCCTGCTGCCACGAACTTTAAGGCTAGCACCCGCTGCAAGGGGCACCTCTTGTGTTGTGTAGCTGCAAAGCACCGCTCACTGGTGCTGCAAGCCGGGGTGTGCGGCGTGATACTGCATGGTCCAGAGTTCGAGCATCGATGCTGCAAAGTCTGGGGGCGCTGCTCGGCCGTGTCGTAACAGCAGGAATCTCACTGACAGGTGCTGCAACTGGTGGTTGTACTACAAGCCGATGTTTGCTGGTGACTGATGTTGCAACGTGGAGCCCGCAAGGCAGTGGTGCAACTCGCGGAACCTCGTTAGCGCTACATGTCATGGGCGATGCTTCAACCGATGACCGGTACTACAACCATGGAGCTCGCCAGCGCCACAAGCTGCTTTTGGTGCTGCAAGGGGTGGTTGTAGCAATGTCGTTGTTGGTTGGTGCAATCCAAGAGCTTTCCAACGTCGCAAGCCACGCCCGGAGCTGCAAGGGGTGGTTTCTGTAGCGTCATTGCTGCCATCCTGGAGCTCGTCGACTCCGCAAGCCATGGCCGGTGTGCTGGCTTGATATTTTGTCACTTTTATAAGGGTGTTTTGATGTGGTTTTCAAAAGGTTTTCGCTAATTCTCGTATTTTTCTAACGCTAATCCTTCGTGAAAGAAGAGAAGTTATTTTTCCCATTAATGTGCAGGAATATATATTTTTGGAAGGAAACCAATCAAGATCCCAACAAATGAAGTCATTTAGAGCAACAGCCCTTTTGGGTGAAAGTTCATTAGAGGCACCAGAGCAGAAGATGGCGCATGGTACGAGCGCACCCACTTGCACCAGAGCAGAAGATGACGCATGGTACTGATACATCTCCAATGTATCTATAATTTTTGATTGTTCTATGCTATTATAGTATCAATCTTGGATGCTTTATATGCACTTATATATTATTTTTTGGGACTAACCTATTAACTTAGTGCCAAGTGACAGTTGCTGTTTTTTGCCTGTTTTTGGTTTTCTAGGAAATCGGTACCAAACGAAGTCCAAATGCCACGATACTTTTTGAAGATTTTTTCTGAACATAAGAGACACTAGAAGCTTCGGGAGGTAGTCCAAAGGCGAAGGAGGTGGCCACGAGCCGCCAGGGCGCGCCCTGGTGCCTCGTGGGCCCCTTGTTGCTCCGGTTGACCTAATTTAGACTATAAATTCTCTAAAATCGGGAAACCAACAGAGAGCCACCCAAAACACTTTTTCCACCACCGCAAGCTTTTGATCTCGCAAGATCCCATCTGGAGGCCTTTTCCGGTACTCTGCCGGAGGGGGGATCAATCATGGAGGGCTTCTACATCAACCTAGTTGCCCCTCCGATGATGTGTGAGTAGTTTACCACAGACCTGGGGGTCCATAGCTAGTAGCTAGATGGCTTCTTTGAAGGAAATATGCCCTAGAGGCAATAATAAAGTTGTTATTTTATATTTCCTTATTCATGATAAAGGTTTTTATTCATGCTAGATTTGTATTGATCGTAAACTTAAATACATGTGTGAATACATAAACAAATACCGTGTCCCTAGTAAGCCTCTACTAGACTAGCTCGTTGATCAAAGATGGTTAAGGTTTCCTAACCATGGACATGTGTTGTCATTTGATAACGGGATCACATCATTAGGAGAATGATGCGATGGACAAGACCCATCCGTTAGCTTAGCATAATGATCGTTAAGTTTTATTGCTATTGCTTTTTTCATGTCAAATACATATTCCTTCGACTATGAAATTATGCAACTCCCGAATACCGGAGTAATACCTTGTGTGCTATCAAACATCACAACGTAACTGGGTGATCATAAAGATGCTCTACAGGTATCTCCGAAGGTGTTTGTTGAGTTGGCATAGATCGAGATTAGGATTTGTCACTCCGAGTATCGGAGAGGTATCTCTGGGCCCTCTCGGTAATACACATCATAAGCTTGCAAGCAAACGACTAAGGAGTTAGTCACGAGGTGATGTATTACGGAACGAGTAAAGAGACTTACCGGTAACGAGATTGAACTAGGTATGAAGATACCGACGATCGAATCTCGGGCAAGTAACATACCGATGGACAAAAGGAATTACGTATGTTGTCATAACGGTTCGACCGATAAAGATCTTCGTAGAATATGTAGGAGCCAATATGGGCATCCAGGTTCCGCTATTGGTTATTGACCAGAGAGGTGTCTCGGTCATGTCTACATAGTGCTCGAACCCGTAGGGTCCGCACGCTTAACGTTCGATGACGATATAGTATTATATGAGTTATGTGATTTGGTGACCGAATGTTGTTCGGAGTCCTGGATGAGATCACGAACATGACGAGGAGTCTCGAAATGGTCGAGAGGTAAAGATTGATATATAGGACGATGGTATTCGGACACCGGAAGTGTTTCGGGGGTCACCGGGTACTTATCGGGTCACCGGAAGGGGTTCCGGGCACCCCCGGCAAAAGATATGGGCCTTATGGGCCAAGAGGGGAAACGCACCAGCCACAAGGGCTAGTGCGCCCCCATATGGGCCGGCCTAGGAGGAGAAGGAAAGAGGGGAAGGGAAAGGAAAGAGTGGAATAGGATTCCCCCTTCCTTCCCTCTCCCCCCCTCTTTCCTTCCCCCTCGGATAAATATGGCAGGGGGCGCCACTTGGGGAGGACCCCAAGTAGGATTCGGCCTACTTGGGGCGCCTCCTGGCAGCCTCCTCTCTCCCTCCCACCTATATATATGAGGAGGGGGGCGCCTAGCACACACCAGACAATTGCCTAGCCGTGTGCGGCGCCCCCCTCCACCGTTTACACCCCCCCGTTATATTTTCGTAGTGCTTAGGCGAAGCCCTGCAGAGATCACTTCACCATCACCACACCTTCGTGCTGACAGAACTCATCTACTACCTCGACGTCTTGCTGGATCAAGAAGGCGAGGGATGTCACCGAGCTGAACGTGTGCAGAACGCGGAGGTGCCGTGCGTTCGGTACTTGATTGGTTGAAGTGCGAAGAAGTTCGACTACATCAACCGCGTTGTGAAACGCTTCCGCTTACGGTCTATAAGGGTACATAGACACACTCTCCCCTCTCATTGCTATGCATCTCCCTTATAGATCTTGCGTGTGCGTAGAATTTTTTTTTGTTTTCCATGCAACGTTTCCCAACAGTGGTATCAGAGCCAGGGCTATGCGTAGATGATATGCATGAGTAGAACACAAAGAAGTTGTGGGCGGTGATGTTCATACTGCTTACCACCAACATCTTATTTTGATTCGGCGGCATTGTGGGATGAAGCGGCCCGGACCAACCTTACATGTCCACGTATATGAAACCGGTTCCACCGACTGACATGCAACTAGTTTTGCATAAAGGTGGCTGGCGGGTGTCTGTCTCTCCTACTTTAGTTGAATCAAATTTGACTGTGGCCGGTCCTTGAAGAAGGTTAAAACAGCAAACTTGATAATTCACCGTTGTGGTTTTTGCCGTAGGTAAGAACGGTTCTTGCTAGAAACCCGTAGCAGCCACGTAAAACTTGCAACAACAAAGTAGAGGACGTCTAACTTGTTTTTGCAGGGTATGTTGTGATGTGATATGGTCAAGACATGATGTGATATACGTTATTGTATGAGATGATCATGTTTTGTAACTTGGCCCAACTTGTGTCTTCTGGTCTAGAAAAAATCACCAAAAAGTTTCGTTGCGTTTGGACTCCGTTTGGTATTGATTTTCTGTGAAGTAAAAAACAAGCAAAAAACAGCAACTGGCACTGGGCACTATGTCAATAGGTTAGCCCCAAAAAATGATATAAAGTTGCTATAAAATGATTGTAAAACATCCAACAATGATAATATAACAGCATGGAACAATAAAAAACTATAGATACGTTGGAGACGTACCAAGGGGAAGGGAAAGGAAAGAGTGGAATAGGATTCCCCCCTTCCTTCCCTCTCCCCCCTCTTTCCTTCCCCCTTGGATAAATATGGCAGGGGGCGCCACTTGGGGAGGACCCCAAGTAGGATTCGGCCTACTTGGGGCGCCTCCTGGCAGCCTCCTCTCTCCCTCCCACCTATATATATGAGGAGGGGGCGCCTAGCACACACCAGACAATTGCCTAGCCGTGTGCGGCGCCCCCCTCCACCGTTTACACCCCCGGTTATATTTTCGTAGTGCTTAGGCGAAGCCCTGCAGAGATCACTTCACCATCACCGTCACCACGCCGTCGTGCTGACGGAACTCATCTACTACCTCGACGTCTTGCTGGATCAAGAAGGCGAGCGATGTCACTGAGCTGAACGTGTGTAGAACGCGGTGGTGCCGTGCGTTCGGTACTTGATCGGTTGAAGCGCGAAGAAGTTCGACTACATCAACCGCGTTGTGAAACGCTTCCGCTTACGGTCTACGAGGGTACGTAGACACACTCTCCCTTCTCATTGCTATGCATCTCCTTAATAGATCTTGCGTGTGCATAGATTTTTTTTGTTTTCCATGCAACGTTTCCCAACATTCTTCTCTCTTTTTGATCTTCAATACAATGTTCTCCTCGATGTTCTTGGAGATCTATTCGATGTAATCCTTTTTGTGGTGTGTTTGTTGGGATTCGCTGAATTGTGGGTTTATGATCAGATTATCCATGAATATTATTTGAGTCTTCTCTGAATTCTTTTATGCATGATTATTATAGCTTTGTATTTCTCTCCAATCTATCCATTTGGTTTCGCCAATTAGATCGATTTATCTTGCAATGGGAGAGGTGATTTGTGATGGGTTCGATCTTGCGGTGCTCAATCCCAGTGACAAAAAGGGACATGACACGTATTTGTATCATTGTCATTAAGGATAAAATGATGGGGTTTATTCATATTGATTGAGTTTACTTTGTCTGCATCATGTCATCTTGCTTAAGGCGTTACTATGTTCTTTATGAACTTAATACTCTAGATGCATGTTGGATAGCGGTCGATGTGTGGAGTAATAGTAGTAGATGCAGGCAGTAGTCGTTCTACTTGTCTCGGATGTGATACCTATATACATGATCATTGCCTTGGATATCGTCATGATTATTCGCTTTTCTATCAATTGCCCAACAGTAATTTGTTTACCCACCGTATGCTATGTTCAAGAGAGAAGCATGTAGTGAAAAGTATGGCCTCGGGTCTATCTTTATCATATATTAAAATCAAAAAAATACTCTATTTACTTTTATTTTATTTTGTGTTTTTGTTTATCTATCTAGCACTACGAGATTTGATCCTTGCAATTAACCGCCAAGGGATTGACAACCCCTTGTTTGCGTTGGGTGCAAGTATTTGTTATTTTGTGTGTAGGTACTGCTAACGAGGTGTTGTGTGGTTCTCCTACTGGATTGATAATCTTGGTTCTTAACCGAGGGAAATACTTATCTCTACTGTACTGCATCATCCTCTCCTCTTCGAGGAAATCCCAACGCAGCTCACAAGTAGCAGGTATGAGCGCACCCACTCGTACGAGTGGTCATACCAAATGGTGTAGCCTCCCCCTTATCTACATAAACAATTTTTGTGAAGGGGAGGAGAAAGAATACAGAGAGGAGCTGCCTCCACCACATTCAGAACAAAGAGAGAAGAGACCCGAAGAAGAAGAACTCCCAGATATCCATCTTGTCTCTTCTGCTCCATTCCATTTCATTAATCACAATCATCACCATAGAGAAAGGAATTCCAAGTTCTGAGATTAGGGTTTATAAGTCTATTCATACTCATCTCAAGATTGAGACTTGTTTAATCATTCATCTTATTGCGGGTCTTTGTGATATTATCGAGATGATTGCCCTTTGTTATTGCGCCATTCATGTTATTGCGCCATCGCTGTTCCTCTATCTCGGTCGCCTCAGCTAGCGCGCGCCATCACTACTCCGCCGCCTTGTCTGCTTGCGCGCACTGATATTTTTCCTCCACCGCGGCCATCGAAATGGGCCGGATGCGTCAACATCGGCCGCCGGGTCCACCACTTTAAAGCCGGTGATGGGTAATCCGACAGCCAGATCTACTGCCTCCTCCTAGTCCCCCTCCTTCTCTAATCTCGTGTTCGAAGAACTCGGAGGCTCGCTGACGGTGATGCGTGCCCTGTGTCACTGCTTCCTCTCCACTAGGAATTTGTTGGGGCCCCAAGTGCAAGGGTTTGTAGTAAGCAGCAATTTACCTTAAGTGGCCTCAAGGTTTATCGAACCAACAGGAGCTAAGCGGCGCCAACCAATGATCAATACGTGCACACACACAAAACAAAACTTCCTTGTGCCCCCAACAGGACTAGTGAGGTTGTCAATCTCGCTTTTTTAGCTTTGCTAGTTACAAAGGAATTAAATGCAACAACGACAGAAAAATGTTTGGCTTGAAAAGTTGACGAGAATGTAAAAGCAAGAAAGTTAAAGAACATTGATTGAGATTGAAAGCTTTATGGAAAATGGACCGGGGTCCAGGGTACACTAGAGGTCGCTCTCCAAAATAAAACATGGTGTGGCAAAAAAAATCAAAGTTGGGCAGCGATTAACTTGCAATTTTTATGAGTATGATTATTCATGGCACAATCAACATATGAGTATCACATCCATAAATCTATAGACTGTTATTCAACTGTATCTATAGTTAATACTCCACCTAAGACCACTATCCATCATGTATCTTAAAGTATTAAGTTAAAAACAAAGTACTGCAATGAGTATGACGACATGAAGTAGATGATATATTGTCTTCACCCTGCGTTCAAAGGATAACTATGAACCATCTTATTTATTATCCCTAGTGGCAACAACATAAATACAAGCCTTTTCCACTTTCTGTCACTGTGGTAGCTTACTTGCACGGGTGAACTCAACTATCATACACAACTCCGTCTGAAGATCAAACCCCAAACTTGGCCAAAGAAAGAGAGAATAGAACAGAGAGCATATATGAATAGGAATTATGCAGCAAAAGAACCAAATAGATCTCAAAAGAATTCATGAATAAATCTAACCATAAAGTGACATATCATCATATCCCAACAAACACACCAAAAGATTACATCAGATGGATCACAATCATGTACTGTAGATCATGTGATCTTTGTATTGAGAAGCAAGGTAGAAAGAGAACCATCTAGCTACTGCTACGGACCCATAGTCCAAAGGAAACTACTCACAACCGATCATGGTGGCCTTCAAGTTGATTGAGATGGCCCTCATGAAGAATTCCCCCTCCGACGAAGTTTGAAAAAAGGTCTCCAGATTGGACCATGAAGAGATAGAGGTGTGTGGCAACGGAAAAATTCAGGCGATAAAATCCCGACAGTTTTCATATGTATATAAAGGCACGGGGAATGAGAGGCGGTTGACCAGATATCCAGGGGGCCCATGCGACAGGGCCACACGCCCCATGGCGTATGGGACCCCTCTGTGGCTCCTCAGCCTATGTTGGTTGATGTCGGGTCCCATATGTAAATCTTCCACTGATTTTATTTTTTATTTTTTTGGTGTACGATAAAATTGATTTTCCAAAAAAAACTGAAAACAACTGATAACCCACAAGTATAGGGGATCGCAACAGTTTTCGAGGGTAGAGTATTCAACCCAAATTTATAGATTCAACACAAGGGGAGCCAAAGAATATTTGCAAGTATTAGTAGTTGAGTTGTCAATTCAACCACACCTGGAGATTAATTATCTGCAGCAATATGATTAGTAGCACAGTAATATGATAGTTTTGATAGCAGTGGTAACACTAACGGTAACGGTAACAATGATAGCAATGATTTTGTAGCAGGTGTAACAGCAGTAATAGCAATAGTAACTTAGTAGAAACAATATATGAAAAATTCATAGGCATTGGATCGGTGAATTCGTTGGATGATATTCATCATGTAACAGTCATAACCTAGGGCGATACGGCACTAGCTCCAGTTCATAAATATAATGTAGGCATGTATTCCGTAAATAGTCATACGTGCTTATGGAAAGAACTTGCATGACATCTTTTGTCCTACCCTCCCGTGGCAGTGGGGTCCATAAGGAAACTAAGGGATATTAAGGCCTCCTTTTAATAGAGAACCGGAACAAAGCATTAGCACATAGTGAATACATGAACTCCTCAAACTATGGTCATCACCGGAAAGTATCCCAAATACTGTCACTCCGGGGTTTACGGATCATAACACGTAATAGGTGACTATAACTTGCAAGATCGGATCTAGAACATAGATATAATGGTGATAACATAAACAGTTCAGCTGAAATCATGGCACCCGGGCCCAAAGTGACAAGCATTAAGCATGGCAAAGTCATAGCAACATCAATCTCAGAACATAATGGATACAAGGGATCAAGCCCTAACAAAACTAACTCGATTACATGATGAATCTCATCCAACTCCCTCACTGACCAACGAGCCTACGAAGGAATTACTCACTCCCGGTGGGGAGCATCATGGAATTGGCGATGGAGAAGGGTTGGTGATGACGAAGATCAAAGATTCCCCTCTCCGGAGCCCCAAACGGACTCCAGATCTGACCTCCCGATGAAGAACAGGAGGTGGTGGCGGCTTCGTCTTGTTAAATGCGATAATTCTTTCTCCCTGATTTTTCTCTCCGAAAATAGGATTTTATAGCATCAGAGATAGGGTCAGCGGGGCCACCAGGTTGGCACAACCCACCTGGGCGCGCCAGGAGGGGGGGCGCCCTGGTGGGTTGTGCTCAACCAGGGCCCCCCCTCCGGTGGTTCTTGGCTCCAGTAATTTTCTTTTATTCCATAAAAATTCTCCAAAAAGTTTCGTTCCATTCCGAGAACTTTTATTTCTGCACAAAAGCAGCACCATGGTAGTTCTGCTGAAAATAGCGTCAGTTCGGGTTAGTTTCATTCAAATCATGCAAATTAGAGTCCAAAACAAGAGTAAAAGCGTTAGGAAAAGTAGATACGACGGAGACGTATCAACTCCCCCAAGCTTAAACCTTTGCTTGTCCTCAAGCAATTCAGTTGATGAACTGAAAGTGAGAAAGAAAAACTTTTATGAACTCTTTTGCTCCTGTTTACATAAATAAGCTTAAGTAGCACCCAGGTTTTCAGCACGGATTATAACTAACCATGTCAACAATAACTCTTAGAAATTATATTAACTCATATCAATGGCATAAGCAACTAGCGAGCAATAATAAGATATCTCGAATGACAACACTTTGTCAAAACAATCATGATATAATATGACAACAGTGGTATCTCGCTAGCCCTTTTTGAGACCGCAAAACATAAATGTAGAGCACCTCCAAAGTTCAAGCAGCGACTAAACATTGTAATTCATGGTAGAAAAGATCCAATCATGATGCATCTCACATTAGCTATACACAATGCATGAGGATGACAATAGTGCTCTCAGGTCTGGCGCTTATTTGAGAAGGTGATGACACAACATAAAATTAAATAGACAGTCCCTTCGCAGAGGGAAGCAGTGATTTGCAGCGGTGCCAAAGCTCAGATTTTTAAAACAGAGATAAATGAAATTTTGAGAAATGCACCCTTCCTGTTTACTTTGTGACCATTAGTTATCGATATCTTCCATGCTAAACACATTAGTGGCGGTTCCCAAGCGATAAAAGTAAAGGTTTACTCCCCCTCCACCAACAAACACACTACACGGCTAGCCGAATCCACGGGTACCGTCCATACCAACATCAGTCCTGGGGGAGTTTTGTTTAATTATTTTCAATTTTTGAATTCGGGACTGGGGATCCCTATTACCGCCCCTCTCGTGCGAGGATGAGTGAATAAACACTCATCATGAGAATAACCCGCTTAGCATGGAAGATATTGACTACCTCCTGTCACTCCATGAACAATCCAGGCACACAAAAACAGATGTTTATTTGAAGTTTTTAGAGGTGGCACATGCAAATTTACTTAGAACGGTAGGGTAATACCGCATATAGGTAGATATATGGTGGACTCATCTGGAATAACTTGGGTTTAAGGAATTTGATGCACAAGCAGTTTTCCCGCTTAGTACAGGCGAAGGCTAGCAAATAGGTTGAGAAGCGGCCAGCTAGAGAGCGAAAATGGTCATGAACATGCATTATGCATAAGTAACATTGGATACTAGATGAGTAGGATATGAACACCATGAACATAAATATCATAGAGGCTATGTTGGTTTTGATTCAACTACATGCATGAACATGTGCCAAGTCAAGCCACCCGAACATTCGGAGGAGGATACCATATCATCATACCACATCACATCATTTTAATGCATGTTGACATCCAAGATAAATCATTATCCACTCCTAGCTACTTAAGCACGGCATGAGAAACTATAATCTCTAATTGTCATTGCAAACATGTTTGATCATAATAGGCTGAATCATGGATACTAGGTTAAACATATTTACAAAAACAGAATAAGTTGAGTTCATGCCCGTTTCTCTCTGACACAGCCAGTTCATCAAATATCGTCATTATTGCCTTTCACTTGCATGACCGAATGATATGAAAATAATAATAGTGCAAGAGTGCCGTGGACTAAGCTGGAATCTGCAAACATTTTATTCAAGAGGAGAAGACAAGGCAATTTGAGCTCTTTGTTATATCAACAATAATGCATATGAGGGCCACTCAACACTTTCATTGTTGTCTTCTCCTCGGTATGACTCAATAAAAGGAAAAGAATTTCAGAGAAACACACTGAAATATTTTTGGAGTTTTTAGTTTTTTCTTGAACAAAGCAAATTAAAGAGAAAAAAAACAAGAAAACTATTTACACGGGAGAGCTCCCAACAAGTAAAAGAAGAACAAGGAAATCTTTTTTGGTTTTCTTTTAAATACTACAACTAACTACACTAGAAAGAAAAACCGAAGGAAGCAAACAACATTTTTTTGTGATTTTCTCAAAGTTTTTCAAACACACAAGAAGAAAGCAAGAAAATAAATCAAGCATGGATAATACAATGAAAAAGTCTGAACACTGACAACTGGAATGAAATGTGTGAACATGAATGTAATGTCGGTGGAAATACATACTCCCCAAGCTTAGGCTTTTGCCCTAGCTTGGTGTGACACCCCCGGCTTAATCATACACGCAAATGCACACGATCAAGCCTAAGGACTCACTTGAAGGAATCACAACACAACTCTAGACACAAATTAAAATAATACATGCTTTATATTACAAGCCAGGGGCCTCGAGGGCTCGAATACATAAGCTCGCATACAAGCGTCAGCGGAAGCATCAGATATCTGAGTACAGATATGAAACAGAAACAGACAAGCCTTTAGAAAGGCGGGGCAAAACAAAAGCTATGATCGAAAGGCGCAGTCCTCCTGCCTGGGACCCTCCGATCCTACTCCTGGTCGTCGGCCAGCTCGTAGTAGTATCCACCCTCGAGGTAGTAGCAGCGATCGTCGGCGGGTGCAGCTGTCTCAGGGGCTCCGTCATCTGGTTGCATCAAAAGGATATGGGGAAAAAAAGAAAGCAAAGCAACCATGACTACTCATCCGAAGTACTCAGCAAGCAAGGATCTATAGTACATATGCAACATTATCAAAGAAGGGTTGTATATGTGGGCTGGGCTGCAGAAATGCCAGAATAGAGAGAAGGCCTAGTCCTATCGAAGACTAGCGTCTTCAACGGTCTTGCAGCATTAGAAGAGTGTAGATTAGTACAGTATAAAGTAGTAGTATCAATAAGTCTCAACCTCACCCAGAGATCCTTTCTCGACTCCCTGCGAGAAAGCAATCCCAGAGCCATAATATCCAAGTATCAACCTCGGCCAGAGATCCTCTCTCGACTCCCTGCGAGAAAGCAATCCCAGAGCCATACTATCCATTTCTAGTTGTATCGATCGGGATACAACTCCGAGCGTCCGTTATCGAGGATCCGGCTATGCATAGATTAGTTCTTCCCTGCAGGGGTGCACCAACTTACCCACCACGCTCGATTAACTCCGGCCGGACACACTTTCTGGGTCATGCCCGACCTCGGCCAAACGACACACCGCAGCCCTACCTAGAGCTCAGCAGAGAGGTCCCCGCCGGTCTACATCCTTAGTGCTCAAGGGTCTTGGGCCATCGCCTTGTGCACTCCGGGTCGTTGTGTGCAGGGTGGATACCAGCACCGCCTCGGATGGTCGGCATGATCCGACCATGCCACAATGCTGAACTGGATGTCTGACAGAGCTTTCGGCTGATGCCACGATGCAGAGTACCCATATTTATTCCCACGTGATGGTTAGTGCTATCGGGCCAGAGGCCCACTCGAATCAAATATCCAAATCGTAGTGTGTTGACAGTGCGGTAACGAGCAGAGACTCACGATCGATGTGACCCCGTCGCCCCGTCTCGAGGACTTGCGGCAAGGGCCAAGAATGCCCGGCCACGCCTCGTATTCATCACTCGGGCACCGTCCAGGTCAACCCATCTCGCAAAAGACTGTCGGGAACTCAGGTCCACCTCTACTGGGCGGTACCGCCTGTCCCTCCAGTCCTGCAGTAAAAGTAACTCCCTCGGGTCCCCCTCGGGGTTGACCCGTTCCTATCAAGGTTCAGGGGTAAAGTCACAGTAACCGTGTGTCCATAACATCAGGGGAATCCGAGGTATCACCCTCGACGGATGCCCACTCGATGTAACCGTCAAGGTGAACTTAGGAGGAATCACCCTCGAGGTTCACACTTGAAGTGTTGCGCGACAGGGTCGTATCGGAAGTGGAGAAGGAGGAATCACCCTCGATGACCACGACCAAATAGCTACTCTACAGAGTTAACATCAGAAGTGCTATACGAGGTATCACCCTCGGCACTCGATGGTGACGCTGCAGTGTCGTACAACTAGGAGGGGGGGTGTTGTGCAGTGCCGGGGTCTGGCTGTCGATCCCGTTGATCGAGTCATCTGATAATCCAGTGGGGCAACTGGGGACAAAGTGGGGTCTCTGGTAGGTCTCTACCCAGCCTATACTAAACAGTTTAGGATAAGCAAGTAAGGTTTCAATAGCAGGTTACAATAAACAGGCTATGCATCAGAATAGGTAAAGCAGTAGCAGCAGCAATTCTAATGCAAGCACAAGAGAGAAGAGAATCGGCGATATAGGCATGCTCAAAAGGGGGGGTGCTTGCCTGGTTGCTCGGCGACAAAGGCAGGGTCGTCAGAGGCGTAGTCGATCTCCGGAGCTGCGCCGGTCTCGGAGGCTACGTCGGTACTGGGCTCTATCGAGAGAGAAGAGGGGGAGAAAATAGATAAATACAAGGCAGACAAAGTAACACAGAGCTTGCTATGCTAACGCGCAGTGCAGGGTTGCCTAAAGACATATCTAAATCATATTAGTTATTTAAGGATTTAAGTTGGATTTATTAACCGGTGTATATGCACTATTCATCTACCGGAAACAGGCTAAAAGTTGCAGGTTCACCTCCGTAGAGGGTCCCGACACGGAAACAGACGGCACGGTTGGATTTGTCTCGTCGTTCTGAGCAACTTTCATGTACAAAGTTTTTCGATCTGAGCTACGGATTATTTTATATGAATTTCTAAAGAATTTAGCATTTTCTGGAACTATTTAAATTAATTAAATCAACATTATCCAGAACAGTGTCTGATGACGTCAGCATGACATATTGGTGACGTCAGCAGTCAACAGGGGCTGACCGGAGTCAAACCTGACAGGTGGGTCCCACTGGGACCCACATGTCAGCCTCTGTAACTAATTAATAGGGTTAACTTAAACTAATTAACTTAATTAGTTGGTGGGCCCTACTGGTCAGTGGGTGATTAGCATTTTAATTAACTAATTAATTAATTAAATGATTATTTATTTATCTAAATTCGTTTAACGAAGCGGGGCCCACATGTCATTGACACGGGGCCGGCCACGTCAGCGGCTGACCGGGTCAACGGGTCAGCGGGCCCACGCGTCAGTGGCATGGCGGGCCCCACCGGTCAGTCCACGTCGGATGCCGCCGGCGTCGGCGCCGGAGAACACTCCGGCGACCAAATTTGTGGCGGCCGAACGTCGGAGTTGCTCAGAATCGAGCTACGGGGCATCATTCGCAGCGCGCTTGGGCGCGTTCGAAAGCTGGGAACGAGCCGCATCCAACTGGGCTAGCACGACGACTCGGGGATGGCCGAAGATGGCCGGACGGCGAGGTTTGGCGGAGGCCGGACGGCGAGGTTTGGCGGAGGCCGAACTACGGCGAACTCGCGTGCGTCGAAATGAGGAGAAAAACGAGCGGCGCCCTACTCCTACAACACCTACACTACGCCACAAGCATGGTTGCGCTCTCGGTGGAACGAGACGGACGATGCAGCGACGGCTACGGGCAGCACGGTGGAGCAGAGGCACGGCCATGGCAGGCGCAGTGGTTACACCTACGGGAAGAGGCCGAGGAGAGGGGGAGGTCGTAGCGGCTGCTCACCGGGCCCTGCAGGTGTGCACAAGTGGGCTCGGGGTAGCTCGACGTCGCCGGAATCGACGCCGGGGCCGCGGCGGCCGAAGGTTGAAGACGAAGAAGATCCGGCGCTGGAGCGGCTCCCGCCTTGAGATCGTCGGAGCAGACGAAGCAGCAGACAACCGCGGAGCTCGGGGACACGTCAGGGCGGCGAGGAGGGCTCGGTGGCCGTGGCTAGGCTGGAGCCATGGCGGCGGTGGCGTTCGGCTGCGATGGGGAAAATGGGAGAGAGGGAGAGAGAGTGGCGAGGGGGCCGCCAGGGGGTCACGGGGCCTCGCCCTTATCCACCACGGCGAGCGCAGGCGCGCGCTGTCGAGCAGGCGAGCAGGGGGGGCCAGGGCGCGGCATGCGGGCGCGGCGACAGCGCGCACGCGGTGAACAGAGGAGGTAGGGGACGGCGCCAGGCGGGCTGGGCCTCCCTGTAGCCACTTAGGCCCAGGCATATGGGCCCTTTTTCCTTTTCTTCTATTTTGCTTTCTGTTTTTCTTTTGTTTTTCAGTTTTGCAATATGTTTAGCCACCAATTAAGTTTTGTAAAATATGTGGCTTAGCCCAATATTTACAGTGCAATATTAGTCACTGCTAGAAAATGGTTTGAAGTCATATCTTTTCATTTGGATTTTTAGTAAATGAATATGGATTAAATATCTCTGTTTTGTTGCTGTTAGAGGCACATAATTAATTTAGTATATGTTGATTATAATTTTAGAATTGTCTCTGGATTATTTACAATATTATGAACATTTTAGTTTCTGGATTTGAACAACTTTTATTTTCACTTTAAATTAATTTGGAAGTTTGAATTATGAGTTTGAAATGCATTATGATGCAAATGATGAATAGGCACTGTTAAACTTGCTGACATGGCATTAACTAAGGGTGATCACTGTGGTTAATTACAAGGGGTGTTACACTTGGTAATCACCATCTGTAGCCTGCGTAATAATCTGAATGATAGCTCACAGAGGCTCTTGGTGCAGCCTCCTCAGCCTGCCAAGCAGCCACAACCTCTGTGTTGTGTGCGCGGGCCTCGCTCTCAAGAACATAATATCTTCCTTTGCTGTGAAAATCAAAGAGAGCAGGCGCAGGCAAAAAGGTGTGCACAACGGAAACTTTATTGAACAACAGGGTATATGTATAATCATTGATTTCACCCTTAAGGAACTTATGACGCTTCATGGCCTCAAAGTCTAAGTACTAAGTGGGAAGGATGGGATCATTAGGCCAAAGTGATACACCAAACTCTTCTGCTAAACGTGAAGCATAAATCCCACCATAAAAATCTCCATTACCAGCGTTGTGTTGCAATCTGTGTGCAACAATCGCTCCAAAGTTATAACATTTAACGCCGGTGAGGGCAGTGTGTATGAGGCTCAAGTCAGGAGCACACAGTGCACTACAGTCTTGCTTGCCTATGATGCATTTTCTATTAAACAGTGCAAAGTATTTAATTGATGGGAAATGAATAGTTTTTATTCTACCTTGTGTCACTCCTCTATCCTCGCCAGAACAAAGGTTAATCAAGAATGACTCGTACTCAGACCTTGGTGGTTCATCCAACAAACCCCAATATGGGATTTTACACACACCGCTAAACGCGTCTAGAGACATCGTAATTGAGCGGTCATAAAGTTTAAACGAAACTCTAGATTCACGAGGATGAAATTTAAACTCTTTAGTAAACGATTCTGTGAGACTGAGGTATTGATTGCACTTATCTTGAATGTAGGGGCCAAGCTCAGCATTGTGAACATATTGATCAAATTCTTCTTTAATACCTGCACTCACCATAAAATCGTCGCACGGCCATAGGCAGGATTTGGTTGCAGCTTCCCTTATTGAACTTGCGCTTGGTTCAATATAAGATTGACGGGTTGAGCCCCTACTAGAAGATGCCTCTGAGGACCTCCGCTTCGAAGAACTCCTTCCAAAGAAGTTCATCATATTTGCGTACAATTTTCAAGTAGCAAAATGCCAAAACAGTTTCGGAAACGGAGCTTCGATCAAAGAGATCGAAATTCGTAGGTTTGAGAGCAAGAACACGAGAGAGAGAGCAATGGTGATTTTTTTTCTGGAGGTAGCTGATGACATGGGCTAAAGAGATAAGTGAGGGGGCCCACATGGGGACCACAACCCACCAGGGCACGCCTGGGGGTGTTGGCGCGCCCAGGTGGGTTGTGCCCACCTGGTGCACCCCCCTTTGATGTTATTTGCATCAAAAATTCTTAAATATTCAGAAAAAATCGTATTAAATTTTCAGGGCATTCTGAGAACTTTTATTTTTGGGTCAATTTTTATTGCATGGGAAATTCAGAAAACAGACAGAACATGGCATTTTATTTTATTTAACTAAGAAAAATAGAAAACAAATGTTGGAAACAAAAAGTTGTGCTTACTAAATTCATCAACTTCATACCTCTCAAAAATGATCCATTAATAAGGTTGATCAAGTCTTATTAACAACCACTTTCGATTAGCATGAAACCGAAGAACTTTCGTAAAACAATAAGTTACCTCAATGGGGATATGCATGACCCCAACAATAAGCATTTCATATTTCTTTTTGGCAGTAGGTAGAGGTAGTTGAAAATTTCCAACAGTGAGTGTCGGAGATTTTTCAATAACATTAATACCATTCACTTGGAATTGTTTCTTCGGAAAGTGCACCGTATGCTCATTGCCATTGATATGAAAAGTGACCTTGCTTTTATTGCAATCAATAAGAGCCGCTGCAGTATTCAAGAAGGGTCTACCAAGGATAATCGACATGTTGTCATCCTCGGGCATCTCAAGTATAACAAAGTCAGTTAAGATAGTAACATTTGCAACAACAACGGGCACATCCTCACAAATACCGATAGGTATGGTAGTTGATTTATCGGCCATTTGCAAAGATATTTCAGTAGGTGTGAGTTTATTCAAATCAAGTCTTTTATATAAAGAGAAGGGCATAACACTAACACCAGCTCCTAAATCACACAAAGCAGTTTTGACATAAATTCTTTTTATGGAGCAAGGTATAGTTGGTATTCCCGGATCTCCAAGTTTTTTAGGTACTCCATCCTTAAAAGAATAATTAGCAAGCATAGTGGAGATTTGAGCTTCCGGTATTTTTCTTCTATTAGAGATGATGTCTTTCATATATTTTGCATAAGGGGCCATTTTTAATATATCAGTCAAACGAGTGCGCAAAAAGACTGGCCTAAGCATTTCAGCAAAGCGTTCAAATTCTTCGTCATCTTTCTTCTTAGTTGATTTCGGTGGAAAGGGCATGGGTTTTTGAACCCATGGTTCTCTTTCTTTTCCATGTTTTCTAGCAACGAAGTCTCTTTTATCATGTCTTTTATTTTTAGGTTGTGGGTTATCAAGATCAACAGCTGGTTCTATCTCAACATCATTATCTGGTTGTTTATCATTGTCTGGTTGAGTATCTTCATGGACATCATCATTATCTTTTTCGTTATCACTAGGTGAATGTTCATTACCAGATTGAGTTTCAGCATCAGAGATAGAAACATCATTGTCATTATCAGGAGGTTTTTCTATTTCAGGTTCACTAGAGGCATGCAAAGTCCTATCATTTTTCTTTTTCTTCTTCTTTTTAGAAGGACTAGGTGCATTAGTGTTAATTCTTTGAGAGTCTTGTTCAATTCTTTTAGGATGTCCCTCAGGATAAAGTGGTTCCTGAGTCATTTTACCTCCTCTAGTTGCTACTCTAACAGCAATGTCATTTATATTATTATTCATTTCATCTAGCAACTCTCTTTGAGATTTAGCAACTTGTTCTAGTTGAGTTTGAACCATAGAGGCATGTTTTCCTACACCTCTAACATCATTGGAGATTCTAAATAACAAGTCACTCAAGCGATCAATCATATCAGAATTATATTTAAATTGTTTCATAACATTTTCATTGAAGTGATCTTGCTTTCTAATGTAATTATCAAACTCATAAAGGCATTGACTAGGATACATATTATAAGGATTGTCCCTTTCATCAAATTTCATTAAAGAATTTACCTCTACCACCTTGGGTGGTGGTGTGTCAAGTCCATGTATCTCTTCAATAGGAGGTAAATTTTTAACATCCTCTGCTTTAATACCTTTTTCCTTCATAGATTTCTTTGCCTCTTGCATATCTTCCGGACTGAGATATAAGATACCCCTCTTCTTTGGAGTGGGTTTATGCGGTGGTTCAGGAAGAGTCCAATCATCTTAATTTTTCAATATATTATTCAATAATTTCTCAGCTTGTTCAATAGTTTGTTCCCTGAAAACACAACCAGCACAACTATCTAGGAAGTCCCTAGAAGCATCGGTTAGTCCATTATAGAAGATATCAAGTATTTCATTTTTCTTAAGAGGATGATCAGGCAAAGCATTAAGCAATTGGAGAAGCCTCCCCCAAGCTTGTGGGAGACTCGCTTCTTCAATTTGCACAAAGTTAAATATTTCCTGTAAGGCAGCTTGTTTCTTATGAGCAGGAAAATATTTTTTAGAGAAGTAATAAATCATATCCTGGGGACTGCGCACACAACCAGGAGCAAGAGTATTGTACCATAACTTAGCATCACCCTTTAATGGGAACGGAAATAATTTGAGAATATAGTAATAGCGAATTTTATCCTCATGAGCAAACAGGGTGGCTATATCATTCAATTTAGTAAGGTGTGCCACAACAGTTTCAGTTTCATAACCATGGAAAGGATCAGATTCAACCAAAGTAATCAACTCTGGGTCGACAGAGAATTCATAATCCTTATCATCAACAAAGATAGGTGAAGTAGCAAACTTAGGATCACATTTCATTCTAGCATTCAAAGATTTCTCTTTCAGTTTGCATAATAATTTCTTAAGATCATCTCTGTCATTGCAAGCAAGAAAATCTCTAGCTGTCTCCTCATCCATAACATAACCTTCAGGTACCTTAGGCAATTCATATCTAGGAGAGCTAGGTCTAATAGGTGTTTCAAGATTTCCAGTTTCAGGCATTTCATCAGTTTCAACAATTTCAGCATTCTCAATATCTTTAGCTCTAGCAATTTGTTCATCAAGAAAATTACCTAGTGGCACACCATCATCAAGCAAGGTACTAGCATCATCATGAGTAGTATTTATAGAAGTAGCATCATCAATAACTTGCGACATATCAGGATTAATAGCATGTGGTGGTGTTGTAAGTCTACTCAAAATAGAAGGTGAATCAAGTGCAGAGTGTGATGGCAGTTCCTTACCTCCCCTCGTCCTAGAGGGAACGATCTTGGTTTTTGTATCCTTCAGATTCTTCATAGTGATAAATTGATAATAATCCCGAGTGACTCAACAAATATAGCTATGCTCCCCGGCAACGGTTCCATAAAAAGGTCTTGATAACCCACAAGTATAGGGGATCGCAACAGTTTTCGAGGGTAGAGTATTCAACCCAAATTTATAGATTCGACACAAGGGGAGCCAAAGAATATTTGCAAGTATTAGCAGATGAGTTGTCAATTCAACCACACCTGGAGATTAATTATCTGCAGCAATATGATTAGTAGCACAGTAATATGATAGTTTTGATAGCTGTGGTAACACTAATGGTAACGGTAACAATGATAGCAATGATTTTGTAGCAGGTGTAACAGCAGTAATAGCAATAGTAACTTAGTAGAAACAATATATGGAAAATTCATAGGCATTGGATAGGTGAATTCGTTGGATGATATTCATCATATAACAGTCATAACCTAGGGCGATACGGCACTAGCTCCAGTTCATAAATATAATGTAGGCATGTATTCCGTAAATAGTCATACGTGCTTATGGAAAGAACTTGCATGACATCTTTTGTCCTACCCTCCCGTGGCAGCGGGGTCCATAAGGAAACTAAGGGATATTAAGGCCTCCTTTTAATAGAGAACCGGAACAAAGCATTAGCACATAGTGAATACATGAACTCCTCAAACTACGGTCATCACTGGAAAGTATCCCGAATACTGTCACTCCGGGGTTTACGGATCATAACACGTAATAGGTGACTATAACTTGCAAGATCGGATCTAGAACATAGATATAATGGTGATAACATAAACGGTTCAGATCTGAAATCATGGCACCCGAGCCCAAAGTGACAAGCATTCAGCATGGCAAAGTCATAGCAACATCAATCTCAGAACATAATGGATACTAGGGATCAAGCCCTAACAAAACTAACTCGATTACATGATGAATCTCATCCAACTCCCTCACCGACCAGCGAGCCTATGAAGGAATTACTCACTCCCGGTGGGGAGCATCATGGAATTGGCGATGGAGAAGGGTTGGTGATGATGAAGATCGAAGATTCCCCTCTCCGGAGCCCCAAACGCACTCCAGATCTGACCTCCTGATGAAGAAAAGGAGGCGGCGGCGGCTCCGTCTCGTGAAACACGATGATTCTTTCTCCCCGATTTTTTTCTCTGAAAATAGGATTTTATAGCATCAGAGATAGGGTCAGCGGGGCCACCAGGTGGGCACAACCCACCTGGCCGTGCCAGGAGGGGGGGGGGGGGGGGGGGCGGCGCGCCCTGGTGGGTTGTGCTCTCCCAGGGCCCCCCGCTCCGGTGGTTCTTGGCTCCAGTATTTTTCTTTTATTCCATAAAAATTCTCTAAAAAGTTTCGTTCCATTCTGAGAACTTTTATTTCTTCACAAAAACAACATCATGGTAGTTCTGCTGAAAACAGCGTCAGTTCGGGTTAGTTTCATTCAAATCATGCAAATTAGAGTCCAAAAAAAGAGTAAAAGTGTTAGGAAAAGTAGATACGACAGAGACGTATCAACTGGCACTGGGCACTAAATCAATATGTTAGTCCATAAAAAAGTATAAATTGGTGCCAAAACTACGCCAAAGTGGTATAAACATAGCATCAAACAATAAAAAATTATAGATAGGTTTGAGGCATGTCAACATCCTCAAGCTTAATCCCTACTCGTCCTTGATTAGGTAGATGGTAACAAAATAATTTTTTATTGTAAATATTACTAACATGAATAATAATCACTTTGATGTAATTAGGAATGGTCTTAAAGGATAGTGATGCAAATCAATAGTCTATAGTTGATACAAAGTAAGGAATATCAAAATACATAAGCAAAGCCATTCTTGTGTTTCATGGATCAAGCCTTTCACATCATACTCATCAAAACTATAAGGTTTAGAAAGAATGGAAGGCGTATCAAGAGACTTGATGTGTTACAGTTTTATCATATGAAACATCCTATCATAATACGACCCAGAGTGTTAGTCATGTAAATCAATCATATGACCCTCCCTCTTCAACTACCCAATACTTAACTTGTCTTGATCATTGCACTTAAATGGAAAAAATAATGATAATGGAGGTTTAAAAGAAGTCGAAAAGTTGAAGAAAGTCTCACACTAACATGACCGATCATTAGGCAATGGGGAGGTCTTATAATCGATGTTAGTGCGAGGAGTAGGGATTGCCACTACAAAATGCGCCCTATTTTGTGACATTTCACTTGTGTCACGTAAAACTGTTTTTTGTCACCCCCACCATCACCAAATTGTCGTCACAGAAAATAAAATCTTGACCGTACCACTTTTTCATAACGCAAGATCGTGTCTTAGGTGACAAACCCAAATTTGTCACTAACGGCCATTTCGATGACGGCCTAGATGATTGCTTGTATCTATGTTGGTATTTTCCCGAAGAGGAGAGGATGATGCAGTACAACAACGGTAAGTATTTCCCTTAGTTATGAAACCAAGGTTATCAATCCAGTAGGAGAATCAAGCAACACTATGTAAACGGTACCTGCACACAAAGAACAAATACTTTCAACCCAACGCGTAAGAGGGGTTGTCAATCCTTCCTCGGTATTGAGATAGATAAAATTGTAGTAGATTGGATAAATAGATCTTGCAAAAACACAAAATAAAATAAATAAAGAAAAAGTGCGGCAAGGTATTTTTGGGTTTTTGGAATAATAGATCTGAAAACAATATGGTAAAAGATAGACCCGGGGGCCGTAGATTTCACTAGTGGTTTCTCTCGAGAAAATAGCATTCGGCGGATAAACAAATTACTGTTGGGCAATTGATAGAAGAGCAAACAATTATGACGATATCCAAGGCAATGATCATGTATATAGGCATCATGTCCAAGATTAGTAGACCGACTCCTGCCTGCATCTACTACTATTACTCCACACATCGACCGCTATCCAGCATGCATCTAGTGTATTAAGTTCATGGAGAAACGGAGTAATGCAATAAGAACAATGACATGATGTAGACAAGATCTATTCATGTAGGAATAGACCCCATCTTTTTATCCTTAATAGCAATGATACATGTGTGCCTTGCTACCTCTTTTGTCACTGGGTGAGGACACCGCAAGATTGAGCCCATCACAAAGCACCTCTTCCAATTGCAAGAAAAATCAATCTAGTTGGCCAAACCAAACCAAAGTTTCAGAGAAGAAATACAAGGCTATAACAGTCATGCATATAAGAGATCAAAGAAGACTCAAATAATATTCATAGATAGATCTAATCATAAACTCGCAATTCATCAGATCCCAACAAACACACCGCAAAAAGTCATTACATCAAATAGATCTCCAAGAACATGGAGGTGAACATTGTATTGAGAATCAAAAAGAGAGAAGAAGCCATCTAGCTACTGCCTACGGACCCGTAGGACTATGGTGAACTACTCACGCATCATCGGAGGAGCACCAATGAGGATGATGAACCCCTCCGTGATCGTCTTCCCGTCCGGTAGGGTGCCAGAATAGGGCTCTAGATTGGATCTTGTGGTTCTGGAACTTGCGGTGGCTGGAATTGTGTTTCGTCGACTCCCTAGGGTTTCTGGAATATTTGGGTATTTATAGAGTTGAGAGGTGGTGGAAAGGACTCCCAAGGGCCCCACTGTTGGGGAACGTAGCATGCAATTTCAAAAAATTCTACGCTCACGCAAGATCTATCTAGGAGATGCATAGCAATGAGAGGGGGAGAGTGTGTCCACGTACCCTCGTAGACCGAAAGTGGAAGCGTTAGCTTAACGCGGTTGATGTAGTCGAACGTCTTCGCGATCCAACCGATCAAGCACCGAACGTACGGCACCTCCGAGTTCTGCACACGTTCAGCTTGATGACGTCCCTTGAACTCTTGATCCAGCAGAAGGTCGAGGGAGAGTTTCGTCAGCATGACGGCGTGGTGACGGTGATGGTGATGTGATCCGCGCAGGGCTTCGCCTAAGCACTACGACGCTATGACCGGAGGAGTAAACTGTGGAGGGGGGCACCGCACACGGCTAAGAGAATATCTGTTGTGTTCTAGGGTGCCCCCCTGCCCCCGTATATAAAGGATGGGAGGAGGAGGCCGGCCACCAAGGGGGCGCGCCATGGGGGGGAGTCCTCTAGGACTCCACTCCTAGTAGGATTCGCCCCCCCCCCACTTTTCCTTTCTCTGGAGGTGGAAAGAGGGAAGGAGAGGGAGAGGGAGAAGGAAAGGGGGGCGCCACCTCCTTCCCTAGTCCAATTCGGCCTCCTCCCTTGTGGGGGGCGCACCAGCCCCTTGTGGGCTGGTTAGCCTCCCTCCTATGGCCCATATCTTCCACCGGGGGGTTCCGGTAACCCCTCCGGTACTCCAGTATGTACCCGATACACTCCGGAACCCTTCCGGTATCCGAATACTACCTTCCAATATATCAATCTTTACCTCTCGACCATTTTGAGACTCCTCGTCATGTCCGTGATCTCATCCGGGACTCCGAACAATCTTCGGTCACCAAAACACATAACTCATAATACAAATCGTCATCGAACCTTAAGCGTGCGGACCCTACGGGTTCGAGAACTGTGTAGACATGACCGAGACACATCTCCGGTCAATAACCAATAGCGGAACCTGGATGCTCATATTGGTTCCTACATATTCTATGAAGATCTTTATCGGTCAAACCGCACGACAACATACGTCATTCCCTTTGTCATCGGTATGTTACTTGCCCGAGATTCGATCGTCGGTATCTTCATACCTAGTTCAATCTCGTTACCGGCAAGTCTCTTTACTCGTTCTGTAATGTATCATCCTGTAACTAACTCATTAGTCACATTGCTTGCAAGGCTTATCATGATGTGCATTACCGAGAGGGCCCAGAGATACCTCTCCGATACTCGGAGTGACAAATCCTAATCTTGATCTATGCCAACCCAACAAACACCTTCGGAGACACCTGTAGAGCATCTTTATAATCACCCAATTACGTTGTTGATAGCACACAAGGTGTTCCTCCGGTATTTGGGAGTTGCATAATCTCATAGTCAGAGGAATATGTATAAGTCATGAAGAAAGCAATAGCAATAAAACTTAACGATCATTATGCTAAGATAACGGATGGGTCTTGTCCATCACATCATTCTCCTAATGATGTGATCCCGTTCATCAAATGACAACACATGTCTATGGTTAGGAAACTTAACAATCTTTGATTAACGAGCTAGTCTAGTAGAGGCATACTAGGGACACTGTGTTTTGTCTATGTATTCACACATGTATCAAGTTTCCGGTTAATACAATTCTTGCATGAATAATAAACATTTATCATGATATAAGGAAATATAAATAACAACTTTATTATTGCCTCTAGGGCATATTTCCTTCACCCACCACCCACCTGGGCGCGCTAGGGGCCTCTGGCGCGCCCTGGTGGGTTGTGGGCCCCACGGGCCTCCCCTCTGGTACTTCCTTGGCTCCCAAGCTTTCTTCTGGGCAGAAAAAAATCTCCAAAAAGTTTCATGGCATTTGGACTTCGTTTGGTACTGATATTCTGCGAAGTGAAAAATAAGCAAAAAACAACAACTGGCACTGGGCACTATGTCAATAGGTTAGTCCTAAAAAATGATATAAAGTTGCTATAAAATGAATGTAAAACATCCAAGAATGATAATATAACAGCATGGAACAATAAAAAATTATAGATACGTTGGAGACGTATCAGCATCCCCAAGCTTAATTCCTGCTCGTCCTCGAGTAGGTAAATGATAAAAATAGAATTTTTGATGTGGAATGCTGCCTAACATGTTCATCACATATTCTTTTCTTTGTAGCATGGACATTTGGACTTTTATATGATTCAAAGCAATAGTCTCCAACTAGCGCTATCGTTTTATGCCCCTAGCTAGGCATAATGCATAGATTCAAGTATTGTCATCTTTAGTTTCCAACTCATCAATCACACAACCAAAATTCTTCAAGGATTTAGCATGCATATTTTCGATAATAATACTCCTAGGAATAAGATTGAAGAATTCATTCTTGCAAGTAGGGTTTCTTATCACTTCAACAAAGTTGGGGTGAATACTAATCATTTTAACATCTTCATTGTTGCTACTTGAAGCGGCACCCTTGCTTTTAGAAACCTGAACAGAAGAAAAAGCCGAGCTCAAGTTACTAAAAATTTCTTCCAACTTATCAATCCGAGCGGGGCTCTCTTCTATTCTTTCGTTAACTATGGTTCCCTTTTCTTTTAATAATTTAAGAGCATCTCCTGCCTTTGACCCTATTTTATTAGCAAGGTTGTGGATTCTTTTATCCAAATTTTCAACATGTTCTTCGGTAATCATTCCTTTTTCAATAGCATCTAGCCTTTGCATAACATGCTCGAGAGTTAAGATCGTTTCATTAATAATGATAGGTGGTGGACCCACTAAATCTCCCATAGCACTAAAAGCATCCAAAGAGGGACACATCAAGAAATTCCCACCGGTAACAATATCAAGAACTAATCTATACCAAGTGGTAATGCCCACATAAAAACTGCGAAGAAGAATAACGGTAGATTGCTTACGAATAGATCTATTATGAGCATTGCAAATCCTATGCCAAGCATCTTTTAGATTCTCCCCTCCTCTTTGCTTAAAGTTAAGAACTTCATTCTCGGGGGTACACGCAATAGAAGAGGAGCTATACATAACGGCAAAGTATGCAAGCAAGATCACACGCAAACAGAAGATCGAACGAGAAAAAGGCAAACAAAAAGAAGGCAAATAAAAAGGTAATTATTTTTATGCTTTTCGCAAAAACGTTTTAGAAGTGGGGGAGATGAAAACGAGAGGCAAATGGCAAATAATGTAAATTGCAAGGAGATGAGATTTGTGATTAGGAACCTGATAGATGTTGATGATGTCTTCTCAGCAACGGCGCCAGAAATTCTTCATGATTGCTTGTATCTACATTGGTATTTCCCCGAAGAGGAGAGGATGATGCAGTACAGCAACGGTAAGTATTTCCCTTAGTTATGAAACCAAGGTATCAATCCAGTAGGAGAACCAAGCAACACTATGTAAATGGTACCTGCACACAAAGAACAAATACTTGCATCCCAACGCGTAAGAGGGGTTGTCAATCCCTCCTCGGTATTGAGATAGATAAAATTGTAGTAGATTGGATAAATAGATCTTGCAAAAACACAAAATAAAATAAAGAAAGAAAAAGTGCAGCAAGGTATTTTTGCGTTTTTGGAATAATAGATCTGAAAACAATATGATAAAAGATAGACCCAAGGGCCATAGATTTCACTAGTGGCTTCTCTCGAGAAAATAGCATACGGTGGATAAACAAATTACTGTTGGGCAATTGATAGAAGAGCAAATAATTATGACGATATCCAAGGCAATGATCATGTATATAGGCATCACGTCCAAGATTAGTAGACCGACTCCTGCCTGCATCTACTACTATTACTCCACACATCGACCGCTATCCAGCATGCATCTAGTGTATTAAGTTCATGGAGAAACGGAGTAATGCAATAAGAACGATGACATGATGAAAGGATCGAGAAGAGGGGTCTAGAGGGGGGGATTAGACCCTCAACAAGCAAAAGTAGCAGTTTTTAGATTCTTCAAGTTGAGGTGGAGTTTTAGCACAAGTTTAAGCATTCACAATACATTTCAAGCAAGCATGGCAAGAGTATATGAGCAGCGGAAAGTAAAGCATGCAAGTTGCAAGAAAGTAAGGGGATGGGATTGGAGTGTGCAAACGCAATTGGAGACACGAAGATTTTTGGCGTGGTTTTGATAGGTGGTGCTATCGTACATCCACATTGATGGAGACTTCAACCCACAAAGGGTAACGGTTGCGCGAGTCCACAGAGGGCTCCACCCACGAAGGGTCCACGAAGAAGCAACCTTGTCTATCCCACCATGGCCATCGCCCACGAAGGACTTGCCTCACTCGGGTAGATCTTCACGAAGTAGGCGATCTCCTTGCCCTTACAAACTCCTTGGTTCAACTTCACAATCTTGCCGGAGGCTCCCAAGTGACACCTAACCAATCTAGGAGACACCACTCTCCAAAAGGTAATAAATGGTGTGTTGATGATGAACTTCTTGCTCTTGTGCTTCAAATGATAGTCTCCCCAACACTCAATTCTCTCTCACAGATTTGGCTATGGTGAAAAGATGATTTGAGTGGAAAGCAACTTGGGGAAGGCTAGAGATCAAGATTCTTGTGGTAGGATTGGAATGTCTTGATCTCAACACATGAGTAGGTGGTTCTCTCTCAGAAAATGACTAGTGGAAGTGTAGGCACGTTCTGATGGCTCTCTCTTGAATAGAGAAGGGGGTGGAGGGGTATATATAGCCTCCACACAAAATCTAACTGTTACACACATTTGACCCAACTCGGTCAGACCGAATAGAAGAACTCGGTGAGACCGATTCAGTTCAAAATGTGAACGTTAGGATTTTCGGTGGGACCGATATGATCAACTCGGTGGGACCGATGCACTAGGGTTAGGGCAAAACCTCATCTCGGTGTGGCCGATTGCATGAACTCGGTGAGACCGATTTCAGCAATGAGCAAACAGAGAATTGGTCAGGCAAACTCGGTGGGACTGATCGCTCCCTTCGGTGATACCGAAACATTACGAAAGGTAAACGGAGAGTTTGCATTGCGAACTCGGTGGGACCGATCGCTCATTTCGGTGAGACCGAAATGTTACGAAGGGAAACAGAGAGTTTGCAATCCCATCTCGGTGAGACCGAAATTCCTATCGGTGAGACCGAACTGATTAGGGTTTCTGGCTATGGCTATGTCAAAAGAACTTGGTGGCGCCGGATAGATCAAATCGGTGGGGCCGAGTTTGACTTTAGGTTTAGGACATATATGGAATTGAGAAAGTGGTTGAGGGCTTTGGAGCATATCACTAAGCACTTTGAGCAAGTAGACCATTAAGCAACACCTCATCCCCTTTTAATAGTATTGGCTTTTCCTATGGACTCAATGTGATCTTGGATCACTAAAATAGAAATGTAGAGTCTTGAGCTTGTGCCAATCTTTGTCCTTATCATTTTGAAGGGGTTCCACATCCTCTTGTCCAGGCCACGCCATCGTTGAACTATCTGAAATATACTAGATGAAAATATTAGTCCAACAAGAGATATGTTGACATTAATTACCAAAATCACCCAGGGAACACTTGTGCTTTCATAGAGAGCACTTGTGCTTTCAATCTCCCCCTTTTTGGTAATTGATGACAACATACATCGAAGCTTCAGATTAGGATATGAAAGGTAACAAGTAAGGCTTTGGAAGAACATGTAACATGCATAGGCTCCCCCTACATGTATGCAATCATGTGAAGATAGAAAATAAGAACATGTGAATGCATAAGCATGTCAGAGCAAGCAATGAGTTACATGTATCTTGGCTATATGCATCAGAGGAAATGATGTAGATACAGGGAATGTACCTTCATGTTCATGGGTCCTTCTTGCAAACAATATGTACATCAGCAAGAGATCACATGCACATGAGTGTGATGCATATACTTACCTTGTGGTCTTGAGCTGGCTTTGGAAGAGATGACTCTGAGAAAACAGGGTTGGATAACACAGAAACAGTACTAAACAAAGCAAGTTTAGAAAACCACAAGAGTACCAAGACTGGGATGACATGTAGTAAGTGAGTACTTAGTACTCTATTTGGGTATAGACATGTCCCCAAAGATTAAAGATATGCAATGAATTCCAAAGATTTTCTTCCCTTAGATATGAACTCCCTCTCCCCCTGAATCTGATATTGGATAATGGGAGAAGGTAGGGTAAGAGAAAATCAGAGCAACCAAAATCAGAGCAAAACAAAATAAACATACATTAACATGTCTTTCCCCTCTTAAAGACATGTGACTTCTCTCCTCTATTGTTAATAAGCATCTGGAGATGTGCTTTTCTCTCCCATGTGATAAGCTTTGATGTGATCTCTCTCCCCCTTTGACATCAATTTCCAAGAAGGGTCTTCTGGAGCATGAGTCAAATAGGTTTGGTCCTTGAGTCACATTACAAAGCAGCATGTAGTTTAAGATGCGAGTAGAGGATAAGAATCATCGAGTGGAGCTAGAGAAGAAATGGCGTTTGTAATGGCAAAAAGTTTTCTCAGTAGTAAAATCGGTAACGCCGATTCATTTTCATCGGTGACACCAAGTTGGCAGTGTCATAGATGATGCAAATCGGTCAGACCGGATTAGTCCTTGTCGGTTGCACCGATGAACTATCTACAAGGTGTTCTTGTAGTTAGGTCTAGCCGATTGGCGTGACTTGGTGAGGCCGAGTTCAGTATAGAGGAAATTTTTGTCACCTCAGCTCACTTGGCAAATAAGATCTCACAAAGATTTGCAGGGAATTAACTAAAGGATTTGCAATGAATTAGATGCAGAAAATGCAGAGAAAAATAAAAGAACGGATCTAGATGAAGTTTTTTTTGAAAAGGGGAACAAACAAGCAAGAAGCATATGCAAGAACACAAAGAAACAATAGATAACTTCATCTAGAAGGTGTCGGCGACAAAGTCACCTATGTTAGAGTATATTGACTGAGGAGTCAAGTGATAACACTTGATCGTAGGTCATACTCATCGTTTAAGCTCAAAATGGGGTTACCATTTTTCGTTTAAGCATTTTGATGTATTCTCATCTTGTTGAGTTGCTTTGACCCATGACTTGTGGTAAAGCTTCTCTAAGATGAAATAACATACCTTGGGTGGTGGTGTTGATCTTGATCATGTAGTCGAACTTGTGTTGGATGCTCAAGGTTGATGTAGTTCATCAAGTGTTGGGAGCACCACTTCTAGTTTGAGTTCATCTTCCTACATGGGTTAGACTTGCAAGGAAGAGCACTTGTGTATCCAAAATGACAATCATGAAACTTGATACCAAATGAAATTTGATATATAGAAATTCTCAAAGGATATGTTGAGTGAATTCAAGCTTCCTTGTCTTCAACCACCATATTGTAGAGACTTGGTGATGTAGAGATCGCTCTAGATGTGAGTGGCTTGCAATCTCATAGATTTGGGCTTATCCAAGTACCTACAAGGGTAGGGTACAAGTATAGATCCAAGACATATAATCATCATCGTAAGAGAAATATCAAAGATTAGTCAAAGGCTCATGCCTTGCATGTATCCGCATGGAGTCTCTACTCCAAGTTTGAGGCATCAATGATGTTCAATTCACCTCTCAATCGACAAAATACTTTCTCATCAAGCGGTTTGGTGAATATATCCGCCAATTGCTTATCGGTACGAACATGCTTAAGATCGATGTCTCCTTTAGCAACATGATCTCGAATGAAATGATGACGAACTTCAATATGCTTAGTTCAAGAATGTTGCACGGGATTGTGAGCAATCTTAATAGCACTTTTGTTATCACAAAGCAATGGAACATGTTTCACATATATCCCATAATCTTTAAGAGTTTGGGTCATCCAAAGTAATTGAGCACAACATGAGCCGGCGGCAATGTATTCCGCTTCGGCGGTGGATAAGGATACCGAATTTTGTTTCTTGGAGGACCAAGACACAAGAGATCTACCAAGAAATTGACAAGTTCCCGAAGTGGACTTTCTATCAACCTTGTCACTGGCATAATCCGAATTGGAGTAGCCAACAAGATCAAAAGAAGACCTCTTAGGATACCAAATGCCAAAGTTTGGTGTATGAATTAAGTATCTCACTATCCTTTTCACAGCCTTAAGATGACATTCTTTAGGGGCCGCTTGATATCATGCACACATGCACACACTTAGCATAATATCGGGACGGGAGGCACATAGATATAACAATGAACCAATCATAGAGCGGTAAACCTTTTGGTCAACCGGTTTGCCATCCTTTGTCAAGTCAAGATATCCACTAGTAGGCATGGGTGTTTTCATACCTTTGCTCTCTGGCATGTTGAACTTCTTGAATAAGTCCTTGGTATACTTTGTTTGGGAAACAAAAGTACCCTCCTTAGTTTGCTTGATTTGCAAACCAAGAAAGAATTTAAGTTCACTCATCATAGACATCTCAAACTTCTTCGACATTAGCCTTCCGAACTTTTCACTAAAATGAGGGTTAGTCGAACCAAATATGATATCATCCACATAAATTTGACACACAAATAATTCACCATTAACCCTTTTAGTAAAAAGTGTAGAATCAATTTTTCCAATCTCAAAGCCTTTTTCAATGAGGAATTTGGTCAAGCATTTATACCACACTCTAGGAGCTTGTTTAAGACCATAAAGAGCTTTGTGAAGTTTGTAAACATGATCAGGTTTCTTAGGATTAACAAAGCCGGGAGGTTGTTTAACATAAACTTCCTCCTCAATTTCACCATTTAGAAAAGCACTTTTAATGTCCATTTGGTATAATGTGATATCATGATGATTGGCATAAGCAAGTAAGATGCGTATGGACTCAAGTTTAGCAACGGGGGCATATGTCTCACCATAGTCCATACCTTCGACTTGTGTGTAACCTTGGGCGACGAGACGGGCCTTGTTGCGTACAACTTGTCCATCTTCATCTTGCTTATTCTGAAACACCCATTTGGTTCCAATGACATTGTGCTTTTCATCGGGCTTTTCAACAAGTGTCCACACTTGATTCCTCTCGAAATTGTGTAGCTCTTCATGCATAGCGTTCACCCAATCCGGATCATCAAGAGCTTCTTCAACCTTCGTAGGTTCAATGTTAGAAATGAATGAATAATGTTCACAAAAGTTAGCTAAACGAGACTTAGAGCGAGTAATTCTCCCGGTTTGAATATCATCGAAGATTTGTTCAACGGGATGATCTCTTGAAACTCTTGCTCTAACTCGCGAGAGCTTTTGTTTGGGTTGGGGTGGAACATCCTCTTCATCATCTTGTTCTTCCTCTTGTCTTTCTTCATTGTTGTTGGCGTTGATGTTCTCTTGTGGAGGTGGAGAAGGAGGTCGATGAGGTTCATCTTGATGTACTTCTTCGTTTCCTTCATCTTGACGTGTTCCACTTGTGGATGCCTCCAAGTCAACTTGTGGTTCACCTTGGCGTGAAGTTGAGGCTTCCACTTGAGTGGACGAGGTACTCTCCTTCACCTCCATTGGGCGAATCTTGCCAATAGACAAGTCTTGTATTGTTTCCGAGGGATCTTTATCTCCTACATCAATTGGCAATTGCTCTACTTGCGAGCCGTTAGATTCATCAAACTTCACATCTACCGTCTCTTCAACCTTTCGGGTGAAATTGTTGTAGACATGGTATGTGTGAGAGTTTGAGCCATAACCGAGTAGGAAACCTTCATGAGATTTAGGAGCAAATTTCGAATGACGATGCTTATCAAGAATATAGCACTTTGAGCCGAATACTCGAAAGTATCCAACTTGGGGTTTGTTACCGGTGAGAAGCTCGTATGCCATCTTGCCGAGTAGCTTGTGAAGATATAGACGATTTGTTGCATGACATGCTGTATCAACCGCTTTAGCCCAAAAGTGTTTTGGCGTCTTGTATTCATCAAGCATCATTCTTGCCATCTCAATGAGTGTCTGGTTCTTCCTCTCAACAACTCCATTTTGTTTAGGTGTACGTAGCCGAGAACTCATGTGAAATCCCTTTTTCATCAAGAAAGGTATCCACATTTGCGTTCTTGAACTCCGTTCCGTTGTCGCTGCGAACCTTCTTGATCTTCACTTCAAATTGATTTTGGGCCTTCCTAGCGAAGTTCTTGAAGATCTTTTGGACCTACGATTTATCATCAAGAAAGAATACCCACGTAAATCTGGAAAAATCGTCAGCAATGACTAAACCAAACGAGTTACCACCGAGACTCTTGTAGGCATTGGGACCAAAAAGATCCATATGAAGTAGCTCAAGTGGTCTTCTCGTGGTCATGATGTTTTTCACAGGATGACTTCCTCCAACTTGTTTTCTTGCTTGACAAGCACTGCAAAGTCTATCCTTGTCAAATATAACATCTTTAACACCAAGGATATGATCACCTTTAATAAGCTTATCAAGATTTCGCATGCCCACATGACCTAACCTTCTATGCCACAACCAACATTTAGATGATTTAGCAATTAAGCAAGTCCTAGGTCGAGCCTTTTTAGTGAAGTCAACAATGTATAGATCACCTCTACGTATACCGGTAAAGACCATATTATGATTATCTCTTTGAAACACTTGGCAATCTACTTCAGTGAATAGAACATTGAGACTGAAATCGGCTAGTCTGGATACGGAAAGTAAATTGTAGCCAAGAGATTCAACGAGCATAACATTTTGGATGGAGCTGTCATGTGAGATGACCACCTTACCAAGGCCAACCACCTTACCCTTTGAGTTATCACCAAAAGTGACATACTTTCGAGGGCCGTCGTTTTCAGCAAGCTCATGAAACGTATCCTTGTCTCCGGTCATGTGATCTGTACATCCACTATCAAGAACCCATTCCTTTACTCCGGCCATGTAACCACGAAGGTTAGCCATAAGACCAAAATGTCTCATAGACTCGTCAAGATCAGAGTCACTATCATCATCCTCATCATAATATCCATGTTCAACATCATCATCATATGAATGATCATTACCTAGAGAAGGTAACTCATTAGATTTACGACCATGACAATGTTCATATTTATGAATTCTAATAACTTGAGAGATGATGTCACTAATGATTCCAACATCTCCTTTGGCTTGCATGAGGTCACGAAGCTCAAATAAACAATCACCAAACTTAGGATCACTAGAATTCATCTTACTTAAAGCAATGGACTTTTGAAGAATCTCATCTAGATTTTTCAAGGAATAGTTTGGAAAGCGTTTCTCGAGATATCTTCATATAGTGTAAGCACATTCAAGTGTAGGCAAGCACACAATCAAGTTTCTAGGCAATCCTCTAATGTTAAGATTAATAGTTCTAAGATTGCGGATCATGTCAAGAGACTCATCGGGGGTAGGATGCAAAGGATCAATAGGAGGTGCACAAGGGGTAGTAATGTACTTGTTCAAGTGATATTCATTGAAAATCTCAAGCATCTCATTTTTCCAATCATGATAGAACACTCCATCAAGTATAGGTACTCTACGTCTAATACTCCCAATCGTAGACTCATCCATCTTCCTCCAATGGTGATTAAACCAAAGCAATGGAGACCGATGCTCTGATACCAATTGAAAGGATCGAGAAGAGGGGTCTAGAGGGGGGGATTAGACCCTCAACAAGCAAAAGTAGCAGTTTTTAGATTCTTCAAGTTGAGGTGGAGTTTTAGCACAAGTTTAAGCATTCACAATACATTTCAAGCAAGCATGGCAAGAGTATATGAGCAGCGGAAAGTAAAGCATGCAAGTTGCAAGAAAGTAAGGGGATGGGATTGGAGTGTGCAAACGCAATTGGAGACACGGAGATTTTTGGCGTGGTTTTGATAGGTGGTGCTATCGTACATCCACGTTGATGGATACTTCAACCCACGAAGGGTAACGGTTGCGCGAGTCCACGGAGGGCTCCACCCACGAAGGGTCCATGAAGAAGCAACCTTGTCTATCCCACCATGGCCATCGCCCACGAAGGACTTGCCTCACTCGGGTAGATCTTCACGAAGTAGGCGATCTCCTTGCCCTTACAAACTCCTTGGTTCAACTCCACAATCTTGTCGGAGGCTCCCAAGTGACACCTAACCAATCTAGGAGACACCACTCTCCAAAAGGTAATAAATGGTGTGTTGATGATGAACTCCTTGCTCTTGTGCTTCAAATGATAGTCTCCCCAACACTCAACTCTCTCTCACAGATTTGGCTATGGTGAAAAGATGATTTGGGTGGAAAGCAATTTGGGGAAGGCTAGAGATCAAGATTCTTGTGGTAGGATTGGAATGTCTTGATCTCAACACATGAGTAGGTGGTTCTCTCTCAGAAAATGAGTAGTGGAAGTGTAGGCACGTTCTGATGGCTCTCTCTTGAATAGAGAAGGGTGTGGAGGGGTATATATAGCCTCCACACAAAATCTAACCGTTACACACATTTGACCCAACTCGGTCAGACCGAACAGAAGAACTCAGTGAGACCGATTCAGTTCAAAATGTGAATGTTAGGATTTTCGGTGGGACCGATATGATCAACTCGGTGGGACCGATGCGCTAGGGTTAGGGCAAAACCTCATCTCGGTGTGACCGACTGCATGAACTCGGTGAGACCGATTTCAGCAATGAGCAAACAGAGAATTGGTCAGGCAAACTCGGTGGGACCGATCGCTCCTTTTGGTGATACCGAAACATTACGAAAGGTAAACAGAGAGTTTGCATTGCGGACTCGGTGGGACCGATCACTCATTTCGGTGAGACCGAAATGTTACGAAGGGAAACAAAGAGTTTGCAATCCCATCTCGGTGAGACCGAAATTCCTATCGGCGAGACCGAACTGATTAGGGTTTCTGGCTATGGCTATGTCAAAAGAACTCGGTGGCGCCGGATAGATCAAATCAGTGGGGCCAAGTTTGACTTTAGGTTTAGGACATATATGGAATTGAGAAAGTGGTTGAGGGCTTTGGAGCATATCACTAAGCACTTTGAGCAAGTAGACCATTAAGCAACACCTCATCCCCTTTTAATAGTATTGGCTTTTCCTATGGACTCAATGTGATCTTGGATCACTAAAATAGAAATGTAGAGTCTTGAGCTTGTGCCAATCTTTGTCCTTAGCATTTTGAAGGGGTTCCACATCCTCTTGTCCAGGCCACGCCATTGTTGAACTATCTGAAATATACTAGATGAAAATATTAGTCCAACAAGAGATATGTTGACATTAATTACCAAAATCATCCAGGGAGCACTTGTGCTTTCATAGAGAGCACTTGTGCTTTCACATGATGTAGACAAGATCTATTCATGTTGGAATAGACCCCATCTTTTTATCCTTAATAGCAATGATACATGTGTGCCTCTCTACCCCTTCTGTCACTGGGTGAGGACACCGCAAGATCGAACCCATCACAAAGCACCTCTTCCCATTGCAAGAAAAATCAATCTAGTTGGCCAAACCAAACCAAAGTTTCGGAGAAGAAATACGAGGCTATGAAAATCATGCATATAAGAGATCAAAGAAGACTCAAATAATATTTATAGATAGATCTGATCATAAACTCACAATTCTTCGGATCCTAACAAACACACCGCAAAAAGTCATTACATTAAATAGATCTCCAAGAACATCGAGGAGAACATTGTATTGAGAATCAAAAAGAGAGAAGAAGCCATCTAGCTACTGCCTACGGACCCTTAGGTCTATTGATGAGGGCATCAATACCATTGTTACACCCACAGCCCCTGCTGCTATACATACTGGACCAATCACTAGAGCTCGTGCACGCCAATTGAATTACCAGGTACTTTTGTTTCTTGGTAACAATTCTAATGTTCATGAGAATATGATGCTGCCTAAATTGGATAAATTTGTGTTGATTACTAATGAAGGTCCTAGCATGGACAAGAGGGGTGAACACTGGAGCAAAAACAAGCATGGAGATGAAGGCGCGCGCTAAGGGAACCAGAACAACGTTTCTAGTGCAGATTTCAGTACGTTGAAGCCTCCTTGATGACATACAAGGACATGGACGAAATATACAAGATTCCTTTCATAAATTTCGTCAGCTTATAATAGGTGCTGCGCCACCTTATTTTTGGGCCAGGCCCATGTAATTTCGAAATACTTTAGTATAGGTTGTTTTTAGAGTCCGTATGTATGGGGAAACAAGAGTTAGGGTTGGTTTTGGACCCGACCTCCAAGGGTCATGAAATTCCCGCCTCTTCCTCCATATATATAGCCCTTAGGGCATCATTTAGACTTTGGGTTTGGTTTAGATTAAAAGTTTGTCATAGCTGCAACTTCTCATACTTCGTTTGTGTTCAACGACCAGACCAAGACGTCACAGAACCCCACCTTGATCAATAAAGCTTTCATCTTATATTCGCAATATCTAGATTGCAATCTCAGTTTCTTGCTTGTTCTTCGTTTGCTTGCAGGAAATAGACCCTCGTGGTCAGGTTGATCATGCTCTGGTGTGGTCAATAACCTCTCGGAGTTATTTTAGCGATTGCTAAGGCGCGACGTCCTCGCATGTTCGTAGTCAGATCGTCAAAGTCTACTCCTCTGAAATGATATTCACCTTCTCATCGAAAGACGGGACACCTTTGCCTCTATCAAGCCTTCTTTGTTTGAGGTAAATCTAAAACAAAGTCCATAGATATATCCTCCCAAGGAACACTAGGTATAGGCAAAGGCATATATAAACCATGAGGATTGAGTCATGACTTAGCTTTTTGACATGTAGTGCAGCGAGCAACAAAACACTCAACATCCCGTCTCATCTTTGGCCAAAATAAATGTGTAGCAAGTATATCCTCCATATTCTTCACGCCAAAGTGTCCCATTAATCCTCCTCCATGCGCCTCCTGCAACAACAAAAGACCAACGGAGCTAGCTGGAATGCATAGCTTGTTAGCACGGAACACAAATCCATCATTAACGACGAACTTGTTCCATATTCTTCCTTCTTTACAATTCTGCATTACATCTCTAAAATCAACATCATGCACATATTGATCTTTGATGGTCTCCAAACTAAATATTTTAAAGTCAAGTTGTGAAAGCATAGTATAGCGACGAGACAATGCATCAGCAATAACATTTTCTTTACCCTTCTTGTGTTTAATGACATAAAGGAAAGTCTCAATGAATTCAATCCATTTAGCATGTCTACGATTCAGTTTGGCTTGACTTCTAATATGTTTCAAAGATTCATGATCAGAATGTATAACAAATTCTTTGGGCCATAAATAATGTTGCCATGTTTCTAAAGTCCAAACAAGAGCATATAATTCTTTATCATAAATAGAATAGTTCAGACTAGGCCCACTCAACTTTTTAGAAAAGTATGCAACAAGTTTGCCATCTTGTAATAACACACCTCCTAATCCAATTCCACTAGCATCACATTCAAGCTCAAAAGTCTTATTAAAATCAGAAAGTTGGAGTAATGGAGCATGTGTTAACTTATCTTTCAATACCGTGAAGGCTTCTTCCTGTGCGGTACCCCAAACAAAAGGCACACCCTTCTTTGTAAGTTCATTGAGAGGTGCTGCAATGGTGCTGAAATCTCTCACAAAACGCCTATAGAAACCAGCGAGGCCAAGAAAACTCCTCACTTGTGTGACCGTTTTGGGCTGCGGCCAACTCTCAATAGCTTCAATCTTGGCTTTATCAACTTCAATTCCCTGCGGAGTAACAACATAGCCAAGAAAAGAGACTCGATCGGTGCAAAAGGTGCACTTCCCAAGATTACCAAATAAATGTGCATCACGTAGAGCAATAAAAATAGCACATAAATGTTCCTCCAAAGGTCTACTATAAATCAGTATATCATCAAAGTAAACTACCACAAATCGTCCAATGAAAGAACATAAAACTTCATTCATTAATCTCATGAAAGTACTTGGTGCATTAGTTAACCCAAAAGGCATGACTAACCACTCATATAATCCAAACTTAGTTTTAAATGTTGTTTTCCATTCATCACCCAATTTCATATGAATTTGATGGTATCCGCTACGCAAATCAACTTTGGAGAAAACAGTAGAGCCACTTAATTCATCAAGCATATCATCTAGCCTAGGAATAGGATGACGATAACGAATAGTAATATTATTAATGCCTCTACAATCAACAAACATACGCGTACCATCCTTTTTCGGCACTAGAATAATAGGAACAACACAAGGACTAAGGGATTCGCGTATATAACCTTTGTCGAGCAATTCCTGTACTTGACGCATAATCTCCTTTGTCTCCTCTAGATTGGTACGGTACGGTGCATGGTTGGGTAGCGATGCATCGGGAATTAAGTCAATCTGATGCTCAATCTCTTGAATAGGTGGTAATCCCGGTGGCACGTATTGTGAAAAGACGTAAGCAAACTCCTGCAAAATGTTAGTGACAGCAGGAGGCAAAGAGGAAGGTGATACGTCTATTTTGCATCATGCTTTTATGTTGATATTTATTGCATTATGGGCTGTTATCACACATTATGATACAATACTTATGCCTTTTCTCTCTTATTTTACAAGGTTTACACAAAGGGGGAGAATGCCGGCAACTGGAATTCTGGACCGGAAAGGAGCAAATCGGAGAGACCTATTCTGCACAACTCCAAAAGTCCTGAAAATTTACGAAGAATTATTTTGGAATATATAAGAATTATTGGGTGAAGAAAATACCAGAGGGGACCCACCAGGTGGCCACAAGCCTGGGGGGCATGCCCCTAGGGCTTGTGCCCCCCCTGGCAGGTCTCCGGTGTCCATCTTCTGCTATATGAAGGGTTTTACCTGGAAAAAATTATAAGAGAGCTTTCGGGACGAAGCGCCGCCGTCTCGAGGTGGAACCTGGGCAAAAGCAATCTAGGGCTCTAGCGGAGCTGTTCTGCTGGGGAAACTTCCCTCTGGGAGGGGGAAATCATCATCACCAACGATCCTCTTGTGACGCCCCCGGCTCAATCGTGCACTAATCATACACGCAAATGCATACGATGAAGCCTAAGGACTCACGGGAAGATATCACAACACAACTCTAAAACATAAATAAAGTCATACAAGCTTTATATTAGAAGCCAGGGGCCTCAAGGGCTCGAATACATAAGCTCGCATACAAGCGTCAGCGGAAGCATCAGATATCTGAGTACAGATATAAAAGAAAACACAGATAGGCCCTTAGAAGGCAGGGCAAAAGAAAACACTACGATCGAAAGGCGCAGGCCTCCTGCCTGGGACCCTCCGATCCTACTCCTGGTCGACGGCAAGCTCGAAGTAATATCCACCCTCGGGATAGTAGTAGCGATCGTCGGCTGGGGCAGCTGTATCCGGGGCTCCGTCATATGGTCGCATCAAAAGGATATATATGGGGAAAAAAAGAAAGCAAAGCAACCGTGAGTACTCATCCGAAGTACTCAGCAAGCAAGGATCTACACTACATATGCAACATTATCAAAGGGAGGCTGTATATGTGGACTGGGCTGCAGAAATGCCAGAATAGAGAGAAGGCCTAGTCCTATCAAAGACTAGCATCTTCAGAGGTCTTGCAGCAATAGAAGAGAGTAGAACAGTACAATATAAGGTAGCAGTAATGATATCAACCTCACCCAGAGATCCTTTCTCGACTCCCTGCGAGAAAGCAATCCCAGAGCCATACAGTCATCAACCTCGTCCTGAGATCCCTTCTCGACTCCCTGCGAGAAGCAATCCCAGAGCCATAGTATCCAAGTATCCAGTTCTAATTGTATCAATCAGGATACAACTCCGAGTGTCCTTTACCGTAGGACCGGCTATCGATAGATGTGTTCTTCCCTGCAGGGGTGCACCAACTTACCCAACACGCTCGATTAACTCCGGCCGGACACACTTTCCTGGGTCATGCCCGGCCTCGGCCAAACGATACACCGTAGCCCTACCTACAGCTCAGTAGAGAGGTCCCCGCCGGTCTACATCCTAAGCGCTCAGGGGTCTTGGGCCATCACCCTGTGCACTCCGGGTTATTGCGAGCAGGGTGAAGCCAGGCACCAGGAGGGCGCCGGTCCGTCCCGGCCGCAAGGCTGAACTAGACGTCTGACAGAGCTTTCGGCTGATGCTACGATGCAGAACGCCCATACTATGCCCACGTGATGGTTAGTGCTATCAGGCCAGAGGCCTGCTCGGATCAAATATCCAAATCGTTAGTGGACTAGGGCTTGTGGTAACGAGCAGAGACTCACGAAAGATGTGACCCCATCGCCCCGTCTCGAGGACTTGCGGCAAGGGCCAAGAATGCCCGGCCGCGCCTCATATTCATCCTCGGGCACCATACAGGCAACCCGTCTTCATATCACATGCGGGTACCCCTCAGGGTCGACCCGCCTTTCCAAGTAACAGTGTAAAATCCAAGTATCCGTGTGTCCATAACATCAGGGGAATCCGAGGTATCACCCTCGTTGGATTCCTACTTGATGTATCCGTCAAGGTGAACTCGGAGGAATCACCCTCGCTAGGTTTACACTTGAGGTGTTGTACGAGGGCGTCGTTATCGGAAGCGATAAAGGAGGAATCACCCTCGATGACCATGACCGAATAGCTACTCTACAGAGTTAACATCAGAAGTGCTACACGAGGTATCACCCTCGGCACTCGATAGTAACGCTGCAGTGTCGTTACAACTAAGGGGGGGTGATGTGCGGTGCCGAGGCCTGGTCTTCAATCCCGTTGATCGGGTCTTCGGATAATCCAGCGGGGCAGTCGGGATAAGTGGGGTCACTGATAGATCTCTACCCAGCCTATACTAAGCAGTTTAGGATATGCAGGTAATTATCAACAGCAGGTTACAATAAACAGGCTATGCATCAGAATAGGTAAAGCAGCAGCAGCAGCAACTCTAATGCAAGCATGAGAAAATAGAATGGGCGATATCGGGATGATCAAAGGGGGGGCTTGCCTGGTTGCTTGGCGGCAAGGGCAATGTCGTCAATGGTGTCTTCGGTCTCCGGAGCTGCGGCGGTACCGGGAACTGCGTCGGGGTCTAACGAGAGAGAAGAGGGGGAGGAAACAGTAAATACTAAGCAAACAAGTGCATGACATGTCAACAAGCAGAGCTAGCGGTGTTCTATCGTAGTGCTAGGTAATCCCGGCGAAGGGGAAAAACATCCGGGAAAGTATTCCCAGTGTCCGGCATTTCGGACAGACGAAAAGAGGGGAACGGTTGCATGTTCGGATAGTTAGGGACGTGTGGCGGACGAACGGACCGCGTATTCGGATTCGTCTCGTCGTTCTGAGTAATTTTCATGTACAAATTATTTTCATCGGAGTTACGGATTATTTTATATGATTTTCTAAAGTTTTATTAATCATTTGGAATTGTTTTAATTCAGAAAAATCATTATTACATTAGCCTGATGTCATGCTGACATCAGCAGTCAACTTAGACCGTTGACTGGTCAAACTGACCAGTGGGTCCCACCTGTCATTGACTAGTCAGCCCTAATTAACATCTTAACTCTTAATTACCTAGTTAGTTAACTAACCTTTAGTTAGTTTATCTAAACATAATTAATTAACTTAATTAATTACTTAATTAACTAATTAATTAGTACTTTTAATTATTTTTAACAGGGCCCTGGGCCCGTCGTGTAAGTGGCCCAGGGGGCCACTGGTCGGGTTAGCGGCTAATGGGCGCCGGGCATGCGGGCGTGGGCGCCCGTGGGGGCGGACCCGGGCGTCGGGCGCCGGTGGCCAGAGGCCACGGCGGACGGCGGAAAGGCGGCGGGGCGAGGCCGGGCGGCCAGAGTTGCACCACGAGGGGCAAGGGGCGGCCAGGGGCGCGGCTGGGCGTAGCGGTGGGGCAGGGATGGCCGGGGCGAGCCGTGGGAAGCGCCGGCAGCTGCGGGGCCAGAGAGCAGCAGGAGTGGCCGCGGGCACGCGACCAGTTGAAGCAGCGAGCGGCAGGAGCGGGCGGCGGGGCGCGGTGACCGGATGTGGTGCGTGCGCGAGGGGTAGGGCGGAGCGGCTGCGGTGCAGAGGGACGGAAAACCGAGGCGGACGCGGGCGACGACGAGCAGGCGCACACGATGACGTAGGCGCGGGCGTACGGGGCGCAAGGCGCGGGCGTGGCCGCGGCGGGGGTGAGCACGAGGGGAACCGAGGGGGAGACGGGGTGCTCACACACGTTGCCGGTGTTCGCCGGCGAGGTTTGATGGAGCCGGCGTGGGGGAAGACAAGGACGCGAGCGACGGGGATGAGGTAGTCCGGCGGGGTCCGGCGTCGCGGTGAGGGGGGGGGGCTTCGGGAGGAGGGTGAGGCGTTCCGGCGATGGGCGGCAGGGCCGGGGCGCGCTGGGGTCGCGCCGGGCGAGCGTCGGGTCGATCCTCGATCCAGATCGGGGGGGGAGTGGGAGGACGAGGGGACAGGGCTAGGGTTTGGTGTGGATCGGGGGGGGGGGGGTGGGTTAAGGGGAGGCGGCTGGGCCGGCCTGGCTGGTTGCGGCCAGCTGGGCCGAGGCCCAGGAGGGGTTCTGTTTTTTTTAGTTTCTTTGTTTTTCCTTTTTCTTTTTTTTTATTCTTACTTTCTGTTTTGTAATTAGTTAGGCCTCAAACTGACTTTTACAAAATTAGTGACCTGGCCTATTAGATGCTATGTAATATCTACATCTACCAAAAATTGGTTTGGAGACAAATGGGGTTCACACAAATTTTATATTAAATAAAATGTATTAAACCTTGCTGTTTTGGTAATGTTAGAGCCACCTAATTAATTTATTAATTGTAGGTTACAATTTTAGAATAGCCTCTGTAATATTTGCTATTTATTGAACATTTTAGTTTCTGTGTTTGTACAACTTTTATTTTCACTTTTAGTTTGAACTCCATTTGAATTCGAATTTGAAAAGGGATATGATCCAAATGATATTTAGGCACTGTTGATCATGATGACATGGCATTATCAAAAGTGGGATTACTGTGGCTAACCACTAGGGGTGTTACACCTCTCATCAAGAGGGGGTCAATCTCCATCAACATCTTCACCAGCACCATCTCCTCTCAAACCCTAGTTCATCTCTTGTATTCAATCTTTCTCTCAAAACCTCAGATTGGTACCTGTGGGTTGCTAGTAGTGTTGATTACACCTTGTAGTTGATGCTAGTTGGTTTATTCGGTGGAAGATCATATGTTCAGATCCTTAATGATATTCAATACCCCTCTGATCTTGAACATGAATATGCTTTGTTAGTAGTTACGTTTGTTCCTGAGGACATGGGAGAAGTCTTGTTATAAGTAATCATGCGAATTTGGTATTCATTCGATATTTTGATGAGATGTATGTTGTCTTTCCTCTAGTGGTGTTATGTGAACATCGAGTACATGAAACTTCACCATGATTTGGGCCTAGGGGAAGGCATTGGGAAGTAATAAGTAGATGATGGGTTGCTAGAGTGACAGAAGCTTAAACCCTAGTTTATGTGTTGCTTCATAAGGGGCTGATTTGGATCCACATGTTTCATGCTATGGTTAAATTTATCTTAATTCTTCTTTCGTAGTTGCGGATGCTTGCGAGAGGGGTTAATCATAAGTGGGAGGCTTGTCCAAGTAAGGACAGCACCCAAGCACCGGTACACCCACATATCAAATTATCAAAGTACCAAACGCGAATCATATGAGCATGATGAAAACTAACTTGACAACAATTCCCATGTGTCCTCGGGAGCGCTTTGCTTTATATAAGAGTTTGTCCAGGCTTATCCTTTGCTACAAAAAGGATTGGGCCACCTTGCTACATGCTACTTCTTGAGCTTGCGTTGGTTTTTCCCTTGAAGAGGAAAGGGTGATGCAGCAAAGTAGAGTAAGTATTTCCCTCAGTTTTGAGAACCAAGGTATCAATCCAGTAGGAGACAACACGCAAGTCACCGAATACCTGCACAAACAAACACCAAACTTGCACCCAACGCGAAAAGGGGTTGTCAATCCCTTCTCGGTTACTCGCAAAAGTGAGATCTGATAGAGATAGATAAACGGTAAAGTAAATATATTTTTGGTATTTTTGTTTTATAGATTGGAAAGTAAAAGATTGCAAATAGTAAATTGAAAACTCGTAGATTGGAAAGTAAAAAGATTGTATGATGGAAAATAGACCCGGGGGCCATAGGTTTCACTAGACGCTTCTCTCAAGATAGAAAATAATACGGTGGGTGAACAAATTACTGCCGAGCAATTGATAGAAAAGCATAAAGTTATGATGATATCTAAGGCAATGATCATGAATATAGGCATCACGTCCGTGTCAAGTAGACCGAAACGATTCTGCATCTACTACTATTACTCCACACATCGACCGACTCCTGCCTGCATCTAGAGTATTAAGTTCATGAAGAATAGAGTAATGCATTAAGAAAGATGACATGATGTAGAGGAATTAACTCAAGCAATATGATGAAAACCCCATCTTTTTATCCTCGATGGCAACAATACAATACGTGCCTTGCTGCCCCTACTATCACTGGGAAAGGACACCGTAAGATTGAACCCAAAGCTAAGTACTTCTCCCATTGCAAGAAAAACCAATCTAGTTGGTCAAACCAAATCGATAGTTCGAAGAGACTTGCAAAGATATCAAATCATGCATAAAAGAATTTAGAGAAGATTCAAATAATATTCATAGATAAGCTGATCATAAATCCACAATTCATCGGATCTCGGCAAACACACCACAAAAAGGTATTAGATTGAATAGATCTCCAAGAACATCGAGGAGAACGTGGTATTGAGAATCAAAGAGAGAGAAGAAGCCATCTAGCTACTAGCTATGGACCCGTAGGTCTGAGGTAAACTACTCATGCTTCATCGGAAGGGCAATGGTGTTGATGTAGAAGCCCTCCATGATCGAATCCCCCTCTGGCAGGACGCCGGAAAAGGCCTCTAGATGGGATCTCACGGGTACAGAAGGTTGTGGCGGTGGAAAAGTCTTTTCGTGGATGCCTCTGGTGGTTTGGGCATATAAGAGTATATATAGGCGAAAGAATTAGGTTAGGAGATGCACGAGGGGCCCACAAGGGTGGGGGGCGCGCCCTACCCCCCTGGGCGCGCCCTCCGTCCTTGTGGCCGCCTCGTGGCTTCTCTGACTTGCACTTCAAGTCCTCTGGTTTCCTTTTGGTCCAAGAAAGATCATCGCGAAAGTTTTATTCCGTTTGGACTTCGTTTGGTATTCCTTTTCTGCGAAACTCAAAAACAGGGAAAAAACAGGAACTGGCACTGGCCTCTAGGTTAATAGGTTAGTCCCAAAAATAATATAAAATAGCATATTAATGCATATAAAACATCCAAAACAGATAATATAATAGCATGGAACAATAAAAAATTATAGATACGTTGGAGACGTATCAAGCATCCCCAAGCTTAATTCCTACTCGTCCTCGAGTAGGTAAATGATAAAAACAGAATTTTTGATGTGGAATGCTACCTAACATATTTATCCATGTAATTTCTTTATTGTGGCATGAATGTTCAGATCCGTATGGTTCAAAACAAAAGTTTAATATTAACATAAAAACAATAATACTTCAAGCATACTAACAAGATAATTATGTCTTCTCGAAATAACATGGCCAAAGAAAGCTTATCCTTACAAAATCATATAGTCTGGCTATGCTCCATTTTTATCACACAAAATACTCAAATCATGCACAACCCCGGTTTCAGCCAAGCAATTGTTTCATACTTTAGTATTCTCAAACTTTTTCAATTTTCACGCAATACATGAGCGTGAGCCATGGACATAGCACTATAGGTGGAATAGAAGGTGGTTGTGGAGAAGACAAAAAGAGGGAGATAGTCTCACATCAACTAGGCGTATCAACGGGCTATGGAGATGCCCATCAATAGATATCAATGTGAGTGAGTAGGGATTGCCATGCAACAGATGCACTAGAGCTATAAGTTTATGAAAGCTCAAAAAGAAAACTAAGTGGGTGTGCATCCAACTTGCTTGCTCATGAAGACCTAGGGAAATTTGAGGAAGCCCATCGTTGGAATATACAAGCCAAGTTCTATAATGAAAAATTCCCACTAGTATATGAAAGTGACAACATAGGAGACTTTCTATCATGAAGATCATGGTGCTACTTTGAAGCACAAGTATGGAGAAAGGATAGTAACATTGCTCCTTCTCTCTTTTTCTCTCTTTTCCCCCCCTTTTTTCTTTCTTTCTTTTTTCCTTTTTTTTTCTCTTTTTTTTTCTTTCTTCTCTTTTTTTTCTTTCTTTTTTCTTTTTTTCTCACATGGGACAATGCTCTAATAATGAAAATCATCATACTTCTATTTACTTACAACTCAAAAATTACAACTCGATACTAGAACAAAATATGACTCTATATGAATGCCTCCGGCGGTGTACCGGGATGTGCAATGAATCAAGAGTGACATGTATGAAAGAATTATGAACGGTGGCTTTGCCACAAATACGATGTCAACTACATGATCATGCAAAGCAATATGACAATGATGATGCGTGTCATAATAAACGGAACGGTGGAAAGCTGCATGGCAATATATCTTGGAATGGCTATGGAAATGCCATAATAGGTAGGTATGGTGGCTGTTTTGAGGAAGGTATATGGTGGGTTTATGGTACCGGCAAAAATTGCGCGGCACTAGAGAGGCTAGCAAAGGTGGAAGGGTGAGAGTGCGTATAATCCATGGACTCAACATTAGTCATAGAGAACTCACATACTTATTGCAAAAATCTATTAGTCATCGAAACAAAGTACTAGACGCATGCTCCTAGGGGAAGGGTTGGTAGGAGTAAACCATCGCGCGATCCCGACTTCCACACAAAGGATGACAATCAAAAAATATCTCATGCTCCAACTTCGTTACATAACGGTTCACCATACGTGCATGCTACGGGACTCACAAACCTCAACACAAGTATTTCTCAAATTCACAACTACTCACTAGCATGACTCTAATATCACCATCTTCATATCTCAAAACAATCATAAGGAATCAAACTTCTCATAGTATTCAATGCACTTTATATGAAAGTTTTTATTATATCCCTCTTGGATGCCTATCATATTAGGACTAAATTTATAAACAAAGCAAATTACCATGCTGTTTTAAGGACTCTCAAAAATAATATAAGTGAAGCATGAGAGTTCATCAATTTCTATAAAATAAAGCCACCGCCGTGCTCTAAAAAGATATAAGTGAAGCACTAGAGCAAAATTGCCTAGCTCAAAAGATATAAGTGAAGCACAAAGAGTATTCTAATAAATCACGATTCATGCATGTCTATCTCAAAAGGTGTGTACAGCAAGGATGATTGTGTCAAACTAAAAAGCAAATACTCAAATCATACAAGACGCTCCAAGCAAAACACATATCATGTGGTGAATAAAAATATAGCCTCAAGTAAAGTTACCGATAGACGAAGACGAAAGAGGGGATGCCTTCCGGGGCATCCCCAAGCTTAGGCTCTTGGTTGTCCTTGAATATTACCTTGGGGTGCCTTGGGAATCCCCAAGCTTAGGCTCTTGCCACTCCTTATTCCATAGTCCATCAAATCCTTACCCAAAACTTGGAAACTTCACAACACAAAACTCAACAGAAAATCTCATAAGCTCCGTTAGTATAAGAAAATAAATCACCACTTTGGTACTGTTGTGAACTCATTCTTTATTTATATTGGTGTAATATCTACTGTATTCCAACTTTTCCATGGTTCATACCCCCCGATATTACCCATAGATTCATCAAAATAAGCAAACAACACAAAGAAAACAGAACCTGTCAAAAACAGAACAGTTTGCGAAGATCCGAATTGTTCTAATACTTATGTAACTCCAAAAATTCTTAAAAATTCGAACAACATAAAAAATTTGTATATCAATCTATTATAAAAAAATTAAGGGTTTTTAAATGCTCCAGTGAATTATTAAAATTTCTAGACTGGATGCAAAATTTTCTGTTTTTCAGCAAGATCAAATCAACTATCACCGTAAGCTATCCCAAAGGTCTTACTTGGCACAAACACTAATTAAAACATAAAACCACATCTAACCAGAGGATAGATGAATTATTTATTTCAAAACAGAACCTAAAAAGCAAAAACAAAAATAAAATTGGGTTGCCTCCCAACAAGCGCTATTGTTTAACGCCCTTAGCTAGGCATAAAAACAAGAATAGATCTAAGTATTGTCATCTTTGGTATGCAATCCATAAGTGGCTCTCATAATAGATTCATAAGGCAATTTAATTTTCTTTCTTGGAAAGTGTTCCATGCCCTTCCTTAACGGAAATTGAAATCTAATGTTTCCTTCTTTCATATCAATAATTGCACCAATCGTTCTAAGGAAAGGTCTACCAAGAATAATAGGACATGTAGGATTGCAATCTATATCAAGAACAATGAAATCTACGGGCACATAATTCCTATTTGAAATAATAAGAACATCATTAATCCTTCCCATAGGTTTCTTAATAGTGGAATCCGCAAGATGCAAATTTAAAGAACAATCATCAAATTCACGGAAACCTAATACATCACACAAAGTTTTTGGAATCGTGGAAACACTAGCACCCAAATCACACAAAGCATGGCATTCATAATCTTTAATCTTAATCTTAATAGTAGGTTCCCACTCATCATAAAGTTTTCTAGGGATAGAAACTTCTAATTCAAGCTTTTCTTCAAAATATTGCATCATAGCATCAACGATATGTTTAGTAAAAGCTTTGTTTTGTTTATAAGCATGAGGAGAATTCAACACGGATTGCAACAAGGAAATACAATCTATTAAAGAACAATTATCATAATTAAATTCCTTGAAATCCAAAATAGTGGGTTCATTGCTACTTAAAGTTTTGACCTCTCCAATCCCACTTTTATCAATTTTTGCATCAACATCTAAAAACTCCGAATCATTGGGACGCCTTCTAACTAAAGTTGACTCATCTCCAGTCCCATCTTTATCAAGATTTATATTGGAAAACAAAGATTTAATAGGGGTCACATCAATCACTTTAAGATCTTCATCATTATTTTCACGAAAACTAGAAGAACACGTTTTTACAAACCAATCTTTTTTAGCACGCATCTTAGCGGTTCTTTCTTTGCACTCATCAATGGAAATTCTCATAGCCTTGAGAGACTCATTGATATCATGCTTGGGTGGGATAGATCTAAGTTTCAAAGAATCAACATCAAGAGAAATTCTATCCACGTTCCTAGCCAAATCATCAATCTTAAGCAATTTTTCTTCAATCAAAGCATTAAAATTCTTTTGCGAACTCATAAATTCTTTAACACTATTCTCAAATTCAGAGGGAATCTTATTATAATTTCCATAAGAATTGTTGTAGGAATTTCCATAATTATTAGAGGAATTACTAGGAAACGGCCTAAGATTAAAATTGCCTCTATACGCGTTATTACCAAAATTGTTCCTACCAACAAAATTCACATCCATAGATTCATTATTGTTTTCAATCAAAGTGGATAAAGGCATATCATTGGGATCCAAAGAAACACTCTTGCTAGCAAACAATTTAATAAGTTCATCCATCTTTCCACTCAAAACATTAATCTCTTCAATTGCATGCACCTTTTTACTAGTGGAAGATCTTTCGGTATGCCATTGAGAATAATTAACCATAATGTTATCTGAAGTTTAGTAGCTTCTCCTAGGGTAATTTCCATAAAAGTGCCTCCCACGGCCGAATCTAAAAGATTTCTAGAAGCAAAATTCAATCCGGCATAATTTTTTTGTATAATCATCCACAAATTCAAACCATGAATAGGGAAATTTCGTATCATCAATTTCATTCTCTCCCAAGATTGTGCAACATGCTCATGATCAAGTTGTTTAAAATTCATAATATCGTTCCTAAGGGAGATGATCTTAGCGGGAGGAAAATACTTGGAAATAAAAGCATCTTTACACTTATTCCATGAATCAATACTATTTTTAGGCAAAGATGAAAACCAAGTTTTAGCACTGTCTCGTAGTGAGAACGGAAATAGCTTCAATTTAACAATATCATTATCCACATCTTTATTCTTTTGCATATCACACAAATCAACGAAATTGTTTAGATGGGATGCGGCATCTTCACTAGGAAGGCCAGAAAATTGATCTTTCATAATAAGATTCAGCAAAGCAGCATTAATTTCACAAGATTCCGCATTAGTAGCGGGAGCAATCGGAGTACTAATAAAATCATTATTGTCGGCGTGCGACACCCATGGGATCACGTGGATCCCTTTACGATTCGGCAGGGAGAGAGGTATGCACAAAGAGCAGATCCAACGATCAACGCAAGGGAAATTTTACCCAGGTTCGGGCCGCTGATCAGCGTGAAACCCTACTCTTGCTTTAGTTTATTATCGGTATATTCGTCCCAGTTCTTGGAGCGCTTGCAATGAACAGTGTGTTCGTGCAGCGGCTACGCATGCAGAATGGGCCGAGAGTCTTCTTTTTTTTCTAGCAGTTGCCTTGGGCCTCCTTTTATATGCTTAAAGGGGTCACCACAGTGGCGAACTGTTCATACGCGAAGTGTAAAGTAGCTACAGGGTTATCATACCTAACCACTGGCGGTTTAGGACAAATGCATTTAATGCTTCACTTAGGTGTCCCTTAGCATCTTGGGGACGGAAAAAGGGGCCGTCCCATCTGTCGCCGCTTCACCCTGTCTTGACATGCATCCAGGATGACGAGGCCTGAGATGCCAGGCTGGCAGGCTGGTCGCTGCGCTGGAGCGGTGGGAAAGCGGCGGAATCTTTGCCGGGGCTTCGCAAACATTCCCGGCAAGAATATTGCCGGGGCTTCGCAAGCGTTCCCGGCAAGGATCTTGCCGGGAACTTTGCCTTTTAGTCTTCTGTCTTCTAGCTATTGGCTTGAATGTTGTTTTCGGTAGTCTTGCACTTGTGCCCAACTATCCTCCGGCAAGCCTTGCCGGGACGGAGCTTGCCGGGCCCTTGGCTAGCCGGCTCGTGCCTTGCCAGCGAGTGCTGACTTCGTCTTGTATCCCAAGCCGTGCTCTTCTTCATAGCTCGTCCTGGTTCCTTCTTCGTGCTTTTCGTCAAGATGTTTGCCGGATGTCTTGCTTGCCGGCAAGGTTGGTTCTTTGCCGGGGTTGTCAGGAAACGGTCCTAGATGGGTATAACCCATGCTAAGAAGGTTGATGAGACCCTGGTTCTCATTACACCGACAGGAGCCCCCGGGGCCGCCTTCAGCAGAGAACTCAAAGACCTCGATGCTGGAGGTGGGGCCAAATTCGGCATGGGTCATGACTGCCATGCCCAAGATTTTATATGCTTCTACCCTCGTCAGAGCACTTGGCTCAACGACAAGAGCAAAAAAAATCCCCTTGTTGGAGCACATGGCTCAACAACAAGATTCTCGCTATGCTTCCGCCCTCGTCAGAGCGCTTGGCTCGATGACAAGAGCGAAAAGGCTCCTTGCCGGAGCGCATGGCTCAACGACAAGGTTGAAAGCCCCCTTGTCGGAGCACATGGCTCAACGACAAGGTTGAAAGCCCCCTTGTCGGAGTGCATGGCTCGACGACAACGTTGAAAGCCCCCTTGTCGAAGCGCATGGCTCGACGACAAGGTTGAAAGCCCCCTTGTCGGAGCGCATGGCTCGACGACAAGGTTGAAAGCCCCCTTGTCGGAGCGCATGGCTCGACGACAAGGTTGAAAGCCCCCTTGTCGGAGCGCATGGCTCGACGACAAGGTTTGCTGTTCCTCCTTGGCCGAATATTTCCGGTAAAGTTTGTGATTTTAGCGGAGAACTTTGACGTTCTCGAGGCCGGCTTCCGGCAAGGACGTTGCCGGGGAGGCTTATGACTTTAGCAGAGAACCTTGACGTTCTCGATGCCAGCTTCCGGCAAGGATGTTGCCGGGAAGGCTCATGATTCTAGCGGAGAACTTTGACGTTCTCGACGCCAGCTTCCGGCAAGGATGTTGCCGGGAAGGCTCATGATTCTAGCGGAGAACTTTGACGTTCTCAACGCCAGCTTCCGGCAAGGATGTTGCCGGGATTGCCACGAAGTAATCGCCCATATGTATACCTGCAACACTGATTTGGGCATGTAATGCCATGTCAGCACAACAAGTTAATTAGCTTCTGATTTATGATTAATTTGTTGTAATTTTGACTCCTGCCTGCTTGCCGGAACACCTTCCGGTGCGCACGCTCCAGTCAGCAACGCTTTGAGGAACGGGTCCTTAGCAGCTTGCCGGGAATGCCGCCTCTCGAAAATATTTACCTTCCCAGCTTTAGCGCAGCTGCACATACTGCCGAGCGGACTCGAGGCAATTAGGAGCGCGACTAGCCTCGGGAAGTCCCCTCAGCATACGGGGTTACGCAGGAATCTGAAAATAAAACTTAACTAGTCTTTCCCTTGAATGATTGCATTTTTGTACGATGAATCCCTACGCTTGCTGGAATACTCCCCAAATGCGCACGTTCCGGTCGATGGCGCTCAGGATCAGGTCCTGTCTAGCAGCCTATCAAGAACGCCGCCTCTTCGGGGGCTTAACGCTCAGGAAACAACCGCAGCTGCATCCATGTTGCTGGGCGGACCCAGGTGACCAGGAGCGTAGAGTATTTCAAGAGCGCTCCCTCGCGCACAGGTCATACAAAAATACCATCAAGGGTAAGACTAAATAGCAAAAGCAATTAAAGTTTTAGGACTTAGCTTTTTGTAGGTAGAGCGGAGTTGCCATGGACGATGAAGCTGATGTGCTGACCGCTAGATCAGGTTCGCACAACTGCTTTTCCCCCTACCTGGCGTGCCAAAGATGCCGGCGTGCGACACCCATGGGATCACGTGGATCCCTTTACGATTCGGCAGGGAGAGAGGTATGCACATAGAGCAGATCCAACGATCAACGCAAGGGAAATTTTACCCAGGTTCGGGCCGCTGATCAGCGTGAAACCCTACTCCTGCTTTAGTTTATTATCAGTATATTCGTCCCAGTTCTTGGAGCGCTTGCAATGAACAGTGTGTTCGTGCAGCGGCTACGCATGCAGAATGGGCCGAGAGTCCTCTTTTTTTTCTAGCAGTTGCCTTGGGCCTCCTTTTATATGCTTAAAGGGGTCACCACAGTGGCGAACTGTTCATACGCGAGGTGTAAAGTAGCTACAGGGTTATCATACCTAACCACTGGCGGTTTAGGACAAATGCATTTAATGCTCCGCTTAGGTGTCCCTTAGCATCTTGGGGACGGAAAAAGGGGCTGTTCCATCAGTCGCCGCTTCACCCCGTCTTGACACGCATCCAGGATGATGAGGCCTGAGATGCCAGGCTGGCAGGCTGGTCACTGCGCTGGAGCGGTGGGAAAGCGGCGGAATCTTTGCCGGGCGTGAGTCTTGCCGGGGCTTCGCAAACATTCCCGGCAAGAATCTTGCCGGGGCTTCGCAAGCGTTCCCGGCAAAGATCTTGCCGGGAACTTTGCCTTTTAGTCTTCTGTCTTCTAGCTATTGGCTTGAACGTTGTTTTCGGTAGTCTTGCACTTGTGCCCAACTATCCTCCGGCAAGCCTTGCCGGGACGGAGCTTGACGGGCCCTTGGCTAGCCGGCTCGTGCCTTGCCAGCGAGTGCTGACTTCGTCTTGTATCCCAAGCCGTGCTCTTCTTCATAGCTCGGCCTGGTTCCTTCTTCGTGCTTTTTGTCAAGATGTTTGCCGGATGTCTTGCTTGCCGGCAAGGTTGGTTCTCTACCGGGGTTGTCGGGCAATGATCCTAGACGGGTATGACCCATGCTAAGAAGGTTGATGAGACCCTGGTTCTCATTACACCGAAAATTATTATTGGTGTTGGAAAAATCACACAGTTTGGTATTCTCTTGAGTCATCATGACAAAGCAAGCAATCCAACACGCAAGCACACAAAAAGCAAACGAAGAAGACGAATGGAAGAGGGGCGAAGAAAAGGCAAAGAGAGAGGCGAAGAAAAGGCAAACTTTTCGAAAATTGTTTTAGAATTGGGGGAGAGGAAAACGAGAGGCGAATGGCGAATAATGTAATGCGAGAGATGAGAGTTTATGATGGGTACTTGGTATGTCTTGACTTGGTGTAGATCTCCCCGGCAGCGGCGCCAGAAATTCTTCCAGCTACTTCTTGAGCTTGCGTTGGTTTTTCCCTTGAAGAGGAAAGGGTGATGCAGCAAAGTAGAGTAAGTATTTCCCTCAGTTTTGAGAACCAAGGTATCAATCCAGTAGGAGACAACACGCAAGTCACCGAATACCTGCACAAACAAACACCAAACTTGCACCCAATGCGATAAGGGGTTGTCAATCCCTTCTCGATTACTCGCAAAAGTGAGATCTGATAGAGATAGATAAACGGTGAAGTAAATATATTTTTGGTATTTTTGTTTTATAGATTGGAAAGTAAAAGATTGCAAATAGTAAATTGAAAACTCGTAGATTGGAAAGTAAAAAGATTGTATGATGGAAAATAGACCCGCGGGCCATAGGTTTCACTAGACGCTTCTCTCAAGATAGAAAATAATACGGTGGGTGAACAAATTACTGCCGAGCAATTGATAGAAAAGCGCAAAGTTATGACGATATCTAAGGCAATGATCATGAATATAGGCATCACGTCCGTGTCAAGTACACCGAAACGATTATGCATCTACTACTATTACTCCACACATCGACTGACTCCTGCCTGCATCTAGAGTATTAAGTTCATGAAGAACAGAGTAACGCATTAAGAAAGATGACATGATGTAGAGGAATTAACTCAAGCAATATGATGAAAACCCCATCTTTTTATCCTCGATGGCAACAATACAATACGTGCCTTGCTGCCCCTACTGTCACTGGGAAAGGACATCGCAAGATTGAACCCAAAGCTAAGCACTTCTCCCATTGCAAGAAAAACCAATCTAGTTGGCCAAACCAAATCGATAGTTCGAAGAGACTTGCAATGATATCAAATCATGCATAAAAGAATTCAGAGAAGATTCAAATAATATTCATAGATAAGCTGATCATAAATCCACAATTCATCGGATCTCGGCAAACACACCGCAAAAAGGTATTACATCGAATAGATCTCCAAGAACATCGAGGAGAACGTGGTATTGAGAATCAAAGAGAGAGAAGAAGCCATCTAGCTACTAGCTATGGACCCATAGGTCTGAGGTAAACTACTCACGCTTCATCGGAAGGGCAATGGTGTTGATGTAGACGCCCTCTGTGATCGAATCCCCCTTCGGTAGGACACCGAAAATGGCCCCTAGATGGGATCTCACGGGTACAGAAGGTTGTGGCGGTGGAAAAGTCTTTTCGTGGATGCCTCTGGTGGTTTGGGCATATAAGAGTATATATAGGCGAAAGAATTAGGTTAGGAGATGCACGAGGGGCCCACAAGGGTGGGGGGCGCGCCCTACCCCCCTGGGCATGCCCTCCATCCTTGTGGCCGCCTCATGGCTTCTCTGACTTGCACTCCAAGTCCTCTGGTTTCCTTTTGGTCCAAGAAAGATCATCGCGGAAGTTTTATTCCGTTTGGTATTCCTTTTCTACGAAACTCAAAAACAGGAACTGGCACTGGGCTCTAGGTTAATAGGTTAGTCCCAAAAATAATATAAAATAGCATATTAATGCATATAAAACATCCAAAACAAATAATATAATAGCATGGAACAATCAAAAATTATAGATACGTTGGAGACGTATCACTGCACCTTTGTTACACTTGTTACTTGTTACCCTTTACGAATTATCTTATCACAAAACTATCTGTTACCGATAATTTCAGCGCTTCCAGAAAATACCTTGCTGAAAACCGCTTGTCATTTCCTTCTGCTCCTCGTTGGGTTCAGCACTCTTACTTATTGAAAGGACTACGATAGATCCCCTATACTTGTGGGTCATCAGAAGGCACATCCTCGAATGAAAATAATGCCTCTTTGCACACAAAAGCATAGCAAACAGATTTGCTGCAATCTAGATCATCAATATCAGATTTGGTGGCAAGTAAACATCCACTTTTCAATTTAATTTCAGATGCAACACAAGATGGTTTATTATTAGTTTTCATTTGTTGCTCAAATTCTTTTGCCACAATCTGATTTTCACTCTTATTTTGCTCCTGTTTTGCTTTACTAGCTTTATTAATATCATCTTTCAAAATAGAATCAGGAGACATAGGAAGCAAAGTAATATGTTTATCCTTATGAATAGGAGTATACTGATCGTTTTTACCATGGTGTACATAATTTTTATCAAATTGCCATGGTCTACCAAGTAATAAGGAACATGCTTGCATGGGTACCACATCACAATCAACATAATCAGCATATGTAGATATACTAAAATGCACACGAACAATACGTGTTACCTTAACCTTGCCGCTGTTGTTGAACCATTGGATGTAGTAAGGATGAAGATGTGGTCTTGTGGTGAGAGATAGCTTCTCCACCATCTCCATGCTAGCCAAGTTGTTGGAGCTCCCTCCATCTATGATGACGCAAACAGAATGCTCCTTCACAACTCCCTTTGTATGGAACAAATTATGCCTCTAATTTGCTCAGCTTGTGTGACCTGCACACTCAAAACACGTTGAGCAACTAAACTTTCATACTTGTCAGCGTCGTCAACAGCCATGTATTGCATCTCATGTTCAGAATCATCTCCACTGTGTTCTTCACTTGTAATAAGAGCCAAAGTCTCCTCATCATAGTCACTAGCGGACTCATACCCACCATCCTCAGTAGCAATCATCACACGCTGAGATTTGCATTCTCTCGCATAATGACCTCTTCCTTACAACGACGACAAATAATATCATGTGTGTGCCCTGTTGATGCCATGGATGAAGAAGAGCTCTGTGCAGGCCCAGCAGGTGTGCTCTTGGCAGATAGTGGTGGTTGTTCCTGCTTTCTTGTATCACGGCTGGAGGTGGCAGCTGACGGAGGTGCCTGTCACTACAAAAAAATACACTTCCGTGATGATACGTGTTTGTCATAGTAGGTCATGTTTTGTGTCATGCATGTACATCCATGACGATTTTATGACAGAATCAAGATAGTCATACCTGTGCTGTCGTAGAAGTGTTCCATGACAATACCAAAATTATCATCACGGAAGTGTTCACTTCCATGACGATAAGTGATGCGTCATGGAAGTGCTTTCATCAAGGGTAACCGACACGTGGCATCCACCATAACGGGTCGCCGTTAAGCTATCGGGTCCGGTTTTGGATCCGATAACCCGTTAACAGCAACGACCAATGGGGATTTTCCACGTGTAAAATTCTCATTCACCGACGGATCCACGTGTCGGCTCAGCGTTGGGACAGATGTCATCCAGCGAATGGACGAGATGCGCCTATGATACGTCGACACGTGGCTCGGTCCAACAGTGGCCCATTCAGGTCAAAAGGCCGGCCCGTTTAACCTGGTCAAAAGGTAACGGCCCAGCCCACTGAAAGCCTGTTAACGGCCTGTTCGCATATAGCCCATTTACAGCCCGCTAACACACGGACCATTATGGCCAATCCGAATTAGGCCCAGTAGCGTCATCTGGGCCGTCCAATATGATTTCAGCCCGTTGTAACTTTCGGCCCATGTATGGCCCATGATGTCTTTCGGCCCATATGAGGCCCTGTGTAACTCTTGGCCCACTAATGGCCCGTGGTGAAACTGGCCCATAATGAACAGTATATCACTTTATGCCCATTAAAGGCCCATTATTCCGTTGGGCCGTTTCCAGCCCGTGTTATCTTTCGGCCTTCTAAGGGCCCATTTATTCTTGGGCTGATTTGCATCAATCAATTACTTACAGTCCATTACTGGCCTGTTCCGGTTGTGGGCCAAATTCAGCCCCTAGTTAAAGTCGGCCCGCTCGTGGCCCGTTAATCCGTTGGGCCGTTTTCATAGCGTCATCCAATACGGCCCATTAACGGCATGTTATGCCCGTCGATAGAATTAAGCCAGTTATACTCATCGTCCTATTAACGGCCCGTTATGGTCGGCCCATGAACGGACGATTCTCACTCTAGCCCGTTTTGGCACACAATGCGGTCCGTTATTGGCCCACGTTTGGCCAATCGATCATATGGCCCGTAGAAGGCCCATTGATTCTACGGCCCGTAGAAGGCCCACTATTTTTATAGCCCGTAGGAGGCCCATGGTCACTACAGTAGATATGCAGCCCATGGTTATTGTGGCCTAGTTTTAAAAATAGGTTATTGCGGCCACTAGCAAACCGCGGAAAAAGAACTGCACTGACTACAAGCAAACAAATAAACAAGACAACAAGGAAATAAATAAGCAAGCAACTTACGCTAGGCTATTACGGCTATTACACATATTACATCCACTGGGCATCAAAGTTCGCCACCAGTGCAAATATGGGGAACAAAGCAGCATATTACATACACTGGTTGTCAAAGTTGGTGACCAGTGCAAATAAACACCGCAGCAAAACAAGTCCACCATTGAAACCACTTCACAAGAGCTCAAGAAACAATATCCTGGGTATCCACCATGCTGGCAAGACGCTTAGCAAGCTTATTAGCTTTCTCTTGTTTGGCGCTTAAATCCTCCAGTACTTGCTGTTGCACCAGAAAGTATGCATCTGAATTCTGTAGGGACTTCCTCAGTCCTTCGGCTTCCTGTTGCAGCACATCTGATCGATATCTTTCAACTTGAAGTTGAGACTCAATAAGCCAAACTGATTCAGGCAGCGAGTTCGAAGAGCTGGTGCCAGCAATAGTGGCCAGTAACTCGAACACTACATCAAGATAGGACTTTGGGGTTGTCTCACTGTCTTCAAGATAGTTTCTATCAGCTTTCTTGGAGACCAACAGGGATGTCTCACTATCTTGAACCTTATCTGCATTACTTCCTTTACCATTGCATAACGGGGTACTCTTCTCCAATATTTTGTCCGCATTCTAAAAGAGAAACAAGCAGACACATGACAGGTTTACCATGTTGTATATGAAACTCATTTTGGTAAACCAGTTCAGTAGTAAGGTGGACAGGATAACAGCATGAAACAAACATATATCTATGTAGTATGGTCACTGTATGGTCTATATCATTCTAGTTTATGTTGCCAAATCAAGATAGAGAGAGTTCAAATCATATCTGTTTAAGACAAAACAACATAGACAGAACATAAGTGTGGGAAACTACACAGCACTGACAACACTTGCAATGTGCATGGCATGAGAACATAACTGTTTATTCAATTGAAACTGAAATCAACATAGAGCAAGTTACAACAGCAAACACGTTAAAGAAACAGGTTTAAAACATACCTGTTGTGCCATTGGAGTTTCAATTGCATCCTTCAAATTTGAAATTAGTTGGTATGAGTAAATACAGTGATGCAAGAGCAAAGGAGTATGAACCATAGCTACGGAACCTGACCTGAGAACAATTCTTCTTTTGCTTTAAGCGTTGACTTGGGGTTCGGAGTGGTGGTCCTCGTGCTTTGGGCACTATAGTTGCCTTACTAACTACTTGTGTTTGGGTGCTTTGTGGTGGAGACGGTGCTGTGTCAACTGGAACTGGGTTACTATCTACTGGGGTTGGGGTTAGAAGGGGTGTAGCTGGTTCTCTGTCCAACTGGGTAGGGGTACAATCTGCGTGAGTCTGGGTTATGTGTGGTGGGGCTGGTTCTTGGGCAAGTACAACCGTGGTTCTATCTGCATCGACGGGTAGCACGATCTTTTCTGAAGACCGTGTTTTTACTCCCACAGATACTGCCATCACCCCCTCCAATTCAATTGGTTGATAAACAAGAAAAGTAATTGAATGTACATACATTATATGATAGACAGATGCAATGGATAGTAGGGAAGAAAACAGGGCATGAAATAATTCACATTTATGTTGTCTAACCAAACAGGATAGCATGACATAATTTCACATATATGATGGCTAATTAAACAGGATAGCATGACACGATTTCACATATATGATGGCTAACTAAACAGGATAGAATGACATACTTCAAAATATGATGACTATGTAAACATGATGACATGATATAACTATATGATGTGTCTATTAAAGTGGTTGGCATGCCATAATTCACAAACATGCCATCAATGGAAACATGATGGCATGATATAATTCACGGATAGAATGACATAATTCAAAATATGATGACGATGTAAACAGGATGAGATGATATAACTATATCATGTCTTTAGAAAATGGGTTGGCATGCCATAGTTCAGATACATGCTGTCTATGTAAACATCATGGCATGATATAATTCAAATATATGATTTATATACTAAGCAAGTGAGCAGAGGGCAATTGCATATATGATGTGTCAACTAAACAGATGGCATTCAATATTGTGTATATGATGTAAAAACTAAGCATTGCAAGACAACATATGCATGATATGAGTAATATAACCCTGCCAAGTTTGAGCATACACCTCAGGGGGAAAATAGGACTGGTCATCTGTCTCTAAATCCTCCTCAGAGGAGCTATCTGTCACTAGCAAGATATCTGCTTCAGCAGGTAGCATTGTCTGCTCTGAAGACCTTGTTTTCACTCCAAATTTTTCCATCACCAATTCAAATGGCTGATGCAGAGGAAGAGAAGTTGAATATACAAACATTGTCGACAAATGGAATACGTAATACCAAAAAAGGATGGCATGATATAATTCACATATATGACGCTTGGCTAAACAACATGGCATTGCATAATTCACATACATAATGCCTTGCAACAAGATAGCATTGCATAATTCACATATATAATGTCTTGCAACAAGATGGCATTGCAAAATTCACATATATGGTAATTAGACACTAAACAGGTGGCATTCACACAAAGCATGTCCAAACTAAGCAAATGACATGCCAATGCAAGACACCATATGCATGATATGAGCAATATAACCCTGCCAAGTTAGAGCATGCACCTCGGGGGGGGGGGGAATAGGGCTGGTCATCTGTCTCTGAATCCTCCTCTGAGGAGCTATCCGTAACCAGCAAGACATGCACTTCGTCAAATAGCATTGTCAGCTCTGAAGACCTTGTTTTCACTCTAGTTTTTTCCATGACCGTGTTGAATGGCTGATGCACAGGAAGAGTAATTGAATGTACTAAAATTGTTGACAAATTTAATACATAATAAAAAAGGATGGCATGATATAATTCTCATATAAGATGACTGGCTAACCAGGATGGCATTGCAAAATTCACATATATGATGCCTGGCTAAACAAGATGGCATTGCATGATTCACATATATGATATAGAAACTAAACAGATGGCAAGACATATTTTATGTATAAAGTAAGCAATGCAAGGCACCATATGCATGATATGACCAACATCAGCATGCCAAGTTAGAGCAAAAGACCTCATGGGGTAAATAGGAGTGGTCTGCTTGCTCTGAATCCCCCTCTGAACAGTTATCTTCCTCTTGATTACAATATGGAATGGGGGGAGGGGGGTTGCTTTTGTGCCTACCATGGAGCAACGTCTGCATGAAATTTTATTGCCATGCAAGGCTCGTCTCTTTTGCTCTACATGTTCAGTACCATTGTGTACAATAACTGACATGCATAGGAATAAAACATAGTGAGATTATGTAAGGAGTGCATGCACAAATCCAGAGTGATGGTAGCAAACTGTGGATAGTCCCAAAACCAATGATAGCAGGCAGATAATAGCTTCAGTTAAAAAATACAGATAATGGTTCCTTTAATGTTTGTTTCCACCCAACATGAAACTCATAGTAGACATATAGTATTGATTGCTGCCCCAATATGTACCCCACAACCATTTAAAAACTCAAGTTTAAGCATTAGTTTGGACCTGACTCGGAGTCTAATCGGTGAATAGGACGATAAAGTAGCATGTCATCATATTAAGCGATGCATAACGTAAGCAGACACGAAAGAGTGCGACCTCTCTTGCGGACCCGTGTAGTCCTCAAGGTCATCTGCTCAGTTGATGATGGTAATGCAGTTGTCATGTCTGCCGGTGGCGGGGAAGAGGATTTGAGGCGGCGAAAGACAGTCTGGAGGGCGGATCCCTGCTGTGGTGAACCCTTCCATCGTTGGAGCAGCTGAGCTGGGGTGGACCACAGCGCAGCAGGAGCGGGACAAACCACACAATGTTTTCTTTGACACATATCTGTAACAGAAGTAATTCTGTAAGGGCTTGTTTGAATTGGATGATTCTACCAATGCAGGGATAGGAAATACACAGGAATAGGATAGGAATGCACGTGCAAAACAGAGAATTTAAAAACACAGGATATCTGCCAATCTAGGTGTTTGGTTCACAAGAATTGGAAGATCATAGGAATGCAAAGAAGCATGGTGAGATTAAGTCAAACCACAAGAAAATGTACGGTTATAATGCTATTATGCTACTATCTCTTAGTCTTGTGCTTCATGAATAGGAATTTGAAAAGGAGGACAAGCGGATATTAAAATTCCTATGTTTTTCTTTCAAGGAGACACTAAAGGAACAAATCCTACAGTTTTACTTTGCTCCATTCCTTTGAACCAAATGCATGAATAGTAGTACCATAGGAAACTTTCCAATTCCTATATTTTTCCTTCACTTTTCCTTTCAAGCACTGGCGATTCTAGTAGGCAGGCTTGAACAGGGAAAAGCCTACACTCCCAAAATGTTTTTTGTGCTACTTCTACTAATTTGGACCCAGGCCACTGCCCTACTAGCTCAACTCCCAGGCCCATCTACAAATGCATAGCTCAAACGCGTAGAAATAAATAATGATGGCGTTCGAGAGAGTCCATCACGGACAACTAAGTTGCCTGGTACCTCACTACTTGTCATATAGTAGGAGAAACTAATCGTATTTCACGTTACTACATGTGCTCAGTGGACAGTATATATAACATGTAGAGTAAAAAAGTGATGCAACAAGTGTACAACCTCTTTGGCGAAGCCATGTCGATCTCAGCATGATTGGGTTGGTCGGTGAGGATGCTCCGGCTGATGTGGCTGTCGGAGGAGGGGAAGAAGATCTTAGGCATCTGGAGCTGGAGCCGAGGGTAGTGCTTCGCTGTGATGGAGGGTTTCGTCGTTGGAGCAGCTCCGGTGAGTTGTACGACGACGAGGCTGAAGCAGGACAAGAGAGACAACGTTAACCTGAGTGGAATTCTAATAGCATCTCCAATAGATGATGTAAAATACATAACCACAAAGTGCTAGATGTAAAATACATCAGCCGCTCATCTCTAAACTTAACTGTCGAAACTGAATTTAACTGTCCAAACTGAATTTTACTGTCGAAACTGAATTTTGCTGTCGAAACTGAATTTTACTGTCGAAACTGAACACACTAGTAGCAGAAAAGCAGTAGCAAGAGCCGGGGCAGCTGGTCGTGTAGTAGCATCTCGGGTAGCAGCTGCAGGGGCTCGAGCGAGAGCAGGATCTGCTGCTCGTGCAGCAGCAGCGTGAGCAAGAGTAGAGCAGCAGCGCAAGCAAGAGCAAGAGCAAGAGCAGCAGCGCGAGCAAGAGCAAGAGCAGACCAGGAAGGGGACTGAGAGCAAGAGCAGAGCAGCAGCGCGAGTGAGAGCCAAAGCAGCAGCAGCTCCTACTGATGTGGACATCGTCGCCGAGGGAGCGACACCGTGGAGGAAGTGGCCAGCGACGCCGCCATAGATGGAGCCGCGCAATGTCGGCTCGGGACCGAGCGCCGGTAGCACCGTGAGATTGAATCAAGAAGAAAATGCAGCGATTAGTGTAGAACCTCTTTGGTGACGCCGATTAGGCCTCAGCTTCATCCGAGGAATCGGTGATGGTGCTGCTCTTCCGGTGGTGCAGGTGAAGACGGCGCTGTGGGAATGGAGGTGGCGCAAAATACGAGGCGAATGTCGGGGCAGCTCCTTGGAGGTGGAGGATGGGGTGGCTGAACCAGCGGGACGACGAGATCGACAATAGATCCTCATTCGGTGCGGTGGATGAGGGACGTCGAGGTGTTGCTGTGGACAACATCGTCGGGGAAGAGGCTTCGGCTGGGTGGCAGACGGAGGAGGGTGTGGGGCTTCACGGGTTTTCGCAGCCTCGGTGTATGGATGGGGGCAGAGGGGATGGGAGGGGGGAACCATGGCTTAGGGACGCGCTTGTCTGAAATGTGGGGTAAGTTATGAAAGTACCCCCACCGATTTGCGCTAGGCAGTTCTTTCGGTTCAGGGGTATCACGGGAATTTAGCGTGTCGGGATTTCGCAGGAGGTGGGAGTTTTCGCGTGCGTTGTAATTTTGGGATAGCAAGGCACGGGTTGAGATGGAGGGAGTTTTCGGAGCACAACGAGACAAAGAGATATCTTAAAATTTCGTAGTAACAAGGCGCGGGTTGAAGAGGCGGGAGTTCCATAGCACGATAGACAGAGATGCTAGCTTGAAATTTCGGCATAACACGGCTTGAAATTTCAGGAGAACAAGCTTAACGTGTACAAAAAAAAGACAATTCGCACCCCACTAGAGAGAGCAATGTCCCGTTTTACTATATTACTAGAAATGCATTCAAATACAACAACAAAAAACTAAAAAAATCAGGACAACAAGCTTAACATGTACAGTACCAAATCAATTTGCACTTCCCTAAACAATAAAAAAACAATTCGTGTTGTCTAGCATATGGACTAAATTTGAGTACATTTTCCCTGTTTGAATGAGATTGCACTCGGGTTAGTTATACAACCATCAAAATATTATCTTCATAACACATGACATGAATATAGGAGTAGTAAATTCCCATATAAATATGAACTAGATGTACATACGATCTCGAATTCAAATATATGTATCCATTTTATGTTGAATTCAAATCATAGTACATGTATGCTCTAGCTAGATGTTCGGAATCTAAACCATGTATGATACTATGTACAATGTGTTTAACACGCACAACACACACACCATTTAGACTAGTAAGGTACACATGCATTGCACGCATGAGATTTGGCAACCAAATTATGAATAAATACCACATTATAGCATGTAAGCTTTGAGTCATATATGCATGATGTAGATGTTCGTTTAATTCTTATAGTTCATCTCATTCAAAATCAATAAGTTTTTATAAAAAAGCTAATCTATTTTAAGATTCTTGGAATTGTGCGTTGTAAAGCATAAAGTAAAAACAAATAATGGCAGTTCATCTAGAATTTTTTTTGGGCAATTATGATACGGAAGATTCTAGAACAAAGGAGAAGTGCTTGTGTTTTGAGGTTTGTGCATTATGCTTAAGTTCAACCATGGAGTCTTCTAGATTGTACATGTGGTAGAATCTGGTGGAATGTAGATGATATCCAATGGCCAGTAGTGCTCGGATTTGCCATCTCTGCACCATCGGATTGGCTTCATCCAACGACCATCTTTCAAAGTTATTCGCACACTATATATATAGGGGTATAGATATAGATAGGTGATGCGAAAGCCACCCATCATCTCCAATTGAATAGTGTGTCCATGCATCGATGCAATGTGGCCAAACGATGTGTGCCATCGGCATCTCAAATTCAAATCAGTCTGACCTTGTTCAATGTGTATACAGTATAGCATGCTCGTTTCCAAACCACACCACGCATATCTCAGTTATATTCATGCATGCATGGGTTTCAAACATCATGATCTCTTATTCAAATATTTGAATTCAACTTTACATTGATTATGACCTCACCTAGTCTTTTACACCCACACAGTCGTCTTCTCTTTATAGTTGTACCACTAACTTTCTCTTGTGCATGCATGCACACACACTACCACTCGGCATTATCCATCGCACACATGCAATCTTTTTCTTCAGGTCGGTCTCCCATGCATGCACACACACACACACACACCTCCCCCTCTTCATCACTTCGGGCATTCTTTATCTCTCACTTGCATGCGCAATGATCGATGTTCCTCTATGTGTGTATATATATAGATAGGTCTTTCCTAGTTTTCCACACAAACCGATCGATCTATATATCTAGTCAGGTCTCACCCTCTTTCCCACGTACACATCGATCAATCTACCTCTCTATATAGGACTACATAGCTAATACACCTACATTATCTATCCATCGTCTCCCTCTCATCATCCATGCCTTCCGCTTCATCTCTCAGACATGCGCACAGTGGCAAAGACAGGGGGTAGCAAGGGCCCTGCCCCCCCCCTAACATCACTATATATTGAGGCTAATATGAATGTGATCAGTAGATCAATTGCTGGTAAAATGGTTTAAGTTGATGAATTGGCCCTCCCCATAAAGTATTGGCAATGCTTGGCCCCCTAGCTCATTTAATTTTCATGGCTCCGCCACTGCGCACAACCGCGCACGTTCTCGCCCCCTCTCTTTAAATATTGATCTCGCACTTGTGCACTCCTTCACAGTCTCCCTCCACTTGGCGCCTCGCACCATCTTCCAGCCCCCCATATCCCAGTGCTTGTATGCTCGTAGAGCTCTTCCCTCTATCTGTCTTTATCGATATCTCGCGTGGTCGACCCCTCCCCTCCCTTCTCGTATATCACCCCGGCCCCATGCACATACATGTATGTATATAGGCCTCTCCTTCACACAAATTGCATTGACATGTATTCCCTCACCATATCTTAGTATCTCTCACACACATGGACTACGTGTGCGAAAGAGAAGAAGTGCACACACGCACTCGTTCCCACATACAAACACGCGGGTGCACGGTGGAGCACATTTGTACAAAAAATGAGCGTGTAGAAAGGCTTTAGATGATGTGCCATTAGTCTATATCTATACCTCTATATCTATATCTATATCTATATCTATATCTATACCCCTATATAGTGTGCGAATAACTTTGAAAGATGGTCGTCGGATGAAGCCAATCCGACGGTGCAGAGATGGCAAATCCGAGCACTACTGGCCGTTGGATATCATCTACATTCCACCAGATTCTGCCACATGTAGAATCTAGAAGACTCCATGGTTGAACTTAAGCATAATGCACAAACCTCAAAACACAAGTACTTCTCTTTTGTTCTAGAATCTTCCGTATCATAATTTCCCAAACTTTTTTTCTAGTTGAATTGCCATCATTTGTTTTTACTTTATGCTTTACAACGCACGATTCCATGAATCATAAAATAGATTAACTTTTTTATAAAAACTAATTGATTTTGAATGAGATGAACTATAAGAATTAAACGAACGTCTACATCATGCATATATGACTCAAAGCTTACATGCTATAGTGTGGTATTTATTCATAATTTGGTTGCCAAATCTCATGCGTGCAATGCACGTGTACCTTACTACTACTTCCAGTATGTGCAAAGCACGTAAATTAGAATTTCAATGGCACGCTACACAGTGTCTCTCCCTTTTTCAGTTAATATATTATGATTAAAATGATGTGGGGGGCATCCATGAAGCCACGTGGCACATGTGGAGGCGTTGTCGCAACCTCCTTGTGTGGATTGATCACAGTGACGTGCTGCTGGTTCCAGAAGAATGTACTCATCCTCTCTCATGCACACTGGCAGTACGTGCACGAAGCGAAGATGTGCACGCACGCACTCATTCCCTCACACGCACACGCGGGTACACGGTGGGACACATTTTTGTACGAAGATCCACCCCATGTGATAATTTGACGCGTGTAAAGTCGCTCACTTCATTGATGGTCAATTAATACAGCACATGCAAATTGAGTGGACGTGAGGGAGGAAGTAGTTGAGAATGACATTACTACTCCACTACGTGCATGCGAGTAGTTAAATCATGGGTTGCTACTTACATTGGTCTCCTTCGTATTTTGTGCCAATTTTTGACCATAATTTTAAGTAACACAATATTTATGCATGTCATAAAAAGTAATGTCATCGAAAACTATGTTCAAATGTGATTCCAATGATATAATTTTTGGTGACATGCATTAACATTTTCTTAGTTAAATTTTTGGTCAAAAATTGGCACAAAATAAAAAGGGGGCCAATAAACCAGGACGCAGGCAGCATGATCAATTTTTGACTGGGTTACTGTTGGTGGCCTTTGTATTTAAATATGGACGGAGTGGAGTAGTACTATCTTTATCTTAGCCTCGTAGGGCCCTCCCAGTGCCTACGCTCGCCTCCCCGCCTCGCCCACCGGATCCCGCCATGGAGAATCCCTTAGATCCCAGGATCCCGCGGGCTGCCCTCTCACTGCGGCCCGCAGCACTGCCGCCTTTGAGCAAAACCAACATGTGTTTCAGAGGGGATCCATTGCTCTGGAATCACAGATCGATGGAGCTGGAGGACATGCCAGGGCTGCATTTCAGGTGGTGGGCAGCAAGGGCAAATCGGATCAAGGAAGCATCGCATTGATTGGAGACAAGTTCGAAGGAGCTGCCCCTAGGGAAGCACAAGGCGGAGGCGCAAGTCGATCTCAGGGGAGAGATGCTGAGGGATCTCAGCATCTGGCAGTGTCGCGTTGATTTCGAGCTGGGGCTAATGGGAGAGATCATATTCACGGAGTCGACTGCGGAGGAAAGAATGCGCATGCCTGCGGAATGGCATGAGCAGCCAGTGCAACTGTTCAAATGGGCGGTAGGAGAAGCCAAATCGCGGGACCAGCTATGGCGGCGTCGCTGGGCATGCATTGTAGGCGAGGTGAGCTGCCCTCCTTCCCCACCAGCGATGCAGTGACCTACTCGGTTACTGCTGCAGTGAACTTGCGGCGCCATGGCGGTTTGCAACCGTGACAATCACTCCATCTATATGTATTGTATTTCTGTGAAAATACTTGGTCGTTTGGAAAAAGATGGTAATTGATTTATCACGAGTTTTTGAATGCTTGGTCCTGACAATCACCTGATAGCCACAAGTCTCCATCGCGTAATACTTGATGGTCGGTCGCACCAACAGATGGTCGGTCGGACCCGCATCTCACCGAAGGGACACATCGGCTTGGTCTGACATGTACGACCAGGTACATCACTAACATGTGCGACCGCATTTGAGCAGCACTTGAAATTTGTGTTCAAGGAAACTCATCGGGAGCCGTTTCGGGCTTCGAAACCAAAACCATCAATAAATCTTTAGCTTGTTCCCATCACATTCCAAAGTAATAGTAATACTACTACCATGCTATAATCAAGTGCAAACCTGTTCACACCTATCAAACCTGAACGTGTTCCCACTATGCAGGTTTTAGTACTAGTACTACTAGGTTATAAAATGGGGAACTACCTAGCCGAAAATTACTCTACCTTCCTCCTCATAAGTCTTTCTTGTTCGCCCTTCCCTGCCATGGCCGGTGTGCAGAGCTCTAGGTCGAGAACTACTAGTAAGAAGGGAGCGGCGACCAAGGCCGCGGAAAAAAAAGAGAGGGCTCGCCGCCTCGTGGGGGGCTCAAAAGATCTATCACGGGCAGGCGAGGGCTCCCAGGAGTGCCCTAGCCGCGGAGGCGAACATGCCGAGATGGTGGTGCTGGAGTCGTTATCCCTCGACAACATGCCCGCTCAGCTCAATAAGCAGAAGGAGTTGACCGATGGCTTGGTGAAGCTGCTGAAGGAGAGCCTCGACAACATGCCCGCTAAGCTCAATAACCAGGAGGAGTTGATCGCCGGCTTGGTGAAGCTGCTGAAGGAGAGCATTGCCTCGGGTAAAAAGGCGACCGGCGAAATCCTGCAACTTCAGGAGGACAAGGCGAAGCTCCGCCACGAGCTCGACCTGCTGAAGGAGGAGAACTGTTGGAGAACATAGCATGCAATTTCAAAAAAAAATCCTACGCTCACGCAAGATCTATCTAGGAGATGCATAGCAACGAGAGAGGGAGAGTGTGTCCACGTACCCTCGTAGACCAAAAGCAGAAGCGTTAGCTTAACGCGGCTGATGTAGTCGAACATCTTCGCGATCCAACCGATCAAGCACCGAACGTACGGCACCTCCGAGTTCTGCACACATTCAGCTCAATGACGTCCCTCAAACTCTTGATCCAGCAGAAGGTCGAGGGAGAGTTTTGTCAGCACGACGGCGTGGTGACGGTGATGGTGATGTGATCCGCGCAGGGCTTCGCCTAAGCACTACGACGCTATGACCGGAGGAGTAAACTATGGAGGGGGGCACCGCACACGGCTAAGAGAATATCTGTTGTGCCTTTGGGGTGCCCCCTGCCCACGTATATAAAGGAGGGGAGGAGGAGGCCGGCCACCAAGGAGGGGCGCGCCATGGGGGGAGTCCTACTAGGACTCCACTCCTAGTAGGATTCGGCCCCCCCCCACTTTTCCTTTCTCCGGAGGTGGAAATAGGGAAGGAGAGGGAGAGGGAGAAGGAAAGGGGGGCGCCACCCCCTTCCCTAGTCCAATTCGGCCTCCTCCCTTGTGGGGGGCGCACCAGCCCCTTGTGGGCTGGTTAGCATCCCTCCTATGGCCCATATGGCCCATATCTTCCACCGGGGGGTTCCGGTAACCCCTCCGGTACTCCGGTATGTACCCGATACACTCCGGAACCCTTCCGGTGTCCGAATACTACCTTCCAACATATCAATCTTTACCTCTCGACCATTTTGAGACTCCTCGTCATGTCCGCGATCTCATTCGGGACTCCGAACAATCTTCGGTCACCAAAACACATAACTCATAATACAAATCGTCATCGAACGTTAAGCGTGCGGACCCTACGGGTTCGAGAACTATGTAGACATGACCGAGACACATCTCCGGTCAATAACCAATAGCGGAACCTGGATGTTCATATTGGCTCCTACATATTCTATGAAGATCTTTATCGATCAAACCGCACAACCATATACGTCATTCCCTTTGTCATCGGTATGTTACTTGCCCGAGATTAGATCGTCGGTATCTTCATACCTAGTTCAATCTCGTTACCAGCAAGTCTCTTTACTCGTTCCGTAATGCATCATCCCGCAACTAACTCATTAGTCACATTGCTTGCAAGGCTTCATATGCTGTGCATTACCGAGAGGGCCCAGAGATACCTCTCCGATACTCGGAGTGACAAATCCTAATCTCGATCTATGCCAACCCAACAAACACCTTCGGAGACACCTGTAGAGCATCTTTATAATCACCCAGTTACGTTGTGACGTTTGATAGCACACAAGGTGTTCCTCCGGTATTCGGGAGTTGCATAATCCCATAGTCAGAGGAATATGTATAAGTCATGAAGAAAGCAATAGCAATAAAACTTAACGATCATTGTGCTAAGCTAACGGATGGGTCTTGTCCATCACATCATTCTCCTAATGATGTGATCCCGTTCATCAAATGACAACACATGTCTATGGTTAGGAAACTTAACCATCTTTGATTAACGAGCTAGTCTAGTAGAGGCATACTAGGGACACTGTGTTTTGTCTATGTATTCACACATGTATCAAGTTTTCGGTTAATACAATTCTAGCATGAATAATAAACATTTATCATGACATAAGGAAATATAAATAACAACTTTATTATTGCCTCTAGGGCATATTTCCTTCAATCTCCCACTTGCACTAGAGTCAATAATCTAGTTTACATAGTAATGATTCTAACACCCATGGAGTCTTGGTGCTGATCGTGTTTTGCTCGTGGAAGAGGCTTAGTCAACGGGTCTGCAACATTCAGATCCGTATGTATTTTGCAAATCTCTATTTCTCCCTCCTTGACTTGATCGCGGATGGAGTTGAAGCGTGTTTTGATGTGTTTGGTTCTTTTGTGAAATCTGGATTCCTTCGCTAAGTCAATTGCTCCAGTATTGTCACAAAAGATTTTCATTGGATCCGATGCACTAGGTATTACACCTACATCGGATATGAACTCCTTCATCTAGACTCCTTCATTTGTTGCTTCCGAAGCTGCTATGTACTCCGCTTCACACGTAGATCCTGCCACGACACTCTGCTTGGAACTGCACCAATTGACAGCTCCACCATTCAATATAAATACGTATCCGGTTTGTGACTTAGAGTCATCCGGATCAGTGTCAAAGCTTGCATCGAAATAACCATTTACGACAAGCTCTTTGTCACCTCCATAAACGAGAAACATATCCTTAGTCCTTTTCTGGTATTTCAGGATGTTCTTGACCGCTGTCCAGTGATCCACTCCTGGATTACTTTGGTACCTCCCTGCTAAACTTATAGCAAGGCACACATCAGGTCTGGTACACAGCATAGCATACATGATAGAACCTATGGCTGAGGCATAGGGAATGACTTTCATTTTCTCTCTATCTTCTGCAGTGGTCGGGCATTGAGTCTTACTCAACTTCACACCTTGCAACACAGGCAAGAACCCTTTCTTTGACTAATCCATTTTGAACTTCTTCAAAACTTTATCAAGGTATGTGCTTTGTGAAAGTCCTATTAAGCGTCTTGATCTATCCCTATAGATCTTGATGCCCAATATATAAGCAGCTTCACCGAGGTCTTTCATTGAAAAATTCTTATTCAAGTATCCTTTTATGCTATCCAGAAATTCCGTATCATTTCCAATCAACAATATGTCATCCACATATAATATCAGAAATGCTACAGAGCTCCCACTCACTTTCTTGTAAATACAGGCTTCTCCAAAAGTGTGTATAAAACCATATGCTTTGATCACACTATCAAAGCGTATATTCCAACTCCGAGAGGCTTGCACCAGTCCATAAATGGATCGCTGGAGCTTGCACACTTTGTTAGCACCCTTAGGATCGACAAAACCTTCTGGCTGCATCATATACAACTCTTCTTTGAGAAATCCATTAAGGAATGCAGTTTTGACATCCATTTGCCAGATTTCATAATCATAAAATGCGGCAATTGCTAACATGATTCGGACAGACTTAAGCATCGCTATGGGTGAGAAGGTCTCATCGTAGTCAACTCCTTGAACTTGTCGAAAACCTTTCGCAACAAGTCGAGCTTTGTAGACAGTAACATTACCGTCAGCGTCAGTCTTCTTGAAGATCCATTTATTCTCAATGGCTTGCCGATCATCAGGCAAGTCAACCAAAGTCCACACTTTGTTCTCATACATGGATCCCATCTTAGATTTCATGGCCTCAAGCCATTTCGCGGAATCTGGGCTCATCATCGCTTCCTCATAGTTCATAGGTTTGTCATGGTCTAGTAACATGACTTCCAGAACAGGATTACCATACCACTCTGGTGCGGAACGTACTCTGGTTGACCTACGAGGTTCGGTAGTAACTTGATCCAAAGTTTCATGATCATCATCATTAACTTCCTCACTAATTGGTGTAGGCATCACTGGAACTGATTTCTGTGATGAATTACTTTCCAATTCGGGAGAAGGTACAATTACCTCATCAAGTTCTACTTTCCTCCCACTCACTTCTTTCGAGAGAAACTCCTTCTCTAGAAAGGAGCCATTCTTAGCAATGAATATCTTGCCTTCGGATCTGTGATAGAAGGTGTACCCAACAGTCTCCTTTGGGTATCCTATAAAGACGCATTTCTCAGATTTGGGTTCGAGCTTATTAGGTTGAAGCTTTTTCACATAAGCATCGCTGCCCCAAACTTTAAGGAACGACAGCTTAGGTTTCTTGCCAAACCACAGTTCATATGGTGTCGTCTCAATGGATTTAGATGGTGCCCTATTTAACGTGAATGCAGTTGTCTCTAATGCATAACCCCAAAACAATAGTGGTAAATCGGTAAGAGACATCATAGATCGCACCATATCTAATAAAGTACGGTTACGATGTTCGGACACACCATTACGCTGTGGTGTTCCAGGTGGCGTGAGTTGCGAAACTATTCCACATTGTTTTAAATGAAGGCCAAACTCGTAACTCAAATATTCGCCTCCGCGATCAGATCGTAGAAACTTTATTTTCTTGTTACGATGATTCTCCACTTGACTCTGAAATTCTTTGAACTTTTCAAATGTTTCAGACTTGTGTTTCATTAAGTAGATATACCCATATCTGCTCAAATCATCTGTGAAGGTCAGAAAATAACGATACCCGCCGCGAGCCTCAACACTCATCGGACCGCATACATCGATATGTATTATTTCCAATAAGTCTGTAGCTCGCTCCATTGTTCCGGAGAACAGAGTCTTAGTCATCTTGCCCATGAGGCATGGTTCGCAAGTATCAAATGATTCATAATCAAGTCATTCCAAAAGCCCATCAGCATGGAGTTTCTTCCGCTTTACACCAATATGACCTAAACGGTAGTGCCACAAATAAGTTGCACTATCATTATTAACTTTGCATCTTTTGGCTTCAATATTATGAATATGTGTATCACTACAATCGAGATTCAACAAAAATAGACCACTCCTCAAGGGTGCATAACCGTAAAAGATATTACTCATATAAATAGAACAACCATTATTCTCTGATTTAAATGAATAACCGTCTCGCATTAAACAAGATCCAGATATAATGTTCATGCTCAACGCTGGCACCAAATAACAATTATTCAGGTCTAAAACTAATCCCGAAGGTAGATGTAGAGGTAGCGTGCCGACGACGATCACGTCAACCTTGGAACCATTCCCGACGTGCATCGTCACCTCGTCCTTAGCCAATCTTCGTTTAATCCGTAGTCCCTGTTTCGAGTTAAAATATGAGCAACCGAACCGGTATCAAATACCCAGGCACTACTATGAGCATTAGTAAGGTACACATCAATAACATGTATATCAAATATACCTTTGTTCACTCTGCCATCCTTCTTATCTGCCAAATACTTGGGGCAGTTCCGCTTCCAGTGACCAGTCCCTTTGCAGTAGAAGCACTCAATTTCAGGCTTAGGTCCAGACTTGGGCTTCTTCCCGGGAGTAGCAACTTGCTTGCTATTCTTCTTGAAGTTCCCCTTCTTCCCTTTGCCCTTTTTATTGAAACTAGTGGTCTTGTTAACCATCAACACTTGATGCTCCTTCTTGATTTCTACCTCCGCAGCCTTTAGCATCGTGAAGAGCTCGGGAATTGTCTTTTCCATCCCTTGCATATTATAGTTCATCACAAAGCCTTTATAGCTTGGTGGCAGTGATTGAAGAACTCTGTCAATGACACAATCATCAGGAAGATTAACTCCCAGCTAAGTCAAGTGGTTATGGTACCCAGACATTCTGAGTATATGTTCACTGACAGAACTATTCTCCTCCATCTTGCAGCTATAGAACTTGTTGGAGACTTCATATCTCTCAGCTCGGGCATTTGCTTGAAATATTAAATTCAACTCTTGGAACATCTCATATGCTCCATGACGTTCAAAACGTCTTTGAAGTCCCGATTCTAAGCCGTAAAGCATGGCACACTGAACTATCGAGTAGTCATTAGATCGAGCTTGCCAGACGTTCATAACATCAGCATCTGCTCCTGCAGTAGGCCTTTCACCTAGCGGTGCATCAAGGACATAATTCTTCTATGCATCAATGAGGATAATCCTCAAGTTACGGACCCAGTCTGTGTAGTTGCTACCATCATCTTTCAACTTAGCTTTCTCTAGGAGCGCATTAAAATTCAAGGGAACGGTAGCACGGGCCATTGATCTACAACAACATAGATATGCAAAAACTATCAGGTACTAAGTTCATGATAAATTAAAGTTCAATTAATCATATTACTTAAGAACTCCCACTTAGATAGACATCCCTCTAGTCATCTAAATGATCACGTGATCCATATTAACTAAACCATGTCCGATCATCACGTGAGATGGAGTAGTTTTCAATGGTGAACATCTCTATGTTGATCATATCTACTATATGATTCATGTTCGACCTTTCGGTCTCAGTGTTCCGAGGCCATATCTGCATATGCTAGGCTCGTCAAGTTTAACCCGAGTATTCTGCACGTGCAAAACTGGCTTGCACCCGTTGTATGTGAACGTAGAGCTTATCACACCCGATCATCACGTGGTGTCTCGGCACGACGAACTGTCGCAATGGTGCATACTCAGGGAGAACACTTATGCCTTGAAATTTAGTGAGGGATCATCTTATAATGCTACCACCGTACTAAGAAAAATAAGATGCATAAAAGATAAACATCACATGCAATCAAAAATATGTGACATGATATGGCCATCATCATCTTGTGCCTTTGATCTCCATCTCCAAAGCACCGTCATGATCTCCATCGTCACCGGCTTGACACCTTGATCTCCATCGTAGCGCCGTTGTCGTCTCGCCAACTATTGCTTCTACGACTATCGCTACCGCATAGTGATAAAGTAAAGCAATTACATGGTGATTGCATTTCTTACAATAAAGCGACAACCATAAGGCTCCTGCCAGTTGCCGATAACTTTTACAAAACATGATCATCTCATACAATAACATGTATCACATCATGTCTTGACCATATCACATCACAGCATGCCCTGCAAAAACAAGTTAGACGTCCTCTACTTTGTTGTTGCAAGTTTTACGTGGCTGCTACGTGCTTCTAGCAAGAACCGTTCTTACCTACGCATCAAAACCACAACGATTTTTCGTCAAGTGTGTTGTTTTAACCTTCAACAAGGACCAGCCGTAGTCAAACTCGATTCAACTAAAGTTGGAGAAACAGACACCCACCAGCCACCTGTGTGCAAAGCACGTCAGTAGAACCAGTCTCATGAACGCGGTCATGTAATGTCGGTCCGGGCTGCTTCATCCAACAATACCGCCGAATCAAAATAAGACGTTGGTGGTAAGCAGTATGACTATTATCGCCCACAACTCTTTGTGTTCTACTCGTGCATATCATCTACGCATAGACCTGGCTCGGATGCCACTATTGGAGAACGTAGCATGCAATTTAAAAAAAAATTCCTACGCTCATGCAAGATCTATCTAGGAGATGCATAGCAATGAGAGGGGGAGAGTGTGTCCACGTACCCTCGTAGACCGAAAGCGGAAGCGTTAGCTTAACGCGGTTGATGTAGTCGAACGTCTTCGCGATCCAACCGATCAAGCACCGAACGTACGGCACCTCCGAGTTTTGCACACGTTCAGCTCGATGAAGTCCCTCGAACTCTTGATCCAGCAGAAGGCCGAGGGAGAGTTTCGTCAGCACGACGGCGTGGTGACGGTGATGGTGATGTGATCCGCGCAGGGCTTCGCCTAAGCACTACGACGCTATGACCGGAGGAGTAAACTGTGGAGAGGGGCACCGCACACGGCTAAGAGAATATCTGTTGTGCCTTTGGGGTGCCCCCTGCCCACGTATATAAAGGAGGGGAGGAGGAGGCCGACCACCAAGGAGGGGCGCGCCATGGGGGGAGTCCTACTAGGACTCCACTCCTAGTAGGATTCGGCCCCCCCCCCCACTTTTCCTTTCTCCGGAGGTGGAAATAGGGAAGGAGAGGGAGAGGGAGAAGGAAAGGGGGGCGCCACCCCCTTCCCTAGTCCAATTCGGCCTCCTCCCTTGTGGGGGGAGCACCAGCCCCTTGTGGGCTGGTTAGCCTCCCTCCTATGGCCCATATGGCCCATATCTTCCACCGGGGGGTTCCGGTAACCCCTCCGGTACTCCGGTATGTACCTGATACACTCCGGAACCCTTCCGGTGTCCGAATACTACCTTCCAATATATCAATCTTTACCTCTTGACCATTTCGAGACTTCTCGTCATGTCCGCGATCTTATCCGGGACTCTGAACAATCTTCGGTCACCAAAACACATAACTCATAATACAAATCGTCATCGAACGTTAAGCGTGCGGACCCTACAGGTTCGAGAATTATGTAGACATGACCGAGACACATCTCCGGTCAATAACCAATAGCGGAACCTGGAAGTTCATATTGGCTCCTACATATTCTACGAAGATCTTTATCGGTCAAGTCGCACAACAACATACGTCATTCCCTTTGTCATCGGTATGTTACTTGCCCGAGATTCGATCGTCAGTATCTTCATACCTAGTTCAATCTCGTTACCGGCAAGTCTCTTTACTCGTTCCGTAATGCATCATCCCGCAACTAACTCATTAGTCACATTGCTTGCAAGGCTTCATAAGATGTGCATTACCGAGAGGGCCCAGAGATACCTCTCCGATACTCGGAGTGACAAATCCTAATCTCGATCTATGCCAACCAAACAAACACCTTCGGAGACACCTGTAGAGCATCTTTATAATCACCCAGTTATGTTGTGACATTTGATAGCACACAAGGTGTTCCTCCGGTATTCGGGAGTTGCATAATCTCATAGTTAGAGGAATATGTATAAGTCATGAAGAAAGCAATAGCAATAAAACTTAACAATCATTATGCTAAGCTAAAGGATGGGTCTTGTCCATCACATCATTCTCCTAATGATGTGATCCCATTCATCAAATGACAACACATGTCTATGGTTAGGAAACTTAACCATCTTTGATTAACGAGCTAGTCTAGTAGAGGCATACTAGGGACACTGTGTTTTGTCTATGTATTCACACATGTATCAAGTTTCCGGTTAATACAATTCTAGCATGAATAATAAACATTTATCATGATATAAGGAAATATAAATAACAACTTTATTATTGCCTCTAGGGCATATTTCCTTCAAGAACGCCGGTTGGAAGAAGCTGCATGAGAAGAGTAGTTCCTCGGTGAAGATGCTACATGCCCTCGTCATCGAACAGAAGGAGGAGTTGGCGAAGCTCCGCATTGAGCACCCGGCTGCTATCAAGGTACGTAATGCGGTCGTGGAAGAGATGATGAACGCTCGTGTTGAGAAATCCCACATCCTGGACAGAATGAAGAAGATGGCGGAGGAGACGAGCGAGGAGATGAAGGTCGTGGAGGCGATGAAGAAGCAGTTAGGACTCCGCGGTCAACTCTTCATGAAGTAGAGAGCAGTGCCCCAGACTTGTGTCTGCATCTTCCTTATTTTGGGGGGGGGGGTAATCTTCCTTCTTCTTTTGCTCGTGTGTTTCATCTTTTGCTTCGGGTGTTTCACCGCATGTGTCACGTTCTCTGCGAGGCACGAATCTCTACTCTTATAAAAAAACAGAGTTGGTGATGATGGTGTGCCTGCCATCCTGCAATATAGGCCGTCTGATTTATATCTGACGGATAGGAAGGAAACTATGGTAATTTTGCAAAAAGATACCCACACCCCTCTCCACATTTGCAAATAAGGCCTTCCCTAGTTCATCCTTTTTTCCCACAAGATAAACTAGTCATACAAATGCATCTTGATGTTCCGTGCAACGCACGGGCATCTTGCTAGTAGAACAATGCTAACGATGAGCGGCACCATGGGATCGATGACTAGCAAATTAGATCATTTTTTATCGCCATATCACACTGGGCTGCCATGTTTTGCGCTCCTCCATGGTACTACTCCTACTCCAGTGGAAAACTTGAGTATACCACACGGTTCTTTGCTCCTCCTCAGGTCGTCGGCAGCATTTATTCGAGCAGTCAAATCACAAGGCCCCACCTTCCAGCAGTAATGAGCCGTCAAATCACAAAGGCCCTCGCCTTTCGTAAAACCGACCAAGCAAGACTGCCCTGCCCTCTAGCCTTTTAAATGTACTTTTGTATGGTAGTAGTATCGATGGATTGCGCCATGGAGCAAAACTAACAAGATGAAATTAAAGAAAAAAAGTGGTACATATAGAGAGTGCTCGTCGCCAATTTATGCATATAGTACTATTAAAAAAGCTAGTAGTACATGCTTAGATGGGGTGCTAAAGTCTATTAAAGAAATTAGCATACCTATTTAATTCTTTGACAACTAAACTCCTTCATGCTTTGGGTAAACTTCTCTCATTTATGTTTTCTTTTTAGAGTTACATATCTCCTTTAAGTGTTTTGCGTATGTATCATGCTTAGAGCGTGGTTAATAGTATAGCCAACTGTTGGCTATATGATGTTGGCCATATATATTGTACGTATATAATGTGAAGAAACGAGTGGTAGTACTACCAACTACAAGATGAACTGTAAGACATACAAGTATGTACGTACTGAAGAGTTAAAGTAACGAGAAAGAACATAACATAGTTCTGCTGGGGGCTCAACACAACACACCTCTGAAATAAAACTAAGCACCCTGAAATTAAACTAAGCAACTAATCCGGTAGACACTGCATTAGAACCACCATGAGCAACGACACTGCCACCTTACCCGGACTCCTTGTCCACGTCCTCGACTTTGTCCTTGTCCCTCTTCCTCTTGGCTGATACTTCTTTGCTTGAACCGCACACTAGGCTCTCGCTCTTCATCCAACCCTTGTAGATATTGAAACAAAGGTAGGCATCCATTGTAGCATACTGGATGTGGTCTTTATCTATTAAATTCCACTCCCATGCAAGATGAAACTTGTGGTCAAGTTTTGTCAGTTTGTCGTACGAAGGATCAACCATGTCTCCTGCCAGGGTCAACATTGAAGGCTGACGGGAGGACACCAGCCTATTCTTCTGGAGGTCGAAGGGCTGGCCTACAACGAGGCCTATCTGACCCAGGACTTCCTCTTCATTACGGAAGTCTACAGTAACGAATTTGACTCTGTTGTCCGAGAGGAAGTTCTTAAAATCCTAGCACTTAACGTTGGCATGGCATATGTGGTAGACCAAGCACAAGTTATGCACGCAAACCTAGATCATGGCGGGCTTCTTCTTCTTTTCCTCCTTTAGATTCTTCTCTTTTCCCAGGACTGTGGTGTACTCAACATCTAGCCCAGCGACCCACTCATCACCATCTGACTTTTCGAACATTCGTTTGAAGCGAGCAAGGCATCCTTTCACCGTCGCGGAAGAACGGGTGTAGATGACGTCGAACTCATCGCCGGTGATGGTTCTAACCTTGTACTCACCGCCGATCATGGAGATTTGGGACGCCATGGATTTTGGAGGAGGGTTAGGATTAGTGGAACTGCTGTAATGTGAAAGGACGTACAACTAGTAGCGAACTGCCGTAATGTTAAAGGACGGCCGGGATGAGTAGGAGAGAACTGCTAGCAGTTTTCTGATTGTAAAAATGCTGAGTGGTGCATGCGAACGGTAGGGTAGTGGCTTGCCCGATGGATAAATGGATTCATGCACAGTACTATGGGGGCCCAATTAGATGTCATGTCTACTAGACCCACTTTGTAGGCCTGACAGTATAGCATCTGCGTGTTCGCAGGTCAAGCGTCGGGAAAATTACAGGTGATATGAAGCTTTCCATGCTCCCATGATACGGGCTTCCAAGAGCCCTTGGATCTGAGATCGAACGGTTGCATGGCGTGAGTCTAGAGCTATGGGTGACTATCCTATCCTAGAGGGTTATTCTGCAAATTTTCAGCAACTTAGCATGCGACCGTTTGATCTCAGACCCAAGGGCTGTCAGCAGCCCGTATCATGGTCACGCCTACCACGACCGTCGCCTCGCTCATGCGGTCACGCCCTTGGAGATTTTAGACGGCCATAAATGAGCATTTTTTGCCTACTTCGCATGCATGAAACTACTTCCTCCGTCCAGGTGCGTTAGGCTATCTGATGTTGGCATGTCATACATAGTCATCACTTATAGTCACTCATACAACAAGGTTAGCTATAAGGTTGGCTATAAGAGTATTTTTTTACTTCTCTCTATCTCTTTCTTCATAGTATTTATTGCATTTGCCAAGGAGTAAGTAGCTAGGGTGTTGCACAAGAGCCCACTCCCACCATTTTGCCCATGTCTCTCTCCTCGACATATAAGCAAAAGTGCCATGTAAGCGGGCTATAAGCCCATTATTGTAGAGTACTTGGTCTTAGCACCTGTATACCATGGAGGGGGTCAGGGGAGACTCACGCCGGTCATAGCGCCACAGTAATAATGACAATGGCAAGTCAAATCACAGGGGCCCACCGGCCCAGCAGTAACGAGCTGTCAAATCACACAGCCCTACGTTTGCAGCAGTCTACTCCCTCATCTTCTTGCCTCTCTGTCGAACCGACTAGGTAAAAGCCCCGCCCTCGACTTTTAAATATAATTTTGTATCCATGGATTGTGGCATGGAGCAAAGCCTAAAGAAAACGGCGGTACACATGTATACAGCACACCCGTCGCGTTCGCGTCGCACTCCAGACGGTCAGTCGGTCGGTCTGGCACGCCACTCACCAAGTGGAACGCGCGTCATATTGCATTTGCACACACATGTGGGATCGCAATTGAGAACCGACCATAGGCACACTCCCCCGTCCCCGCAAGTTGGCTGAGTTAATAGAAGAGAGAGACGAGCGATAGTACTGGAGCAGTGCTGTACACACGTCGGTGCCTGGACGATCCCTGCACGACACGGGAGATCAGTTCATCCATGCATGTGACCAGACTCTAGCAGACCGCTGGATTGGCTGTCGTCTACATATCATGCAGGCTGTGTTGTACAGGGCTGTAGTTCTGATGAGAAATCTAAAAAAAGGTTTCTTGTCATCTCGCAATATTAGGGCAGTGAGGTTATGGTTTCTTGTCATGTGGCATTTTTTCGTGTTATATGTTAATCCGGTGCTTCAGATCAAAATGACGACAACTGCGCCTCCAGGGCACGTGCATGAAGACTTCTCGACAGTCATTGACGAGGTCAAGCCGGCTCTGATAGAAAAAAAGAAAACTACTCCATTATAGGCAGGAGCCTCCGCGCTTCCTTGCTAGTGTTGCTCTCTTCACACTCTCTCGTCCTCTCCAGATCTAAACACGATAGCGGTGGCCACACTCTCTCTCTGCTCACCGCTAGTCATAGATCCGGCCGGATCCCCTCCACCGGGGAAGGTGATAAGGTGCAATGTTCACGCGGTCGTCCTCGGCGACGGCTCTTACCCACTGCCGATGCGTCCCGATCAGCGTGCCTTGCCATTCTCTCCCACGCAGCGCCGGCTAGGGAGGGCCTCCGACCCCTTCTTCCTCACTGTCGTAGTGTGGGCAGATCCGGCCTCCCGCCGCCCACCTAGCGACATCCCAGCGACCCTCAGGTATAACTTCCTTTGAAACCGGCCTTGCTCTACTGCCCCAGCTTGTCGCGTCACTGCATTTGTATCTTTTACTATTTCTCAAGCCCCCTCGTAGATAGGATCGATCGACTGTTCGAAAGCCACCTAATTTTTTACTGTTAAGAGGTAAAACTACTTCATGCAGTCGAATCTAGTACTACCTGGTTCAAACAGGGAAGAAAGTGGGGTGGGGGTGGGGGAAGATTTGTTACCTGAATCTAGGACTTGGTCGAAAGAGGAAATAATGGGGGCGAAAAGTAGCAGAGACTGGCTATCCAACTGGTCTCTTGGTCTAATAGGGAAATAAAGGGAAACGCAGTACAAACTCGATATAAACCGATCTATTGGTTGAAAAAGGAAAGAAAGTGGGGACTGGGGGACAAGTCAACAGAGTATGTCCAACACTAGATTTGCTAGCCTCACACAGTATAAGGTGGCTATACCGAACAAAAATGGGACCAACCCAGATATCCTGTTTGGATGTTTGTTGCCTGAGCTCCTCTTATGTAATGCCACTGGTAAAATGTAGCAGTCCCACTGTTAAAGTAAGGGCACTTTAAACTAATGTTATTTTCAATGTAATGCCTCCAGCAATATGAATCAATGGCACTGTTTTTCATGTCCTGCTAAATTTCCCATTAAGATAAGTTGCTTCTTTTCGTTAGAAATGCAACTGTCCTGGTCCGCCTACTCTCCCATGCCCAAATACTAACTCTTTAGCAGTTGTTAATGTAATGTTGCTGATAAAATGAAGCAATGGCACCATTAAAGTAATGTCATATTTAACGGTTGTCATAGTTAATCCTAATGCCCACACTAATATCTAGCAATGTTGCTGCTTTAGAAATTGCTAATGTCCTTGTAGGATCGCCATTCAGATAAGGAACATGCTTCATTTCATTTGATGTATGTTTCATCACTTGTTAGTCACCCCCCTTTCCACCTTTTTGTGCAAACAGAGATATACATTTCACGCTTGATCTTAGTTGAACTACACAAAATGATATCCAAATTATAGTTGAACATTCCATGAGCTTCATGACAAACCTTGATGTTGCTCAATTTTATTGCAACTAATGAAGAAGCTGCTAGCTCATGGGATCAAGTACTTGCTAACTGCATGATGCAAACATTGCTTCATTTTAGGTGAACTGCACAAAAAGGTCCCATGAATTGAATCATCCATGTTGGTGACTGGTGTCATCCCTTCTACGATGGCGTTGACTGCAGATATGGTTCCCATCACGAGGTATGTTCCTTTTTGGTCTGACCGTTTGCCAAAGATCCTGCATGTTGACTCTGCTTTTGTGCTACTGTTTTGGCACTGCCATGATAAAGCAGTAATGTTATTATTTTGTACCTTAATCTAGTGGCACTATTAATTTGAGGCAATGTTTTGGCACCGCTAGTGCCACTTATTTTTTTTATATATCGAAAGAGGGGGTTTCCTCCGATTTCATTAAAGAAACCCAACCATAGAGAACCATTATCCGACAACATCTCACTGTAAATGGGCAGTTATGCAACTACTAGTAGAACGGACTGAGTACTAGCAGGAGATAAGTTTGCCACATAAGCTAGGCAGGTAGGGGGATGCAGCCCCAGCTCGACCAAGTTTGGATTACAACCCAAAAGATACCACAGAAACATCAGGGGGGAAGATAGGGACTGAAAGAGCCAGCTTCAGTATCCCAGTCTAAGCACCCCCGGCCTCCATCCTTGCGACGCACGGTACACCTCGCTTGCCACCTGCTCGACCCTAGTGCCACTGATAAAATGAGGTAATAATACAGTTAAAATAGAGCTAGTGTCCTCTCTATCATTTCATTTCCAATGTAGATAAAGAAAGTTCTTCTCTTTGTTAGTATATGTTTCATCAACTAGTCCCATTGTTAATGTTTAAATGTTTCTGCAAACTGGGGTGCTTAATTTTAGTTGATTTGCACAAAAATTGAGATTGGAATGTCTCATGGCCCCTCCTTGTACTACCGCTGTACACTGATGTTCATCACTGGCAGAAGGTGTATCGGGGAGAATTGGGTCGATTTCCAGTATGAGGCCTACCGTATGAGGCGTCGTAGGGCCCATCTCGCCCTCGCAGCATGGCATACTGTGATACTATCGCAATATTTTTCCATTAAGAAAATGAAGTTTCTTCTATTTATTAGTGTATGTTTCATCAACTAGTGCCACTATAATGTAATCACACTTTTTCATTATCTGTGCAAACATGGTTATTCAGCTGCATTTTGGTGGAACTGCACAAATGTACGGATGGAACCGACATATATGCAGAGTGCGAGGTGCCAAGTAAAAATTACCGACACCAACCATGCTCCATCTAAGCATTGGCATCCACCACTGGTGGGATGGGTGGCGCTCTCTGTGGACGGATCTTTCTCGGCAGCAAATCCTCTAATCAAATACTAGTAGCTTATATTGGCACTTTTCTAGGGAGTACTCTTTTTTGAAAGAAGCACCAATCGATTTTTCTTTATTTCTACACAGTGTCACAACTTTGTTTTTGGTCCAGAGCTATTTTAGGGTGATTGGCATAGTACTCGGAGACTCGGAGTACTACCCAGTACTTACCCGTATGATTTTCATTAGCCGTCACACTGATTGTAAGCATGAGCAGATGGAAGATTAGGTTAGTGCGAAGCTAACCTTAAACCCTACCACCACCGTTGAAATGAGGCGAGCGGCAAGGGAACTGTGGAGAACGGTGGGGAAGCGACGTCGTGCCATCCGGCCTCCTCTTGTGGTGGGAGAACGAATACTCCTGTGGCTCCGGCTGGCACTGCACCCTCACGAACGGCACACCGTACTCGATCGATTCGTTATCCTCTGGATGCTCGACCTTCGACCTGTACGCTCACCACCTCCGCCTGACTTTCGCCTCGGGCGAGTCTATCTGCTCCATCGCCCAGAGGAGATACTCGAAGGACTGCGGCATGACTGCCGCCAGGGAGTACATCGCCGCCCTCATCGCCGCCGTCTCGCTCTTTCGCATACATTGCCACATGGCCCTCACCGTCCTCGAAATCTCCCACTCATTCTCAAACCAAGTAAGGATCTCCTTCAACCTGGCTAACTTTTCCTGGTCGCTACCGGCGATCTGCCCGATTCTCTGCTGCATCCTCTCCATAGATGTCCTTCTGAGAGGTCCGGTGCTAGCTTTGGAAGATGGGAGGAGAGACGGTGGTCTTGCAATGGAGAAGAGGGAGAGGCGAGACGGTGGTTTTGCAATGGAGAAGATGGAGAGGAGAGGGGGTGGTTTTGCAATGGAGAATAGGGAGAGGAGCGTGCGACAGCGATTTAGGATTGGATGAGAGGGCCGGCGTGCTGTGAATGGATCAAAATCAATTTACCCTTCAATTAAGAAAGAGACCCCACATTAACTAGTCTCCCTTGTATTCTGGGTCATATTTAACCATGATTTTCACAAATAAAATATATGTTATATGATACGTCCATTTTGCATCATGATTTTATATTGATATTTATCGCATTATGGGCTGTTATTACACATTATATCACAATACTTATGCCTTTTCTCTCTTATTTTATAAGGTTTACATGAAGAGGGAGAATGCTGGCAGCTGGAATTCTGGACTAGAAAAGGAGCAAATATTAGAGACCTATTCTGCACAACTCCAAAAGTCCTGAAACTTCACAGAGAATTATTTTGGAATATATAAAAAATATTGGGCAAAGAAAGCACCAGAGGGGGGCCACCAGCCATCCACAAGGGTGGGGGGCGCGCCCTACCCCCTTGGTGCACCCCCTGCCTTATGGGCCACCTGGCAGGCCCCCGATGCCCATCTTCTGCTATATGGTGTGTTTTGACCTGCAAAAATCAGAAGGAAGCTTTCGGGACAAAGCGCCGCCGTCTCGAGGCGAAACCCGGGCAGAGCCAATTTAGGGCTCCGGCGGAGCTGTTCTGCCAGGGAAACTTCCCTCCAGTAGGGGGAAATCGAAGCCATCGTCATCACCAACAATCCTCTCATCGAGAGGGGGTCAATCTCCATCAACATCGTCACCAGCACCATCGACTCTCAAACCCTAGTTCATCTCTCGTATCCGATCTTTGTCTCAAAACCTCAGATTGGTACCTGTGGGTTGCTAGTAGTGTTGATTACACCTTGTAGTTGATGCTAGTTGGTTTATTCGGTGGAAGATCATATGTTCAGATCCTTAATGATAATTAATACTCCTCTGATTATGAACATGAATATGCTTTGTGAGTAGTTACGTTTGTTCCTGAGGACATGGGAGAAGTCTTGTTATAAGTAATCATGTGAATTTGGTATTCGTTCGATATTTTGATGAGATGTATGTTGTCTTTCCTCTAGTGGTGTTATGTGAACGTCGACTACATGACACTTCACCATGATTTGGGCCTAGGGGAAGGCATTGGGAAGTAATAAGTAGATGATGGGTTGCTAGAGTGACAGAAGCTTAAACCCTAGTTTATGCGTTGCTTCGTAAGGGGCTGATTTGGATCCATATGTTTCATGCTATGGTTAGATTTATCTTAATTCTTCTTTCGTAGTTGTGGATGGTTGCGAGAGGGGTTAATCATAAGTGGGAGGCTTGTCCAAGGAAGGGCAGCACCCAAGCACCGGTCCACCCACATATCAAATTATCAAAGTAACGAACGCGAATCATATGAGCATGATGAAAACTAACTTGACAACAATTCCCATGTGTCCTCGGGAGCGCTTTGCTTTATATAGGAGTTCGTCCAGGTTTGTAGTTTGCTACAAAAAGGATTGGGCCACCTTGCTGCACCTTAGTTACTTTTGTTACTTGTTACTCGTTACGAATTATCTTATCATTCAACTATCTGTTACCGATAATTTCAGTGCTTGCAGAGAATACCTTGCTGAAAACCGCTTGTCATTTCCTTCTGCTCCTCGTTGGGTTTGACACTCTTACTTATCGAAAGGACTACAATAGATCCCCTATACTTGTGGGTCATCATTATACGTTGCAAAAATAATATAATTTGAAAGTACATTCAGATACGAACCAAACGATACAAATTTTGATGACATGCATTCACATTTTGCTTGTCAAATACAGTACATGGTCAAACTTTGACCCAAAATACGTAAAACAAAAAATACCTCCAAGACCAGTGCCGCTCCTCTCCTCTTAAACAACCGCCGCTCCTCTCCTGTTCCAATCCAAAACCAGCGCCGCTCCTCTCCTCTTCCATTTCAAAACCACCACCGCTCCTCTCCTGTTCCAATCCAAAACCAGCGTCGCTCCTCTCCTCTTCCATTTCGAAACCACCGCCGCTTCTCTCCCGTTCTAATCCAAAACCAGCGCTGCTCCTATCCTCTTCCATTCAAAAACCACCGTCGGCGAGTGAAGGTGCTGTGGAGAAGTAGATCGATGGAGGAGTACAACCGATACGTGTGGCTCGCAGGCGGCGACCTTGTGAAGCTAGCTAGGATGTTGGAGATACAGTCTTGGTTTTACAACCCGGAGCAATTAGCAGCGATGGCGATAGTGATGGCCAAATATCTGGAAAAGAGCGAAAAGGAGGCGATACACCGGGAGGGAGTCGCAATGGAGTACATAGAGCTGCTCCTCTGGGCCATGGAGGAAACAGATTCACCAGATCCGATCGTGAGGCTGCGGTGGTGGGAGTATCGATCCAAGATGGAGCATCCACCCGAGATTGAAGGATCGAGCATCTACACAGTGCCGTTTGTGAGGGTGCCGTGGCAGAGTGAGCCGGTGGAGTCTTCATCGACCAAACCCAACTACAAGAGGAGAAAAATAGTTGGCGCGACGACACTTCCCTCGCCGTTCACCTCGTCCCACGGGGCGGCTGTCTACCGCCGATGAATAGGAGGGGACTCCCCCCCCCAAATAGTCTGAGGAGGAGCTTAGGGTTGTCAGTATTTGCAGGTTGTGAGTTGTGTTTTGTGTTTCAGATTTCAGAGTACTTTCAGATATGAATGTCTTTTGAATTTCAGATTTGTAGTATTGAGCATATGAAGTATTTTATGAATTCTAGAGATCTATTTTTAGCACTTTAAAAAATGTAGTTTCATATAAAAGTGTAGACAATGTGATCTCAGAGAAGAAACTGCAAGTTTCAGTTTCAGATAAGGAACTGCAAGTTTCAGAGGCAGAACATTTATATTAACACGCCCTTTTCAAACAGGGATAACATCATGTTGGAAGTTTTATTCATGGTCAAAAATGGAACTACCAGCCAGTTAACATCATGCTGATCAACATTCATGCATAGCACATCTTCATATGATGCACAGTCAAAAAGATATGCTATTTTCAAAATGCCCACACAATGTTGAGTGTGCGAATGACAGAGAAACCGAGGGACGAAGTTTTGGCCGTGTTAGATGTGGTGTGCGTAGATGACAATGGGCACCCACATGTCAGAGGAAGAGGCAAAAATTTGTGGATATTTTCACTGCATCAGGTGGAATCGAACCCGGGCGGAGCAGCAGTTGGGGAGTGGAACTCGACCACTGGGCTACTCCAGTACTTTCGCTAGAAATTAGGCACAACACCTACCACTACTGTAGCACGTCTTCCCCGGCTCCGGTGCGTTCTCCTCCGGGGCCTGGACATCATCCTCCGTCTTTGTGTGCTCACCGCGGCGCCGCTGTCTGCCTTTGTGGACATGCTCAACAACCGAGAGGAATCTGGAGAGTACTGTATGTGGAGAGGCGAACAGTCGGGACCCACTAGGTCCATGGCCGCAAGCAAGTGCCTCATTGAAAAATACTTCCTCCTAATGCTATACTAACGTTGGGGGCCACGGGTTTGTCAACGTAGTTACTAAAGGAGATAAATTTACAACGAAGCGAGTCATCGAGGAGCTGGCACGTATCATTTATTATCAGTGGGCCAACAAGAATCAGCTGGGTTGTGGGCTGCCTATTCTAGGCTTTCTTTTTTAACATGTGCAGCCCACGACATGCCGGTTTATATTTTTTGAGGGCCGTCATGTATCGACCGGCCTGGGGCCCTCCCATCCTAGGTTTTATTTTTTCTTAAACATCCGCAGCCCAACTTATGTACTTTTTTGAAGAAAACGCAAAGGTCTGTTCTATTTTTCTATATAAGAATAGGAACGCCAGGTCCACTTATGTTTCCCTACTAACTATATTATATATATTTATATTATTTTATGTGTTATTATATATTATTGTTATTATCATCATATATTTAACAAATACTTACATATATAAGAAAAAAATATCTCACGTATTACGAACTTATAAAAATAAATGTTTAACAATAAAATCCTGGTTTTTTTTACTTAAGGTCAATGAAAATACGGGTGATTGTGTACAAAAGCTTGGTAAGATTTAATGACCAATGTAAATAAAGCACTTCTTATTTAAATATATTTATAACAAAATGCTCAGTCCCTGTTTATTTTTTGATAACATTGCTGCGCCCAACCCAACATTATAATTAGAACCAGCCCAGCAAAATCGTGTATTTTGAGAAAGTGCAAATGGGCTGTAATTTTTTAGGAAAAAAATAAATGGGCCGCATGGACGCTACATTACTTGTTCACCAAGGCCAGCAAATTCATGTATTTCTAGAAAGTGCAAATGGGCTGTAGTTTTTTAGAAAAAAAATAAATTGGCCGCATGGACGCTACATTATTTGTTCACCCAGCGTAGCGAATGGACTGTAAATTATAAAAAATGGGTTGAATATGTGCGACATTTTTGGAGGCTGAAATGTGGGCCAATAGGTCGAGGTCAACGCAAGGCGTTGTCAACTTAGTCAATAAATGATTCTGACATCGATAGCCGTTGGATTTACATCCAACGGCCGACATTCATCTTCAATCTGTCGTCTTCTTCCTCCAGCGCCGCCTGGACCACCTGCTCCCGCCTCCGGATGCTAGCAGCTCTGCTTAACACACTTCACTGCGAAGCGCTACCCCACCGCCGGCCAAGCCATCCCTCCACACCTCCTGTTATTCTCCGCCGACTGCAGAACCACGCTGCACCAGAACCAGTTAACCATCGTACACCTCTCCGTCTGCGACTCCACTGCCGCATCTTCCCATCACCGGCTCGTTGCCGTCCGGTGCCTCGCCATCGTCCACCGCCTTGGTGCGCTCGGCGCGGCGTGGTCAACGTGGTCAACAAACGAGAGTCATCGGAAGAGGACTGTACGTGGAGAGGCTGACAGTGGGGACGCACCAGGTACATGGAAAATAAAATTACGCGAAAATAAAATTATTCCAACACCTGAAAGCTGGGACCCACCACGTATATCTTCGCAAGGAAGGAAGTGCCTCCTTATTCCTGCCCCTGACAGCTGGGACCCACCAACAACATCTTTGCACGCAAGGAAGTGCCTCCTTATTACGGGCAAAAAATATATGATTTCGTCCCTGACCGATGGGACCCGCTAGCTATATATTCGCACGCAAGGAAGGGCTTCCTTGTCCTCCCTGACAGCTGGGACCCACCCGGTCGAAGCGTATATAGCGTTGTTTGTGTACATACCGGTCGATCGGTCTGTCTGCCACGATGAACCGTGGCCGAGTAAGGAGCGGTAGCAGTTCAGGTAGTCCCGTCTAAATCCTGTACACATACGACAGCTACGCTGCAAAAAAGACGGCCACGTATGTACATACGGGCGTGGTCTCGAACGGCTACAGGGACGGCGTCCTATTCATCGGTAGCCAACCGGCTGGGTCGGAATGGAGGAAACGGCGTCGTGTTCATCGGGAGGCAACCGACTGGGTCAGAATACTTACTGTTCATCGGGAGCCAACCGGCTTGGACGGAACAGCCGAAACGAGGTCTGGCTTACCGCAGAACGGAGGAAACGGCCTTTTGTTCGACCGCGTATGGTCAAAACGGGGTCCTGTTCATCGGGAAGGGTCTGGCGTACCGCAAAACAGAGGAAACAGACTTCTGTTCAAGTGCCTACGGTCGAAACGGGGTCCTGTTCATTGGGAGGGGTGTGGCGTACCGCGAAATGGGACTCCACGGGGTACTGTTCATCCACCGTCTACTGCCTCGCTCCAGCCTCCTAGGGCTACTGTTCATCCACCGTCGACTCCCTCCAGCCTCCACCACCTACTGTTCATCCACGGGCTACGGTTCATCCAGCCTCCACCGGCTACTGTTCATAGAGCCTCCACGGGGTCCTGTTCATCCACCCCCAACCGGCTCGGGTGTGTGGCGGCCTCCTAGCTCTTGATCGGGGTCCTGTTCATCCAGCGGCAATGGCCTCTACTACCACGGGGTCCTGTTCATCCAACCCCCATCAGGAACTGTTCATCCAACCCCCAACAACGGTTACTGTTCATCAAGAGGCAGCAGGTTTGATCGGCTTCAGTTAGCAGCAGTAGGGAAGGAATCGCCCGGGTTCAGTTAACAGCCAAGGGATCGATCGCTCGGGTTCAGTAACGTAGCTAGCAGTGCAATCGCTCGGGTTCAGTAAGCGAATGCCTCTCGCTCGGGTTCAGTTAGAGCCCAACGCCTCGCATACACGCGCGTACATGTACGAGAGAAATGCGCAAACCTCTGTGCATTGCTCGGCCCCGACCACCCACCGTAACCGGGAACTCCCCGATATTTTCCTCGCCCTCGCTTCTACCATGATTTTTTCCGTCATGGACGGCCCAAAGAATGTCATGCAGGTGCATCCCCGGCCCGCCCAGGACGAAAAGCCCATTTTCTGTCATGATTTTTTGTTATAGAAGTAGGAGCCCACCACATCTATGATTATACGTGCTTTTGTCACAATTATCGTCATAGAAGTGTCATAAGAATGACATAATTTTTTTTGTTCGGCCCAAAATGTCATGGATGTGTATTTTTTTGTAGTGTGTGCAGCAGAATGTATGGAAGTAGAGGATGCACGCGGTGTCCATGATGAAGGTCGACTTGTAGAAAAGTTAGTCCGCGCCAATGCCTGTCGATCCTGCACTTCATGTTCAGCTTTGCAAGCAAAATGGAATAAACGAGTGATATTATTATACTCCTTATACTCTAAAATGGTCGGAATCTCTCTATTTAATCCACCCATAAAACGTGCAAGCATAGCTTCATTATCCTCAACAATACCACATCTAATCATGCCAGTTTGTAATTTCTGATAATATTCTTCTACAGAATTTTTTCCTTGTCTTAAACGCTGCAATTTTTGTTGTAATTCACGTTGATAATATGGTGGAACCCAACGAGTACGCATAGCAGCTTTCAAAGCAGCCCAAGTAGTTGGGATATTATTCGGATATAATCTACGATGTTCAGACCACCACACACAAGCAAAACTAGTGAATGCACAAAGAGCAGTAGCAACACGTCTCTCATCGGGATATTGTAAACATGTAAAATGTTGTTCAGTTTCTAACTCCCAAGTAAGATATATATCAGGAACATATCTACCCTCAAATGGTGGAATATTTAATTTTAGTTTAGGGAGATGGTCAGGATCTCATACCTGAGGTAGTGGTGCAGCCCTACCATTGTGATTATATGCATGTGGACGACCTGGTGGTGGTGCTGGTGGTTGCACGTAGTTCTGATTTTGATCAACCTCATCCTCATAATCGCCCTCGTAAACGTCCTCCTCCTCAGCAGTAGAAGGAGCAGCGGTGGCACAAGAATTTTGTCCTTCCTCAAGAGGAACACACCTCGCTCGGTGGAGGGCTGGATCGCGACGTGGAGGTGGTTGTTGTTGGTGTTGTTGTTGTTGCAGCGGTGCAGCCGGTGGAGGTAGACGCGCAAGCACTTCAGCGAACTTGGCATCCAACTTGTTGTCAATTGTCTTCTCAATGTCATCAATCCTCGCTAATGCCTTGCCAAAACTGGTCATCACGTCTTCTACCTGTTAACCCAACATTTCCTGGAATTTATCATGGAGCTCCTTGTTCGTCATGTTCTCCCAGTCCAGCTCATCCGCTTGTGATCCTGGCATGGTTAGCAGCAAGAGAAACACACAAGAATATGATCCTACAGACTACTAGGAAGTGGTGGTGGTGTTGTGGAAAGTCACAAATCCGTCAAGCGAATCTCAAATTCTTACCAGTTCGTACCAAGAAGCAGGTGGTGATCGGCAACCGTTGTAGTCAAAACTCTCAAAGCTTGGATAGAGCAATTACCAGGTGGTGTCAATTGCACGATGTAGATATATGTGGAGCTGGGACGGCTTAATAGATGGTAGCAAAAAGGTGGGCAATAATCAATTCAGAGATGCAAAGTTGAATAAACGCTCAACGACGATACTGTGCTGGTCCTAGGTTAGACCATGCTAGAGACGCGAGCCTAGAACAATAACAAAAACACGACGCTGCACGTAAACAAGGGAGGAGCACACTCTGAATCTTTTTTTCAATTTTTTTCCTCTTTTTTTAGCTCCGCAACAAATTTTATTCAAAAAAGTCTACAAATGGTCTAAAAACTGCCTAGCCAGAATTTTCCAGACTTAGTTTTTTTTAGTTTGGAACTATTTTTCTTCTGCGGGCGGTACGGAAGTTGGGGAGTCCGACTTGGTCATGACTCAGAGTATTGCGTGATCTGGAAAGCGAAAACAAAGAAATAAATACTGGACTCAGACTAGGACTGGTGGCGGAGATGAATCTGGTGGAACTCAGATTGGTGATGGTATATGACGGTGGTATATGTGGACTCGGATTGGTGGTGGTATATGGCGATGGTATATGTGGACTCGGATTGGTGGTTCTATATGGCAGCGGTGATTGATATGGTGGGGGTGGTGGTATATGGCAGCGGTGATGTATATGGTGGGGTAGTGGTATATTTCAGAGATGGGAAGCATAGCCAACATGGATCTGCAAGACTGCAACTACCTTGCCTGATGATCATATGATAGTGGAAGGAGACAGGAAACTAAATGATAAATCATTAGAGAACGACGAATCATGTGGGCCTGTTTGGTTTGAAGCTACCTTTGCCGTAGTGGGTCACACAATTTTTGCCAAACTTGCCCAACTATAGGTGCATAAATTCTTAGCCACATTTTGGCTTGTATAAGGGAATATTGCCACACTTTCTGAGTGTATGACATAGGTCATCTATTTGTTAGAAAAAGCATCTTGTCTAAGGTGTGGCAAAAACCAAACACTCGCCTTGGTTAAATTAGCCTACTAGAGGTGTGGCCATGTGTGGCTAGAAACCAAAAAAATTAGGCTACCAACTATATGTTTTTTTAATGCACACATGAAAATATTAAATACAGTTGAGTAATAGTAAAGTGCAAATTGCAGTTTTTCCTCTAGTGTATAACAACATTTAATCAACACTAATGAACAAGATCGAGATCAAGATAGATTTTACCTCATTATTCTCATCGTTGTTGTAGTGCTCCAATGCGAGGTTTGCGTAGTCATCAGATTGCCTTTGAAGACGTCCCTCATAGTTATGCAGCCGGCGATTCTGGACCATCTCATCTTCTGAGGAGTGCCACTCTGGAGAATTCGGCGTGTAGTCCTCACTGTCAGACCACTTAAATTTGACCAAAATGTCAAAGAGGCTAGGCATGATTATCATGCATTATGATGATTTGACAACAATATAAAAGGAGCTGCTGCAGACCCTGACTATTTCATCATAATGTAGTGCATATGGGAAAGCAGGAATGATCGATTGTGAAAACATTGTGATGAGCAACAGAGTAGGCAATCATATAGGTCAAACTGACAAACTCTGGGCAATGGTTCACAAAGAAGTTTGTCTACAAATATTTATGTATATTTCATGATAAGAAAGATAAATCCATCAAAAGCTGACTTACATCTCGTGGTCAGGATGAAGTGGCAATGTAGGGTTGTTTTCATCAAGCTGGAGGCTTGATATTCGCTTCACCGTGGCAAGCCTAATAGAAATCAAAATTCAGATGGCCAAAGGCTAATATATGATGCTATATTAACCAATCAAACATATAAGCACGAGACGATTCATTCAGCTTACATATTGGGGCTCTGATCGAGAAGAGGTAAACACGAAGGAGAATATTCATCACCCACAAATTGAGTTTCAGGCGAGGTAGGGGAGTCTGGCTCTCGAGGTTCAGAAGGAGGAACCCTTCTATAGTATAGCACACCAGGCATCTTGCTTCTTCTTTCCTTGATTTCCTTCACAACCAAATTAATCATGAGACATGGACCTACTGATAGATAACAAGCAATCAATCAATTGAAGTGTATCCGTGGAATTCGCAGGGACAATAGGTGGATACAAATTCTAGGGCTCGATACAGTGTACCTCACTTTCGAGATTCGATCTGCGGGAGAGGAGGAAGACGACGACCCGATTCGAACAGTGGGGGAGGAGGAAGGATCGCCGGGATCTGCAAAAAGATGGAGACCTTTTACTGTGCACCGTGGCGGCGGCGGCGGTGGTGCGTTTCGCCTTCACCACTGTCTAATGCTGAAACGATGCTTAAAGCCCAATGCTCTACTGTTATGTACTAGTATATGAAACGGTTATTCTCATATGAATATGTCGTCGGATTTCCTCTGTTTGACGTGTTGTTGATGACAAGTGTTGCATAATTTGACCCCGATCGGGAAACGCTAATACCTGTTCTACATATGTTGCACCAGCTAATGTTTGTTATTTCATTATTACTGCAATGCATGATACTTTTTTCGTAAAGAAATATAAGAGCGTTTAGATCTTTATAGAGGGAGTACTATGGATGATTATCTCGTTGTTGCACATCTGGTCTATTTGTGTTTTCAGTTGATCTTTGCGAGACGTGTGATTGCTCTAATGGCTAAATGATCTTATGAGACTACTTTCCAGTCGTTTTTGGGTACTTACCTTGTGTTTTTATTTTGGGGGTGTTCTTATCTTGTGTTTTGGATGCCCCCGCTGCTCAACTGTTAGACTGATTATATGCGTGTGGATACAACATCTCATGTCGAGTGTGATAATCAATCATCTTTGTCTGGCTAGCAAAAGAAACTGAAGATGACAACTTCTATGTCTGCTACTGTTGGTCCTTCTATGTGCTTGCCCAAGCAATGTAAAGGCAAGTGTCCAAGTCATAAGATGTGGTTGAATTACATCATAGTACACTATCTAATAAATATGATGCTTTCAGAATCCACACCCCGTCTGATGTTAAAAGTTAGAAGCCCAAGGTCGGAGCATCTTCAATAGATGACGTAGATGCAAAAATAACTAACTTATACATCTCCGAGGCCCAAAAATTCACCTCCAACAGATGATGTACATGTAACAAAAATACATCTCCACCTCGAGAAGATATAAAATACAACACTTGGAGATGCAAATTTGCATCTTCACCTCCAGGAGATGTAAAACTAGCGGCCGCGCGCCAGCCGTCCAACCGCCTTCAGTTTCGTTCCGCCCGCCCGATGGCTGCCCGCCTTAATCGTCGCTGCCGCCTCTTGCCCGTCCATCTCCGACCCACCGCGACCCCGCCCGCCTATCCCTGCCGCATGCCTCACCGCCGAGCGACGGCCGCCGCCACCGATTCAATTCAAAGATTCACCGGAGCTGCGGCAGCCATGATGTCGTCGACGGCGTGGTCGTGGACGTGTCGGTGCTTCTGCCAGCCGCGACCCACCGTTGGAGCTAGGGGAGCCGTGTGACGACGCCCGCTCATGCGTGGATCCGCGTGACGCCCGCCTGCCCGCTCCAGACGTTGTTCTCTGCAGCTTCGCTATCGTCTGTAGTCGCCCGCACCAGCCGCCGCCATCTACTACCCGACCCAGCGTCGGCCGATTGCCTCCACCTCGCCCGTAATGTGTTGTATTGCGCAAGAACTTTGTTGTATTGTTGTTGCATTTGATGTTGTGGATTTGATGAATTATGTAATAATTTGAAAATGTGGACAAGTGAAATTTTAAAGTTTATTTGGGATGTTTTTATTTCGAATTGTGCGGCTGTTCAATGGTTATACAGCTGTCGCGTAGCCGTCGGCCGGTTTTACATCTCCACTTTGCATCATCTATTGAAGTTGCATTTTTACATCACCAATATACATCATCTGTTAGAGTTGCCTCTTTTTTAAAGATGTAAAATGCATTATTTGGTGATGTATATTTTACATCACCTAGTTTTACATCTTCAAATTTGCATCATCTATTGAAGATGCTTTTAAAGCTAGACAGATTCCTACTGCCAAAGTCAAGTGCAATGCGACTGTTGGCTCTGCTCTGATTGATGTCCCACTAGTAATGCTATCCCGCTACCTACCCCCATCAACACAATGCAGTATATTGGGATCAATTTTTATGTTGTGACAGTGGCAAAGTTGTCTCCTAAGAAGTTTCTTGGGGAGCCTAGTGTTGCGAAGGCCACCAATCCTTGGCCGCTTTTCACGTGTCTTCTATTAATAAATAGAAGTGGCATATTCTCTGTTGAAACACTAGAGGAATTAGTTCTGAACATAAGCCACTTGCCCTTAGGAATGCTATGGCCGAAAGTGGTTGTGATTGTTATGTTTGTAAGAAACAAAATACCTCATTTTGATCTTGCATGTGTTAAATCATTCTACCCTCCCGGTTTGATCAGTTGCCCATACCTTCTCGGGGCAGGGGCATATATACTACTATATTAAACTGGCTAAGCCAGGCTCGCTCATGTGCGTTTGCCATTCTAGGCGACGGCTCTCCGTGTGCTGACATGTGTATCTCTGTAATTTCCTTTTATTTTTATTTTTTACTGCTTCTATTGATTTACCACACAAAGCCCAGCGAAATGATAAAAATAATTTTCCCCGCTTTATATTATAAAGTAACCATCCCCGCATTACATCCGAGCAGACCGATACAAATAGTCTCCACCACCGCACACAACACACAGGCTCAAGACAAGATAGAAAGGTTTTTTACTATTCCTATTGATTTACCGCACAAAGCGCACTGAAATGATAAAAATGATTTCCCACCTTTATATTATAAAGCAACCATCACCGCATTACATCCGAGCAGACCGATACAAACAGACGCCACCACCGGACACAACACACACACCCAAGACAAGATCAAAGGTGTCGAGCACCGACACCCCACCTCACCGACTACCAAGCAAACTACAGATGTGCAAATAAGACCGCTTAGAGCCGACGGAGACCTCCACCATGAGAATTCACAACGAAGAGGTGAGACGGACAACGACGAAGCCAGGAATCCAAAATGGTGCCTCCTAGAAGGGTACGATCACAGATAGTCACCACCACCCGATCCCGTAGATCAAGTTTTCATCTGGAGCAAGACAAAAGGAGTGGGAATGTCGTGACAGAGCCTTCAGGAAGGATATGATGCCAACGGACGCCGCCACCATCGGCCAGTACAAGGACTGGGAAAGTGATGTACCCTGACGCTCACAACCCTTTGTCGCACCCTACCTCCGTCAACCACCCGCAACCAATCCACCCTGCGTGGCCATGACCGCCCGCCCGCACCTAAAATATATTCTAAAATGCTCAGGCTTTTAAAAACACATAGATGCTGAAGACCAAACAGACCCACCTTTTGCCGAGTTTACTTTCTTTGGGCAACAAGGAGAACTAATAACCGGAACAACTACAGAATGTGCAGCAACTCATATAAAGGGAAGGGCAAACTACTTGCCACCTGAAATAGAGAAGCTTCACGAAAAAAACTGTTAGAGTCACAACAAATGAGCAGACTCTGAGAGCTGACTTCTACCATTTCAAAGTGTAAGCAACAAAGTACATAAATGAAAGACCACTTGTACAACTTTCACCATATGAATCAGAACCAACTGAGGTATATCAAAAGGATCCAAATTGCCATGGTTATATTCTATACAAATTGTCTTTCTATTCATGTTGCATTGATTGGCTTGAAGCCACTGAATGACAAGATAGGCTCAAGGCACGAGAAAAGGTCAGCAGGTATCAACAAACTCGCGGACACAAAGTCGAAGAAGAGCCATGGTTATATTCTATACAAATTGTCTGTCTATTCACTTTGCATTGATTGGCTTGAAGCCACTGAATGACAAGATAGGCTCAAGGCACGAGAAAAGGTCAACAGGTATCCACAAGCTTGCGGACACAAAGTCGAAGAAGAGGTAATCAGCATTTTTCTAACGTGATATACATGACTCCATTTTATTAAAAGCCCGATGAAAGTGTGTCAAACTATATGCAGGCCTGCAGCAAAAGAGATGTTCCCTGCAGCAACCGCCCAGGATAGTGGAGCTACTACAAAGGAGAAGTAGACCACCTCTCAAATATACTTCTATTAAATAGTCGTACCATGCACCTTCTGTTCTGTAAATATAAACCAAGATGCAGATATGCATTTGTGCCCGTTGAAGTAAGTAGACCGTGTTAGTACCTTCTCTTGCACAAGCATGATGTTAGCATTAAGCATATTGTTTGCATCGTGAGAGTGGATTATCTACGCAACCAGCTCACCCTCAGACCTACTGCCACCCCTTCTCTCATTTTAAAATAAAAAACAATGAAAACACACACACACACGCTTCACCAGGGCACGGCGTGCCGCCGTGCCTCTGCCTACTAGTTCTTACTATTTGGGGTAGCTCTTTATTCTCTGGGATTACTTTTTTATCTGATTTGTTTTCCCTGGGAATTATGTTTACCTCCAAGGTCTCTGGGATAAATGGAAACTACTAAATATTTATGGTCCATGTCAAGGGAGGACAGAGCAAATTTCACTAATTGGTTGTTTGATCTTGGCATTCCGAGTAATAAGGATGGCTCTTTGTGGGGGGCTTCAGTTATTCTAGAGCCCCTTGCAACCGCAATAAACCGGTTGGGTGATGCAAATGATATGTTGACCTTTAATAACTTTATTAGAAGTCAATTCTTGATGAAATTGCCAATTGAGGGGAGAAATTTTTCATGGAGTAATACGCATGAGGATCCACTTCTTGTCTAACAAGATTGGTTATTCACATCTTGTAATGCAATTGGACCAGTTCATATCCTAATTCATCTGTTAAACCTCTTCGCAAGACAGTGTCGGACCATACACCATTTTTTCTGAATATTTTAGTTTCCATTCCCAAGAGTAAAATCTTTCGCTTTGAAAACTTTTGCATCAATCCCTCGGGTTTCTTGCATGTTGTGGAAGAATGTTGGAGTAAGCCTTGCTTTGCACCATCTAGTGTTGCACTTCTATGAAAGAAAATAAAAAATCCAAGATATGAGTTAAGGGGTCGAGTAGAGGGATTTCCCGCCTCTGGGCGGCCAAGATTCAAAACACTAATTGGGCCCTTGTTGGGTTGGAAGATAGATGGCTGGTACATCTAGAAACAGTTTTCATTTAATTCTCAAGGCACGTCTATTGAGAATCTCTTTGTTCGTCATATTGAGAATCATTATGCATTGATGGCCTTGAGGATCTCTCTATTCCATTCACTCATTCTGAGTCGATGATGTCATAAAGGAAATACCCTCGGATGGGCGCCCGGACATGATGGACTCAATGGGGGGTTTCTTGAAGTCGTGTTGGCATATTATCAAATTTGATTTCTATAAGTTACTCTCTGACTTCTATAACGGGAATCTCTCTCTTGGGAGTATTAACACGTGAATTATCACTTGTATTCCCAAAAGGCCCTCGCCAGAAAATGCTAACGTTTACACTTCTTAATTGCTACCTAAACTCATTACTAAAATTCTTGCTGACTAGTTGTAGAAGGTAATTCTTCGCATTATTCACCGTAGTGAATATGGATCCTCAAGGGTCGCACAATCCAAGATTGCCTTGCATGGGCATTCGAATTCATCCACCAGTGTCAAGAATCAGGTAGAGGTTGTGATCCTGAAATTGGACTTTGCTACAACATTTGATGTTATTGAGTACCCTGCCAACATTTGCTACTATTGAGTACCCTGCCATGATTTAAATTATGGAGCACATGGGATCTGATGACCACTGAATTGAATAGATAAAATGCATTTTCGCACAAAAAATCTTCAATGCTTCTGAATGGAGTTCTTGGCAGACAATATCTTTGTTGGCATGGAGTTTGCCATGGAGTTCACTGTCTTCGTTGATATTTGTTCTTGTGGATGTCGTGGTTTGTTAGAATGTCACATTCCTCTCAATTCTTCACAAGATTACCCAGTGGTCCAATATGTTGATGATACTATTGTTGTCATGCTAGCTTGCACTGACCAGGCTACCCGCATGAAGCAAACACTACTAGGAAATACCTTATAGGTAGATGGTTATCAATAGCGATGGGTAAGTGCCCAACGCTGCTGTTAAGTAGCAGCAGCGATGGACAGTAACCCACGCTACAGGTACGTATTAGTAGTAGCGCGGGCTGGAGCGCCCAACACTACTACTCATGGGCCCCACGGTACCCCCCGCTACTTCTTGAGCTTGCGTTGGTTTTTCCCTTGAAGATGAAAGGGTGATGCAGCAAAGTAGAGATAAGTATTTCCCTCAGTTAGAGAACCAAGGTATCAATCCAGTAGGAGACAACGCACAAATCACCTAATACCTTCACAAACAATCAAACACTTGCACCCAACGCGATAAAGGGTTGTCAATCCCTTCATGGTCACTTGCAAAAGTGAGATTTGATAGAGATAGATAAAACTGAACAAAAGATAAAGTAAATATTTTTGGGTTTTTTTGGTTTATAGATCGGAAAGTAAAAGATTGCAAAATAGTAGATCGGAAACTTATATGATGGAAAATAGTAGATCGGAAACTTATATGATGGAAAATAGTAGATCAGAAACTTATATGATGGAAAATAGACCCGGGGGCCATAGGTTTCACTAGAGGCTTCTCTCAAGATAGCAAATAATACGGTGGGTGAACAAATTACTATCGAGCAATTGATAGAAAAGCGCAAAGTTATGACGATATGTAAGGCAATGATTATGAAATATAGGCATCACGTCCGTGTCAAGTAGACCAAAACAATTCTGCATCTACTACTATTACTCCACACATCGACCGACTCCTGCCTGCATCTAGAGTATTAAGTTCATGAAGAACAGAGTAACACATTAAGTAAGATGACATGATGTAGAGGAATAAACTCAAGCAATATGATGTAAACCCCATCATTTTATCCTCGATGGCAACAATACAATACATGCCTTGTTGCCCCTACTGTCACTGGGAAAGGACACCACAAGATTGAACCCAAAGCTAAGCACTTCTCCCATTGCAAGAAAAACCAATCTAGTTGGCCAAACCAAACCGATAATTCGAAGAGAATTACAAAGATATCAAATCATGCATATAAGGATTCAGAGAAGATTCAAATAATATTCAGAGATAAGCTGATCATAAATCCACAATTCATCGGATCTCGACAAACACACCACAAAAGAAGATTACATTGGATAGATCTCCAAGAACAACGAGGAGAACGTGGTATTGAGAATCAAAGAGAGAGAAGAAGCCATCTAGCTACTAGCTATGGCCCCGTAGGTCTGTGGTAAACTACTCACGCTTCATCGAAAGGGCAATAAAGTTGATGTAGAAGCCCTCCGTGATCAAATCCCCCTCCGGCAGGGTGCCGGAAAAGGTCCCTAGACGGGATCTCACGGGTACAGAAGGTTGCGGCGGTGGAAAAGTGTTTTCATGGATGCTTTTGAGGGTTTGGGAATATATGTGAATATATAGGACGAAGAAGTAGGTCGGTGGAGTCACGTGGGGCCCACAAGGCAGGGGGCGCGCCCTCCCCCCTTGTCGCCGCCTCGTGGCTCTTCTAACTTGAACTCCAAGTCTCCGGGGTGTCTTCTAGTCCAAGAAAAATCATCGCGAAAGTTTTATTCCGTTTGGACTCCGTTTGGTATTCCTTTTCTACGAAACTCAAAAACAAGGAAAAAAATAGAAACTGGCACTGGGCTCTAGGTTAATAGGTTAGTCCCAAAAATAATATAAAATAGCATAATAATGCATATAAAACATCCAAAACAGATAATATAATAGCATGGAACAATAAAAAATTATAGATACGTTGGAGACGTATCAAGCATCCCCAAGCTTAATTTTTGCTCGTCCTCGAGTAGGTAAATGATAAAAACAAATTTTTTGATGTGGAATGCTACCTAACATATTTATCCATGTAATTTTCTTTATTGTGGCATGAATGTTCAGATCCATAAGATTCAAAACAAAAGTTTAATATTGACATAAAAACAATAATACTTCAAGCATACTAACAAGGCAATTATGTCTTCTCAAAATAACATGGCCAAAGAAAGCTTGTCCCTACAAAATCATATAGTCTGGCTATGCTCCATCTTCATCACACAAAATATTCAAATCATGCACAACCCCGATGACAAGCCAAGCAATTGTTTCATACTTTTAATGTTCTCAAACCTTTTCAACTTTAACGCAATACATGAGCGTGAGCCATGGACATAGCACTATAGGTGGAATAGAATATGGTGGTTGTGGAGAAGACAAAAAAAGGAGATAGTCTCACATCAACTAGGCGTATTAACGGGCTATGGAGATGCCCATCAATAGATATCAATGTGAGTGAGTAGGGATTGCCATGCAACGGATGCACTAGAGCTATAAGTATATGAAATCTCAAAAGAAAACTAAGTGGGTGTGCATCCAACTTGCTTGCTCATGAAGACCTAGGGCAATTTGAGGAAGCCCATTGTTGGAATATACAAGCCAAGTTCTATAATAAAAATTTCCCACTAGTATATGAAAGTGACAAAATAGGAGACTCTCTATCGTGAAGATCATGGTGCTACTTTGAAGCACAAGTGTGGAAAAAGGACAGTAGCATTGCCCCTTCTCTCTTTTTCTCTCATTTTTTTGTTTCGCTTCTTTGGCCTTTTTTTCATCCGGAGTCTCATCCTGACTTGTGGGGGAATCATAGTCTCCATCATCCTTTCCTCACATGGGACAATGCTCTAATAATGAAGATCATCACACTTTTATTTACTTACAACTCAAGAATTACAACTCGATACTTAGAACAAAATATGACTCTATAAGAATGCCTCCGGCGGTGTACCGGGATGTGCAATGAATCAAGAGTGACATGTATGAAAGAATTATGAACGGTGGCTTTGCCACAAATACGATGTTAACTACATGATCATGCAAAGCAAGATGACAATGATGAAGCGTGTCATAATAAAATGGAACGATGGAAAGTTGCATGGCAATATATCTCGGAATGGCTATGGAAATGCCATAATAGGTAGGTATGGTGGCTGTTTTGAGGAAGGTATATGGTGGGTGTATGGTACCGGCGAAAGTTGCGCGGCACTAGAGAGGCTAGCAATGGTGGAAGGGTGAGAGTGCGCATAATCCATGGACTCAACATTAGTCATAAAGAACTCACATACTTATTGAAAAAATCTATTAGTCATCGAAACAAAGTACTACGCGCATGCTCCTAGGGGGATAGATTGGTAGGAAAATACCATCGCTCGTCCCCGACCGCCACTCATAAGGAAGACAATCAATAAATAAATCATGCTCCGACTTCATCACATAACGGTTCACCATACGTGCATGCTATGGGAATCACAAACTTTAACACAAGTATTTCTACAATCCACAATTACTCACTAGCATGACTCTAATATCACCATCTTTATATCTCAAAACAATCATAAGGAATCAAACTTCACATAGTATTCAATGCACTTTATATGAAAGTTTTTATTATATCCCTCTTGGATGTCTATCATATTAGGACTAAATTCATAACCAAAGAAAATTACCATGCTGTTTAGAAAGACTCTCAAAATAATATAAGTGAAGCATGAGAGTTCAATAATTTCTATAAAATAAAGCCACCGCCGTGCTCTAAAAAGATATAAGTGAAGCACTAGAGCAAAATTGCCTAGCTCAAAAGATATAAGTGAAGCACATAGAGTATTCTAATAAATCATGATTCATGCGTGTCCTTCTCAAAAGGTGTGTACAGCAAGGATGATTATGGCAAACTAAAAAGTAAAGACTCATATAATACAAGACGCTCCAAGCAAAACACATATCATGTGGTGAATAAAAATATAGCCTCAAGTAAAGTTACCGATAGACGAAGACGAAAGAGGGGATGCCTTCCGAGGCATCCCCAAGCTTAGGCTCTTGGTTGTCCTTGAATATTACCTTGGGGTGCCTTGGGAATCCCCAAGCTTAGGCTCTTGCCACTCCTTATTCCATAGTCCATCAAATCCTTACCCAAAACTTGAAAACTTCACAACACAAAACTCAACAGAAAATCTCATAAGCTCCGTTAGTATAAGAAAATAAATCACCACTTTTGGTACTGTTGTGATTTCATTCTTTATTTATATTGGTGTAATATCTACTGTATTCCAACTTTTCCATGGTTCATACCCCCCGATACTACCCATAGATTCATCAAAATAAGCAAACAACACAAAGAAAACAGAATCTGTCAAAAACAGAACAGTCTACGAAGATCCGAATTGTTCTAATACTTCTGTAACTACAAAAATTCTGAAAAATTAGGACAACAGAGGAAATTTGTATATAAATCTCGTGTAAACAATTTAGGGGTTTTCAATGCTCCAGTGAATTATTAAAATTCTATGACTGGACACAAAAGTTTCTATTTTTTAGCAAGATCAAATCAACTATCACCGTAAGCCATCCTAAAGGTCTTACTTGACACAAACACTAATTAAAACACCAAAACACATCTAACCAGAGGCTAGATGAATTTTCAAAGCAAAACAGGAACAAAAAGCAAAAACAAAAATAAAATTGGGTTGCCTCCCAACAATCGCTATTGTTTAACGCCCTTAGCTAGGCATAAAAACACAAATAGATCTAGGTATTGTCATAATAATGATAAGGCAAATCTCGAAAACTCATCTCATACTCCCTTCGTTCAGCAGCAAGTTTTCTTTGCGGTAAGAAAAAGTAATCAAAAGGGCTAAATTTAATGGGGTAAGGATCCCCAAGTTCAAGTTCGGGAGGAATTTGTTCCTCCTTTGGCCCCTCATATTGTATGACCAACTCATCATTGTAAGCGTTCTTTTGGCAAAAAGTCATGAGCTTGTGTCCAAGAGAGAAACCCAGTCTGTTGTTTTGTACAGCAAAATTATCATTAAGTTCAGAAATCTTATCAACTAAAACATCGGTAGGGACCCTCTTTCTTAAATTTTCATTGTAAGCAACATGATCTAGAGATCGTAAACGCATTGTGTCCTCTTGGTTAAAGAGAATTCCCTCTATGGGAGGACGACCACCATCTACTTTATAATGCATGAAAATTTCACTAGCTTCTTTCATAATAAACCTAAACTCATGGGCTAGAAATATAGTAGCGGCGCGCTTAACAGAAGAATGCTCAATATTAGAAAGCTCTAGAAAAATCCTTTGTATGGATGGATGCATATGAACAAATTGTCTCTCAAGTTCAACCACAAGCAAAGATATAGCATCCGCAAGACTACTAGTTTTATGGAGAATAGATCCACCTAACGTGGGTAGCGCACCAGCACAAGTAAAGAAATCTTGAATAACCCCTTTTCCAATAATATTGCCGCTACCTATGCGAAGTTTTTTAGTGTGCAAGATAGTAGATTCTTCATGAGGATTAGTATTAGCAAAAGCATCAAAGTTTCCCCCATTGTTACTACTATCCTTTTCAGCGATAACCTCCCCAATTTCAGACATTGTGGCAAAAAAACCAATCTAGCAAACAAGCAAACCGAAAGCGAACGAAAAAGACGAACGGAAGAAGGGCGAATAAAAAAGGCAAATCTTTTCGAAAATCATTTTAGAAGTGGGGGAGAGGAAAATGAGAGGCAAATGGCGAATAATGTAATGCAAGAGATGAGAGTTTACGATGGGTACTTGGTATGTCTTGACTTGGCGTAGATCTCGCCGGCAACGGCGCCAGAAATTCTTCCTGCTACTTCTTGAGCTTGCGTTGGTTTTTCCCTTGAAGAGGAAAGGGTGATGCAGCAAAGTAGAGATAAGTATTTCCCTCAGTTAGAGAACCAAGGTATCAATCCAGTAGGAGACAACGCACAAATCACCTAATACATGCACAAACAATCAAACACTTGCACCTAACGTGATAAAGGGGCTGTCAATCCCTTCACGATCACTTGCAAAAGTGAGATCTGATAGAGATAGATAAAACTGAACAAAAGATAAAGTAAATATTTTTGGGTTTTTTTGGTTTATAGATCGGAAAGTAAAAGATTGCAAAATAGTAGATCGGAAACTTATATGATGGAAAATAGTAGATTGGAAACTTATATGATGGAAAATAGACCCGGGGCCATAGGTTTCACTAGAGACTTCTCTCAAGATAGCAAATAATACGGTGGGTGAACAAATTACTGTCGAACAATTGATAGAAAAGCGCAAAGTTATGACGATATCTAAGGCAATGATTATGAAATATAGGCATCATGTCCGTGTCAAGTAGACCGAACTGATTCTGCATCTACTACTATTACTCCACACATCGACTGACTCCTACCTGCATCTAGAGTATTAAGTTCATGAAGAACAGAGTAACACATTAAGTAAGATGACATGATGTAGAGGAATAAACTCAAGCAATATGATGTAAACCCCATCTTTTTGTCCTCGATGTCAACAATACAATACGTGCCTTGCTACCCCTACTATCACTAGGAAAGGACACCGCAAGATTGAACCCAAAGCTAAGCACTTCTCCCATTGCAAGAAAAACCAATCTAGTTGGCCAAACCAAACCGATAATTCCAAGAGAATTACAAAGATATCAAATCATGCATATAAGGATTCAGAGAAGATTCAAATAATATTCATAGATAAGCTGATTATAAATCCACAATTCATCAGATCTCGACAAACACACCACAAAAGAAGATTACATCGGATAGATCTCCAAGAACAACAAGGAGAACGTGGTATTGAGAATCAAAGAGAGAGAAGAAGCCATCTAGCTACTAGCTATGGACCCGTAGGTCTGAGGTAAACTACTCACGCTTCATCGGAAGGGCAATAGAGGTTATGTAGAAGCCCTCCGTGACCGAATCCCCCTCTGGCAGGGTGCCGAAAAAGGTCCCTAGATGGGATCTCACGGGTACAGAAGGTTGCGGCGGTAGAAAAGTGTTTTCGTGGATGCTTCTGAGGGTTTGGGAATATATGTGAATATATAGGACGAAGAAGTAGGTCGGTGGAGTCACGTGGGGCCCACAAGGCAGGGGGCGCGCCCTACCCCCTGGGCGCGCCCTCCCCCCTTGCCGCCGCCTCGTGGCTCTTCTGACTTGAACTCCAAGTCTCCGGGGTGTCTTCTGGTCCAAGAAAAATCATCGCAAAAGTTTTATTCTGTTTGGACTCCGTTTGGTATTCCTTTTCTGCGAAACTCAAAAACAAGGAAAAAACAAAAACTGGCACTGGGCTCTAGGTTAATAGTTTATTCCCAAAATAATATAAAATAGCATAATAATGCATATAAAACATCCAAAAAAGATAATATAATAGCATGGAACAATAAAAAATTATAGATATGTTGGAGATGTATCACCCCCCCCCCGTCGAGTCGTAGTAGCAGCACTGGGCGCTTACCCACGCTACTACTAAGTGCAATAGCTATAGCACGGGATTTGTACCAAGTGCTACCACTACTGGTACACGGGGCCAGCTGGTGGGCCTCAATTAGCAGCAGCGCGGGCACTGCAGCCCTCACTGCAGGTACTGCTATTAGTAGTATCGCCGGGTTGTAACCCGCACTACTGATAAGCGGCCCTATCCCCTGTGCCCATCACTCTCCCTCTCCACTCTCCACACTCTCACTCTTTCTACTCTGGTGACTGCCCTCCCCATCCCAGTCGGCCCTCCCCCTGTGCGGCCTCCCTCCCCCATCCCGGCCCTCCTCGCGCGGTCGCCCTCCCCTATCCAGGCCCTCCTCGCGCGGTCGCCCTCCCCTGTCCAGGCCCTTCCTTGCCACCGCCAGGCCCCGCTGCCTCTCTCCGTCGCCCTCAACCCCCTCTGTCATTCTAAGTCTCCTCCATCGCAGGTAGCCTCCCTCCTCTGCCTCTCTTCTTCTTCGTTTTAATTTCTACGGTTCATTTGGTAGATTTTTTTGCGAGGGTTGATATTTTAGATAGGTCAATATTGGATGATAATGGCAGCAAAGATGGCCCAAAGTATGCGCACTAGGGTAGACATGGAATTATATAGTCCAATTCTTATTTAGTTTTATTTAGGCCAATTTTTTCTTTAGTATTTTTTGCTATATTTAATGTTATTATATTTAAGATTATTTGGTTATTTTGCTATATTTAGGGTTATTACGACTATATTTTGGTTTTTTAGGCTAGATTGTTTTATACATTGTATATATAATGACTATATTTAGGTTTTTTAGTCTAAACAAGAACTGTTAATAGTTAATTGATATAGCTAATTGCCTAAACTAGAAGAAATATTATTGCTACCGATTCGGGTACTATTTGGACATGTGAATGTGTATGGACATATTGAACTTGAGCTGCTATGTATGTGGTGCGAAAGATGGCCACATATGTCTCATTATTGCAGGGAAACTCCGAGTGGCCTATGTTTTGCCGGAATGTTGATTCATTTCCGTTTCAGCAAATTTCAGGCGCTCGATATGTCCTATTTTTTGCAAAGGTCATGCCGAAATTTTCCGTGAATTTTGGCATGACTTGTGCTAGAAGGTAGGACATATCGAGTGCCCGTGATTTGCCGAAACGGTAATTAAACGACATTCTTGCAAAACATAGGCCTTTTTATGTCATTACTCGATATATGTAATAGGTTGACTTTCAGTCTGTTGGGGTTCCTTGTGCGACTTTCAGTGAGGGAGTGTCCACCATATACGGTCGATATATGAGAAAGGATGAATCCTGACTATTGTCATGGGGGTCGTTTCTCCTTCTTCTCCTTGTGCTAGACCTTTGTAATGCACTAGGGGAAGGAGGAGTAGCGACCATCACCGACAGTCAAAATATCAGTGAGGGAGTGTCCACCATATACAGTCGATATATGAGAGAGAAAGAACCCCGACTATTGTTGTGGGGGACACTTCTCCTTCTTTCTCGTGTGCTAGACATTTTGGTGTAATGCACTTGGGAACGAAGGGAGGAGCAACCATCACCGATGGGCGAAATATCGAAGAGGGAGTGCCCACCATATACACCACGTGAGATGAGAGTTTTCAAGGAAGACTCGATAGACCGAAAGTCAACCCATGCTGAATAGTGATCTATGTGTTGAGTTCCTGGTAATCGCCGTCAATTTTTAATCTATGAATTATGAACATAGGAAATGTCTGACAACGATAGGATCCCTGAGTGCGATTACTGCACCGACACCTGGGTATGTGCGACAAGCCTCACCTACAAAATGGTAGGTGCTTCACCATCGCGCTGGACGAGACCTTCGAAGTTTTTATGGTACGTAGCGACGACAAGTATTTTTTTCATAATTAAGCATAACTTGTGCTTCTTTGCTTCAACGTGTAATTTCCGTTTTAAAATTCGACTAGTGCATCCCCTGCCATGCAAGACCCTATGTCTTGGATAAGCCGGTTTCGAAGATAGGGAGAGCATGGAGACGAAGATAGCTCACCTTAGGACTCAACATGGTTTCGCTTTTGGGGTTAAGCTCTACAATGCAGTAAATCACTCACATTTTGGTTGCTCAAATTGGAGAGGACTATGCAAGGCTACAGATTTTAGGAGGATATTCAAATAACCTTCGATATTCGTCCTGAAGATGATATTGAAGATAATATCGACATTTGGGTGGATGTGGACATGCTTCCAATTCTACCTCCATGTGAGTTTGTCAAACAAATTTGTTAAGTAATTTGTATTGTTTATTTAAAAATAGTTGGTATTCATCCCTATTAAACTTTTTTATTTATAATTAACAACTTATTTCCATTCTCCAAGAAATATACGGAAGGTAGTAGACAATACCTACTACAGTATGGCGCAGAACTAACTTGGGAGGAGAAAAAATATCTTGTCTCATTTATTAATGATGTTGAGACTTTCAAGAACAATTATGAAATTAACAAAAATTATGGTCAATACATGCCACTAGTCCATCTTTTGCATCCATGGAGATAGCATGGTAAGATTTTTTACTATTGTGTCACTAGTCCATCTTTTGCATACATTCTTCTTAAGCTAAATTGCATTGCTAACTATGTTATGTTCTTCAATAGAAACTACCGAAGGATTGTGTGCCTCATCTAATGTATGTAGAAGGTGACACGGATATTATTCGCTTATGGCCAAGTCTGTCGGTGGCTTTCTGTAGTCCATACTCGATTTCTCGAAGAGATGAAGACCTCGGAATCAAAGGACAAAGAAAAGTAATGAATGCGCAGGGAAGTACTTGGAGCAACATGGTGAACAACCCACAAATTGGAGACAGGTGGATCTCTATTCTCCATAATGGAGATGGAGGGGCTTTCCTATTTTATGCTATTTTACCTTAGAGAGAGGAGTAGGTCCTAGCTAGTACTTGTCATGTGCTAGAATGATGATGAGTTATTACCTAGGATGATAGACATTAGCAAATGTTGGTTAACTTTTCATGTGTTATATTGATGGTTAGTTATTTTATGACTACGGATAATGAGTTGTTATATGACTAAGATGATGATGAGGATGTGATACGTCTCCAACGTATCTATAAATTTTGATTGTTCCATGCTATTATATTATCTGTTTTGGATGTTTTATATGCATTAATATGTTATTTTATATTATTTTGGGGACTAACCTATTAACCTAGAGCCCAGTGCCAGTTTCTGTTTTTTCCTTGTTTTTGAGTTTTACAGAAAAGGAATATCAAACAGAGTCCAAACGGAATAAAACTTTACGATGATTTTTCTTGGACCAGAAGACATCCACGGAGCTTGGAGAGGGGGTCAGAAGATGCCCGAGGAGGCCACAAGCCTGCCAGGCGCGCCCCAGGGGGGGCGCCCTGAGGGCTTGTGGGCCCCTCAGGAGTCCTCCAACCCTAATTCTTGCGCTATAAATTCCCAAATATTCCCAAACCACCAGAAGCGTCCACCAAAATACTTTTTCGCCGCCGCAAGCCTCTGTTCCCCTGAGATCCCATCTTGGGGCCTTTTCCGGCAATCTGCCGGAGGGGGATTCGATCATGGAGGGCCTCTACATCAACCTTGCTGCCCTACTGATGATGCGTGAGTAGTTTACCACAGACCTACGGGTCCATAGCTAGTAGCTAGATGGCTTCTTCTCTCTCTTTGATCTTCAATACAATGTTCTCCTCGATGTTCTTGGAGATCTATTCGATGTAATACTTTTTTGCGGTGTGTTTGTTGAGATATGATGAATTGTGGATTTATGATCAGATTATCTATGAATATTATTTGAGTCTTCTCTGAACTCTTTTATGCATGATTAAGATGTCTTTGTATTTCTCTTCGAACTATCGATTTGGTTTGGCCAACTAGATTGGTTTTTCTTGCAATGGGAGAGGTGCTTAGTTTTGGGTTCAATCTTGCGGTGTCCTTACCCAGTGACAGAAGGGGTAGAGAGGCACGTATTGTATTGTTGCCATCGAGGATAAAAGATGGGGTTTTCATCATATTGCTTGAGTTTATCCCTCTACGTCATGTCATCTTGCTTAAGGCGTTACTCCGTTCTTATGAACTTAATACTCTAGATGCATGCTGGATAGCGGTCGATGTGTGGAGTAATAGTAGTAGATGCAGAATCATTTCGGCCTACTTGTCACGGACGTGATGCCTATATTCATGATCATTGCCTTAGATATCGTCATAACTTTGCGCTTTTCTATCAACTGCTCAACAGTAATTTTTTCACCCACCGTATGCTATCTTCAAGAGAGAAGCCTCTAGTGAAACCTATGGCCCCGGGGTCTATTTTCTATCATATATTTTTAGATCTATAAACCAAAAAAACCCAAAAATACCTTGCTGCAATTTATTTAGATTTATTTTAGTTTGCCTTTTTATTTATCTTTTATACCTATCTCTATCAGATCTCACTCTTGTTCGAGACCGTGAAGGGATTGACAACCCCTTTTTCGCGTTGAGTGCAAGTGTTTGTTAGTTTGTGCAGATGCATAGATTGGAGACTTGCTTGTGCCTCCTACTAGATTGATACCTTGGTTCTTAACTGAGGGAAATACTTATCTCTACTTTGCTGCATCACCCTTTCCTCTTCAAGGGAAAAATCAACGCAAGCTCAAGAAGTAGCAGGGTGCTGTACTACTTGCCATGTGCTAGAATGATGATGAGTTATTATATATATGACTATAGATGAGGAGTTGTTATATGACTACGGATGATGATGATGAGTTATTACTATATAACTATGGATGATGAGTTGTTATATCATTGGGGTGGAAGAAACACAGATTAGATTGAAGTGGATGGATTCAAGCACTTGTGTGCTATCCCAACATCATATCATCCTACTAATTCAACTTGCTCACTTGAATCCATCCACTTTAATCTAATCCATGTTTAGTAGTAGCGCTGGCCCAATGATACGTCTCCAACGTATCTATAATTTATGAAGTATTCATGCCATGTTTACAAAGTTTTATTTGGTTTTGGTGCACTTTTTATATAATTTTTATATGATTTTCATGGACTAACATATTGACCTAGTGCCCAGTGCCAGTTGTTGTTTTCTGCTTGTTTTTGGTTTTCCAGAAAATCCATATCAAATGAAGTCCAAATGCAGTGAAACTTTTTTGGCGAATTTTTTGGAACAAAAGAGATCCCTAAAGCTTCGTGGGAGGACGAGAAGAGCTACGAGGCCCCCACAAGCCAACAGGGTGCGCCGAGGGGGTGGCCGTGGCCTGGTGGCTTGTGGGCCCATCTTAGCTTCTTTTCGCGTGATTCCAACTGTGAAAATTCTTATAAATAGGGAAACCAATAGAAATAATCCTAGAACTTTGACTCCGCCGCTGCAAGGCTTTCTTAAGTGTTTCAACGGCTTCTACACAATCATCATAAAAAACAAATGGAACATCCTTTTGTAAAAGATTTGCAAGAGGCCTAGAAATTTTAGAGAAGTCTTTAATAAACCTCCTATAGAAACCAGCATTACCGAGGAAACTACGAATACCTTTGATATCTTTAGGGCATGGCATTTTCTCAATTGCATCAACTTTAGCTTTATCCACCTCAATACCTCATTCAGAAATTTTATGTCCCAAGACAATACCTTCATTAACCATAAAGTGGCACTTCTCCCAATTCAAGACGAGATTAGTTTGCTCACATCTCTGCAAAACTCGATCAAGGTTGCTCAAGCAATCATCAAAAGAAGTTCCATAAACGGAAAAATCATCCATGAAAACCTCAACAATCTTTTTCACAAAAGCCAGAAAATATAGCAGTCATACATCTTTGAAAGATAGCAGGTGCATTGCATAAACCAAAAGGCATACGTCTATAAGCATAAGTTCTAAAAGGGCAAGTAAAGGTGGTTTTCTCTTGATCAGGTTGTGAGACAGGTATTTGAGAAAAAATGGAATATCCATCAAGAAAGCAAAAATGTGTGTGCTTTGATAGTCTTTCTAACATTTGATCAATAAAAGGTAGAGGGTAATGATCTTTTCTAGTAGCTTTATTTAGTTTTCTAAAATCAATTACCATTCTGTAGCCAGTAACAATTCTTTGTGGAATAAGTTCATTCTTATCATTAGGAACAACGGTAATACCTCCTTTTTTAGGGACACAATGAACGGGACTTACCCATCTACTATCAGCTATGGGATAGATTATACCTGCTTCTAGAAGCTTCAGTATTTCTGTTCTTACCACTTCTTTCATTTTAGGATTTAAACATCGTTGGTGATCAACAACGGGTTTAGCATCAGGCTCCATATTAATTTTATGCTGACAGAGAGTGGGACTAATGCCCTTTAAATCATCAAGAGTATATCCAATGGCAGCTCGGTGCTTCTTCAGAACCTTCAATAATCTTTCTTCTTCATGTTCTGAAAGGTTAGCACTAATAATAACAGGATAAATATTTTTCTCATCAAGATAAGCATATTTCAAAGTGTCTGGCAATTGCTTTAATTCAAACACAGGATCACCTTTAGGTGGAGGAGGACCTCCTAGAGTTTCAATAGGCAAATTGTGTTTAAGCAGAGGACGTTGTTCAAAGAAAAGCTTATCTATTTCATTTCTTTCATGCAGATGCATATCATTATCGTGGTCTAGCAAATATTGTTCTAGTGGATCGGTAGGAGGCACAACAATAGAAGCAAGACCAATTATTTCATCCTTACTAGGAAATTCTTCCTTATGATGTTTTCTACTAAAGTTGGAAAAATTAAACTCATGAGACTCATCACCAAAACTAACACCGACGATTTGTTTCTCACAATCTATTTTAGCATTGACGGTGTTCAAGAAAGGTCTACCGAAGATAATGGGACAAAAGTCATCTTGTGGGGAACCAAGAAGAAGAAAATCAGTAGGGTATTTTATTTTCCCACACAAGACTTCAACATATCTAACAATCCCAAGTGGTGTGATGGTGTCCCTATTAGCAAGTTTAATAGTAACATCTATGTTTTCTATTTCAGCGGGTGCTATATCATTCATAATTTCTTGATATAAGGTAAAAGGAATGGCACTCATGCTAGCACCTATGTCGCATAAACCATGATAACAGTGATCTCCTATTTTAATTAAGACAACAGGTATGCCAACAACGGTTCTATGTTTATCTTTTTCATCGGGTTTGGCAATTCTAGCAGCTTCATCACAGAAGTAAATAACATGCCCATCTATATTTTCAGCCAAGAGATCTTTAACCATAGCAACACTAGGTTCTACTTTGATTTGTTCAGCAGGTTTAGAAGTTCTAATATAACTTTTGTTGACCACAGTTGAGACTTTAGCATGTTCCTTCATCCTAACAGGGAAAGGTGGTTTTTCAATATAAGTAGTAGTTACAACTGGATCAACATTGTAAATAATAGTTTCATCTTTAGCTACTACTGGTTCTTTAATTTATTCTTTGATAGGTGGGTGATATTTAAACCACTTCTCCTTAGGGAGGTCAACATGAGTAGCAAATGATTCACAAAAGGAGGCTACTATCTCAGAGTCAAGTCCATATTTAGTGCTAAACTTTTGAAAAGCATCGGTATTCATAAAAGATTTAACACAATCATACTTGAGCTTAATACCTGACTCTTTACCTTCATCGAGTTCCCAATCTTCAGAGTTGCATTTAATTCTTTCTAAAAAGATCCCACCAGAAGTCAATAGTCTTCTTCATAAATGAACTAGTACAAGAAGTATCAAGCATGGATCGATCATCATGAGAAAGCCGAGCATAAAAATTCTGAATAATAATTTATCTTGGGAGCTCATGATTGGGGAATGAATATAACATTGACTTAAGACTCCCCCAAGCTAGAGCGATACTTTCTCCTTCACGAGGCCAAAAATTATATATGTAATTCCGATCATGATGAACTAGATGCATAGGATAAAATGTTTGGTGAAATTTCAATTTCAATCGGTTCCAATTCCAAGATCCAATATCATCGCATAGCCTATACCATGCCAATGCTTTTCCCTTCAAAGATAAAGGGAAAACCTTCTTCTTAGCTTCATCTCTGGGTAAACCTGCAAGCTTAAATAATCCACAAATTTCATCCACATATATCAAGTGCATATCAGGATGTTCGGTTCCATCTCCTGCATAAGGATTAGCTAGCAGTTGTTCTATCATACCCGAAGGAATTTCATAACCAATATTTTTAGTAGGTGCAGTAGGTTGAGGGGTAACTAATTGTGGTTCTGGTCGAGGTGAAGATACCCCGAACAAACCCCTCAAAGGATTGTTCTCCATAGTAACAAGTGACAATAAATTTCAGCACGTAGTAATAATTTTTCCTTACCGATTTCCACTTACCAAGAGCGCTTCACTCCTCGGCAACGGCGCCAGAAAAGAGCCTTGATGGCCCACAAGTATAGGCGATCAATCATAGTCCTTTCGATAAGTAAGAGTGTCGAACCCAACGAGGAGCAGAAGGAAACGACAAGCGGTTTTCAGCAAGGTAATGTCTGCAAGCACTGAAATTATAAGTAACGAGTAGTTTGGTAGCAAGATAATTTGTAAATGAGCAAGTAACGGTAATGGTAACAAAAGTGCAGCAAGGTAGCCCAATCCTTTTGAGGCAAAGGACAGGCCAAGACGGTCTCTTATGATAAGCAAAGCGTTCTTGAGGGTACACGGGAATTTCACCTAGTCACTTTCATCATGTTGGTTTGATTTGTGTTCGCTACTTTGATAATTTGATATGTGGGTGGACCGGAGCTTAGGTGATGTACTTACTTGAAAAAACCTCCTACTTATGATTAACCCCCTCGCAAGCATTCGCAAGTACGAGAAAAGTATTAATAATAAATCTAACCAGAGCATTAAACTTTTGGATCCAAATCAGTCCCTTACGGAATAGTGCATAAACTAGGGTTTAAGCTTCTGTCACTCTCGCAACCCATCATCTAATAAATACTCCACAATGCATTCCCTTAGGCCCTAATAAGGTGAAGTGCCATGTAGTCGGCGTTCACATGACACCACTAAGGGAATCACAACATACATATCATCGAAATATCGAACACATATCAAGTTCACATGATTACTTGCAACAAGATTTCTCCCGTGACCTCAAGAAAAAAAGTAACTACTCACTAATGATAATCATGCTCAAGATCATAGGGGTATTAAATAGCATAATGGATCTGAACATATAATCTTCCACCAAATAAACCATATAGTAATCAACTACAAGATGTAATCAACACTACTAGTCACCCACAAGTACCAATCTATAGTTCCGGTACAAAGATTGAACACAAGAGATGAACTAGGGTTTGAGAGGATATGGTGCTGTTGAAGATGTTGATGGAGATTGCCCTCCCCAAGATGGGAGAGTTGTTGGTGATGATGATGACGATGATTTCCCCCTCCGGGAGGGAAGTTCCCCCGGCGGAATCGCTCCGCCGGAGGGCAAAAGTGCTCCTGCCCAAGTTCCGCCTCGAGACGGCAGCGCTTCATCCCGAAAGTCCTCTCCTTATTTTTTCTAGGTCAAAATGACTTATATACCAGAAGAAGGGCACCGGAGGTGCGCCGAGGAGGGCACAACCCACCAGGGCGCGACTGGGCTCCCTGGCGCGCCCAGGTGGGTTATGCCCACCTGGTGGGTCCCCTCTGGTAGTTATTTGCTCCAATAATTCTTATTTATTCCATAAAAATTCCTCGGGAAGTTTCAGCTCATTTGGAGTTGTGCAGAATAGGTAGCCTGACGTAGCTTTTTCAGGTCCAGATTTCCAGCTGTCGGAATTCTCCCTCTTTATGTGAACCTTGCATATTATGAGAGAAAAGGCATTAGAATTACTCCAAAAAGCAGTATTATGCATAAAACATCATAAATAACAGTAGGAAAACATGATGCAAAATGGACGTATCAAGCAGCACATCTTAGATCAAGCAGGTCGCCATTGTTTCAATCAAGTGCCCCCTCCCAGACCCCCAAGCTAAAAATATTGCCAAGACGTGCCGTGAGCATCCATGGAATTTATATGTTCAACTCCTTGATGGCAGGTCTGAACGTGCGTTGGTCTGACGCAATTGTTGGGGCGTACTTTTGCTCATGCTATATTCTGAAGCCGCCTGTTGTTCTATCTATGTAAGGACCAGGTTTCGTCTTCTTTCTGCTACTGATTTATTCACCTCACTTTGGAGCTAGATTTCAGATTGCAGTTTTAATTAAAGTATTGAAACAATATGTCAAGTTCCCTTTCATGATGTTTGCTGTGAGACATCATGTCGCCTCCTTCGCAAAATGGTGGCCGCCTCCGTCGTGCTGCTACGCATGACACACCCTCGAGTACACCATCACCGGTAACGGGAGCCTCCCCTGTTGTGCCGCTAAGTGGGACACGCCACCGGCTACAGCGTCGCCAGTACGCGGGAGAAGGCACAATACACACGTACATGGCATTTTTTCACAATTCTATATATAAAAATACAATTTTATATTATAAACTTGTCTGGGTTTTCTATTAAGGGCAATAGAAAAATGTGGAAATAAAAAGCACTAAAACTGATTCGCAAAAAGGTACTATAACTGAAAATACTACTTCAGTACTGCATCTTTACATTTATAAGAATTTCTGCATTCTTCTATAAATAAGTGGGTTACTTTATTCTTGATTTTTTAAAATATTATGAAAATGATGTCCAAGATTCGGTGAAGCTAACCCTAACATTCATGAAAGTACAATTAGTGAGTCAACATAGCAACAAGAACTGCCTTGGTGATATGTAGATATACTGTAAATACCGCATGCATGTATTTATCCAGTTTGTGGTCAGTATATATATCTAACATGGTTCATTTGTAGCTTACCAATATTAATGAGAAAAAAACATGTCAACAATTCTATATCCGGTTATTCTACATTGTGAAAACTAAAAATCCATGCATTTTTGGCTCCCTACCAAGTCCCGCAACAACATGCGGGGTATCATCTAGTTTGTATAGGTGCACTAGTTCGGCAAAGAGAAGGTGATACAAGCGTAGTAATGATAGTAGATATTGATTTTTGTAATAGGAACAATAAAAATAGCAAGGTAGCAATTGATAAAACAGAGCACAAACGGTATTGCAATGCTTGAAAATGAGGCCTAGGGTCCATACTTTCGCTAGTGCAATCTCTCAACAATGCTAATATAATTGGATCATATAAACTTCCCTCAATGTGCGATGAAGAATCACTCCAAAGTTCCTATCTAGCGGAGAACATAAGAAGAAATTGTTTGTAGGGTACGAAACCACCTCAAAGCTATTCTTTCCGATCAATCTATCCTAGAGTTCGTACTAAAATAACACCAAGCTATTCTTTCCGATCGATCTAACCAAGAGTTTGTACTTAAATAACACCATATGATACACATCAACCAACTCTAATGTCACCTAGATACTCCAATGTCACCGCTAGTATCAGTGAGTTGATTATACGATATGCATCAAACAATTTCAGATTCATAAAACTCAATCCAACACATGGAACCTCAAAGAGTGCCCCAAGATTTCTACCGGAGAAACAAAGACGGGAACATGCATCAACCCCTATGCATAGATTACCCCAAAGTCACCTCGGGAATCCGTGAGTTGAGTGCCAAAACAAATATCAAGTGAATCAATATGATACCCCATTGTCACCACGGGTATTCATAGCAAGACATACATAAAGTTTTCTCAAATCCATAAAAGTATTCAATCCGATAAGAACGAAATCTCAAAGGGAAAACTCAATTCACAACAAGATAGAGAGGGGAAAACACCATATGATCCGACTATATTAACAAAGCCCGCGATACATCAAGATCGTGACATCTCAAGAACACGAGAGAGAGAGAGAGATTAAACACATAGCTACTGGTACAAACCCTCAGCCCTGAGGGTGGACTACTCCCTCCTCATCATGGTGGCCACCGGGATGATGAAGATGGCCACCGGTGATGATTTCCCCCTCCGGCAGGGTGCTGGAACGGGGTCTAGATTGTTTTTTTGTGGCTACAGAGACTTGCGGCGGTGGAACTTCTGATCTAGGGTTATTTTTGGGGGTTCTGGAATATTTGGGAATTTATAGGGCGAAGAGGTGCTACGGGAAGCCACCAAGGTGGGCACAACCCACCTGGGCGCGTCTGGGCCTCCTGGCGTGCCCTGGTGGGTTGTGCTCCCCTCGGAGCCCCCCTCTGGTACTTCTTTGGCCCATCAGGTGTCTTCTGGTCCAGAAAAATTCTCCAAAAAGTTTCGCTGCGTTTGGACTCCGTTTGGTATTGATTTTCTGCGAAGTAAAAAACAAGCAAAAAACAGCAACTGACACTGGGCACTATGTCAATAGGTTAGTCCCAAAAAAATGATATAAAGTTGCTATAAAATGATTGTAAAACATTCAAGAATGATAATATAAAAGCATGGAACAATAAAAATTTATAGATACGTTGGAGACGTATTAGCATCCCCAAGCTTAATTCCTACTCGTCCTTGAGCAGGTAAATGATAAAAACAGAATTTTTGATGTGGAATGCCGCCTAACATGTTCATCACATATTCTTTTCTTTTGTAGCATGGACATTTGGACTTTTATATGGTTCAAAGCAATAGTCTAGTTTTGACATGAAGATTTCAATACTCAAGCATATCAACAAGAAACTATATCTTTCAAAATATCAACACTAAAGAAAGTTATCCCTAGCCCATCATGCTCAATCATTGATCCATTCATGAAACACACTCGCATATTTGCTACATCCAATGCTCAAGTACGATCATAGTGCCCCTTAGTTGGTGCTTTATAAGAGAAGATGGAGAATCAATGTCGGAGCACGACACCATTGGAATCCAAAGGGACCCCTTTACGATTCGGCGGGGGGAGAGGTATACGCAAAGAGCAGAACCAACGATCGACACGGGAAGATTTTACCCAGGTTCGGGCCGCTGATCAGCGTAAAACCCTACTCCTGCTTTGTGTTCTTATTAATGTTCTTGAGCCCAGCCTTCAGGAGCGCTCGCTATGAATAGTACGTTCGAAGAGCAGCTACGCATGCAGAATGGGCCAGCAGTCCTCCTCCTCTGTAGCAGTTGCCTTGGGCCTCCTTTTATATGCTCCAAGGGGTCACCACAGTGGCAAAATGTACATACATTGAGGTGTAAAGTAGCTACAGGGTATCATACCTAATCCCTGACGGATTAGGACAAACGCATTTAATGCACCGTGAGGTGTCCGTTTAGGTGTCCTCACTTTCTTGGGGATGGAAAAAGGGGCCATCCCATCAGCACCGCTTAAGCTCTCTTCCATTGGCGCGTCGCCACGCGTCCAAAGAAGGACCCAGAATGTCGGGTTTGTCGCTGTGCCAGAGCAGTGGTATAGCAACAAAACCTTGCCGGGCGCCGAAGCTTGCCGGGCTCCGCAGGCCACCCCGGCAAGATCTTGCCGGGGAGACTGGCCTTCGGATTCCAGCTCTTCTTATCTGCTGATCCTCATATCTTTGACTTGATGATTTCTTTGGTGGCTTGAATCAACCTCGAACTATTCCCTGGCAAGCCTTGCCACGAGGATGGCTACAACTGCCCGTGCACAAGTACGGGGTACTAGTGGCCCAATACTTAGTACACCGATAGGAGCCCCCGGGCCTAGGCCATACACGAGTGCGAGGCGTTGTTAGGCAAGGCCCAAACAGTGCATGGGCACGCGTGGCAGGGGATTAACTGCTCGTAAATATCTCGTTTTACTGTGCCCCCCACTACACGCACCGAGTGCGCGACGTGGGAAGCGTGCCTGAAAGGCTGCAACTGCCTCGCGCCTATAGAGGCGCATTCACATTGGGGAATAAAAGAGGCGGCCCCGCTCCTTCCCCATAAAAAAGGAGAAGCCGCAGAGGCACAAGCCTATTTACCCCCCTCTTCTTCTCAATCTGGCCATCGTCATCGCCTTCCTCCTCTCGAGCTCAGAGCGAAGCTTTTTCCTCTTCCGCCCGCCGCTTCCACGCTCGCTCCACCCCCGGCTTCCGCCCTCACAACCGCCATGCCGCCCAGGGCTAGCAAAGGCAAGGGCAAGGAAGTGAAAGCCGACGTCCCGGAGAGCGAACTGGTGAAGATGCGGAAGAAGCATGTTGTCTTCCCCCCATCGCTCGATGCTGAAGCTCTGAAGGGGCGGTACCAGTGCATGTGGGCGAAGGAGACGCAAGCTCACCCCGCCACACACGTAATTCCAGGTGCTTGTTCCAAAAGTGGATTGGGCAGATACCCTTTCTTCGCTGCATATTTCTATTGCGGGCTCTGTCCCCCATTTTCCGACTTCTTCAATGATATCATGTACACATACGGCTTTCACCTTCTCGATTTCACGCCGAATGCGGTTCTATGCATGTCCATCTTTGCGCATCTCTATGAAAACTTTGCCGGCATGATTCCCAATTCTGCTCTTTTTCGCCATTACTTCTTCCCCCGCATCCAAAAAGGAGAGGCCCTCTCTGGTTCTATCGCCTGGATTCCAAGGGCTTGGAATAAGGAGATATACCCAGAAGGAGTTTACCGCGAAAAGTGGGACGAATGGCGGGCTGAATGGTGCTGGGTCAAGGAAGTAGATCCCCATCCGTTTTGTCTTCCCCGGCAACAGAAGGCGGTCTGCGGCAAGGATTGGAGCGATCTTGCTGCGGAGGACGAGAGGCTCACAATCGCCACCACCAGGATCCTTCGCCTGAAAGCTGTCGGGCTGACAATGGAGATGATCGGCTTCGACTTTCTCCGCCGCCGCATCGCCCCCTTGCAGAACAGGGGAAGGCCAGCTTGGGAATACAGAAACATGGCAGATATCATGAGATTGCGCCCCGGGCTGAATAATAATCTGACCACTATGCAGCTTGGCGCTCTCCGTCAAAGATTATTCCAGCGCGAAGACAAGCATCGGCTGCCGGCAAGGATCGTCCCTCTGTGCAACAACTCCGCCTTGGGGTCAATCATCGCCTTCATGCCGATGTTCAACGCCCACGGTCTTGACCCGACCTGGGCCGAGCCAACCGAGGAGGAAGCACAGAAGTTTTTTGACAACTTGATGGAGAGACCCGTCCGGCAAGAGGCAGATTTCATCCGAGCCACCACCGACCAAGAAGTAGCTTACATTGCTACTAGGGTGGAGGAGGCAAATCTTGTCGCGGAGGCCGGCAGCGTTGGCTTCACAGAATGGGAAGCCAGCGACGCAAAGTTAGTAGTGGAGGTAAAACCTGCCAGGAAGGACAGAGCTGCCGGGGAACAGAGCAGCGCAGCCGCTGAGAGCTCGTCCGGCGAGGACACGGCCGAAGAAGAAACGCAAGAAGAGCTCCCAGCCCCGAAGAAGACGAAACGTGTTCTTCGGAAGGCTGCATCTGGCATCCCGGCAAGCCAGCCTTCTTCGAGCGGTGAGGCTCCCGGCAAGAAAGTGGCCGGCAAGACTGCACCGCGGCAAGGGGCTCGTCAACAACCTGCGCGGCGCGTGAGACCCACACCAGCGGCCACTGCTGGGGCGGCAGGGGTGTCTCGCGCTACCGCACCGGAAGCCGCCCCGGCGCCTGCCACAGCCAAGCGGCCTAGGACCCCTCCTCCGCCTCCCCACTCAGACATCGCAGCGGAGGTCGATTTCGACATCTCCGGCTTTAGTCCGGAGCGAGAGGAAGAAGAGTGAGTACTTTGCCACAGCTTTTATATTCCAATCTTGGATTGGTCTTACTAACTTGCTCGTATTGTCTCTGAAGTGATGCAGAAACCTTGCTGGAGAGGATGGCGAAGAGGTCAAAGACTTCCACGGGCGACGAGCCCCCGGCAGGCTCCACGAGCGTGCCAGAAACCATCGTCGTCAGCCCGGAGCCCAGTCCTCAGCGCAGCCCCCAGCACAGCCCCCAGCGTAAGTTCACTGTTCTTTTTCCGCTGGCGGGTGCTGAGGCTTCCATTCTTGCCGCTGATATTCTTGGGCTCGCAGGAGAAGAACGGCAACAAGGAGAGTTGTCGGAAGACATCCCCGTCGTGCCACCTTCATCGACCACGCCGCCCACAAGCACGTCCCCGGCAAGAGATCCTACCGACGAGCCCATCCTAACTGAGGGGGAGCCGGCAAGCATGGACACCGGCAACCCTCCCCCGGCAACCGAAGTTGCAGGGAAGGGCGAGGCCACCTCCCAACAGCTCGACGCAGGTAATCGATTGCCTCAGAGTGCTTGTTACTCTTTCCCTTATCTCTTTGTCTTTAGTCGCTTCAAACTTCAATCTCGATCTTATTCTGTTTTCCTCCTTCGTCCTTCAGAGTTCCCTGTGATGGAATGCATGGACGTCGACGTTGTCATCGAGGAGACCGCCAGGGACGCCGCTGCCGAAGCAGACAGGATCGCTGCCAGCAAGGCCACCAAAGATGACACTATCGAGGCTGGTGGTGCTCTTGACGGGGAGGCCGCCAAGACTGCACAAGAGGAACCCGCTAAGGAACCTGTTGAAGGGGGTGACAGGGAGGCCGATGACCGTACTGACGGCATTCCTGCTGCAGGAGCGCCAGACGCTGCACCGGCCATGAAGCCCCCTGCCACTGGTGAGGTGGTCGCTGAAGACCAACCGACAACATCTGGAGGCCCCTCATCCAGTAAATACCTCAAGGTTGGCGAGAACCTGTTTGTCAACTTGCCGGGGACGGCAAGCATTGGGGCACCAGTCGAAGGAGAAGTTTTTGATGAGGAAGTCATCGCTGCTGCCGGGCTCGAAGTTGTTGACGATCCCAGCACTAGCAGCGGCAAATCTGAAGAGGATCAGCTCCTTCAGGCCATGGGCGAGAATTTCCTCAAGCTCCAGGCTCTCCACCGCGCCCGGAAAGATAAGGCGGACTCCAGAATGGCAGTTGTCGAGGCGGCCGAAGCAGATTTTCAAAGGCGCGTCGAAGAAATGCAAGTCTGGCACGCCGAGGCCCTCCAAGAGTTGGTTGCCGGCCGAGAACAAGTGAGCCAGCAGTGGACAGAGATCCTCTTGAAGCAATCTGATATGGAGAAGGCGTATGATGAAGCTACTCAAAGGATTGCTACTGAAGATGCCCTCCTGACGGGGCGCCGCGTTGCTCTTGATGCTCATGAGGAAGATCTCACCGCACGTGAGTAGGCGCTCGCCGCCAAGCTTCGCAGCAAAGATGAAGATATCGAGAAGCTTGTCGCGCGGCGGACCCAGGAGCTGGAGCAAAAACATAAAGAAGCGCTCGAAGCTCTGACTGTAAGTCACGCCGGCAAGCTCAAGGAGGCCTTCGATGCTGCCGAAGCTGCAGAGGCCGTCAAGAACGAGCTGAGCGACAAGGTAAAGAAACTAGAAATAGATCTCAAAGAGCACGGCAAGGAGCTCTCGACGCTCAAGGGTGACAGGGAAAAAACCCTCCACTCCTTGGCAGAGATGCAAGTTGCCTTGTCCAATAAAACCAAGCAGCTCTCCTCTGTGGCTGATGACATTGCAGTTCTGGAACTGAAGCTGGCCACGTTGCAGAAGTCTCTCGAGGCCGGCAGGGCCCGTGAGAAGGCTCTACTCAAGGATCTCCAAGGAGAGAGGAACCTGCTCAAGAGCGCTGCCGCCGCCCAAGCCAATTACGAAAAGGGAGTGGAGATCTGGACTGGACGTCTCATCGCCACTGCGGAGAAGCTTACGGCAGAACTGTCAACCATGGGCCTGTCGAACTTCAAGTATTCTTTCGAGGAAAGAATATCTCCAAGTGCCAGGTTGACGATGTTCTTTGAAAGCATCATCAACGCCTTGAGGGTGCTCCAGTCTAGCCGGGCGACCCAATTGGCCAACGAGACTCGCCAGCTTTGCCGGGCCGTCCTTCGCTAGGTGCTTATCAAAGTGGTGCACAGCAATCCTGGCATCGACCTCTCCAACGCGCTCGGCCATCTGCCAAGGGACGCAAATGTCGAGGCGCTTGAAGAATGCATCGCGCCTATCCTTGAGAAGGTGGACTCCATCAAAAGGATTGAAGGCCAGCGCAGGGATTGAGTGCTCCCCCTTTTCTTGCCGTCGTCATTCCATGTAAAAGACAATTAAGTCTCAAGTTAGAATTGCGGCAGCTCATGAATGTAATATAATTCGCCTATGTTTAGGTTCATGCTTGCTATTTCCCTTGTCTGATCCCTTTATGTATGGAGTTCACCCTACGCTTACTGAAAAACTTGCCGGCGCGCAACCTGCCACGAGCGCTGGGTGCGGGACTTCAGCAGCCTACTGGAGGCGCAGCGGCCGGCAAGACTCCTTGGCGTTCTCAGTGCAACCACTTAAATCGTTGAGCGGGCTCGAAACAAAATAAGGGCGCAACTGATTACAACGAGGGTTCCTTCGCGTGCAGATTTTCCATACAAGAGTCGGAATCATCCAAGGAAATAACTTTGTAAATAAAAGAAACTTGCTCTGGGTTTTTAGAATTTAGCTTTCTATCACTGTCCTTCCTCCGGCAAGCGTCGATTCCGAACGTCGCCAACTGGTATTCATATCTCCCTTCCCCCCCCCCCGGCAAATGTGCACGCGAGGAATCCTTCTTGCCGGCAAGACTTGTACAAAAGGGTGGTCGCCGGGGGGCCCCGGCAACCGCGCCTTATGGGTAGAACTTGCGAAGATGTTCGATATTCCAGGAATTGCTCACTGGAACGCCATCTTCGGTCACCAAGCGGACAGCGCCGGGCCTGGTGACTCGTACTACCCGATAAGGGCCTTCCCACTTCGGCGTCAACTTGTTTGAATTCTTGGCGGACTGAATCCGCCGAAGAACAAGGTCGCCTTCCTCATGGCTTCGGGCATGAACTTTGCGGCTATGGTAGCGGCGCAAAGCTTGCTGGTAGCATGCAGCTCGCACAGCAGCCTGAAGATGATTCTCCTCAAGGAGCACAGTGTCATCTTGCCGCAGTTGCTCTTGCTCAAGCTCATCATAAGCGAGCACTCGAGGTGATCCGTATATGAGTTCCGTGGGGAGAACTGCTTCCGCTCCGTAGACCAGAGCGAATGGTGTCTGGCCGGTGGCTCGACTTGGTGTCGTTCTGATTGACCAAAGAACCGCCGGCAACTCATCAATCCAGCGTCTTCCGCACTTTTTCAGCCTGTCAAATGTTCTGGTCCTGAGACCATGCAACACTTCAGCATTGGCCCTCTCTGCTTGGCCGTTGCTTCTCGGGTGAGCAACAGAGGCAAAACAAATTTTGCCGCCAAGGTCTTGGACGTACTGCATGAAGGTGCGACTTGTGAACTGCGTGCCGTTGTCGGTGATGTTCCTGTTGGGTACACCGAAACGGCAAACTATCCCTTTAAAGAACTTGACGGCTGATTGTGCTGTCACCTTCCTCACTGCTTCCACCTCCGGCCACTTTGTGAACTTGTCGATAGCAACGTACAAGTACTCAAAGCCCCCAGTAGCACGGGGGAAAGGGCCCAGTATGTCGAGCCCCCAGACCGAAAATGGCCAGGAGAGAGGGATTGTCTGAAGAGCTTGAGCTGGTTGATGTGATTTCTTCGAATGAAACTGGCACGCTCCACACTTGGTGACTAGTGCAGTTGCATCCTGGAGAGCGGTGGGCCAAAAGAAACCTTGCCGGAATGCTTTCCCGGCAAGCGCTCTTGACCCTATGTGAGAGCCACATATGCCTCCATGTATCTCTGCCAACAGCTCTAGTCCATCGTCCCGAGGAATGCACTTCAATTTCACACCGTTTGGCCTCTTTCTGTACAGGACGTCATTGACGAACTTGTACATAACAGACCGGCGGGCTACTCTTTCTGCTTCTTCCTGCTCCTCCGGGAGTTCTCCTGTCTGAAGGAAATGGACAATGTGTTGCGCCCATGCTGGAGCCTGAGGCTCGACAGCTAGGACTAAAGGCATCTCCTCCGCCGGGGGAACATTTGTCTTGACAACAAAGGCCTGAGGCCCTGCCGGAGCCTGTTGTTCCTCGGCAGGCATGTCGATCCCGGCAACTTCCTTGCCGGCGGCTCCGGGGAGCTCTGCCGGGAAGTACTGGCCAGAGTTCAACTTTCTTCTCTTTTCTTGCCGCATCGATGGCGCCACGGATGGTTGAGTCAATTGGAGCACAAAAGTTCCTGGTTCCACAAGCAACTTGAGGGCGGCACGCTTTGACAGGTCGTCAGCAACACTGTTCTTGGCACGAGGAACGTGCTCCATTTGCAGACCGTCAAAAGCGCTCTTCCATTTTCCTCACTTCATCCACGTAGGCTTGCATCAATGGACTCTGATAACTCTTGTTAACTTGCCTGACGACAAGTTGGGAATCGCCTTTGATAACGAGCTTTTTGATACCAAGGTCTGCCGCGATCCTGAGACCGGCAAGCAAACCCTCGTATTCTGTAGTGTTGTTGGTCGAACTCTCCCGGGGAAAATGCATTTGGACTACGTACTTGAGGTGCTCTCCGGTGGGTGCGACAAGCAGCACGCCAGCACCGGCGCCTTGCAGCGAGAAAGCCCCATCAAAGTACATAACCCATTGCTGACCGATTTCCTTGCCGGGGAGAGTTGTTTCTTGAACCTCTTCGTCTGGCATTGGGGTCCATTCTGCAATGAACTCCGCCAAGGCCCTGCTCTGGATCGTCGAAGTGCTTTCAAACTTGAGGCCAAAGCTAGACAACTCCAACGCCCACTCCACGATCCTGCCGGTTGCTTCTGGATTTTGCAAAATCCGTTGCAACGGAAAGCGAGTGACGACGGTGATTTCATGTGCTTGAAAATAATGGCGCAGCTTCCTCGAGGCCATAAGAAGGCCGAAAAGCAATTTCTGCACACCAGAATATCTTGACCTAGCTCCTTGTAAAAGAGAGCTAACAAAATAGACTGGGCGCTGCACCACCTTATTCTTTTGCACTGGTTCTTCTGTTTGCGCAGATCCTGTCTTGCCGGGATCAACCCTTGCCGGGGAAGATCTTGCCGCGTCACCTGGCGGTCCTGCCGCTGGTGTTGTTTCCTCATCTGCCTCTCTCTGCGCCACAAGCGCAGCACTAACCACTTGATTTGTTGCTGCCAAAAACAGCAGCAACGGCTCTTGTGGTTTAGGCGCGACTAGCGTCGGCGGAGAGGAAAGGTATTTCTTCAAATCTTGCAGCGCAGCCTCCGCTTCCGGAGTCCATTTCATTGGACCTGCCTTCTTAAAAATTTTGAAGAAGGGCAGGGCGCGCTCAGCAGATTTGGAAATAAACCTGCTTAGAGCAGCAACACAGCCGGCAAGACGACGCACATCTTTGACGCGTCTCGGCGCTTCAATTTGCTCAATAGCTTTGATCTTGTCGGGGTTCGCTTCGATTCCCCGGCAAGATACAAAGAATCCGAGGAGCTTGCCGGAAGGAACACCGAACACGCACTTCTCAGGATTGAGCTTCAAGTTGATCTTGCGCAGATTTGCAAATGTTTCTTCTAAATCTTGAATGAGTGTCGCTTTGTCTTTGGTTTTGACCACTATATCATCCATATACGCCTCCATATTTCTATGGAGTTGAGGCTCAAAACCAATTTGGATTGCTCTCGCAAATGTCGAACCAGCACTTTTCAACCCGAAAGGCATTCGTATAAAACAATACGTACCACATGGGGTGATAAATGCGGTCTTCTCTTCATCTTCTTTTGCCATAAAAATCTAATGATACCCTGAATAGGCATCAAGGAAGGACAGGAGATCACAACCAGCGGTGGAATCTACAATCTGGTCGATGCGCGGCAAGGGAAAGGGATCTTTTGGACAGGCCTTATTGATATCTGTATAATCGATACAAAGCCTCCATTTCCCATTCGCTTTCCGCACTACAACTGGATTGGCTAACCAGGTTGGATGAAGCACTCCCTTGACCAATCCTGCCGCCTCCAGCTTTCTAATTTCTTTGGCAATGAATTCTTGCCGCTCCAAGGCTTGCTTCCTGACCCTTTGCTTGACGGGCCGCGCATGGGGACAGACGGCAAGGTGGTGCTCAATTACCTTCCTGGGAACACCGGGGATGTCAGACGGTTGCCATGCAAACACGCCGACATTCGCCCGCAGGAAAGCAACGAGCGCGCTTTCCTATTTGCCATCTAGGGTGGAACTTATGGTGAAAGTTCCCCCGGTTCCGTCCTCCCTGACGGGCACCTTCTTGGTCTCCGGCGGAGTAGCCTTGGATTTCTTGTTCTTGCCGGTGGAACTCTCTGGTGCGTCCTCGACGGAAGCGCAGCACTCCGAGGAGGTGCGCTTGCCGGAGTTCGTGCCAAGGTTCTTGCCGGTCTTCTTCTTCCCCCCGGGAGTTCCAGCGGTAGGAGCAGGTGCCTTGATGGCAGGTGCTGCAACTGCTTCCCGGTAAAGTTGGTCGGCACAGATGAGCGCTTCCTTCTTATCGGAATGGATAATGATGACGCCCAACGGCCCAGGCATCTTCAAGACATTGTACGCGTAGTGTGATGCCGCCATAAACTTAGCCAGCGCTGGCCGACCAAGGATCCCATTGTATGACATGGGGATCTTGGCGACATCAAACACCACCTTCTTGGTCCTGAAGTTGAGCTCGCTACCAAATGTCACCGGCAGCGTAATCTTGCCCTTAGGCTGGGTTCTTCCCGGATTGACCCCTTGAAACGTACCCGTTTCTTCGAGGTCTTCGTCGGGAATTTGTAGCTTTTTGAGCACATCTGGTGAGATTAAGTTTAGGCCGGCCCCACCGTCAACTAGCATTTTCGTCACCTTGAGGTTGCGGATCGTTGGCGAGACCAACAATGGCAAGCACCCGACCGCAGTTGTGCGATCAGGGTGATCCTCGGCGTCGAAAATGATAGGCGTGCTGGACCACTTCAGGGGCCTACATGCAACTGGGGATGGCTCTGCCGCATTGACTTCCCGCACCCACTGCTTAAGTTGACGGTGGGAAGAATGCAGCGAGGCACCTCCATCGATACACATAGCCTCCGTAGCCTTCTGGAATTCTTGCTCACTGGACTCATCATCTTCCTCATCATCATCTTCTTCTTTGTCTCGGCCCCGAGCGGGCCTATCTTTTTGTTGCTTGGCCTTGCCGCGGCGCCCCCCTCGGCCACCGCGCTTCTTGCCGGATCCATCAGCACCATCTTGGGCCTTCTCCTTATCTCGCCTTTCATATTCGGCCCTCTGTTTCTCGGCAAGCTGTTCAACTTGCCGGCAATTCTGGAGATCGTGGCCCTTGGTGCGATGGATCTTGCAATACTGCTTGCCGAGTTTTTCAACTTGTCGGCAGCCACCAAGGCCTGACAGGAAGGGCACCCGGCAAGATCCTTGCCGGGGTCACCTACCTTGGCCTTCTTGGCAGCGCCGGGGTTGTCGGATTCCTCGACAGCAAGCACGGCCTTGCCTCCGCATTTCTTGTTCCGCCGCCGGCCTTTCCTTGACAGGGCCGCGGCATCTTCCTCTTCGGATTCGCCCGCCGCACCAACAACCTCGCCAGGGAGTCTCCTCCCCTCTTCAGCTCGAGCGCACTTGTCTGCCAAAGCGTAAAGCTCGGCAATACTCCTGACTTTGTTCATTGCCAGCTCTTCCCGCATTCTGCGGTTACGCATGTTCTGGTGGAACGCGCTAATGACAACGGCAGGATGAACGTCAGGAATATTGTACTGCACCCGGCTGAATCTCTGCATAAACTTGCGCAGGGACTCGCCCTCCTTCTGAGGGATGATATGTAAATCACTCTCTTGGCCAGGAGCTTGGTGGCCTCCAACAAAGGCACCAACAAACTGATGGCACAGATCTGACCAGGAAGAAATAGAATTCTCCGGCAGATGCATCAACCACGACCTGACGTTGGGTTTGAGCACCAACGGGAAGTAGTTGGCAAGTATCTTGTCATCTCGGCCCCCGGCAGCCTGCACCACAATGGTGTAGATGCTCAGGAATTCCGAGGGATGGGTCTTACCGTCATATTTCTCCGGGACCTCCGGCTTGAAGGTTCGGGAATTGGGCCACCGGACTTGCCGCAGCTCACGGGTAAACGCTGGAGTCCCTACCTCATAAGGCAAGTCTCCTACGTCCCCTGGCGCAGGCTCGTCGACAGCCGGCCCTACGCGCTTATCAGACTGATAGCGCGCTTCCCGTCGCTGCTCGATGGTAGTTCGAGCGTCCTCCTTGCCTCGTTCCTGGAGAACTAGACGCTGATCACGGCGCATCCGTGGATCGGATGATGCCGTGGAAACTTCTTCACAGCGGTCGACCTGCTGGGTTGTCGGCCGCCGCTGATGCCGCGGAGGGGAGTGCACCGTGGTTGCACCACCTTCGGTTTTCTCCACATCGGCTCGCGCCGGATCGATGGGCCTTCGCTGCGAGGGCCCTGCCTCTTGTGGTCCATCCTTGTTGGCGAAGCCGATAAGGCTCTGGATAGTAGCTCGCCACTCCTCCATCTTCTCCGGGGCAGGAGGGAAATCGAGGAGCAGCTGCGCACGTGCCAAGGCTTCCGCTGGCGTAGGCGGCGGCGACAGGTGCGAGGTACGTGAGGTGCTCTGACTCCTAACCATATTAGAAGGAGCACCACCACGGTCCCGCGACCGCGCGCCACCCTTGCCAGCAGCTCGGTGTGCATGCTGGTCCCGCGCATCTTGGGATCGATGCGCAGAAATCTTTTCATGTGGACACCCTGAACCACCAGCGCCATGACGTCGCTCATCATGCACGACCTGGGTAGGTCATGATGCTTGCGCCGGCGCAGGAGCTCCAGCAGGCGCCCTCCAATCTCTGGAGTTCGTTGTGCCACCCGTAGGCAACACAGCGCCGTCTCTAGATCCAGCGGCGTGCAGGTTACCACTGCCACTGCGAACGATACCGCTCGCCTGGCTCGGATCACCAGAACGCCGTGGGGGTTCTAGTCCTCTTCCTTCTGCACCCACGCCGTCGCCCGTACGCGAAGGTATAGGCAAAACGGACGTGGACGGTTGCGCCGTCGCGGCGCTCTTCTTCTTGGGCGGCATGATGATGAAGAAACTAAGGCGCCGATCACTAGATCAGGTTCACGCAACCTTCAATCCCCCTACCTGGCGCGCCAAAGATGTCGGAGCACGACACCTATGGAATCCAAAGGGACCCCTTTACGATTCGGCGGGGGGAGAGGTATACGCAAAGAGCAGAACCAACGATCGACACGGGAAGATTTTACCCAGGTTCGGGCCGCTGATCAGCATAAAACCCTACTCCTGCTTTGTGTTCTTATTAATGTTCTTGAGCCCAGCCTTCAGGAGCGCTCGCTATGAACAGTACGTTCGAAGAGCAGCTACGCATGCAGAATGGGCCAGCAGTCCTCCTCCTCTGTAGCAGTTGCCTTGGGCCTCCTTTTATATGCTCCAAGGGGTCACCACAGTGGCAAAATGTACATACATTGAGGTGTAAAGTAGCTACAGGGTATCATACCTAACCCCTGACGGATTAGGACAAACGCATTTAATGCACCGTGAGGTGTCCGTTTAGGTGTCCTCACTTTCTTGGGGATGGAAAAAGGGGCCATCCCATCAGCACCGCTTAAGCTCTCTTCCATTGGTGTGTCGCCACGCGTCCAAAGAAGGACCCAGAATGTCGGGTTTGTCGCTGTGCCAGAGCAGTGGTATAGCAACAAAACCTTGCCGGGCGCCGAAGCTTGCCGGGCACCAAGCCTTGCCGAGCGCCAAGCCTTGCCGGGCTCCGCAGGCCAACCCGGCAAGATCTTGCCGGGGAGGCTGGCCTTCGGATTCCAGCTCTTCTTATCTGCTGATCCTCAGATCTCTGACTTGATGATTTCTTTGGTGGCTTGAATCGACCTCGAACTATTCCCCGGCAAGCCTTGCCACGAGGATGGCTACAACTGCCCGTGCACAAGTACGGGGTACTAGTGGCCCAATACTTAGTACACCGACACTCAAATAAAAATTGCATAAAGTAAATAGAAAGGCCCTTCGCAGAGGGAAGTAGGGATTTGTAGAGGTGCCAGAGCTCAAAGCTTAAATTGAGAGATAAAATTTTTGAGAGGCATACTTTTCCCGTCAACGAAAACGACCGAGAATTCCCAACACTTTCCATGCTAGATACATCATAGGCGGTTCCCAAATAGAAAATAAAGTTTATTCCTTTTTCCACCATTCTTTCACAATCCATGGCTAGCCGTATCCACGGGTTCCTTCCATACCAACACTTTCCAAGGAATTTATTAGTAGACAACATAAAGTAAATTTCTTTTTCATTTCGGGACTGGGCATCCCTATTACCTTTGCCACACTCATGTGCAATAACAAGTGAATAAACACTCATCTTGAGAATAACACATCTAGCATGGAAAATATTGTCCACCCCCTGCCGCTTCATGAGCGGTACGAGCACCCAAAAAGGAAACTTATTTTGAAAATTAGAGATGGCACATACAAATTTGCTTAGAACGACACGAGAATACCACATATAGGTAGGTATGGTGGACTCATATGGCAAAAACTGGGTTTAAAGATTTTGGATGCACAAGTAGTATTTCTACTTAGTACAAGTGGAGGCTAGCAAAAAGATTGAGAAGCAACCAACCAAGAAATGAAAAATCACATAAGAAAGCATGAAGCATAACTAACACCGAATAAGGCACCACAAGTAGGATGTAATTTCATTGCATAACTATTGACTTTCGTGCTTGCATTGGGAATCACAAACCTTAACACCAATATTCTTACTAAAGCATAATTACTCACCAACATGACTCACATATCACTATCATCATATCTCAAAACTATTACAAAGAATCAAGTTTATTTTGTCCAATGATCTTCATGAAAGTTTTTATTATATCCCTCTTGAATATCTATCATTTTGGGACTAATTTCATATATTGCAATTACTTTGGACAAGATCAAACAAATTTAAGTGAAGAACATGAGCATAACAATTTTTGTCTCTCAAAATAATATAAGTGAAGCATGAGAGAATTTATTCAAAAAAATTACTAACTCTCAAATAAATCTAAGTGAAGCATGAGAGAATTTCTTCAAAAATATTAAAGCACACCATGCTCAAAAATATATAAGTGAAGCACTAGAGCAAATGACAAACTACTCCAAAAAGATATAAGTGAAGATCAAGCGAGTAGTTAAGTAAATGGGTAGCTATTTGAGGACTCTCTCTTATTTAGAAAACTTTCAGATCTAGGTTTTTATTAAAAAGCAAGCTAAAAAAACAAAATTACATTCTAAAAATAGCACACATCATGTGAAGAAGGAAAAACTTAGGCTCAACCGATATTAACCGATAATTGTTGATGAAGAAAGGTGGGATGCCTACCGGGGCATCCCCAAGCTTAGATGCTTGAGACTTCTTGGAATATTATCTTGGGATGCCTTGGGCATCCCCAATCTTGAGCTTTTGTGTCTCCTTAATTCCTTTTATATCACGGTTCCCCTGAATCTTAAAAACTTCATCCACACAAAACTCAACAAGAACTCGTGAGATAAGTTAGTATAAATCAATGCAATAACCTTATCATTATCTACTGTATAAAATCACTAAAATTATTATTTAACATTTCATACTAAATGCCTCTGCATATTTAATACTCCTATCCTCAAATAGAATCATTAAACAAGCAAACATATGCAAACAATGCAACCATAACAGCAATCTGTCTAAACAGTATAGTCTGTAAAGAGTGCAATTTTATTCACACTTACCTAACTCCAAAAATTATGAAAATTTATAAAACTGTAGAAAATTTATCGTATATTATTGTACAAAAAATTTCAATATTTTATCACATTCTGACTTTTCTCAAGAATTCACGCAAATAGCGTGCAACTTTCTGTTTTCAAACAGCAACACCTAGACTTGCAAAATAAGCATAGCAAAGGCTATACTTGACATTTTTATTGAAGTAAAAGATACAAAACATTACTCTAAATAACAGCAAGCAAATCCTAGTAAAATAAAATGACGCTCCCAGAGAAACACATATCATGTGACGAATGAAAATGTAGCTCCAAGTGAGGTTACCGATAATGTTGGAGACGAAAGAGGGGATGCCTTCCGGGGCATCCCCAAGCTTAGTTGCTTGGATCTTCCTTGAATATTACCTTGGGAGTCCTTTGGGCATCCCCAAGCTTAGGATATTGTCACTCCTTATTCTCCTCATATCGATATCTCACCCAAAACTTGAAAACTTCAATCACACAAAACTTAACGGAACTTCGTGAGATGGGTTAGTATGATAAAACAAATCATTCACTTGTGTACTGTCAAAGACAAGATTCATAATTTTTCTCACACAATTCCTACTATACTCTACAATTTCTACAATTTATATTAAGCAATATAAGCCATGGAAACCATAAAACAAGCAAACTATGCATTGAAAACTGAATCTGTCAAAAACAGAACAGTACATAAAGATATGAATTTTAGTCATACTTACGTAACTCCAAAACTTCTGAACATTTAGGATAAGGTATAAAATTTGTATACCCAACAACTGTTAAAATTTCAGAGTTTTTAGATACACCAGTGAATTTAAACAATTCTGTTACTGAGCGCAAAAGTTTCTGTTTTTGCACAGAATCAAGTCAACTATCATCCACACTATCCCAAAGGCTTTACTTGGCACTTTATTGAAATAAAAGATATAAAACATGATTAATACAGTAGCCTAATCATGTGAACACACAAAAACAGTAGGGGTAAATGTTGGGTTGTCTCCCAAGAAGCGCTTTTCTTTATGCCTTTTAGCTAGGCATGATGATTTCAATGATGCTCACATAAAAGATAAGAATTGAAACACAAAGAGAGCATCATGAAGCATATGACTAGCACATTTAAGTCTAACCCACTTCCTATGCATAGGGATTTTGTGAGCAAACAACTTATGGGAACAAGAATCAACTAGCATAGGAAGGCAAAACAAGGAAAACTTCAAGATTTTCAGTACATAGAGAGGAAACTTGATATTATTGAAATTCCTACAAGCATAAGTTCCTTCCTCATAATAATTTTCAGTAGCATCATGAATGAATTCAATAATATAACTACCACATAAATCATTCTTTTCATGAACCACAAGCATAGAAATTTTCTTACTCTCCACATAAGCAAATTTATTCTCCTGAATAGTGGTGGGAGCAAACTCAACAAAATAACTATCATGTGATTGGAAATTAAAATAATGATGACAAGTTTCATGGTTATCATTATTCAGTATAGCATACATGTCATCACCATAATCATCATAGATAGCAACTTTATTATCATAGTCAATTGAAACCTCTTCCAAAATGGTGGATTCATCACTAAATAAAGTCATGACCTCTCAAAATCCACTTTTATCAATATAATCATCATGAATAGGAGGCATGATATCATCATAATAATTTTTCTCATCGAAACTTGGGGGACTAAAAATATCATCTTCATCAAACATAGCATCCCTAAGCTTATGGCTTTGCATATCATTAGCATCATGGATATTCAAAGAATTCATACCAACAACATTCCAATCATGCTCATCATTCAAAGATATTATGCCAAACGTTTTATAGAATTCTTCCTCTATCAATTGAGCACAATTTTCCTTTCCATCATTTTCACGAAAGACATTATAAAGATGAACAATATGATGCAACCTCAATTCCATTTTTTTGTAGTTTTCTTTTATAAACCAAACTAGTGATAAAACAAGAAACTAAAAGATTCGATTGCAAGATCTAAAGATATACCTTCAAGCACTCACCTCCCCGGCAACGGCGCCAGAAAAGAGCTTGATGTCTACTACACAACTTGTTCTTGTAGACTCGTGTTGGGCCTCCATGCGCAGAGTTTTGTAGGACAGTAGCAAATTTCCCTCAAGTGGATGACCTAAGGTTTATCAATCCGTGGGAGGCGTAGGATGAAGATGGTCTCTCTCAAACAACCCTGCAACCAAATAACAAAAAGTCTCTTGTGTCCCCAACACACCAAATACAATGGTAATTTGTATAGGTGCACTAGTTCGGCAAAGAGATGGTGATACAAGCGTAGTAATGATAGTAGATATTGATTTTTGTAATAGGAACAATAAAAAAACAGCAAGGTAGCAATTGATAAAACGGAGCACAAACGGTATTGCATTGCTTGAAAATGAGGCCTAGGGTCCGTACTTTCGCTAGTGCAATCTCTCAACAATGCTAATATAATTGGATCATATAACCTTCCCTCAGCGTGCGATGAAGAATCACTCCAAAGTTCCTATCTAGCGGAGAACATAAGAAGAATTTGTTTGTAGGGTACGAAACCACCTCAAAGCTATTCTTTCCGATCAATCTATCCTAGAGTTCGTACTAAAATAACAACAAGCTATTCTTTTTGATCGATCTAACCAAGAGTTCGTACTAAAATAACACCATATGATACACATCAACCAACTCTAATGTCACCTAGATACTCCAATGTCACTGCGAGTATATGTGAGTTGATTATACGATATGCATCAAACAGTTTCAGATTCATAATACTCAATCCAACACAAAGAACCTCAAATAGTGCCCCAAGATTTCTACCGGAGAAACAAAGACGAGAACATGCATCAACCCCTATGCATAGATTACCCCAAAGTCACCTCGGGAATTCGCGAGTTGAGTACCAAAACATATATCAAGTGAATCAATATGATACCCCATTGTCACCACGGGTATTCATAGCAAGACATACATAAAGTGTTCTCAAATCCATAAAACTATTCAATGCGATAAGAATGAAATATCAAAGGGAAAACTCAATTCACAACAAGATAGAGAGGGGAAAACACCATATGATCCGACTATATTAACAAAGCCCGCGATACATCAAGATCATGACATCTCAAGAACACAAGAGAGAGAGAGAGAGAGAGAGAGAGATTAAACACATAGCTACTTGTACAAACCCTCAGCCCCGAGGGTGGAGTACTCCCTCCTCATCATGGTGGCCGCCGGGATGATGAAGATGGCCACCGGTGATGATTTCCCCCTCTGGCAGGGTGCCGGAACGAGGTCTAGATTGGTTTTTCATGGCTACAGAGGCTTGCGGTGGCGGAACTTCCGATCTAGGGTTATTATTGGGGGTTCTGGAATATTTGGGAATTTATAGGGCGAAGAGGCGGTGCGTGTAACATCCTGATTCTCGGAATGTTTAAGAAAAAGTTTTCGAAAAATCAGGGCGAGAAAATTTCATTTGTTTTATTTGTTAAGAAAGCTTAAATTGGACTTTTATAATTTGGAAATTTTAATTTGATTAAATGCCAACCCAGTTGAAACTTTTGGATTTGTTCTTTGCAATAAGTTGGATTTTGTTTCTCTCGCTTCAGTATATTAAATTATGCGCATTTGTATTTTTGAAACTTCTTCTGATTGTTGTTGATCTTCTATTTCTTTTCTAGATTGTTCTAACTCATCAATAATTTCGTTTTAGGAAAATCTAATTATTTTTTTCTATCAAACTATGGAAATAATTTCCTAGACCCGATATGTTTCTCTTTTGTCTCTAATTTTTTCAACCGAATGGGGCAAGCCCACCTCATTCTTTTTATTTTTCCTTACCTACAAATCCTGGGCTACAGCTAAACTTCTCTTCTTCTTTTTTCTGCTCTCCTCCTTTCTCGTGGGCCTGCGTGAACTGGCCCATCTCTTCCTATACTGAGCGAACCCTTCCTCTCCTCCTGTACCTCAAGTACACGTACAGGAAGAGGAAACCTCAACAGCCACATACATGAACGTGCACATATGAAACGACAAGAGTCCTCCCTGTCTTCTCCTTTAATTCCCTCTCTTTGACTTCTACCTTGTCCTAATTCTCCCACTGAGCCCATCTCCCATTAACCACACGAGCAAGGCTCTCTTCTTCTTAGTATTCTCTTTACGCTCACTTGCAGAGAAGAAGGAAACGTTCAGGCATGATGGAAACTCCTCCTCTTTCCCTTTAATTGCTACCTTTCCAAATATGAAGATACTTGCCCATCTTGCAACGTCAACCCCGAGCGCTTCTCCTTCCTCCACCCTCGCATACGCGCACACAGTACAGAGAAGAAGAAACGTTCAGCCACTCTCATGCCCTCCCCTCAACACCCATAAATCTCAATCGTCTTCAGTTTTGAAGATACCTAGACGTCCACCACGATCTCCTCTCTCATTCCCATCAGTCCTCATGCCCTCTCTCTTCCTCCTATGCCCAAGAACTCTCACAGAACTTTTGAAGCTCCATGGACGCCGGTGCTCGTTCCCAGTGACTTGCACCATCTTAGCACAAATCCTCGTGCCAGAAGATCATCATCCATGCCGTGAATCCATTCAGAGAAGAAAGAACGTGATCCGTCGACCACACACGAAGAATTTCACATGTGCGTGTACACTGTTCGTCAAGTTCACCACACCGTTCCGTCCAACTCGGTGAGCCTCTATCCAATTCCTCATGCACACCTTCTCAACATCACTCGTAGTATCTCATAGACATCATGTTTCAACCTATCTATCATGTTGGCAGCGCTTGTTCAAAACATATTTCGATTTGATGACATCGGCTTGTCTTTATATTTTTGGTCTGTCGGATAATCTTGTGGTCAACATATGAAATGTTTCCCATGGCTATAGTAATCTCATGGTGGAGTTAGATCGCTAGTTCCGTCAATCATTTTTTTATATATATTTTTAGTTGTTTGACCGAGATCGATGGGGGTTTTATGTACAGTGGACTTTTATGTTAGTATGTTATTTTCATTTGTTCTTGATATGCCTAGGAGTCATCTTGATTGATATCATAGAAGTATCATGTGGTTTAATTGATTTGAATGTACGTTTTAAATTATTTAGTATAGTCGTGTATGTTTTCATCTAGATAATTTCTTGTATCATGAGTAGTAGTTGATCGGTGAACTTTTGTGTTAATTTCATATGTTCGGAATATAGTTAGGAGTGTATGCTAGTTGTCTCATAATTTTGTGTGTGGCATGTGACATGTTAAATTTATTGTTTACCGATTATAGTTTGTTTAAATTTTAGTTTTCCCATGTCTATAGCATGCCTGGGAATATGTTTTAATTGTTGTTATGATTCTAGGACTTTTGTAGAATTTCCTAGAATTAGTTTTCTATTGAAATAGCAATGCATGATATTTTGGTTTGATTTTTGTGTGTGTATTATTCATGGACATTTTATATGCGTGCGTACGTGTTGATTAAGTATTGTCATACGTAGAAATCTTCATGGTTAACCTAAGATTCGTTTGATGTCTATAGTTATATATAGTTTTTTTTGTTGCTTCAATTATTGATTTGTGGTTTAGTTTCTTTTTACCGGTTGTCATGAATTGGTATGTTAACCTAGAACATAGTCATGCTTGCAGCAAATTAATTGCTTGTTGTAGAACTATTTGTAGCATTTAGATTATGTGTCGCACCATGGTTCAAGGTCACTTTCTTACTTCCCTAAATTGCATGATATGGCATATTTTGTGTGACATATTAGTAGCTACTTTTGAGTAGTTGTTAACCATATTTTGTAGAGGATTGTTATGCAAGATTACATGGTTGGTTTCTATTCAGATTTGTATTGCTACATATGGTTTATGCTTGCAGTATATAACTTAGTTTATTACCTCTTATTAATTATCCACGTGTTTTATTTACCTAGAATTGTAGCTATGCATGCTTAGTTGACTGCCTTGCCATGTTTTAGTACTTACTCAAAGTAGAATGGATGTTTTGATTGTATCATAGCTACTGTGTGATATAGCATTGTTTATTTGCATTGTAAGATCATGCATATGGTTTGCCTTGCTTGTTAGTAGATATATCTTAGTAGTTTACTTATATCATATATTTTAATAAGGAGAGTTCATTCATGCATGCTTTACCAATACCATGCCAAGATTTGTGATTGCATACCTAGACTAGATAGCATGTGTGTACAATTCATGTATTAGACATGCCTAGTTGTGTAGCTCACATATCTGCAAGTGTAGGATGTACTTGATGGAAATGCATGCCAATTTGTTACTCATGCTAGTATAGTGCATTGCTCGATGTTGTCAAGGATGCTTCATTACATACTTAGTATGCTTCCTCGAGGTACTTATTCTTCATGACTAATATTCTAGGGTTGTGTGCTTTTGCCGTGATTGATAGAGATGTTAGCGGATATAAACTAAGTTATGTTATAGTCATGAGTTATATGTTATTAGTAGCATACTGTGGTAACGTGTGTGATGATCATCCCATGCCTAGCATTATATTTAGTTTATCTAGTTGTTGCATTTTTGTTTGTCTAACTGTCGTTCATGCAAGTGAACTTTCATGTCCTATTATGTTCCATATACTATAGTTGAGTACATAGTCCTTTGTGCTTCTTATAGATGATTAACCTTGTTACAGGTTAATATTATGAGTGTTTGACACATGGTGCAATAGTTCATCTTATACTTAGGGCACCTTATCTTTCATGTTGGTACAATTGTTCTTTGACTATATTTTAATGTGCATAGGTTGATTTGTTATTCTAACCATGTGGTAGTACTCTTGTTGCTAGTTATTATGTAAGTTTATGTTGTTCTTTTTTATAAAGAGCATGTCCTAGTGATCACTTATATGTTTGATGCTTCTGTTATTAGTCAAGACATATTTATAATTATCACTCATATACCTTGTATATATGTGTCTTGTTGTTTATTTGCGTGGCCATAGTATTGGTTTGACTTTTGTTGTAGGAGTCTTTGCTAGTACATGTTTTTGCTGGTGTATATCCTATAGTTATTGTTTGACCATTATAAATATTTAGAGTATCTAAATATTTATTTGTTATTGATTATTACTCTTAATCATGTCTAGGATACTTGTTCATCCATTTGTTTCATGTTGTTGAATGATGTTTGATTGCTTAACTAGTATGGTTTATAATGTTGGTTTGGTTGTTGTATAGAATACTTGCTTTTGAATATTATAGATGATGTATATGTTTGGATGCTGTTGACCATTATAATATTTAGATTATGTCTAATTAATTATTTGTGGTTAACTTTTACCTTTATCATGCCATGATTATGATTGTGTAGTATGCAAAGGACGGTTCCTTTTCATTTGTGTTGATGCCATTGCTTTTGTTATATAGTTAGGTGAGATGTGTAGTGGGTACTACTAGTGGTTAGTACCATAGTTCGTATTAGAACATTAGTATTGTTGGCAAGTCTTGATTATCCATCATCAACCTAAACCCTGTCAATTCATCGAGTCCTCTACTTACCTTCCTGTCATGTTATCTCCTTTTGGAATCTCCATCTTGATCAGTATCTTGCTATCCATCCACTCTTAATTTGTTTTGGATTTTATTTGGATTTTCTATTGCTTTGGTATTTATTGTTTGTCTTTTGCTATCGTTACGACGAGTAGGGAGTGACGATGATGTTGGACATGGACAGAAACAGGTTACGGAAGAAGGACTCAACAACGAAGGCATGCCTCCTTCTTTAATCATACTTATCCTATGTTTACAAAATTGCATTGTGTTTTATGGTTACGATATGCATGCTGTTTTAATTCTCGTAGCTAGCGTGTCGATTGACACATTACCTTGATCTGCTTGTCGCCTATTTACTTGACACCTGAGTAGAAGTATATAGTTCCGGTAGAGTAGAAATGCTTAGCCTTGCTTATTACCTTATAGGTGCTTTGTTGAATGACCTTTGAGTCATTGACACTTGAAACTTATTGTTGAGCTCGCTGAGCTAGGCCAGTTGGCCCTTGTTGACCTTCTCTATCCTCTTCTACTCTGGGTGAAACTTACCATCTGAATACTGGCGCGGGCGACAGCTGAATCAAGGATTGAAGGAGCGATTGGCCGCCCTTCACGAGTTGAAGGGGGCAATCAGTCGTCCGTGCCACATGAGGCCTAATAAGTCTTGGATTTGAAGATTGTGATAACAGTACAGCCACATGCTATATGGGCACTGGCTTGGTTAATTAGTTAGTTCACTCTTATTGTCGTCATTGCCGTACCGCAGATGGGATAGCTGCCTTGCGAGGAGTATCCTCGGCACAAAAGGGGGCCCCGGACTGTGAACTGCGGTTACTTCCGTGTTGAAACCTAGTGGGCTTGGCACAGTAAGTTTGGTCTAATGAAAGACCTCGTCACAATCTCCCTGCCGGTATACCAAATGGTGTACTACGCCAGCGGCCATTGGTGGCAACAAGTCGGGATTGTGTCGTGTGGGTAAAGTGTACAACCTCTGCAGAGTGTAAAACTATTCGAATAGCCGTGTCCACGGTCATGGACGACACATGAATCTTTCTTGACGTACATGACATGTCTTGCTTATTCCCTCTTTGCCCCTATTCTTGAAACCTATGAAAAGTGTGAGTTGATCGAGGATCCTCACTTTGCTGGAAGTTATTATGGAGATAAAACATGTTTTCATCTAAAACTGCTATTATCCAAGTACTATGTTATTTCAAACAAAATTAGCTTTTATGCAAATGAGCCATACATCCTTCCTTTGAAGCCACATGTAGCTATTAGGTCCTTCCCCGAGGGAGGCATGTTGAGTACGTAATGTACTCATGGCAATAATTTTGTTGATAACAAAGTTTCGAAGGTGATGACTATGACAACTATGGCGATCCATAGGAGTGAGGTCACATGGACTACATCGACTACCTATGGCTGAGATGGAGTCACTACGCATTGTACTTTCCGCTGTTTTCTGATTGTAATAAATGTCATGAGACATTTCTCTATGTTTGCCTTGTGGCAAGATATATTTAAACTTGTAATACCTTTTACACATTGTGCAATGATATCATTTCGCTGTGTTGTCAACAATGATCCTGGGGTTGACAAATATACACAGGAGGGTTCGGAAGTTAATTCCGGGTTCCCACAGTGCGGGAGGCCACCGAGGTGGGCACAACCCACCTGGGCGCGCCCGGGCCTTCTGGCGCGCCCTGGTGGGTTGTGCTCCCCTCGGAGCCCTCCTCTGGTACTTCTTTAGCCCATCAGGTGTCTTCTGGTCCAGAAAAATTCTCCAAAAAGTTTCGCTGCTTTTGGACTCCGTTTGGTATTGATTTTCTGTGAAGTAAAAAAACAAGCAAAAAACAGCAACTGACACTGGGCACTATGCCAATAGGTTAGTCCCAAAAAAATGATATAAAGTTGCTATAAAATGATTGTAAAACTTTCAAGAATGATAAACAGCATGGAACAATAAAAAATTATAGATACATTGGAGACGTATCAGACGCTAGTGAGATTGGGAAGGCCATCTTCAAGCTTCATGAGAAAAACGAGCATCTCCAAGCCCAGATCTATGACCTGCAGAACCAAAACTGTGAGTATGAATATAGATTTAAGAGGATGAGTTTGGCTGCAGATTTGAGGATCCCGGAGACTCGTTCATCTTTCTATGATGGTGAACCTATGCCCTGGAAGATGGAGGACAAGCCCACAACAGCATCAACTCCATCATCACCACCTCCGAAGAAAGAGACCTAAGTACATGGGTATGGGCACTCCCCTTGGCAACTGCCAAGCTTGGGGGAGGTACCCCAGTATCGTATCACCATCACATCTTTACCTTTATCGTTTTTCTTAGTTCGATCCTTTTGGTTAATTCTTGGTTTAGTAGAATAAAGTTTTAGTATGATGTAGCTTTGAGTTTTGCTTTGTGTTACCTCTATGTAATCGAGTCCGAGAGTTATATAATAAAGATTAGTTTTGAGTTAAGGGCTTTGCTTTCTTGCTATGATCTTGAGTATAAGAAATAAGGAATAAAAGAATTAAAGAGATTATATAATGATCTTATGGGAAGTGATGACTTCACATATAAGGAATAAAAGAATTAAAGAGATTATATAATGATCGTATGTTGCATGAAATTTGTTGGGAGTTGACAAACATAGTTTTGGTCATTGTTACAATTAATAGGAAGTAATAAAGAAAGAGAGGTCTCACATATAAATACACTATCTTGGACATCTTTTGTGATTGTGAGCACTCATTAAAATATTATATGCTAAAACGTTGATGTTGGACAAGGAAGACAACATAATGGGTTATGTTTCTTTATATCCGAATAGAAGTTATATTGTCTTGGATCCTCCAACATGTTGAGCTTGCTTCTCATCCTATGCTAGCCAAATCTTTTGCACCAATTATAGATACTACTTGTGCATCCAAAATCCCTTAACCCAGTTTTGCCATGAGAGTCCACCATACCTACCTATGGATTGAGCAAGATCCTTCAAGTAAGTTATCATCGGTGCAAGCAATAAAAATTTCTCTCTAAATATGTATGATCTTTTAGTGTGAGGAAAATAAGCTTTATACGAACTTGTGATATGGAAGAAATAAAAGCGATGGACTGCATAATAAAGTTCTTTATCACAAGCGGCAATATAAAGTGACGTTCTTTTGCATTAAGATTTTGTGCATCCAACCATAAAAGCGCATGACAACCTCTGCTATCTCTACGAAGGGCCTATCTTTTACATACCTTCTACCCTTATACAAGAGGCATGGTGATCATCACCTCTTCTTTTTATACTTTTTCTTTTTGGCAAGCACTATATGTTGGGGGAAGATCCAGATATATATATCCACTTGGATGTAGATATTCATAAACTATTATTGTTGACGTTACCCTTGAGGTAAAAGGTTGGGAGGCAAAGTTATAAGCCCCCATCTTTCTCTGTGTCTGATTGAAACTTTGATCTCATAAGTATCGCGTGAGTGTTAGCAATTTTGAAAGACTAAATGATAGTTGAGTATGTGAAACTTGCTAAACAAAAGCTCTTACATTGACTCTTTCCGATGTTATGATAAATTGCAATTGTTTCAATGACCAAGATCATAGTTTGTTGGTTTTCAATAAAGTTTTTGACTCATACTTTACCTTGTGAATGAATTGTTACTTTAGCATTAGAAATTATATGACAATACATGTTGTTGTTCTAAAGATGATCATGATGCCTTCATGTCCGTATTTTATTTTATCGACACCTCTATCTCTAAACATGTGGACATGATTATCGTTTCGGCTTTCGCTTGAGGACAAGTGAGGTCTAAGCTTGGGGGAGTTGATACGTCCATTTTGCATCATGCTTTTATGTTGATATTTATTGCATTATGGGATGTTATTACACATTATGGTACAATATTTATGACTTTTCTCTCTTATTTTACAAGGTTTACACACAGAGGGAGAATGTCGACAGCTGGAATTCCGGACCGGAAAGGAGCAAATCTGAGAGACCTATTCTGCACAACTCCAAAAGTCCTGAAAATTTACGGAGAATTATTTTGGAATATATAAAAAATATTGGGCGAAAAAATACCAGAGGGGGACCCACTAGGTGGCCACAAGCCTAGGGGGCGCGCCCTACCCCCCTAGGCGTGCCCCTAGGGCTTGTGCGCCCCCTGGCAGGTCTCCGGTGTCCATCTTATGCTATATGAGGGGTTTTTAACTGGAAAAAATCAGAAGGAAGCTTTCGGGACGAAGCGCCGCCGTCTCGAGGCGGAACCTGGGTAGAAGCAATCTAGGGCTCCGGTGGAGCTGTTCTGCCGGGGAAACTTCCCTCCCTGAGGGGGAAATCAAAGCTATCGTCATCACCAACGATCCTCTCATTGAGAGGGAGTCAATCTCCATCAACATCTTCACCTCTCAAACTCTAGTTCATCTCTTGTATTCAATCTTTGTCCCAAAACCTCAGATTGGTACCTGTGGGTTGCTAGTAGTGTTGATTACTCCTTGTAGTTCATGCTAGTTGGTTTATTCGGTGGAAGATCATATGTTCAGATCCTTAATGATATTCAATACCCCTCTGATTATGAACATGAATATGCTTTGTGAGTAGTTACGTTTGTTCCTGAGGACATGGGAGAAGTCTTGTTATAAGTAATCATGTGAATTTGGTATTCGTTCGATATTTTGATGAGATGTATGTTGTCTTTCCTCTAGTCGTGTTATGTGAACGTTGACTACATGACACTTCACCATGATTTGGGCCTAGGGGAAGGCATTGGGAAGTAATAAGTAGATGATGGTTTGCTAGAGTGACAGAAGCTTAAACCCTAGTTTATGTGTTGCTTCGTAAGGGGCTGGTTTGGATCCACATGTTTCATGCTATGGTTAGATTTATCTTAATTCTTCTTTCATAGTTGCAGATGCTTGCGAGAGGGGTTAATCATAAGTGGGAGGCTTGTCCAAGTAAGGACGACACCCAAGCACCGGTCCACCCACATATCAAATTATCAAAGTAACGAACGCGAATCATATGAGCATGATGAAACTAACTTGACAGTAATTCCCATGTGTCCTCGGGAGCGCTTTGCTTTATATGAGAGTTCGTTTAGGCTTATCCTTTTCTACAAAAAGGATTGGGCCACCTTGTTGCACCTTTGTTACACTTGTTACTTGTTACCCGTTATGAATTATCTGATCACAAAACTATCTGTTACCGATAATTTGAGTGCTTGCAGAGAATACCTTGCTGAAAACTACTTGTCATTTCCTTCTGCTCCTCGTTGGGTTCGACACTCTTAATTATAGAAAGGACTACGATAGATCCCCTATACTTGTGGGTATCATCTACAAGAATAAGTTGTGTAGTAGACATCACCCAATCATGTGCTACTGCTAACACTAGTACCAGTAGCACGGCAGAACGCACGCTCCTACTAAAAGTTACCTGTAGCGCCCTAGCAGTAGCGCAGGAGCCCCTAAACCCACGCCACTACTATGATTTTCCCTATTAGTGAAATTCTTCTATGACATGTTGCTTTGGTTGGATTGCATATCAATTTTCTGAAGTCCACTCTGGTACCGAACAACTTTTTGATCAATTGGAGTCAAATATGGTGTTGTTCCGGGGTGCCCCATTTTCTCGATTCGGCGATGCCTTTTATGTACCTTGGACTCCCCATGGGTACTAGTTGTCCTATGGTCCTAGACCTTATGCCTTTGGTCGATCGTGTCAAATGTCGCTTGTCTAGCACTTTATGCAAGATGTCTTACTGTAGTAAGCCCACCCTTGTGAATTATATTCTGACATCGATGGATATGTATGCAATGTGCTATATTAATTTGCCTCGAAAACATGTGGAGAACCTGGATAAGATCGAACGGTCATGTCTTTGGAACAAGAAAACAAAGGATGGAAACATATGTAACTCCTTGGTGGTCTGGGACCTGGTCTGTCATCCCAAGAATCATGGTGGTCTAGGTGTGTTGGACATCAGGTTGCAAATCACTGGCCTTTTATTAAAATGCCAGCATAACTTTTACAGTAAGTGTGATATCCGATGGGTGAACCTTGTGTGGCCTACTTAATATGTTGAGGGCATATATATAGCATGTCATGGCTCATTGTGGTGGTGGAACATCATGCAATTTTGTGACTTATATCGAGTTGTCATGTCTGTGGAGGTCCATGATGTCTCTACAGTTTTATTTTGGAAAGATATTTGGCATTCTGAAATTTTGGAGAGATATTCACAATACAGTGTCATTGGTTTCATAAACGCTTTGAGCAACAACACTACTATTCATCATACAGTGTCATTGGTTTCATTGCACTTGGGATCACACCAACTATATCAAGATACTTCTTGATTCAGACTGCCTTGAAACATATGATGCTTTCAACATATTGTTTTAGCACTATAGAATCCACAATATTGTTCACGCTTGAATACTATTCCAAACAATTATTTTATCATAGCCCAATAACAATTTATATCAGACATGAAGCTGGTGTTCCTGTAACATTTACAACAATCTTCTTCTTCTCCTCCATGGACAAGGATCATGTCCTTTATTCTTCTGAGGCACTTTATTATATTAACAACTACCTAGTGAGCCAATCCAGCATCACTTCCGTACATGCTACTAACACTTAGTACATAATAATATTTGGCCTTATTGATGGCTCCATATTTTACGCATCTTTAGAGCTTATTTGTTGCACATTATCTCTGTATATCAAGTCATATCATGTTCCATTGAGCCAATAACATGTCCATATGCATGATTTGCAGTTTTTGTCTGTTTCACCGCGAGCATTGTATAATATTCTTTGTTAGTTTTTATTAGTTTTATTTGTCTTTGTGTGTCTTGTAGGTGATGCGGATTTCCCAAGCACTTAGCACGATGAAAGGAGTTCAAACGGTGGACACCCAGGATCCAAACTTAGCCATTTCGAAGGTGGAAAAAATCAATTTTTTTTCAAAGTGCTCCAAATCAAGATCTAACTCCAGAAATGGATCGTCGTCATTCATATGAATACAACGAGCCCAAAACATCAAATTCTGCGTTTGTATGAACAAATGACGACCGTTTTACCGAAAGAGGACAGACCAAAAAATGCCTTTTGAACGACTGAGCGCGGTCGTTTCGACGGTCATTGGACATCCAGACAGCTCCGAAAGTTGCCCTTCCACATGGGATTCTTCATGGATTTCGTTCCTGTTTGTTCCCATGACTTCGTTGGCCTTCAAGGGATGATTTGGGAGAGGAAATGGCTCATCTAGAACCCTTGGATCAAAGGAGAGAAGCCACATCAAGGGAGGAGGCTATGGGAGAGCTCTTATATAAATGCCTCCAACCCTTGCCGTCGTGAACACTGCTACTTGTGAGCTGCATTGGGATTTCCCCGAAGAGGAGAGGATGATGTAGTACAGTAGAGATAAGTATTTCCCTCAGTTAAGAACCAAGGTTATCAATCCAGTAGGAGAACCACGCAACACCTCGTTAGCAATACCTACACACAAAATAACAAATACTTGCACCCAACGTAGACAAGGGGTTATCAATCCCTTGGCGGTTAGTTGCAAGGATCAAATCTCGTAGTGACAGATAGATAAACAAAAACACAAAATAAAATAAAGTAAATAAAATTTCAGCAAGGTGTTTTTGGATTTTAATATATGGTAAAAATAGACCTGGGGGCCATAGTTTCACTAGAGGCTTGTCTCTTGAACATAGCATGCGGTTGGTAAACAAATTACTGTTGGGCAATTCATAGAAAGCGAATAATCATGACAATATCCAAGGCAATGCTGATGTATATAGGCATCACGTCCGAGACAAGTAGACCGACTCCTGCCTGCATCTACTACTATTACTCCACAAATCGACCGCTATCCAGCATGCATCTAGAGTATTAAGTTCATAAAGAACAGAGCAACGCCTTAAGCAAGATGACACGATGTAGACAAAGTAAACTCAAGCAATATGAATAAACCCCATTGTTTTATCCTTAATGGCAACAATACAAATATGTGTCTTGTCCCCTTCTATCACTGGGATATAGATCACCGCAAGATTGAACCCATCACAAAGCACCTCTCGAATTGCAAGATAAATCAATCTAGCTAGCCAAACAAAATCAATAGATCAGAGAGAAATACAAGGCTATAATAATCATGCATAAAAAAGTTCAGAGAAAACTAAAATAATATTCATGGATAATCTTATCATAAACTCACAATTCATCGAATCCCAACAAACACACCACAAAAAAGGATTACATCGAATAGATCTCCAAGAACATCGAGGAGAACATTGTATTGAAGATCAAATAGAGAGAAGAAGCCATCTAGCTACTAGGTATGGACTCGTAGGTCTGTGGTAAACTACTCACACATCATCAGAGGGGCAACAAGATTGATGTAGAAGCCCTCCGTGATCGATTCCCCCTCCGGCAGAGTGCCGGAAAAGGCCTCCACATGGGATCTCGCGAGAACAGAAACTTGCAGCGGCGGAAAAAGTGTTTTGGGTGGCTCTCTATTGGTTTCCCGATTTTAGAGAATTTATAGAGGTAGAATTAGGTCAAACAGAGCAAAGGTGGGCCCATGAGGCACCAGGGCGTGCCTTGGTGGTTCGTGGCCACCTCTTTCCCCTTCTGACTTCCTCCAGAAGCTTCTAGGGTCTCTTATGTCCAGAAAAAATTGTCAAAAAGTTTCATGGCATTTGGACTTCTTTTGGTACTAATTTCCTGGAATACCAAAAACAGGAAAAACAGCAACTGGCACTTGGCATTAATAGGTTAGTCCCAAAAAATGATATATAATTTCATATAAAACATCCAAGATTGATACTATAATAACATGGAAATATCAAAAATTATAGAAATGTTGAAGACGTATCAAGCACCCCCAAGCTTAGTTCTTGCTCATCCTCGAGTAGGTAAATGATAAAAATAGAATTTTTGATGTGGAATGCTACCTAACTTGTTCATCATGTTATTTCTCTTTTGTGGCATGAATATTAAGATCCAGATGATTCAAAGCAATAGTCTATAGTTTGACATAAAAACAATAATAATAAGGCATACCAACAAGAAATCATGCCTTTCAAAATATCAATGCTGAAGAACGTTATCCCTACAAAATCATATAGCCTTGTCATGCTCCATCTTCTTAACACAAAGTATAAATCATGCACTACCTCGGTGTTAGCCAAGCAATTGGTTCATACATTTTAACGCGCTTCAGCATTTTCAACTCTCACGCAATACATGAGCGCAAGCCATGGATATAGCACTATGGGTGGAATAGAGTACGGTGGTAGAGATTGATATGGAGAAGACAAAAAAGGAGAAAGTCTCACATTGACGAGGCTAATCAACGGGCTATGGAGATGCCCATCAATTGATGTCAATGCAAGGAGTAGGGATTGCCATGCAACGGATGCACTAAGAGCTATAAGTGTATGAAAGCTCAAAAAGAAAACTAAGTGGGTGTGCATCCAACATGCTTGCTCATGAAGACCTCGGGCATTTGAGGAAGCCCGTCATTGGAATATACAAGGCAAGTTTTATAATGAAAAATTCCCACTAGTTATATGAAACTGAAAGCATAGGAGACTCTCTATATGAAAAACAAGGTGCTACTTTGAAGCACAAGTGTGGAAAGGATAATAACATTGCCCCTTCTCTCTTGTTCTCTCATTTTTCTTTTTTTCTTTTTTTCTTTTTTGGCTCTTTTTGGCCTCTTTTTTCCTTTTTTTCTCTTTTTCGTTCGGAGTCTCATCCTGAATTGTGGGAGAATCGTAGTCTCCATTGATACATCTCCAACGTATCTATAATTTTTTATTGTTCCATGCTGTTATATTATCATTCTTGGATGTTTTACCTTCATTTTATAGCAACTTTATATCATTTTTTGGGGACTAACCTATTGACATAGTGCCTAGTGCAGTTGCTGTTTTTTGCTTGTTTTTTACTTCGCAAAATATCCAAATCAAATGGAGTCCAAACGCACCGAAACTTAATGGAGATTTTTTTCAGCCTAGAAGACAACTTGGGAGCCAAGAAAGTGCACGAGGGGAGGCCCTTGGGGCCCACCAACCACCTGGGCGCGCCAGAGGCCCCCAGCACGCCCTGATGGGTGGTGGGGCCCATGGAGGTCTCCTCCACCGCCTCTCAGCTCTATAAATACTCAGATATTCCAGAAACCCTAGGGGAGTCATCGAAACACAATTCTAGCCGCCGCAAGTTCCACAACCACGAGATCCAATCTAGAGCCCTATTCTGGCACTCTGCCGGAGGGGAACACAATCACGGAGGGGTTCATCATCCTCATTGGTGCTCCTTCGATGACACGTGAGTAGTTCACCATAGACCTACGGGTTCGTAGGCAGTAGCCAGATGGCTTCTTCTCTCATTTTGATTCTCAATACAATGTTCTCCTCGATGTTCTTGGAGATCTATTTGATGTAATGACTTTTTGCGGTGTGTTTGTTGGGATCTGATGAAGTGCGAGTTTATGCTCAGATCTATCTATGAATATTATTTGAGTCTTCTTTGATCTCTTATATGCATGACTGTTATAGCCTCGTATTTCTTCTCCGAAACTTTGGTTTGGTTTGGCCACCTAGATTGATTTTTCTTGCAATGGGAAGAGGTGCTTTGTTATGGGTTCGATCTTGCGGTGTCCTCACCCAGTGACAGAAGGGGTAGCAAGGCATGCATGTATCGTTGCTATTAAGGATAAAAAGATAGGGTCTATTCCTACATGAATAGATCTTGTCTACACATTGTCATCGTTCTTATTGCATTACTCCGTTTCTCCATGAACTTAATACACTAGATGCATGCTGGATAGCGGTCGATGTGTGGAGTAATAGTAGTAGATGCAGGCAGGAGTCGGTCTACTAATCTTGGACGTGATGCCTATATACATGATCATTGCCTTGGATATCGTCATAATTATTTGCTCTTCTATCAATTGCCCAATAGTAATTTGTTTACCCACCGTATGCTATTTTCTCGAGAGAAGCCACTAGTGAAATCTACAGCCCCTGGGTCTATCTTTTATCATATTGTTTTCAGATCTATTATTCCAAAAACCCAAAAATACCTTGCTGCACTTTTTCTTTACCTATTTTATTTTGTGTTTTTGCTAGATCTGTTTATCCAATCTCATACAATTTAATCTATCTTTTTACCGTAGAGGGATTGACAATCCCTGTTACGCGTTGGGTTGCAAGTATTTGTTCTTTGTGTGCAGGTACCGTTTACATAGTGTTTCTTGGTTCTCCTACTGGATTGATAACCTTTGTTTCATAACTGAGGGAAATACTTACCGTAGCTGTGCTGCATCATTCCTTCCTATTTGGGGAAATACCGACGCAGATTCAAGCTATTGTCATCCATCATACTTTCCTCACTTGGGAAAATGCTCTAAGAATGAATATGATGATCATCACACTTCTATTTACTTACAACTCAAAATTACAACTCTATTCTAGAACAAAATATGACTCTATATGAATGCCTTTGGCAGTGTACTAGGATGTGCAATGATCTAGCGTAACATGCATAAAAATGATGAACGGTGGCTGAGCCACAAATACTATGTCAGCTATATGATCATGCAAAGCAATATGACAATGATGACGTGTGTCATAAAAATGGAACGGTGGAAGTTGCATGGCAATATATCTCAGAATGGCTATGGAAATGCCATAATAGGTAGGTATGGTGGCTGTTTTGAGGAAGATATAAGGAGGCTTATGTGTGTTAGAGCGTATCATATCACTGGGTTTGGATGCACCGACGAAGTTTGCACCACACCTCAAGGTGAAAAAGGCCAATGCATGGTACCGAAGAGGCTAGCAAATTGCGGAAGGTGAGAGTGCGTATAATCCATGGACTCACATTAGTCATAAAGAACTCACATACTTATTGCAAAAGTTTATTAGCCCTCGAAGCAAAGTACTACTATGCATGCTCCTTGGGGGGAGGTTGGTAGGATTTAACCATCGCGTGCCCCCGACCTTCACGCAAAGGAAGCACTCAATAATAAAGCATGCTCCAACTTCATAGCATAACGAGAGACTATACGTGCATGCTTCTGGAATCACAAACCTTAACACCAGTATTCTTACAAAACCACAATGACTCACTAGCACAACCCACATATTACCACCTTTATATCGCAAAACTTTTGCAAGGAAACAAACTTATCATATTTAGTGATCTACATGAAAGTTTTTATTATATCCCTCTTGAATACCTATCATATTAGGAGCAAATTCATAACTTGTACTAATTGCCATTACTATTATCAACTCTAAAAAATATATAAGTGAAGCATGAGAGTGCAAATATTTCTCTAAAATATATCCACTGCCGTGCTCTAAAAGATATAAGTGAAGCACTAGAGCAACTGCCTAGTTCAAAAGATATAAGTGAAGCACATAGACTATTCTAACAAATCACGAATAATGTGTGTCCCTCTCAAAAAGGTGTGTTCAGCAAAGATGATTGTGGCAAACTAAAAAGCAAAGAAAGCAAATACTCATATAATATATGACGCTCCAAGCAAAACTCATATCATGTGATGAATAAAAATATACCTCCAAGTAATATTACTGATAGTTGGTAGAAGAAAGAGGGGATGCCTTCCGGGGCATCCCCAAGCTTAGATGCTTAGGAGTCCTTGAATATTACCTTGGGGTGCCTCGGGCATCCCCAAGCTTGGGATCTTGCCGCTCCTTATTCCTTCATCCATCGTGATCTCACTCAAAACTTGAAAACTTCAGCACACAAAACTCAACTGAAAAGTCATGAGACCCGTTACTATAACAAAGCAAATCACCACTTTAGGTACTGTTGTAAACCCATTCATATTTTATTATTGCATTATACCTATTGTATTCTAACTTCACCATGGCTCACCCCCCCCCCCCCGCCCGATACAATCCATAGATTCATCAAAACAAGCAAACAACACAACGAAAACAGAATCTGTGAAAAACAAAACAGTTTGTAATAATTCGAACAATGATTATACTTTTGTAACTCCAAAAATTCTGAAAAATATGAAAACATGGGAAATTTGTATATGAATAATGTGCAAAACAGTCAGAATTTTATCATGCTCCAGTGAATTTTAACAATTCTGCTACTGGACGCAAAAGTTTCTGTTTTTCAGAGAATCAAAGCAACTATCATCCAAATCATCCCAAAGGCTTTACTTGGCACAAACACTAATTTAAACACAAAAACACAACCATAATAGTAGCATAATTTTGTGCACACCAAAAATAAAATAAAAATGATAACTATTGGGTTGTCTCCCAACAAGCTCTTTCTTTATAGCCATTAAGATAGGCTTGAGATTTCAATGATGCTCACATGAAAGATAAGAATTGAAACACAAAGCGAGCATCATAATACATGTATTAATCACATTTAAGTCTAGCATAATTCCTATGCATAGGCATTTTATAAGGAAACAAATTGTCAAGGCAAGCAAAACCTAGCACATGCAAGGAAGGAGAAAGAAACAATAACAATCTCAACATGAAGAGAGGTAATGTAGTAACATGAAAATTTCTACAATCATATTTTCCTCTCTCATGATAGTTACATGTAGGATCATAATAAAATTCAACAATATAGCTACCATATAAAAATTTCTCTTCATGATCCACATGCATAAAAATTCTATAATCTTCCAAGATAGTGGGATTAACATCAACTAAAGTCATGACCTCTCCAAAAAATTCATAAGATTGAAAACTCTCCAAATATGTGGGATTATTTTTACCTAAACTTGACACTCTTCCAAACCCACTGTCAATATTATCACAAACATATTCATCATGAGGCTTAAATAAATTTTCAAGATCATAAGAATCATTATCACCCCAATCATGATCATTGCAATAAGTAGTGGATATAACAAAATTATCATCCCCAAACTCATAGTTTTGCAGATTATTAGCACAATTGACATTAATAGAATTTATAATAACATCATTGCAATCATGCTTTTCATTGAAGGAGCTATCATGAATGACTTTATAAATTTTTTCGTTTAACACTTCATCGCAATTTTTCAGATTCATGATTTTCAATCAAAACTTCATAGAGATAATCAAGTGCACTCAACTCACTAGAAATTGGTTCAACATAATTAGATCTTTTGAAAAGATTAGCAAGTGGATGAAGATCCATATGTCTTTACTTATCTTGTTCATTTCCTGTTTTTCGTGTGTTGACATGTAGGCAAAAGTTAAGCAAACAAGCAAAAAGGCAAACCAAAATTATTTTTGTGTTTTTGTAAAAATGTTTTAGAAGTGGGGGAGATGAAAATGAGAGGCAAATGGCAAATAATGTAAATGCAAGGAGATGAAAGTTTATGTGATGGTACTTCATAGATGTTGATGATGTCTCCCCGGCAACTACGCCAGAAATTATTCTTGCTACTTGTGAGCTACGTTGGGATATCCCCAAAGAGGAGAGGATGATACAGTATAGTAGAGATAAGTATTTCCCTAAGTTACAAACCAAGGTTATCAATCCAGTAGGAGAACCACGCAACACCTCGTTAGCAGTACCTACACACAAAATAACAAATACTTACACCCAACGCAAATAAGGGGTTGCCAATCCCTTGGCGGTTAATTGCAAGGATCAAATCTCGTAGTGATAGATAGATAAACTAAAACATAAAATAAAAAAAAGTAAATGAAATTTCAGCGAGGTATTTTTGGATTTTAATATAGGATAAAAATAGACCCGGGGGCCATATTTTTTACTAGAGGCTTCTCTCTTGAACATAGCATACGGTGGGTAAACAAATTACTGTTGGGCAATTGATAGAAAAGTGAATAATCATGACGATATCCAAGGCAATGATCATGTATATAGACATCATGTCCGAGACAAGTAGACCGACTCCTGCCTGTATCTACTATTATTACTCCACACATCGACTGCTATCCAGCATGCATCTAGAATATTAAGTACATAAAGAACAGAGTAACGCCTTAAGCAAGATGACATGATGTAGACAAAGTAAACTCAAGCAATATGAATAAACCCCATCGTTCTATCCTTAATGGCAACAATACAAATATGTGTATTGTCCCCTTCTGTCACTAGGATATAGATCACCACAAGATTGAACCCATCACAAAGCACCTCTCCCATTGCAAGATAAATCAATCTAGTTGTCCAAACCAACTCAATAGATCGGAGAGAAATACAAAGCTATAATAATCATGCATAAAAGAGTTCAGAGAAGAATCAAATAATATTCATGGATAATCTGATCATAAACTCACAACTCATCAGATCCCAACAAACATACCGCAAAAAAGGATTACATCGAATAGATCTCCAAGAACATCGAGGAGAACATTGTATTGAAGATCAAAGAGAGAGAAGAAGCCATCTAGATACTAGCTGTGGACCCATAGGTCTGTGGTAAACTACTCACACATCATCGGAGGGGCAACAAGGTTGATGTAGAAGCCCTCCGTGATCGATTCCCCCTCCAGCAGAGTGCCGAAAAAGGCCTCCAGATGGGATCTCATGAGAACAGAAACTTGCGGCGGCGAAAAAAGTGTTTTGGGTGGCTCTTTGTTGTTTTCCCGATTTTAGAGAATTTCTAGAGGCAGAATTAGGTCAAACGGAGCAAAGATGGGCCCACGAGGCACCATGGCGCGCCTACCCCCCTGGGCGTGCCCTGGTGGCTCGGGGCCACCTCCTTCACCTTCTGACTTCGTCACGAACCTTCTAGGGTCTCTTATGTCCAGAAAAAATCATCAAAAAGTTTTGTGGCATTTGGACTTCGTTTGGTCTTGATTTTCTGGAAAACCAAAAATAGGCAAAAAAAACAACAACTAGCACTTGGCACTAAGTTAATAGGTTAGTCCCAAAAATATAAATATAATTGCATATAAAAACATCCAAGGTTGATACTATAATAGCATGGAATAATCAAAAATTATAGATACGTTGGAGACGTATCAAACACCATCACGTCTCATTCATCATCTCATCTCCAAGTCCAGCCACCATCCACCTCAAGAACACCATTGTTGCAACCTTGAAGGAGATCAGAAGGGAGCCGCCACGGTGGGGCGCGACCATGGGCCGCCGCCGCCACGCCAATGTCATCACCATCACCATACGCGCCACTGCCATCACCACCACCATCGCCGTCCCTTCTTCCTCCTCCATCACTGTCTCCATGATGGGTTGTAACAACTCTTGGATCCCTCTTTATGTGATGTTATTTGAGTAATTTTAACTATGGGTCGGTCGATGAGTAAGTGGTTATTTGATATGTGTTGTCTAATTATGCGTGTTGCTTTGTGTTGCTCATTTACCTTTGGTAATTTTGTGATGGGAGATGTCCTATCCATTGGCATAGCTGGAGACATCCAACTCCCTAGGCCACAAATGAAGTATATAGATGGATGTGGAAACCGATTGACCTTCGACATGACAGGTGCAAATATCTTGAGGGGAACACAATTATTCTAGGAGTACGGTTGTCCATAGAATTTAATGCCTTTGTCCGGTCCTCAAACCACGAGGGCCTTTGAAAGTGCAACTAATCCCCGGGTTGTTTTGGTTATTCATAACAACATATATCTCATTGAACTAATATCCATTCAAGTTAAAGATTTCAGGAAGTTCAGTGATTGGCATGCCAAAGATTAATGATTGCGGACTCCTCAAAATGCTAAGGACATGGATTGGCAAAAGCTCAAGACTCTACATTTTTGGTTAAGTGATCCATGATCACATTGATTCCATAGGAAAGCCAATACTATTAAAAGAGATGAGGTTTTGATAATGATCTGTTTGCTCAAGTGCTTAGTGATATTGCTCCAAAACCCTTAATATGTCTCCAACATATCTATAATTTTTTATTGTTCCATGTTGTTATATTATCAATATTGGATGTTTTATATTCATTTTATAGCAACTTTATATCATTTTTTGGGACTAACCTATTGACATAGTGCCCAGTGCCAGTTGTTGTTTTTTGCTTGTTGTTTTACTTTTTGGAGATGCCACTAGTGAAATCTACGGCCCCCGGGTCAAACACAGTGAAACTTTTTGGAGATTTTTTCTACCCAGAAGACAACTTGGGAGACAAAGAAGTGCAAGAGGGGAGGCATGTGGGGCCCACAAGGCACCAGGGAGCGCCCTGGTGGGTAGTGGGGCCCACGAGTGTCCTCCCCACCACCTCTCAGCTCTATAAATACCCAGATATTCCAGAAATCCTAGAAGAGTCGACAAAAAAAAATTCCAGCCGCCGCAAGTTCCAGAACCACGAGATCCAATCTAGAGCCCTATTCCGGCACCTTGCCGGAGGGGGAAACGATCACGGAGGGGTTCATCATCCTCATTGGTGCTCCTTCGATGATGCGTGAGTAGTTTACCATAGACCTACGGGTGCGTAGGTAGTAGCTACATGGCTTCTTCTCTCTCTTTGATCTTCAATACAATGTTCTCCTCGATGTTCTTGGAGATCTATTTGATGTAATGACTTTTTGCGGTGTGTTTGTTGGGATACGATGAATTGCGAGTTTATGATCAGTTCTTTCTATGAATATTATTTGAGTCTTCTCTGAACTCTTTTATGCATGATCTTTATAGCCTCGTATTTCTTCTCCAAAACTTTGGTTTGGTTTGGCCAACTAGATTGATTTTTCTTGCAATGGGAAGATGTGCTTTGTGATGGGTTTGATCTTGCGGTGCTCAATCTCAGTGACAGATGGAGAAGTGACACGCATGTATCGTTGCTATTACGGATAAAAATATGGGGTCTATTCCTACATGAATAGATCTTGTCTACATCATGTCATCATTCTTATTGGGGTCTATTGCATTACTCTATTTTTCCATGAACTTAATACACTAGATGCATGCTGGATAGCGGTCGATGTGTGGAGTAATAGTAGTAGATGCAGGCAGGAGCCGGTCTACTAATATTGGACGTGATGTCTATATACATGATCATTGCCTTGGATATCGTCATAATTAGTTGCTCTTCTATCAATTGCCCAACAGTAATTTGTTTACCCACCGTATGCTATTTTCTCGAGAGAAGCCACTAGTGAAATCTACGGCCCCAGGGTCTATTTCCTATCATACTATTTTTAGATCTATTATTCCAAAAACCCAAAAATACCTTGCTGCACTTTTTATTTATTTATTTTATTCTGTGTTTTTGTCAGATCTATTTATCAAATCTCATACAATTTTATCTATCTCAATACCGAGGAGGGATTGACAACCCCTCTTACGCGTTGGGTTGCAAGTAGTTGTCATTTGTGTGCAGGTGCTGTTTACATAGTGTTGCTTGGTTCTCCTACTGGATTGATAACCTTGGTTTTATAACTGAGGGAAATACTTACCATTGCTGTGCTGCATGATCCTCTCCTCTTCGGGGAAATACCAATGCAGATACAAGCAATTAGGAAGAATTTCTGGCGCCGTTGCCTGGGAGACATAATCAACATCTATCAGGTACCCAATCACAGATCTCATCTCCTTGCAATTTACATTATTCATCATTTGCCTCTTGTTTTCATCTCCCCCACTTCTAAAACGTTTTTGCGAAAAGCACAAAAATATTTGCCTTTTTATCTGCCTTCTTTTTTGTTCGCCTTTTTCTTGTTTGATCTTTGTTTGCGTGTGATCTTGTTTGCGTAGTTGCGATGTCTCAAGAAAGTACCAAATTGTGTGATTTTTCTAATACCAATAATAATGATTTTGTTAGTACTCTGATTGCTCCTCCCGCCGCAAGTGCGGAGTCTTATGATATTAATGCCGCTTTGTTGAATCTTGTTATGAAAGAGCAATTTTCTGGTACCCCTAATGAGGATGACGCGTCCCATCTAAACACTTACGTAGAATTGTGTGATATGCAAAAGAAAAAAGATGTGGACAATGCTATTGTGAAGTTGAAATTATTTCCTTTCTCTTTGAGGGATCGTGCAAAAAATTGGTTTTCGTCTTTGCCTCGCAATAGTATTGATTCTTGGGATAAGTGCAAAGATGCTTTTATTACTAAGTATTTTCCGCCCGCGAAAATTATTTCCCTTAGAAATCAAATCATGAATTTTAAGCAACTTGAGCATGAACATGTTGCACAATCTTGGGAAAGAATGAAATTGATGCTAATAAATTGTCCTACTCATGGTTTAAATCTATGAAGGATTATGAAAAAATCTTATGCGGGGTTGAATTTTGTTTCTAGAAATCTTTTGGATTCCGCCGAGGGTGGTACTTTTATGGAAATTACTTTGGGTGAAGCCACTAAATTTCTTGATAATATTATGGAAAATTATTCACAATGGCATACCAAAAGAGCACCTACTAGGAAAAAAGTTAACTCGGTTGAAGAAATTAGTACTTTGAGTGAAAAAGTTGATGCTCTTATGAAATTGGTTGCTAGTACAAATTCTCCTATTGATCTTAATGGTGTGCCTTTGTCTACTTTGATTGAGCAAAATAGTGATTCCATAGACGTGAATTTTGTTTCGGGAAACAATTTCAATAACTTTTCTTATAGAGGTAATTTTAATCCTAGGCCTTTTTCAGGAAATTTCTCTAATAATTATAGAAATTCCTATGGTAATTCTTCTTATAATAATAATACGATGCCCTCTAATCTTGAGAGTAATATTAAAGAATTTATCAATGCTCAAAAAGTTTTCAACACTACGATAGAAGAAAAGTTGAATAAGATTGATGATATGTCTAGAAGCATTGATAGAATTTCCATGATGTAGAAAATCTCAAGATTAAAAAGTTTCCACCTAAGGTTGATGTCAATGAATCAATTAAAGCTTTATATGTTTCCATGGATGAAAGTAAGAAAAGAACCACTATGCTTAGAGCTAAAAGGGAATTTCTAGAAAGAGCGTTTCGACTGATTGCTTTCATAATAATGATGAAGATCTTAAAATGATTGGTGTTTCTTCTATTGATTCCTTGTTTAGTAATATTAAAATTGATGATGAAGGGACTGAAGAAGAGTCAACTTTAGCTAGAAGGCGTCCCCATAATTCGGAGAGTGAAAATATTGTTAAAACATGCCCACTCTTTTGGATTACAAAGACTTTAATTATGATAGTTATTCTTTGATTGAATGTATTTCTTTGTTGCAATCCATGATAAATTCACCCAATGCGTATGAACAAAACAAAGCTTTTACTAAACATATTGTGGATGCCATGCTAAAAGCTTTAGAAGAAAAATTGGAGTTAGAGATTTCAATTCCTAGAAAACTATATGATGAATGGGAACCCACCATTAAAGTCAAGATAAAAAATGATGAGTGCAATACTTTATGTGATTTAGGTGCTAGTGTTTCCACAGTTCCGAAATCTTTATGTGATGTGCTTGGTTTTACCAATATTGAAGAGTGTTCTCTCAATTTGCACTTGGCGGATTCTACTATTAAAAAACCCTTGGGAAGAATTAATGATGTTCTTATTCTTGAAAATAGGAACTATGTGCCCATTGATTTTATTGTTCTTGATATTGATTGCAATCCGTCTTGTCCTATAATACTTGGTAGACCGTTTTTATGAACTATAGGCGCCGTGATTGATATGAAAGAATGGAATATTAAATTTCAGTTTCCTCTAAAGAAGGGTATGGAACACTTCCCTAGAACTAAAATTAAGCCACCATATGAATGAATCATGAGGGCAACCTATGGAGCAAAAACTAAAGATGACAATACTTGAATCTATGCATTATGCCTAGCTAGGGCATAAAACGACAGCGCTTGTTGGGAGGCAACCGAATGAATAAAATATGTTTTCTCTTTTTCTTTCCATTTTTGTGTGTTCACACAATTATACTTCTGTTATAATTGTGGTTTTAATGTTTTAATTAGTGTTTTTGCCAAGTAAAGCCTTTAGGATCATGTTGGGTGATAGTTGATTTGATCCTGTTGAAAAACAGAAACTTTTACGTCTAGTAGCAGAATTGATGTGCTCTGCTGGAGCAACAAAAAATTCTGATTTTTTTACACAAGATTGATTTAAAAATTTCCTACATTGTCCTAATGTTTAAGAATTTTTGGAGTTACAGAAGTATGGTTAAAGTACAGATTACTACAGACTGTTATGTTTTTGACAGATTCTGTTTTTGGTGCATTGTGTGCTTATTTTGATGAATCTATGGATTGTATTGGAGGGTATAAGCCATGGTAGAGTTAGAATACAGTAGGTATAATGCAATAATAAAATATGAATGGGTTTTCAACAGTACTTAAAGTGGTGATTTGCTTTATTATACTAACGGATCTCACGAAGGTTTTGTTAAGTTTTGTGTGATTGAAGTTTTCAAGTTTTGGGTGAGATCATGATGGATGAAGGAATAAGGGGTGAAAAGGGCCTAAGTTTGGGGATGCCCATGGCACCCCAAGTTAATATTCAAGGATAACCAAACAACTAAGCTTGGGGATGCCCTGAAAGGCATCCCCTCTTTCTTCTAACAACGATCGGTAATTTTACTTGGAGCTATATTTTTATTCGTCACATATCATGAGTTTTGCTTGGAGCGTCTTGTATTGTATGAGTCTTTGCTTGTTTTGCTTTAGTTTGTCACCATCATCCTTGCTAGACACACCTATTTGAGAGAGCCATAATGATGCTATGATTTGTTAGAATTGCTCTATGTGCTTCACTTAAATTTTTTGAGCTATGCAATTGCTCTAGTGCTTCACTTATATCTTTTTGAGCACGATGGTGTTTTAATTTTGAAGAAATATACTCTCATGCTTCACTTAGATAAATTTGAGAGTTAGTAATTTTTTTTAGAAATTCTCTCATGCTTCACTTATATTATTTCAAGACATGAAATCTTTATGCTCATGTTCTTCACTTAAATTTGTTTGAGAGCTTGTCATAAGCAATGGTAATATATGAAACTAGTCCCAAAGTGATAGATATTCAAGAGGGAATAAAAACTTTCATGAAGATCATTGGATATTATAAACTTGATTCCTTGTAATAGTTTTAAGATATGAAGATAATAATATGTGGGTCATGTTGATGAGTAATTATGATTTAGTAAGAATATTGGTGTTAAGGTTTGTGATTCCCTATGTAAGCACGAAAGGCAATAGTTATGCAATGAAATTACATCCTACTTGTGGTGCATTATTTGGTGTTAGTTATGTTTAATGCTCATTTATGAGAATTTTGTTTTTTGGTTGGTTGCTTCGTAATCTATTTGCTAGCCTTTCCTTGTACTAAGTGGGAATACTACTTGTGCATCCAAACTCCTTAAACCAAGTTGTGCCAATGAGTCCACCATACCTACCGATATGCGGTATTTCCATGCCGTTCCAAGTAAATTTGTATGTGCCAGCTCTAATTTTCAAAATGAATTTCCTTTTTGTGTGCCCGTACCGCTCATGAAGCGGCAGGGGGTGGCCAATATTTTCCATGCTAGATGCATTATTTTCAAGATGAGTGTTTATTCACTTGTCATTGCACGAGAGTGTGGCAAGGTAATAGGGATGCCCGGTCCTGCTACTTCTTGAGCTTGCATTGATTTTTCCCTTGAAGAGGAAAGGGTGATGCAGCAAAGTAGAGATAAGTATTTCCCTCATGTAAGAACCAAGGTATCAATCCAGTAGGAGGCACAAGCATGTCCCTAATATATGCACCAGCACAAACTAACAAACACTTGCACACAACGCGAAAAAGGGGTTGTCAATCCCTTCACGGTCACGAACAAGAGTGAGATCTAATAGAGATAGGTATAAAAGATAAATAAAAGAGCAAACTAAAGTAAATATAAATAAATTACAGCAAGGTATTTTTAGGTTTCTTGGTTTATAGATCTGAAAATATATGATGGAAAATAGACCCGGGGGCCATAGGTTTCACTATAGGCTTCTCTCTTGAAGAAAACATACGATGGGTAAACAAATTACTGTTGAGCAATTGATAGAAAAGCGCATAATTATGACGATATCTAAGGCAATGATCATGAATATAGGCATCACGTCCGTGACAAGTAGACCGAAACGATTCTGCATCTACTACTATTACTCCGCACATCGACCGACTCCTGCCTGCATCTAGAGTATTAAGTTCATAAGAACAGAGCAATGCTTTAAGTAAGATGACATGATGTAGAGGGATAAACTCAAGCAATATGACATAAACCCCACCTTTTTTATCCTTGATGGCAACAATACAATACGTGCCTCGCTATCCCTTCTGTCACTAGGTGAGGACACCGCAAGATTGAACCCAAAACTAAGCACCTCTTCCATTGCACGAAAAACCAATCTAGTTGGCCAATCCAAACCGATAGTTCGAAGAGAAATACAAAGATATCTTAATCATGCATGATGACCCACAAGTATAGGGGATCAATCGTAGTCCTTTCGATAAGTAAGAGTGTCGAACCCAACGAGGAGCAGAAGGAAATGACAAGTGGTTTTCAGCAAGGTATTTTCTACAAGCACTGAAATAGTCGGTAACAGATAGTTTGATAGCAAGATAATTTGTAATGGACAAGTAACGGTAACAGTAAATAAAGTGCAGCAAGGTAGCACAATCCTTTTGTGGCAAAGGACATGCCAAAATAGTCTCTTATACTAAGCAAAGTGTTCTTGAGGGTACACGGGAATTTCATCTAGTCACTTTCATCATGTTGGTTTGATTCGTGTTCGCTACTATGATAATTTGATATGTGGGTGGACCGGTGCTTGGGTGCTGTTCTTACTTGAACAAACCTCCCACTTATGATTAACCCCCTCACAAGCATCCGCAACTACGAGAAAAGTATTAAGATAAAATCTGACCATAGCATTAAACATTTGGATCCAAATTGTTCCCTTACAAAGTAGCTCATAAACTAGGGTTTAAGCTTCTGTCACTCTAGCAACCCATCATCTAATAACTACTCGAAAATGCATTCCCTTAGGCCCAAATATGGTGAAGTGCCATGTAGTCGGCGTTCACATGACACCACTAAGGGAATCACAACATACATATGTAGGATCGAAAGTAGGTCTAGAGGGGAGTGATTAGATTACTTGACCAAAAAAAATCTAACATTTTCCCAATTTTAATTGCTGGCAGATTTTAGCAACTAGTACAAGTCAAGCAATCAACCTACTAAGAGTGTAGCAGCGGAATGTAAAACATTGCATATGAAGGTAAAGGGAAGGGTTTGGAGATGGCAAACGCAAGGTAGACACGGAGATTTTTGGCGTGGTTCCGATAGGTGGTGCTATCGTACGTCCACGTTGATGGAGACTTCAACCCACGAAGGGTAATGGTTCCGCGAGTCCACAGAGGGCTCCACCCACGAAGGGTCCACGAAGAAGCAACCTTGTCTATCCCACCATGGCCATCGCCCACAAAGGACTTGCCTCACTCAGGTAGATCTTCACGAAGTAGGCGATCTCCTTGCCCTTACAAACTTCTTGGTTCAACTCCACTATCTTGTCGGAGGCTCCCAAGCGACACCTAACCAATCTAGGAGACACCACTCTCCAAAAGGTAATAAATGGTGTGTTGATGATGAACTCCTTGCTCTTGTGCTTCAAATGATGGTCTCCCCAACACTCAACTCTCTCTCACAGATTTGGCTATGGTGGAAAGATGATTTGAGTGGAAAGCAACTTGGGGAAGGCTAGAGATCAAGATTCTAGTGGTAGGGTTGGAATATCTTGGTCTCAACACATGAGTAGGTGGTTCTCTCTCAGAAAATGAGTACTAGAAGTGTAGGCACGTTCTGATGGCTCTCTCACAAATGGAGAAAGGGGTGGAGGGGTATATATAGCCTCCACACAAAATCCAACCGTTACACACATTTGACCCAACTCGGTCAGACCGAATAGAAGAACTCGGTGAGACAGATTCAGTTCAAAATGTGAATGTTAGGAATCTCGGTGGGACCGACTGGAACAACTCGGTGGGACCGATGTGCTAGGGCTAGGGCAAAACCTCATCTCGGTGAGACCAATTGCTTGAACTCGGTGAGACCGATTTCATCAAAGAGCAAAGAGAGAGTTGGTTAAGAAAACTCGGTGGGACCGATTGCACATTTCGGTGAGACCGAAATAATTGCAACATGCAACAGAGAGTTTGCACGGCCATCTCAGTGAGATCGAGATCCGTATCGGTGTGACCGAATTGCTAGGGTTTCTGGCAGTGGCTATGTCAACTAAACTCGGTGGCACCAGATAGATCAAATCGGTGGGGCCGAGTTTGACTTTGAGTTTTGGACATATTTGGAATGAGAGAGTGGCTGAGGGTTTTGGAGCAATATCACTAAGCACTATGAGCAAGTAGACCATTAAGCAACACCTCATCCCCTTTTAATAGTATTGGCTTTCCTATGGACTCAATGTTATCTTGGATCACTAAAATATAAATGAAGAGTCTTGAGCTTTTGCCAATATGTGTTCTTAGCATTTTGAGGGGTCCACATCTCTAGTCCATGCCATGCCAATCATTGAACTTTCTGAAATATTCAACTTGAATGGATATTAGTTCAATGAGCTATATGTTGTTATGAATTACTAAAACCACCCGGGGATTAGTTGCACTTTCAATCTCCCCCTTTTTGGTAATTGATGACAACATATAGATCAAAGCTTCGACAAATGATAATATGAATGAAATACATCATCGCTTTGAGAAGTATGTGATAAGAAAGAGCTTCCCCTAAATTTGTGCATTATTTAAAAAATTGCTTTTGAATGCAAATGCACAATCGATTAGGATCATGGGTCACTCTTCCATGTCACATACATCTTGGTGGAGCGCTCAAAATGATAAGAGTTAAATAACATGCACTCATCACCAAGGGTAAAAGTGATTGATCATACACATATTAATGGATATAAGCAAGCAACCACACATTAAGCATGGTATGATCAAACACATGATCATAAGTATCTCACGAGCATAACAAAAAAATAGCATAGGAATCAAACAACCAAATGATCAAAGTAGCAGGAGAAGCAAATAAAACCAACACTCTCTCTCTCTCGAAGCCTAAGATCTATACACTTTCTCCCCCTTTGGCAACAAGTTACCAAAAAGCTTGAAAACGTATAGTGTTATACGACACTCTAGGCACGATCTTCGGGAGCTCCTGAAGGGGTCTTCTGGATTGTCGCTCCGATGTGCGTAGATGGCGTGGAGAGGAGGGCATCTGCAAATGCTTCTGAGGAAGTCTGTGGAGCTGGAGGGGTTGACACTGGAGGTACAACCGTGGCAGTTGCTGTAGGTGCTGAAGTAGTAGTCCTAGAGTCTCTGACAACTGGCACTACTGATGACCTTTGTGCCCTTGGCACTCTTTGAAAAGTATCTGTAGTTGGTCTATCCTCCCTGTCCTCAGCATCTTCTTGGAGCTTCTCCACAATGGTTTGTATCTCAGTGACCTTCACATCTAGGTCATGAAATTTTGTCTCAATGATCCTCTCAAGACTTTCCTGATTTTGAGTCAGGGTGGCCAAGCCCTTCTCAATTCTCACTGTAGCCTCAAGCAGATAACTGAGTTGATCTTGCTTTGTCTTGAGCATCACTGTGGAGGCATCTGGTGCACTTGCTGCCTTTGCTGCTTTTGCAGCCTTTGCTTTCTCTCTCTTCTCCTGGGCTTCTGCACAAGTAGGATGGGATGCATCCATGACAACCTTGTTGTCCTCAAAATCTGGCCTCAAGGGAAGATGCTCTCTGTCAAGAAGATATGTCCCAGTTCCCATCTTGGAATTAATCAACATTTGAATGTGAGGGGCATATCCACAAGATCTCTTCTGATCAGCAGCTGTTCTCTTCACAGTTTCCACAATCAGGCTCATCACCTTGAACTTCTGAGGAACATCAAACAAGTGAAGCAAGTTGATGGTGTGACCATGGATCATTCTATGATCTCTTGACTTGGGCAAAAGAGTATGCCTCAACATAGTGTTGATGGTGGTTAAACCAGCAAGCAGATAGTATATTGATCCAAACTTGTGAGTCTCCAAGGCTTCATGAGGAATTGGCTTGTGCATATTAGCCATGGAGTTGTGATCTTTCCTAGGCTTAGCATATACATCAATGTCATTTTCTTCCTCCTCTGGGGCATTGATCAGCTTGGCCCATTCTGAGATAGTAGATTGATATCTTGTTCCCTCAGTCATCCATACAATCTTTCCATCAGGGTAGAAGTGAGCAGTGGAATAGAATTGCATGATCATCTCATCGTTCCACTTAGTCAACTTCTGACCAACAAACTTGTCAACATCATTCAATCTAAAGCTCTCATGCACACTTGGAAAGTAGTCTTCATTGTCATCAATGTGTTTCCAGTCAACCCATTTCATATCACAAACAATGGGCTTCTTGTCCAAAAGGACAATCTCATAGAAATCTTGATGTTCCTTGGTGTGAAAGCGGTAGTCTATAGCAGTTCTTCTTCTGGTGGCATAGGGATCAGTCTGTCTCCAAAGTCTCAGACCTGCCTCCTTTCTTAGCTTCATATTTTCTACCACAGGATGATCATCACTATGATCTGGAATCTTGGGCTTCAGCTTTTTGAGCACTTGTAACTCTTCTTCTTCTTGAGCTTCAGGCACTAGGGCCTTGTTCTTTTCAGCAGCAGGAATGTTCCTTGTTGATCTCTTTGGTGCAATTGTCTTGGGAGCTTGAGCTTGAGCTGAAGGCTTGGGGCAGACTTGGGCTTAGATGGAGCAGCCCCAGTCCTTATGGCATCCCCCATAAGCTTCTGAGTCTTTGCAGGAGGTGCAACAGGCTCTTCCTCCTCCTCATCTTCTTCATCAGAAGAATGCTTTTCAAAATCGGCCATTGGATCTACAAGTTTGCACCATCTTCCTCTTTTCCTTTCTTTCTTCTCTTTTCCAGCACCACTTGCCGGCTGTGCTTGCTCTTGAGCAACAGAGGATTGCCTAGCTTTAGACATTGGAGCTCTTTTAGCAGGAGCCTTCTTCTGCATTCCAGGCTTGGTTGCAGCAGCAGCATACTCCTTTTTGAGTACTTTCTTTTTGGAGGTCACTTCCTCCTCAACAACAAAATCTTCATCCTTAGATTCAGATGTTCTCTTCTTCCTGGTCCTGGTAGCTGCCTTAGGCAAATTGCTGGGAGTGCTCCTACTCCCCTCATCATAGCTGCTAGAGGGACTAGTGCCCTCACTGAGGTTGAGCAACTCTTCAGACTTGTTCTGACTATCACTGCCCTGTGACATAGCTGAAACTGACCCTGTGAATAGTTGGGTATAGATAGAGTGGATGAGCATCACAAAGTGCAGCTTATTTTGCAAAATATTGAGTCAAAAACTTAACTTTAGTTTTCTGCAGAAAGCATTTCGGAGCTACTGATGTGACAAACTCGGTGACACTGAAGCACTAACAAAGTCTAAACACACAGTTTCGGTCAGACCGAAATGCAGTTTGGTGACTCCGAGATGCTAGGGTTTCACAGAGAAAGTGATTTCAGTCGCACCGATCAGTACACTTCGGTTAGACCGAGTTGTACTTGTGCAATGGCCAGGGCCAATCGGTGTGACCGAGATCCTCAGATTGGTCGGTCTGAGATGGGTTCGGCGGAAACCTAACCCTAAGTTTTTGCATCAAATCTATTCTAAGGAGTTCTTTTGGTGGATAGATCAATCTCATACATGGGAAGAACATGGGCATTATACTTTGTGCAAGAGTCGGAGTTATGGAAAGCATAAAGGGTCAATCCGTACACTAACTTGGCGACGGACTTGCTACAGCGGCAACGGCGGTGAGGATTCCGTTGACGGTGGCGGAAACCAGCGGCAGGAGGTCACTTGCGATGACGGCGATGATCTGGAGACCAGGGGCGGCAGTGCTGGGGCGCAGGCTCGTGCGGTTGAAGTGATTTTCAACCGTACGGGTACGCAGAGTATAAATACCCAAGCGCTGTCGGTGTGACCGAATGGAACTACTCGGTGGCACCGAGATGCAAAACTCCTAGCAGTTGCTGCAACTCGGTGTGACCGAATGGTTCTAATCGGTTGCACCGAGATTGAAAACCTAGATCAACTTAATGAGTTTGGTGAGACCGAGTAGGAGTGAGTTGGTCTGACCGAAAGGCATTAAGAGGTTTTGGAAGTTAAGCCCTTGACAGATCGGTGGTTCTGAGTGCTCCTCACCCAGAGGGTCCAAATTCGACTTTGTTCAAACTTTGTGATGTAGCATGAATAGAGTTTGAGACAAGAAAAAAGCACAGATAGCTAGAGGGAGTACTTAGGCATTCTTGTCCATCCATTTGGCAAAAAAGAAAAACCAAACAATCAAAGCAACAAATGGATGTCCTCGAATGGAGAAACTTATGCAGCCAACATGCTCACACAATAAGATGGCAAATAAAACATGTGGCAAAGCATGCACAAACACTCTAGCATCTATCAAGCAATTGGCGATGACTAGGTCATCTATATATGAGTATATTGACTTAGGAGTCAAATGAGAACATTTGATCATAGGTCATACTCATCGTTTAAGCACAAGTGGGGTTACCACTTTTACATAAAGCATTGTTGTGTTCACATCATTAGAGTTGCTTTATCTCAATTCTTAGAGCAAAGTTCCCGCTAGATGTGATATCCCCCCTTAGAGGGATGAACTAACCTTGGGTTTTGTCGATGATGACTTCATGTAGGTGTTGAAGATGTGGATGCTCAATGTTGATGTAGATCATTTGGAGCAATCCATTGGAGTGAGTTGCACTTTCAATACCTACATGGGTTAGTCCCACAAGGAACACACAAGGATATCCATAGACATAGAGTGAAACACACATATGATGATGTCCATGAAAGCATTAAGTTACCTTGTCCCTTGTCTTACCAACAAGAGGGTTTGTGACTCCTTGAACTAGCGCAAGATATGGAAGTTGATTGCACTTGTCCTTGCCAAAATAAATATGAGTGATGTATGTTGGCGGAGTCACCCTCAAGAACTCTCTAGTTCTTCTTCTCTGGGATCCACATCAACTTGATGGGAATCTTTGGAGTTGTAGTCGTACTTGATGAAGTAGAACTTGATGTAGTCTTGGGAACCCACTTAACCATGGCCTTAGGAGCTTCTTCAAATGAATCAATCTCTTCTTGAAGCTTGTCCTTGCCTTTTAGCTTGTGGTCTTGTGGTGGAAGATCATCTTGAGCTTGTGTTCCCTTGAAAGAAGTGGGGTCATACTTCTCTTGTTGAGGAACAAACTTCGTCTTGGGATATTGATCTTCTTCCCACTCAACTCCATTGGCATTGAACTTCCGTTCAAAACCAACACCTTGATTCTTCCGGTGCCTTCCTTGCTTGCGTACAATTTCCTCAAATTGCTTACTTCCGGCAAGGCTCTTGTAAACACCTTTCTCTATAATTCCCTTCAATAAACTATTTTCTTGCTCAAGTGTAACTTGGCTAAGAGAATCATTAGTGGAATCAAGAGAACTACTAGAAGTAACAATATTGGATTTAACATGATTATTGTTACTACTAGAAGAAGAATCTTTCTTGCTCTTGTTGCTAGATTTTACTTGTGGCATATAAGTAGACAAGAGTAAACGCTTGGCAATGTAAGAAGAACTCTTCTTTCGAAGACCATCATTGATTGCTTTTAGGAACCCATGCTCTTGCTCTAAATTTAGCTTCTCGAAGCGTAGCTTCTCATGAGTTCTTAGAAGCTCTCGATGATCCTCTAGAGTTGTTTCATGAGCTAACTTAAGAGTGTTTAGTTCTTTAGTTAGATGCTCAATCTCCTTCTTATCATTGTCATTCGTTTCATCTTGATTAGCACGATTAATAGCAATTTCATCATAGTTTTCATCACTAGTGTTGTCAATAAGTAAATCATCATCACCTAGCAAATCATCTTCATCACTATTGAAATCAACATACTCGGGGTGTGATACCTTAGGGCCTTTAGCCATGAAGCATCTTCCAATTTCTTCATTTGGTGAGTCAAATATGTCGTAGGAGTTGGATGACACAAGTGCAAGACCGGCAACACCTTCTCTTGAGTATATTCGGAGTCGGAGTGATAACTTCTCTCAGAGTAGTTGTCGGAGTCGAAATCGGATACCCATTCACCAATGTGAGCTTGATGTCTTCGTCTTGTGTAGCTCTTTGATGACTTGTCCTTCCTTTCCGAATCCTTGCTTCTACGAGAGGGTCTTCATTCATAACGATCATCTCTACTCCTTCTCTCTCTTGGTGGTGATTCATCTCCTTTACTTCTCCGCTTGGGTGAATCTTCTCTTTTCTTGTAGGGAGCCGTACACTCATTGGAGTAGTGTCCGGGGTCTTCCACAATTGTAGCAATTGCGATCACGACTAGTAGATCTTTTGTCATTGTAGGACCTTGACTTGGAACTTCTCTCTTTGCTTCTATTCTTGTAGAATTTGTTGAAGTTCTTCACCATTAAGCTCGATTCTTCATTGAAGACTTGTTTCTCACTTGATGTTGTTGGAGCATCACATGAAGCTTTATAAGCACCACTAGACTTGTTGTGGAGCTCTTCCTTATCCTTGAGTGACATCTCATGAGCAACAATTCTACCAATGACTTCCATTGGCTTGAGATCTTTGTAGTTGGGCATCATTTGGATCAAGGTGCACACGGTATCATATTTTCCATCCAAGGCTCTTAGGATCTTCTTGATGATGAATTTGTCGGTCATCTCTTCGCTTCCTAAGCCGGCAATCTCATTTGTGATGAGAGCTAGACTAGAGTACATTTTGGCGACTCCTTCACCATCCTTCATTTTGAACTTGTCAAGTTGACTTTGAAGAACATCCAATTTGGATTCCTTGACGGACTTGGTACCTTCGTGCATATCAACCAAAGTATCCAAAATTTCCTTTGCATTCTCAAGGCGGCTGATTTTGTTGAATTCTTCGGGGCATAATCCGTTGAAGAGAATATCGCAAGCTTGAGCATTGTATTGCAATATCTTCAATTCTTCCGTTGACGCTTCACGATCTGGTTCTCTTCCAGACAGCGGGGTTATGACCAAGAATATGCATTTTCATCTTATGCTTTCAACTAGCAAAATTAGTACCATCAAAGTAAGGACCTCTACGGTGGTAATTTCCCTTGCTAGACGCTATACTCTCCTAGGTTGTGAAACCAAGGCTATGATCACCAATGCTATGGAAATCAAGGCAAATGAAGACCAAAGCTCTGATACCACTTGTAGGATCGAAAGTATGTCTAGAGGGGGGTGATTAGACTACTTGACCAAATAAAAATCTAACCTTTTCCCAATTTTAATTGTTGGCAGATTTTAGCACGTAGTACAAGTCAAGCAATCAACCTACACATGCGATTCTAAGAGTGTAGCAGCGGAAAGTAAAACATTGCATATGAAGGTAAAGGGAAGGGTTTGGAGAAGGCAAATGCAATGTAGACACGGAGATTTTTGGCGTGGTTCCGATAGGTGGTGCTATCGTACGTCCACGTTGATGGAGACTTCAACCTACGAAGGGTAACGGTTGCGCGAGTCCACGGAGGGCTCCAACCACGAAGGGTCCATGAAGAAGCAACCTTGTCTATCCCACCATGGCCATCGCCCACGAAGGACTTGCCTCACTCGGGTAGATCTTCACGAAGTAGGCGATCTCCTTGCCCTTACAAACTTCTTGGTTCAACTCCACAATCTTGTCGGAGGCTCCCAAGCGACACCTAACCAATCTGGGAGACACCACTCTCCAAAAAGTAATAAATGGTGTGTTGATGATGAGCTCCTTGCTCTTGTGCTTCAAATGATAGTCTCCCCAACACTCAACTCTATCTCACAGATTTGGCTATGGTGGAAAGATGATTTGAGTGGAAAGCAACTTGGGGAAGGCTAGAGATCAAGATTCTAGTGGTAGGATTGGAATATCTTGGTCTCAACACATGAGTAGGTGGTTCTCTCTCAGAAAATGAGTAGTGGAAGTGTAGGCACGTTCTGATGGCTCTCTCACAAATGGAGAAGGGGTGGAGGGGTATATATAGCCTCCACACAAAATCCAACAGTTACACACATTTGACCCAACTCGGTCAGACCGAATAGAAGAACTCGCTGAGACCGATTCAGTTCAAAATGTGAACATTAGGAATCTCGGTGGGACCGGCTGGAATAACTCGGTGGGACCGATGTGCTAGGGCTAGGGCAAAACCTCATCTCGGTGAGACCGATTGCTTGAACTCGGTGAGACTGATTTCAGCAAAGAGCAAACAGAGAGTTGGTCAAGAAAACTCGGTGGGACCTATTGCACATTTCGGTGAGACCGAAATAATTGCAACAAGCAACGGAGGGTTTGCTAGGCCATCTTGGTGAGACCGAGATCCGTATCGGTGTGACCGAATTGCTAGGGTTTCTAGCAATGGCTATGTGAACTGAACTTGGTGGCGCCGGATAGATCAAATCGGTGGGGCCGAGTTTGACTTTGAGTTTTGGACATATTTGGAATGAGAGAGTGGCTGAGGGTTTTGGAGCAATATCACTAAGCACTTTGAGCAAGTAGACCATTAAGCAACACCTCATCCCCTTTTAATAGTATTGGCTTTCCTATGGACTCAATGTGATCTTGGATCATTAAAATATAAATGAAGAGTCTTGAGCTTTTGCCAATATGTGTCCTTAGCATTTTGAGGGGTCCACATCTCTAGTCCATGCCATGCCAATCATTGAACTTTCTGAAATATTTAACTTGAATGGATAATAGTTCAATGAGCTATATGTTGTTATGAATTACCAAAACCACCCGGGGATTAGTTGCACTTTCAACATATCATCAAAATATCGAACACATATCAAGTTCACATGATTACTTGCAACATGACTTCTCCCGTGACCTCAAGAACAAAAGTAACTACTCACAAATGATAATCATGCTCAAGATCAGAGGGGTATTAAATAGCATAATGGATCTGAACATATAATCTTCCACCAAATAAACCATATAGTAATCAACTACAAGATGTAATCAACACTACTAGTCACCCACAGGTACCAATCTGAGGTTCCGGTACAAAGATTGAACACAAGAGATGAACTAGGGTTTGAGAGGAGATGGTGCTATTGAAGATGTTGATGGAGATTTCCCTCCCAAAGATGAGAGGGTTGTTGGTGATGACGATGGCTTCGATTTTCCCCTTCGGGAGGGAAGTTCCCCCAGGAGAATAGCTCCACCAGAGGGCAAAAGTGCTCATGCCCAAGTTTCGCCTCGAGACGGCGGCGCTCTGTCCCGAAAGTCCTCTCCTTATTTTTTTCTAGGTCAAAATGACCTATATACCAGAAGATGGGCACCGGGGGTGGGCTGGGCTGAGCACAACCCACTAGGGCGCGCCTGGGGGCCTGGCGCGCCCTGGTGTCTTGTGGTCACCAGGTGGCCCCCTCCGGTAGTTATTTGCTCCAGTATTTTTTATATATTGCAAAATAATTCTCCATAAATTTTCAGCTCATTTGGAGATGTGTAGAATAGGTAACTTTGACGTGCTTTTTCAGGTCCAGAATTCCAGCTGCCGGCATTCTCCCTCTTTGTGTAAACCTTGCATATTATGAGAGAAAATGCATTAGAATTACTCCATAAAGCATTATTATGCATAAAAACATTATAAATAACAATAGGAAATCATGATGCAAAATGGACGTATCAACTCCCCCAAGCTTAGACCTCGCTTGTCCTCAAGCGAAAAACCGAAATCGAAAAACTTGTCCACATGCTTAGAGAGAGAGGTGTCGATAAAAACAAAATACGAACATAGAAGCATCATGCTTATTATCATAACAGCAAAGAACTTTAACATAAAACTTTATCATACAACTTTTATCATATAACTTCTCCTGAACAGGTAACAATTCATCACAACATTGAAGTATAAAGCATAAACTCCATTGAAAACTAAAAAAGTATGTTCTCAGTCAACTTTGCAACTACAATTCATCATATTTTCAAGAAGGGTCACGTATCGGAGCCTTTAGGCAAGTCCACATACTCAACCATCATTTAAGCTTCTATGATTGCTAACACTCACAACATACCCATGAACAAAAAGTTTCAACCGGACACATAGAAAGATAGGGGCTTATAGTTTCGCCTCCCAACGTATTCACCTTAGGGGTGATGACAACAATAATAACTCATGCTCACTCATATCCAACTAGATATATGTGCCTAGATCTTTCCTCACCACATGATGCTTGCAAAAAGAGAAAATAAAAAGGAATAGGGATGAATACTTTGACTCTTGCATAAAAGTAAATACATAAATGTAAAAGATAGGCCCTTCGCAGAGGGAAGCAGAGGTTGCCATGCGCTTTTTGTTTGTATGCCAAATACCTTAATGCAAAAGAACGTCTTGTTATATTGCCCCTTATGATAGCAACCTTTATTATGCAGTCGCTTTTATTACTTTGCCATCACAAGTTCGTACAACGCTCAATTTTCTCTTACACTAAATGATCCAACACATTTAGAAGCAATTTTTATTGCCTTATTGCACCGATGACAACTTACTTGAAGGGTCTTACTCAATTCATAGGTAGGTATGGTGGACTCTCAAAATAAGATTTTGGGTTTAAGGGCTTTTGGATGCACAAGTAGTATCTCTACTTAGTGCCGAGTTTTTGGCTAGCAAAGATATTGAGCAAGCACCACATGTTGAAGGATCTATGCCAATATAACTTCTATGTGAATATGAACAAACATAAATCATTACGTTGTCTTCCTTGTCCAACGTCAACAATTTTGACATATAATATTTAATGGGGGCTCACAATCATAAAAGATGTCCAAGATAGTGTAGTTGCATGTGAATCTTCTCTTCCCTTATTAATTCTTTCATGAATTGCATCATTGACCAATGCTATGTTTGTCAATCTCCAATAAATTTTACCACTTATACTTTTCCTTATGTGATGTCATTACTTACCATAAGATTAGCATACGATCTTTTTCATTTATTTTCCTTTCTTTTTATTGAAGCATAAAAGTAAAGAAACAAAACTCAAACTACTCTTTATTATATATCTCGCACACGATTACATAGATAGATAGATCACTAAGCAAGCACTCAAAAATAGATCGAACTAAACTTTTATTCAACTAGATCATAGGATAACTAAAGATCGAACTAAGATAGATAAAGGCAAAGAAAGTGGTGGTGATACGATACCGGGGCACCTCCCCCTAGCTTGGCACAAGCCAAGGGGAGTGCCCATACCATGTACTCAAGTATCCTTTGGTGGGGAAGATGATGATGGTGGTGGTGTTGGAGTAGTGAGTTTGTCCAGCTTGCGTCGGAGGCTAAAATTGTTTTCCCTCAGATCCTCATTCTCCAGCTCGAGCTTTAATATCTTCTTGCATAACGCTTCCTTGCTTTCCTTCAGAAAATGAGGAGGGATAGATTCGGTTTCTTCCTCCTCATCTGTGAACCACACATAGGGAAAGGTATCCTTGAAGATATTTGGGTCCAGAGGCTGGTAAGAAACAGGGCACTCTCCCTCCAAATCTTGAGATGACATATTTTTAGATCTGCCAGAAAAACAGCACGAAACAAGAACAGAAGGTTTCTCTACGATACGGTGGTCAATACGTTCGGGGAGGTATATAAAGATTTTTTATCTTGGGAAACAAGCAAACGAGAGGAAAAAGGAGTCGGGAAGGTTCCCGAGGTGGGCACAACCCACCTGGGCACGCCAGGCAAGGCAGGCGCGCCCTGGTGTCTTCTGCCCTCCTCGGTTGCCTTCCTGGTTATTTCTTATTTTCCTAATTTTTGTAATATTCCAAAACTGACAGAAAATATTTTTACAGATTTTTTGGAGTCCATTTACTTACCGTATCACGTACCTCCTCTTTTTCAGGATTCTGGAGTGTTCCGAAAGGTTGCTTTTATGTGTTCCTCCGGTGTCATGGTTTGAATAATATTGCTTTAAACATTAATAGGCGTACCTGAGATATAGTGCTTAATTCTTTGCCCATTAACCACCTTCGGGTTAGTACCTTCGGCATTATTAATTTTGATAGCTTCAGAGCGATAAACCTCTTCAATAATATATGGTCCTTCCCATTTGGAGAGAAGTTTTCCTACAAAGAATCTAAAACGAGAGTTGTACAAAAGAACATATTCCCCAACTTTGAATTCCCGCTTTTGGATTCTTTTGTCATGCCATCTTTTATCTTTTTCTTTAAATAATTTGGCATTTTCATAAGCTTGGGTTCTCCATTCATCTAATGAGCTAATATCAAATAGCCTCTTTTGTGACGCCCCCGATTCAATCGTACACTAATCATACACGCAAATGTGTACACTACAAAAATAAAACCACTTCCGTGATGATACGTGTTTGTCACAGTAGGTCACGCTTTCTGTCATGCATGTACATCCATGACGATTTTATGACAGAATCAAGATAGTCATACCTGTGCTGTCGTAGAAGTGTTCCATGACAATACCAAAATTATCATCACGGAAGTGTCCACTTCCATGACGATAAATGGCACATTATGGAAGTGCTTTCGTCGAGGGTAACCGACACGTGGCATCCACCGTAATGGGTCGCCGTTAAGCTATCGGGTTCCGGTTTGGATCCGATAACCCATTAACAGCCCGGACCAATGGGGATTTTCCACGTGTAAAATTCTCAATGGCCAGAAGAACCACGTGTCGGCTCAGCGTTGGGACAGATGTCATCCACTCATTGGACGGGAGGCGCCTATGATACGTCGACATGTGGCACGGCCCAATAGAGGCCCATTCAGGTGAAAAGGCCGGCCCGTTTGACTTGGTCAAAATGTAGCGGGCCAGCCCACGGAAAGCCTGTTAAGGGCATGTTCGCATATAGCCCATTTACAGCTCGCTTACTCACGGCCCGTTATGGCCTATCCGAATTGGGCCCAGTAGCGTCATCTGGGCCGTCCAATATGATTCCAGCCCGTTGTAACTTCTGGCCCATGTATGGCCCAGGACGTCTTTCGGCCCATATGAGGCCCTTTGTAACTCTGGGCCCATTAAAGGCCCGTGGTAAAACTGGCCCATAATGAACAGTGTATCGCTTTACACCCATTAGTGGCCCATTATTCCGTTGGGCCATTTCCAACCCGTGTTACATTTTGGCCTTCTAAGGGCCCATTTATTCTTGGGCTCATTTCCAGCATTCGGTTACTTACGGTCCGTTACTGGCATGTTCCGCTTGTGGGCTAAATTCAGCCCGTGGTTACAGTCGGCCCATTTGTGGCCCGTTAACCCGTTGGGCTGTTTTCATAGCATCATCAAATACAGCCCATTAACGACCTGTGATGCCTGTCGGTAGAATTAAGCCCGTTATACATGTCGGCCTATTAACGGCCCGTTATGGTCGGGCCATAAACACACGATTTCCACTCTAGCCTGTTTACGGCCCATTTTGCGAACCGTTATTGGTCCACGAATAGTACGGCCCATGTTTAACCAATCGATCATACGGCCCGTAGAAGGCCTATTGATTATACGGCCCGTCGAGGGCCCATGGATCCTACGGCCCATAGGAGCCCATGGTCACTACAACAGGTAGCAGGACCATGGTTACAACGGTCCGTATGTTGCCCATGGTTATTGTGGCCTAGTTATAAAAAATAGGTTATTGTGGCCACTAGAAAAACGCGAAAAAAGAACTGCAATGACTACAAGCAAACAACTAAACAAGACAATAAGGAAATAAATAAGCAAGCAACTAACCCTAGGCTATTACGGCTATTACACATATTACATCCACTTGGCATCAAAGTTCGCCACCAGTGCAAATATAGGGAACAAAGCAGCATATCACATACACTGGTTGTCAAAGTTGGCGACCAGTGCAAATAAACGCCACAGCAAAACAAGTCCAGAACTGAAACCACTTCAGAAGAGCTCAAGAAACAATATCCTGGGTACCCAACATGCTGGCAAGATGCTTAGAAAGCTTATTAACTTTCTCTTGTTTGGCGCTTAAATCCTCCAGTGCTTGTTGTTGCACCAGAAAGTATGCATCTGAATTCTGCAGGGACTTCCTCAGTCCTTCGGCTTCGTGTCATAGCACATCTGATCGATGTCTTTCAACTAGAAGTTGAGACTCAAGAAGACGAACTGATTCAGGCAGCAAGTTCGAAGAGCTTTTGCCAGCAGTAGTGGCCAGTAACTTGAACACTACATCAAGTCAGGACTTTGGGGTTGTCTCACTGTCGTCAAGATAGTTTTTATCAGCTTTCTTGGAGACCAACAGGGATGTCTCACTATCTTGAACCTTATCTGCATTGCTTCCTTTACCATTGCATAACGGGGTACTCTTCTCCAATATTTTGTCCGCATTCTAAACGAGAAACAAGCAGACACATCACAGGTTTACCATGTTGTATATGAAACTCATTTTGGTAAATCAGTTCAGTAGTAAAGTGGATAGGATAACAGCATGAAACAAACATATATCTATGTACCATGGTCACTGTATGGTCTATATCATTCTAGTTTTTGTTGCCAAATCAAGATAGAGACATAGTTCAAATAATATATGTTTAAGACAAAGCAGCATAGACAGAATATAAGTGTGGGAAACTACACAGCAATAACAACACTTGTAATGTGCATGACATGAGAACATAGCTGTTTATTCAATTGAAACTAAAATCAACATAGAGCAAGTTACAACAGCAAACCAGTTAAAGAAACATGTTTAAAACATACCTGTTGCATCATTGGAGTTTCAATTCCATCCTTCAAATTTGAAAATAGTTGGTATGAGTAAATACAGTGATGCAAGAGCAAAGGACTATGAACCATAGCTATAGAACCTAACCTGAGAACAATTCTTCTTCTGCTTTAAGCGTTGAGTTGGGGTTCGGAGTGGTGGTCCTCATGCTTTGGGCACTGCGGTTGCCTTACTAACTACTCGTGTTTGGGTGCTCTGTGGTTGAGACAGTGTTGTGTCAACTGGAACTGGGTTACTATCTGCTGGGGTTGGGGTTAGAAGGGGTGTAGCTGGTTCTCTGTCCAACTGGGCAGGGGTACAATCTGTGAGAGTCTGGGTTATGTGTGGTGGGGCTGGTTCTTGGGCAAGTACAACCGTGGTTCTATCTGCATCGACTGGTAGCACTATCTTTTCTGAAGACCGTGTTGTTACTCCCTTAGGTACTGCCATCACCCCCTCCAATTCAAATGGCTGATAAACAAGAAAAGTAATTGAATGTACAGACATTGTATGATAGACAGGTGCAATGGATAGTGGGGAATAAAATAGGGCATGAAATAATTCACATTTATGTTGTCTAACCAAACAGGATAGTGTGACACAATTTCACATATATGATGGCTATCTAAACAGGATAGCATGACACAATTGCACATATATGATGGCTAACTAAACAGGATAGAAAGACAAATTCAAAATATGATGACTATGTAAACAGGATTACATGATATAACTATATGATGTGTTTCTTAAATAGGTTGGCATGCTATAATTCACATACATGCCGCCTATGGAAACATGATAGCATGATATAATTCACGGATAGAATGACATAATTCAAAATATGATGAATGTAAACACTAAACGGGATGAGATGATATAACTATATGATGTCTTTATTAAATGGGTTGGCATGCCATAATTCAGATAGATGCTGTCTATGTAAACATGATGGTACGATATAATTCAAATATATGATATATATACACACACACACACACACACACACTAAGCAAGTAAGCAGATGGCAATCGCATATATGATGTAAAAACTAAGTAATGCAAGACAACATATGCATGGTATGAGTAATATAGCCCTGCCTAGTTTGAGCATAGACCTCAGGGGGGAAATAGGACTGGTAATCGGTCTCTGAATCCTCCTCTAAGGAGCTATCTTTAACCAGCAAGATGTCTGCTTCAGCAGGTAGCATTGTCTGCTCTGAAGACCTTGTTTTCACACCAGATACTTCCATCACCGCTTCAAATGGCTGATGCACAGGAAGAGTAGTTGAATATACAAACGTTGTCGACAGATGGAATACGTAATACAAGAAATGGGTAGCATGATATAATTCACATATATGATGATTGGCTAAACAGTATGGCATTGCATAATTCACATATATAATGCCTTGCAACAAGATAGCATTGCATAATTCACATATATAATGTCTTACAACAAGATGGCATTGCATAATTTACATATATGGTAATTAGACACTAAACAGGTGGCATTCACACAAAGCATGTCTAAACTAAGCAAATGACATAGCAATGCAAGACACCACATGCACGATATGAGCAACATAACCCTGCCAAGTTAGAGCATACACCTCGGGGGGGGGGGGGGATAGGACTGGTCATCTGTCTCTGAATCCTCCTCTGAGGAGCTATCCGTAACCAGCGGGATATGCGCTTCGTCAGATAGCATTGTCTACTCTAAAGACCTTGTTTTCACTCCATATTTTTCCATCACCGTGTCAAATGGCTGATGCACACAAAGAGTAGTTGAATGTACTAACATTGTTGACAAATGAAATACGCAATGAAAAAAAAGGATGGCGTGATATAATTCACATATAAGATGACTGGCTAAGCAGGATGGCATTGCAAAATTCACATATATGATGCCGGGCTAAACAAGATGGCATTGCATAATTCACATATATGATATAGAAACTAAACAGATGGCATTCACACAAAGCATGTCTAAACTAAGCAGATGACATATTTGATGTATAAAGTAAGCAATGCAAGGCACCATATGGATGATATGACCAACATCAGCATGCCAAGTTAGAGCGAAGACCTCAGGGGGTAAATAGGAGTGGTCTGCTCCTTCTGAATCCCCCTCGAAACAGTTATCTTCCTCTTGATTACAATCTGAAATGGGTGGAGGGGGGCTGCCTTTGCGCCCACCATGGAGCGACATCTGCATGCAATTTTATTGCCACGCAAGGCTCGTCTCTTTTGCTCTACATGTTCAGTTCCATTGTGTACAATAATTGACATGCATAGGAATAAAACATAGTGAGATTATGTAAGGACTGCATCCGGAAATCCAGAGTGATGGTAGCAACCTGTGGATAGACCCAAAACCAATGATAGCAGGCAGATAATGGCTTCAGTTAAAAAATACAAATAATGGCTTCTTTACTGTTTGTTTCCCACCCAATAGGAAACTCATAGTAGACACCAGAGATTAACCAAATAGTAGACAGATAATATTGATTGCGGCCCCGATATGTACCCTACAACCATTTAAAAACTCAAGTTTGAGCATTAGTTTGGAGCTGACTCAGAATCTAATCGGTGAACAGGACGATAAAGTAGCATGTAATATTAAGCGATGCATAACATAAGCAGACATGAAAGAGTGCGACCTCTCTTGCGGACCCGTGTAGTCCTCAAGGTCATCTGCTCAGTTGATGATGGTAATGCAGTTGTCGTGGCTGCCGGCGGTGGGGAAGAAGATCTGAGGCAGCGAAAGACAGTCTGGGGGGCGGATCCCTGCTGTGGTGGACCCTTCTATCGTTGGAGCAGCTGAGCTGGGGTGGACGACGGCGCGACAGGAGCGGGACAAACCACACAAGGTTTTCTTTGACAACTATCTGTAAGAGAAGTAATTCTGTAAGGGCTCATTTGAATTGGAGGATTCTAACAACGTAGGGATAGGAAATACACAATAATAGGATAGGAATGCATGTGCAAAACAGAGAATTTAAAATCACAGGATTTCTGTCAATCTGGGTGTTTGGTTCACAGGAATTGGAAGGTCACAGGAATACAAAGAAGCATGGTCAAATTAAGTCAAACCACAAGAAAATGTACAATTATAATGCTATTATGCTACTATCACTTAGTCTTGTTCTTCATGAATAGGAATTTGAAAAGGAGGGCCAAGTCGATATTAAAATTCCTACGGTTTTTCTTTGAAAGAGACACTAAAGGAACAAATCCTACAGTTTTCCTTTGCTCCATTCCTTTGAACCAAATGCATTAATAGTAGTACCATAGAAAACTTTCCAATTCCTATGTTTTTCCTTCACTTTTCCTTTCAACCACTAGCAATTCTAGTAGGCAGGCTTGAACAGGCAAAAGCCTACACTCCAAAAATGTATTTGTGCTACTTGTACTACTTTGGACCTAGGCCACTGCCCTACTAACTCAACTCCCAGGCATTAGTTTGGAGCTGACTCAGCATCATTGGCATCGCTGAGGATGCTGCGGCTGATGTGGCAGTCGGAGGAGGGGAAAAAGATCTTAGGCGCCTGGAGATGGAGCCAAGGGTACTGCTCCACTGTGATGGAGGGTTTCGTCATTGGAGCAGCTCCGGTGAGGTGTACGACGGCGAGGCTGAAGAAGGACAAGAGAGACAACGTTAACCTGAAGTGGTATTCTAATAGCATCTCTGATAGATGATGTAAATTACATAACCAAAAAGTGCTAGATGTAAAATACATCAGCTGCTCATCTCTGAACTTAACTGTCGAAACTGAATTTAACTGTCGAAACTGAATTTTGCTGTCGAAACTGAATTTTACTGTCGAAATTGAATGCACTAGTAGCAGAAAAGCAGTGCACTAATAGTTTTGGCCGCTCAAGCACTAGGGGCAGAGTAGCAGTGATCTAAATCGGTAGCCACTCCAGCAGGGACCGTACTACCAGAGAGCAGCTGGGGCAGAGTAGCAGCAGCGCCCAGAGCAGCAGCGCGTGCGAGAGCCAGGGCAGCTGGTCATGTAGCAGAATCTCGGGTAGCAGCAGTAGGAGCTCGAGCGAGAGCCAGAGCTGCTGCTCGTGCAGCAGCAGCGCGAGCAAGAGTAGACCAGTAGCGCAAGCAAGAGCAAGAGCAGCAGCGCGAGCAAGAGCCAGAGCAGACCAGGCAGGGGACTGAGAGCAAGAGCAGCAGCGCGAGAAAGAGACAGAGTAGACCAGGCAGGGGACCGAGAGCAAGAGCAGAGCAGCAGCACGAGCGAGAGCCGATGCAGCAGCAGCAGGGCTAGCAAGAGCCGGAGCAGCAGCAGCTCTGACTGATGTGGACGTCGCCGCCGAGGGAATGAAGCCGTGTAGGAAGTGGCCGGCGCCGCCGCCGTACATGGAGCCGCGCCATGGCGGCTCGGTACCGAGCGCCGGCAGCACCGTGAGATCGAATCAAGAAGAAAATGCAGCGATTAGTGTAGAACCTCTTTGGTGGTGCCAATTAGGCCTCAGCTTCATCCGAGGAATCGGTGATGGTGCTGCTCTTCCGGTGGTGTAGGTGAAGACGGCGCTGTGGGAATGGACGTGGTGCGAAAGACGAGGCAAACATCAGGGCAGCTCCTTGGAGGTGGAGGACGTGGTGGATGAACTGGCGAGACGACGAGATCGATGACGGATCCTCATCCGGTGCGGTGGATGAGGGACGTCGAGCTGTTGCGGTGGACGATGTCGTCGGGGAAGAGGCTCCGGCTGGGTGGCGGACGGAGGAGGGTGTGGTGCTTCGCGGGTTTTCGCGGCCTCGGTGTATGAATGGGGGGCGGAGGGGATGGGAGGGGGGAACCATGGCTTAGGGACGCGCTTGTCCGAAATATGGGTTAAGTTACGAAAGTAGCCCCACCGATTTGAACTAGGTGGTTCTTTCGGTTCAGGGGTATCACGGGAATTTCGCATGTCGGGATTTCGCAGGAGGTGGGAGTTTTCGCGCGTGTTGTAATTTTGGGATAGCAAGGCACGGGTTGAGATGGAGGGAATTTTAGGAGCATAACAAGACAAAGAGATATCTTAAAATTTCGGGATAACAAGGCGCGGGTTGAAATTTCCGGACAAGCCTAACGTATATTGTACCAAATCAATTCGCACTTCCCTCGACGAAAAAACCAAAAAGAAATCATTTCGCACCACACAAGAGAGTCTAGTCCCATTTTACTGTATGAGTTACTACAAATGCCATTCAAAACTTTGAATCCATGTTATGTTCAATTAAAATATTTCGCTACGTGTATAATGCACCTGTCTATAGGTCATTCTCCCACAGTCTCCACAAATCCTTCTTTCCGACACACACCGATCGGTAAACCTCTCTAGCGATGTCTGTCCATGCCTCGTGTCTCTCATACGGTCCAACACACGTGTAAACTCTCGCCCCTCTTTTCATCGATCTCACAATCGCACACTCCTCCCCCTATGTAGTAGGCCTCTCGCACCACCTCCTAGCTCCATCCCTCTCTCTCTATCCGTCTCTCTCGGCCTTATTTGCCTCTAACAAATGGATGTACACCGACCGATCTCCCACTATACATATAGCTAGCTAGGTCATTTATAACTCGTTTTCCCCACGCGCCAGTCGATCTACCTCATTAGTTATGTCTCTCCGTTCCTCCGACACACAACAATTGATCTACCGATCTAGTTAGGTCTGCTTACCAAACACATGGTCCCCCTTCATCATCCATGCATGCCTCCCGACACATCTATCACACACACGCACACATAGAAACACATCCCCACTCTTCTTGATATTGCAGTTGTAACCTCAGTTTGTCTTGTAGGCCTCTCCCACCATCTCCGAGAAGCAACTCCACCACCCCTCCGGCACTCTACCTCTCTCTCTCTCTCTGTCCAAACCTATTTCCCCTCCTTCACTTATGTATGGATGTCGACCGATCTCCCTCAAGACATAGCAAGGTCTCTCCTTCTCAACACATATACGAGTCGATCTACCTCTCTAGTTAGGCCCCACACACACACCGATACATCGAGCGCTCTAGTCATGTCTCCCTGCCACACACAAACTCACCCTCTGCCTTCTGACATTCCGGTAGGTCAGTCGCCCTATATCTTTGATGTGCACACACACAATTTTGATGGCTCTCTTCATCGATCTCGCACCCACACACTTGATCCTCTCTTTGACTCTATCGATATCTATGACCCCTCCCTCTCTTCTCGTGGATCGCCCCCTCTATATATGATATAGATAGGCCTCTATTTCACACACATTGCATGTGTCACATTTTTGTTTGAGATATCATCGACACATATCCTCTAACCTTTGTAGCCAGCACTAACTTTCTCTCGTGCATGCACACGCCCTCCTCGCCCTCCCCCTCCCTCGGCATTCTATCCATCACGCACATTCATTTTTTCTTTAGGTCGTTCTCCCACGGTCTCCACAACTCCTTTTCGACACACACCGATTGATAAACCTCTCTAGCGATGTCTGCCTACCACATACACACACACTTTTCATCTCCTCCTTTCTCTGTCCATGCATGCCTCGTGTCTCTCATACGGTCCCACACACATGTAAACTCTCGCCCCTCTTTTCATCGGTCTCACAATCTCACACTCCTCCCCCTATCTAGTAGGCCTCTCGCACCACCTCCTAGCTCCATCCCTCTCTCTCTATCCATCTCTCTGGGCCTTATTTACCTCTAACAAATGGATGTACACCGACCGATCTCCCACTATACATATAGCTAGTTAGGTCATTTATAACTCGTTTTCCCCATACGCCGATTGATCTACCTCATTAGTTATGTCTCTCCCTTCCTCCAACACACAACAATTGATCTACCGATCTAGTTAGGTCTGCTTACCAAACACATATGGACCCCTTCATCATCCATGCATGCCTCCCGACACATCTATCATGCACACGCACACACAGAAACACATCCCCTCTCTTCTTGATATAGTAGTTGTACCCTCATTTTGTCTAGTAGGCCTCTCCCACCATCTTCGAGAAGCAACTCCACCACCCCTCCGACACTCTACCTCTCTGTCTCTCTGTGTGTGTGTGTGTGTGTGTGTGTGTGTGTCCCAACCTATTTCCCGTCCTTCACTTATGTATGGATGTCGACCAATCTCCCTCAAGAAATAGCTAGGTCTCTCCTTCTCAACACATATACGAGTCGATCTACCTCTCTAGTTAGGTCTCTGCTCCCGCCCCCCCCCCCCCCCCCCCCCCACACACACTGATACATCGAGCGCTCTAGTCATGTCTCCTTGCCACACACAAACTTGCCCTCTGCCCTATGACGTTCCGGTAGGTCAGTCGCCCTATATCTTTGACGTGCACACACACAATTTCGATGGCTCTGTTCATTGATCTCGCACCCACAGACTTGATCCTCTCTTCGACTCTATCGATATCCATGACCCCTCCCTCTCTTCTTGTGGATCGCCCCCTCTATATATGATATAGATAGGCCTCTATTTCACACACATTGCACATGTCACATTTTTGTTTGAGATATCATCGACACATATTCCCATAAATACATTCATGAAATCACCCCCCCCTATAACAAAAATCACTCATGAACGCACACGCCTTCTCTCTAGGTTTGTATCTCTCTCACACACACCCACGTAGGTGGGGGACGTGTACGAAGAGAAGAGGTGCACGCATGGCGCACGTACTCCCGTCTCTTTCCCAACCACACCCGCGCGGGTACACGATTGAGCTCATTTCTGTATGAAAAGGCAGCCCACGTGGTAATTTGACACGTGTACTGGTTGTCCACTTGATGGAGGATCGTGTACCACGGGTGAACAAACAAATTGTGACTTGACGCGTTATTTAAAAAAAGAGGCAAACCATGTGGGGCCTACCTTAGAGGCAAGGCTCTATACACTGGAGATGCTCTGTACTACTTTTGATGTGTCCCGTCAACTCACAGAACGAGGAGAAGCTTGCTTGGTACACCCTCTCCCCCGCCCACGGGCGCGATGGCTCGCAGAGTCGTAGGAAGAGGAGAAAATTTTACTACTCCCTCCGTTAGACGTATATACTCCTCGTCCCTACCTTGGTTAGAGATATTATCATATTGTTTGAAATATATGTCTTTTAGCAGATTTCAATATGAACTACTAGTACATACTCCAAACACTAATGTGTATAGACGTATTTTAGAGTGTAGATTCACTCATTTTGCTCTGCATGTAGTCCATATTGAAACGGATGTAGTAGTACGCACTCTCCCTTGCCCCTCGCCCATGTGGTGGACATGCAACAATTCATTCGGTCTCAGATAGCCAGAACCATATACTGTAGTACCATCATTGCTCGACTTCCCGAAGAGGCGAAGAGCCAAGCGCAAGGTTAATATTTTTGAGATGCCAAGTGCAAGGTTTATAGGAGAACAAGTAGTAGTAGTACTAGTAGTACGTACTGTATGAGGAAGAAGGCAACAAGAATGTATGTTTTCCCTGTCAGTCTCTTCTTACAGTACGTGCTAGACCTAGTGGACCTCATTGTTGTTGCAATGGGAGTATCATAGATGGCACGATTCAGAGTGGTGGGCAACAGGAATAATATTCGGAGCTGCTTAAGAAGTCCCATCGAAAGGAATAGCCATCCTCTACATGTGCTCCTATGTAAAATGAGTAAATGAGACAAAAAGAGAAAGAGACAAAGTAAAAAAAATCACCAGCCTTAGAGCCAGCCCTATTGTATCAGTGAATGATATTTCTACGTCGTGATTGACATGGCTGTATTATTAACCATGCTGCGGAGGTAGCAGCGGATTTTTATTTATTTGCGGAGGTAGCAGCGGATGGATATTCAATGAGGAGTGAAATGATGGCTGCTTCCTCGGTCAAACATAGAGAAAGGTGGGCCTCGTGATTTGATGGCTCATTAGTCATTATTACTGTTGCCCATATAATAACCGCGTGGTAGAGTAGTTGGCTATACTTTTAATAACCATGCTCGAAGAGAAGAGGTGCATGCACCCACGCACGTAGCATGCGTCTTCCCCAACCACACACGTGACACGGTGGAGCTCATTTCTGTACTATGATGCAGCCCACATGATAATTTGACGCGTCTAGTAGTAGTTACTCACTTAATGGAGGGTCGGGAACCACGCATGAATGGTGCCGTGTTATTTATAAATAAAGTTTTTTTTCTTCAGTGGCATGTAGTACGCAATATAAATAGGTTCATATGGAGAGAAAAAGAAACCGCTCCACTATATACATAGCCAGGAGCCTACACGGTTGCTTGTTGGGGTTGCTCTCTTCACACTCTCTCGCACAAAACGACTGTGGCCACATCTCTAACATCTGGGCGGATCATGTCCGTCGGGGGAAGGGGTGGATGCTTTGTGTAGATGCGGTCGCCGTCGCCGACGGGGAAAACCCACTATCGGCACGTCCCGATCAGGGGTCCCCGCCGTTCTCTCTCACAAAGCCGGTGCGCTTGCCTTCGTCCCTTGCTCACTGCCGCGATGTGGGCAGTTGCCGCCTCCCGCTGCTCTCCTCTAAGCTAGCTACATCCCGACATCCGTCAGGTACAACTTCCTTTACAACCGGCTTGCACCACTGCCCCAGCTGCCCACATGGCTCCATGTGGATATTTCTCTACTTCTTTGCCCCCGCACGTACCTCTACTAGCTTCTACTATATTTGTGATGAGTTTATGTCTCATCAACTAATCCCACTAGTCTTATTCTAATCACGCTTCTTCAATTTCTTTGCCACAGGGATGCTCAGCTCGATTTTAGTGAAACTGCACAAAATGATCCAATGGTCAAAGGGTTGCAAACTTCATTTCTTCGGAAGGTTCAACGTCGCCAGCAAATTAAAGCCTGGTTAGGGTTTAGGGTTCAAGGCCTAGGGACTGCCTGGATCGTTTTTTTCTTTAGTTGTCTCTGTTCCAAAATAAGTGTCAACTTTAGTAGTACAACTTTGTACTAAAGTTGGCATAAAGTTGAGACACTTATTTTGGAACGGAGGGAGTACATATTGGCTATGATCTGTGAATCATTGAGATGCAATAGCATGCATGTTAGTCTCCTTTATATTTGATGGAATGTTGCAACGGGGTAACCTTGGACGCAAGATACATGAAACAGAAGCTGGAAGCTTCATAGCATTGTACAAATTTATCTCGCTGATAAATTACAGTACGTACTATGTACTAAAGAGTTAGGTGTCGCACGGTGTCCAGAAAATATGGTGATAGTGTGAGGTGGGCCATGTAATCACTGAGCTGCCGTGTTTTCGCTGCTTTCGCACTCCTCCGTTGTAAGAGTGGAGAAGAATGTAAAGAGTGGAGACGCTCTACCTCCTTTTGCCGAAATGTGGGACATCCAGCATCCGGTGCATGTGTCATGCACCAAAGTAAAGTGTACAGTGAAACTGAGACTCAGCACGCTCGTACCACCTCAGTAATAACGACCAATGAGCCGTCAAATCACATAGACCCGGCAGTAAGTTGGACAGACGAAGCAACCATCACTCTTCGTTGAATCCGCTTCTACCTTCAACGCAGGCGCCAGTGAGAGGTCGCGTCCGCTCTGCACGGTCATGAATGCGGCACCGATTCTCTAGAGCGGCGCTGTCCGTTTCGGGCAGGGAAGCGCGCGCGGCCGATGGAGGGGGTTTGGGTGGGCCACGGTGGTTAGGAGCAGGAGTTGCTGCTATCCCGATCGGACGCCCGAAAACGAGAGGATGCACCGACTCTCGCGGCTAAATCATAGTACTACACACAATCTCTCTGTAGGTCGATGTGTCGCTCTCTCTATCACACACACGCTGTTAAAAATAAACACACACACACACACACAGGTTCATGCACCGGCGATCAACCGCTATATCTGCGGCCGCGGGATTTGACGCACGCAGCTACCGGATTTGGAGCATTCCGGCCGCCTGCGACTGCGCCTTGCCATGGATTGTCCGGGTACCGGGTCGCACAACAATGGCAATGCCTCCACGTCGCATGCAGTTTTAGTTGTTGTTCACTTCGGAGGGTCGTGTACCACACGTGAACGATAGTAAGTGCGCCCGGGAGGCGTGGAGCGTTAATTGCGAATTGACTCCTTCGAGCATTAAATTTTCTTCGCGTATTAGCATTGCCCTCCTTCACAGTTTACAGGGAGCGCTTAAATTCTCATGCATTTCCACCACCAGAGGGATTTTAGGCGCGTTTGGTTTAATGCCCAATTAATTAGGACATCGTAACCACAATCAAGGCCACAATTTTCTCTCCATGCAGGTGTGTACGCGGGGTGGAATAAATGCATGCATGTGTGTACGTGGACTGAAAGCACTCCATGCATGTGTGTACGCATTAATTTCTCCAGTAATTGGGCGCCATGGTATAACTCCAGATGCTATTTTTCAGTCCAATTGCTAATCACCTTGGTCCGAGAGATTGTTGATGCGTGCCCTGTAAACTGTGACCGAGGGAGAAATTAAATAAAGAGTTTCGTTTCGTGCACAATTTAAAATGATTTTTATGGAGAGAAAAAGATAACCACTCCAACTATATATATACTAGCAAGATGCCCGTGCATCAAGATGCATTTATATGAGTAGTTTATCTTGTGGGCGATAAGGATGAATGAGGGAAGGCCTTATCTGCAAATGTGGAGAGGAGTGCGGGTATCTTTTTGCAAAATTGTCATAGTTTCCTTCCTATCCGTCAGATATAGATCGGACAGCCTATATTGCAGGATGGCAGGCACACCATCATCACCAACTCTGTTTTTTATAAGAGTAGAGAAGTAGAGAGTAGAGATACGCTGCAGCCTCAGCACTTGTTTTCTAGGGTTTGCTCTCTTCACACTCTCTCCACTATATATATACACGCTGGAGCCTCAGCGCTTGCAGTTGCTCTCTTCACCCTCTCACCCTCTCCAGATCTAAACAAGACTGCGTTGGCCTCTCTCCCCTCACTACTGGTCAAAGAGCCGACAGCATCCCATCCGCCGGGGAAGGGAAGGAGGCTTAACGCTTTCGCTGTCTGCGAGGGAGGGAATCCACTACCGGCGCCGCTGTTCTCTTTCACCCAGCGGCAACGCGGGAGGGCCTCCGACCCCTTCTTCCTCGCTGCCGTACATAGTGTGGGCAGATCGGCCTCCGGCCGCCCACTGAGCCACACCCCGAGAACCTTAAGGTATAATTTACTTAATCCACATGCATTGCTCTAGCTGCATGTGGATTTTTTTCTCTCCTGCACTTGAATCTAGGTGTTGGATCAAACAGGAAAGTAGTGTGAAAAGTTGTATAGCATGAATCTAGGACGTGGTTCAAAGAGGAAAGGAAGGGGGAAAGTAGTACAGACTGGCTATCCAACACCTACGTTGGTCGAAAAGGAAACAATGACAAACGCAGTACACACATCTGTAACGAACTGATCTTTCTATGTGTGGGGGACAAGGCTGTAGAGTTTGAGCAGGACTAGATTTGCTGCCCTCACATAGGGAAAGGTGTCTAAAGATAACAAAACTGGGACCAACACAAATATGCTCCTTGGTTGTTTGTTCTTTGTTGCAACAGACTGTGCATCACCCCTTTATACATCGGTAGATGCACATGGTGCTGGTGCGTCCACTGTCCCGTACAACTCTTTAGCTGTTGTTAATCTAATAATGCCACTGGAAAATTGATGCAATGCCACAGTTAAAAGCAAATTATATGTTTAACAAATTTTTTTGTTAATATAATCTCTATGTTAATATGAATCAATGCCACTGTTTGAGAAATGCTACTGTCTTGCTTTCTTTTCCATTTAGATAAGTTAGATGCTTCTTTTTGTGGGCTTCTGTGTCATCCACCATTATTGACCAGTAATTGTTTCCTTTGCACCTCTGTGTAAACGGGGTTATCTACTTCATCTCGTTGATATTGTGACCTTTTGTTGCACTGCACAAAACACTTTTGTTTTAAGAGTGTTTTGTGCAGTTCAACCAAAATGTCACACTAGCAACATTGCTTGATTGCTTGATCTTAGTGGAACTGCACAAGAGGAGATCTGACTGCCTATCCGTGTTGGCAAATTTGTTTCAGATCTTCTTCTTGTGAGTTGTTTGAATTCCGCGTCATGAGAGGTCAGTACTGGCCTTCTTCCACATGATTGTGCAGTGTGCTTTCATATGTTGTGCTACTTATACGGTAATGTTGCTTGATTTTAGTGAACTGCACAAAAGGAGACCAGACTTCCAATCTGTATGTGCACCGTAATATCCCATTGAGGTAAGATAATGATATTTCACAACTGTTGTCCTGTATTTTGCTACTGTCATAAGAAAAGTAATGTTGTTATTTAGTGCTATACTTGTGCTCCCTAATTGACATGCCAAATCTTACATTGAAGGCGAAGCTTGTCTGTTATTGAACCAAGTGATGAAGGGGGAGAACAAGTGGAATAAGAACAAAAATCAACTCCCGGTGCTGTAATGAAGCACTGGAACTATGATGACACAAATAATGATATAGTTTTGCATCTTAATTTATTGCTATGGCTGGAACGAGCAATTGTTTTGCCACTGTGATTTGATTACCACTCTTAATGTAATATGTAATTATCTCTACCTGTGCAAATAGGGATCTTGTTTGAAGATAACATATATTTTAGTGGAACTGCACAAGAAGATGTTGGAAACATTAAACTAATCAAGGATTATATAGTAAGCATGGCAACCACAGTAGATAATAATGGTTGGTTCCGGAGAAGTGCTTCATCTACATGCTCTACACAATAAGCCTCCTGACAAAGGTTGGTACTGGCCACGGATTTCATCCATATGATTGAGCTTTGTCATCTCTATTGGCGTTGTGCTACTGTTTAGCTATTGTCATGAGAAAGTGGTATTGTTTCGCATGTTAATCTAAGGCTGCTAATAAATTGAGGCACCAGTTTGCCACCGTTATAGCCACTGATAAAATTAGGTAATAATACAGTTCAAGTTGAGCTGCTGTGTTTGGTATCATATCATTTCCTATGAGGATAATGAGGATGCATCTCTTTGTGACTATACATTTCATTAGTTACTCCCATTGTTAATGTAATGGTTGTTTTAAATATTTCCTTTCCTTTTTTTGAGCAAACAGGGATGCTAGCATTTAGTTATTCTCTTGTCTTTGCACAACAGGATCATCCTCCTCTGAAGAAGAATATGGAGTACGTGAAGTGCCTAGTTCCGATTATGCCAGGATGAAGAAGACAAGCCCTTCTCTTCTTATTAGAAGGAGTAGTTGAAGGATGGTTACATTACTGTCCACAGGAACAAACTAACTTCAGCTCAGAAGGACTCACAGATCTCCATCTTTGTTGTTGTGATGGCCAATACAATGTTGTTTTAGGATTCTTTCCGGTGAGTTCCATTTTTTTAAATGTGTGCTCTGCATGGATCATGTAGGTGCATGTTTAAACTGTAGATTCATAACTGTAAATTCATAATATAGTTTGCTTTATACTAATCACTTTTTTGTATTTATGCAAACAGGGATGCTCAGCTTGATTTCAATGGGAACTGCACAAAATGTTCTGATGGTTCGTGCCCTCCATTATACTTCATCATGCACAATACATCGAATGTTCTTGAATTATTCATTTCCACCTCCAGCCACAAAATTAGCTACAAGAAAGGCAGTGCCAATATCTTCAAGGCATTGCAACATATAAAGGCGCGCGAAGTTGGTTGATTTTAGTGGAACTGCACAAAAATAACTGGTTTATTTAGCATGAGGTGACATGTCAATGTGCAAACTGATGGCAAACCCTGCCCATTCCACAATCGTAGGCATTTGATATTTTGGAATGGGAAAACCATGTCAAAGTTTGCTAATTGATGTACGCAAAGACACCATTTGATATTTTGGAATGGGACAACCTTGTCAAATTTTGCCATTGATGGTAGCAAGAAGACATGCATTTGATATTTTCGAATGGGATGCCCTTTGCCGTCAGTAGCATCGATCAATTTTTCTTTATTCTTTAGTTGTGAAGTAAATATTGGCTCTGACATGTGAATCATTGAGATGCATAATCATCGATTGTTTTGAATGTTCTCTATGAATTGCCAGGCCTGTGAGTTTGATTGCAATGTGCAGGCACGCTAAAAAACTGCTCAAACTTTTTGTACATGTGAAATTGCTGCAAATGAGGTGATCACCGTGCGTCCTGAGAATAATGCTAGTACGTATTGTTTTGCATGTTCATCTAATGCCAGTGATACAAGAATTCAAACTAATCGAACTAAATTCGTTCATACACGGCCGGATTTCATAACATGCCGGATTTCATTACATTTCATACATTCTTCAACTAAAAAGGGGTGCGCTGGAGGTATAATTAATTAACCTAATCTATGATCTCCGGCACCCATTTCCCGTGTCCGGCTGAGCCAAACAGATGCTTCTTCTCCAGCTCAGATCTCCGACTCCATGTCGCTGCCAAGCAGCTAATCGGCCTTCAATGTTCAACCCGCCAAGCTTGGCTTCAACCAGAGGGTAGCAGCGGTGGCCTTACTTGGACCCGAGCGGCGGCGACCTATCATGTTCTACTCTTCCTCGTTTTCTGTTTGGCGCGCCCTCGTTGGCAGCGGAGCGGGGCCTCGACGGAGCCGGCGATGGCCTCTGTCTCGTTGCCAGTGGGGCGGCGCCTCGGCGGAGCGGGGGAAATCCTTCCCCTCGTTGCCGGCAGGGCGGGGCCTAGACGGAGCCGGCGATGTCCTCTGCCTCATTATTGGCGGGGCGGGGCCTCGGCGGAGCAGGGCCTCGCCGAAGCGGGCGAAGTCCTCCGCCTCGGTGCCGGCGGGGCGGGGCCTCGGCGGAGCCGGCATTGTCCTCCGCCTCATCGTCAGTCTCACCAAACAATGCCTCGCCTGCTTCATCGCCCTCTTTTTAGGTGGCCGCAACCTCCGCCACCCGCATGCGGTACCGCCAGCGCGTGAGGCGGCTCTCGCGGGCGGAGCGGTACGACTCGAGCAGCACCTCCTGCTCTGCCCGCTCCGCGGCGATCTGCTCCTCCGCCTGCAGGTGCTCCTGGAGGACATGGTGGTTGTAGGCAGCGTCGGCCTGCGCCTCTCGGAACTGCTCCTCACGCTTCTGCCTCACCATGTCCATGCATTCGGCACAGGCCTCGCCGATGGTCATGGTGCAATGCATCGGCGAGGATGGCGCGCGGGAGGGGGTTGGCGCCGGATCGTCGACTACCACGTTCTCCATTGGGACGTCGTCGTCCACCGGCTGCCTGCCGGCCAGCCAGTCGGCAGCAATGGCTGCCATCTCCTTCTGGTCCATCGTCTGCCCATCCCGAAGAGCACTGGAGTGCGAGGAAGCCATGGTGGGAGTGGTGTGGACAGGAGAAAGGGAACGGAGGCAGATGACTGCGGCTATGGCCGGCTCAGCAGTTTATATAGCAATGGTGGGCGGCAGAGGGACGGATGGGTGGCTCCGGAGTAGCTGCCTCGGCAACTGCGTATCATTAATGTGGGTGGCAGACGGACGGATGGACGACACTTGTGTCGTTTAAACGCGGAGCAATCGCCTGCACTGGGAAGCGGCACGGGCGGCGCTGACCGTTTCAGGCAGAAAGCGCGTGTGGGCGAGGGAGGGGGTCTGGGTGGGCCAGGGCGGTCAGACTCGTGCTTGACAGTGGTTCGGTCCAGTAGCCAGACATGCTGGCTTGCCAGTGAGCTCGCCGAGCTTAGCGACGACAATCAGACGATGGATGTGGCTTCCGACCAGGAGCCGGCGCCACCACCCAAGCCGGTTCATGCCGTGTTCACCATAGGGCAGGTGCGGCCGCACTTCGACGCCCTAATGGCGGAAGAGCTACCAGCACAGGAGGACCTGTGCTGCAACCTCTGTCTCCTCAACGAGCACCGGCTCGCGGAAGGACGAATCGTCGGCCAACAAGCGAACGACAATGCCGTCGCGGACATGTGGCCCTATGATCCTGGCTTCCTGAATGAGCAACAGGCGCTATATCAGACCATCTGTAGGGCCCACGAGGCCCTCTCCGTCGTCCTTCGAGTTGTTGAGCTCGCCGTGGTGTTGCCGTCTCGCGTTGTCAACATGGGCAACGAACATGAGGAATCAGAAGATGACTTTACTTGGAGAGGATGACAGTGGGGACCCACCAGGGCCATAGCCGCACATATGCAAGTGCCTCCTTATTATATATAACTATATTTTTTTGCTTCCTCCTGGTTTCCTGACATCATGGTCCCATACCATTGTCAACCTATATAGTCAATAAATGAGAGAATTGCACAAGGAGCGGCCGACAGCTGGGACCCAGCAGCTCGAGCAGTATTTGTGTTTTTTAGGTGTGAGCAGAGTTTTTCTTGAGCAATGTTTTTGTTGTTGCTCAGAGGAGCAGGGTATCAACTGGGCGGGCTGTGGCCCATCTAGCCCAGGCTATTATTTTATGTCGACCAAATATCCAGCCCAGATATTAAATTTTTTCAAAGTGAAAATGGCTAGCCGAGCTATACTTCTTTTTCAGGAATACCCAGCCCAGGTCAACTTGTTATTCTCTGCCCCGCTGGGCTGCAAATCTTTCCTAGGAGGGATGCATTAGGCTTAACAAGAAAATGGGCTTTAAGAAATAATAAATGAGCTGTAATTATAAAAACTGGGCTGTAACTATAAAAAAATGCACCAAACACGTAATTAGTTAAAAAAAATTATTTTTGGATTTTGAAAATTTTAATTTCATTACTTGTTGCGCACGCAACATTTCGTTGGATTTTTACCTAATAAAAATTTATTTTGAAATTATATTTAATCTGACTCAAAATTTCAGGATAAAAATATTTCGGATCCCATCAAAATGTGGGAAATTTTATTGAATTTTGTTTTGAGTGGTTGGTTGAAATTATTAATCATTGTCCTGGCTAGAAAATGGGCTGTAATTTTGACAAACTGTAAATGGGCTGTAGTAAATTCCATTAGAATTCAAAAATGGGATGTACATTATTACAAATCGCAAATGGGCTATATGTTCTCTGCCACACACTTGTGGGCCTACTAAGTTGATGCGTACGCAAGGCTTTGTCAACTTATAGTCAACACACGATTCTAGCAGCAGTGACCATTGGATGTCCATCCAACGGATGTCGTGCTTCTTCAATCTCGGATATTCTTGCTTCAGCCGCCCAAACCACCGTCGGCGGTACCGCCTGCTACCGCCTCCAGTGGCCGGCTGTGCTGCCGCGCAGGACTCACCGGCCCACCCTACTCCCATCTCCGTCTAGGCCATTCCTCTACTCACCAACACCTCTTGTTATTCTCCGGCGATGGTAGTCTCACACCGCAGCCGAACCAATGAACCCTCGTACTCCCCTCCGCGTGGGCATCCACCTGCCTTGTCTTCTCTGGCTCCGCGTCGTTCCCTTCCTAGGCCTCGCCGTCGTCCACGGCCTGGGTGCTGTCTGCGCGGCATGGTCAACGTGGTCAACGAACGACAGCCATCGGAAGAGGACTCTACACGGTGAGGCTGACAGATGGACCCACCAGATACATCTTCGCACGCAAGGAAGTGTGTCCATATTACGGGCAAAAAAATGATTCTTCCCCCTGACAGCTGGGACCCACCAGCTATATGTTCGCATGCAAGGAAGTGCGTCCTTAATCTCCCTGACAGCTGGGACCCACCAGGTCGAAGCGTACATAGCATTTTCTGTCTGGTCGCGAACGTGTACGTACATACTGGTCGATCGGTCTCTCTGCAACGACGAACCTTGGCCGAGCAAGCAGCGACACGTGTAGTAGTAGAGCCCCGGGCGTAGCAGTTCAGGCAGTCCCTTCTAACCCGTGTACATGTACGTACAGCCACATGCCAAAAAATACGGCCACGTACATACATACGGGCGGGGTCTCGAATGCCTAGCTACTCGCGCATACGTACGGCCAGGGCACGTGTACATGGAGAGGCAACAGACGGCAGCAATGGCATCCTGTTCATCGGAAGCCAACCGGCTAGGTCGGAATGGAGAAACTGCATCGTGTTCATCGGGAGGCAATGGAATGCGTCATGTTCATTGGGAGCCAACCGACTTGGACGGAACAGCTGAAACGAGGTCTGGCATACCGCAAAATGGAGGAAACGGCCTTCTGTTCGACCGCGTACGGTCAAAACAGGGTCATGTTCATCGGGAAGGGTCTGGCGTACCGCAGTATGGAGGAAACGGCCTTCTATTCGACCAGCTACGGTCAAAACGGGGTCATGTTGATCGAGAGGGGTGTGGCGTACCGCAAAACGGAGGAAACGGACTTCTGTTGGAGCGCCTACGATCAAAACAGGGTCCTGTTCATCCACCGTCTACTGCCTCGCTCCAGCCTCCATGGGATACTGTTCATCCACCGGCGACTTCCTCCAGCCTCCACCAGCTACTGTTCATCCACGGGCTACTGTTCATCCAGCCTCCACCGGCTACTATTCATAGAGCCTCCAAGGGGTCCTGTTCATCCACCCCCAACCGGCTGGGGTGTGGCGGCCTCCTCGGGGTCCTGTTCATCCAGCGGCAATGGCCTACTACCACGGGGACCTATTCATCCAACCCCCATCAGGAACTGTTCATCCACAGCCAACCAACCGGCTCGACTCAACCACAGCCATCGGTCATGAAGCTGAGGCAACTGGGACAAGGTGAGGGGTCACTGATGGATCACTAACCAACCTATACTAAGCAGTTCAAGATAAGAAGGTAAGGTACAACAGCAGGTTACAAAAGCAGGCTATGCATCAGAATAGGAGCAATCAAATACAATAGCAAAATCTAATGCAAGCACGAGAGAGAATGGAATGGGCGATATCGGAATGATCAAGAGGGTTTGCTTGCCTGGAAGCTCTGCTGGAAAAGGGGGAAGTGTCGTCATCGACGTAGTCGATCACAGAGGCATCGGCAACGGTCTCGGGGTCTACTGGATAGAAGAGGGGAAGAAACAGTAAATACAAAGCAGACAGCTGCATCACTAAGCATGACATGATGATAAGCGGTACAAGGGGTGTTCTAGCGCAGCGCTACACAATACCGGCGAAGGGGGATAACATCCGGGAAAGTTTTCCTGAAGTTTGGCATTTTCGGACAGATGAAATGGATGGGGACGGTTCCATGTTCACTATGCTAGGGATGTGTGGTAGACGAACGGACTGCGTAGTCGGAATCTTCACGTTTTTCTGAGCAACTTTCATGTATAAATTATTTTCATCTGACTTACGGATTATTTTATATGATTTTTCAAAGTTTTATACATTTTTCTGAAATTAATATCAATTCAAAATTAATTGGAAAAATGCTATGGGTACACAGAAGTGTACCCAACACTATGTACATGTGGCTTACAGGTGGGTCTACAGGGCTTAGTCGGCAGTGAGTCAACAGTTGACTGGTCAACTATGTCCAGGGACCCACATGTCATAGGCTCTTTTTTTTAACAGATTTAATATCCAGTTTAATTAGCTAGTGGGGCCAGACTGTCAGTGTCCCAAGGGGGGGGGGTAGTTGACTTACTGAAAACGTTTCATCGGTTAATTAATCTAGTAGGGCCCATAGGTCAGAGGGGGGTTATCACTAATTGGGGATTATCCCCTAAGCTAACCAGAGAGTTGGCTGGGCACGCACGGGAACAAGGCGCCGGCGGCCAGGCCTAGCAGCTCGCACGGGAGCGGGCGATCGGCGCTGGAGGTAAGGCGCAGGGCGAGGCCGACGGGGTAGCACGCGCACTCTGGCGCGGCGAGCGAGCAACAGCGCAGCAACTTAGCAGGAGCAGCAACGGTGTCAGGGCGGTCGCGGGTGGAGCGTGGCGGCAACGCGGCGAGTAGCAGCAACATGCGACAGCAGCGGGGTGCGGCCAGGCATGTGGGCGCGTGCTGGGCGTGGGGCTATGCGGCCCGGGACGGAGGGGAAGGGAAGGAGGGCCAGAAGGGGCCTCACCAGGGCCCTGAAGTCGTGCAAAAGCCGGCTCGGGGAGGGGCCGGGGAGACATCGGGGCTGCGGCGCGACGGCGACTTCAGTGGCGTCGGGGCGGCGCGATGTCCTCGGGCACGACGTTCGGGGAGGAGGCGAGGTGGTCCAGCGAGAGGGGGCTCCGAGGAGGAAGACGAGGCGTCCGGCGAGCGACAGGCGGCGACGGGGTCAGGGCAGCGGCGCGCTCACGCGAAGGCAAGGGGAGCGCGGGGCTGGGCGCTGCCCTGTGCCTGTGCGTGACAGCGCTCGGGAGGGAGAAAGGGGGAGATGGGGATCGAGCGATTAGGTCACGGGGGGAGGGGATTAGGTATAGGCAGGGGTGGGCCGGCCTGGCGGCCTGTTGGCCTACTGGGCCGAGGCCCAGATGGGGGGGAGTTTTTTTTTTATTTTCTCTCTGCCTTTTCTTTTTCTTTTCAAACCTTTCTATTTTCTTTTAGTTTCTTTTTAGTTTTAGCCTTATATAAAATATCTAAACAGCACCTACCATAAATATGCCACTACCATAAATAATTTGACACTATAATTAACTAGTTTGTATTTGTACATTAATTAAAAAGCATTTAATAATAGTTTTAGCCCTAGTTTTATTTACTTTAGGGCATTAAAAACACATTATAAAATATAGGTTTCAACATGACAAATAACCAGAGATTATTTGCCACACTTTGAACATTTTAGTTTGAAAAGTTTGAAAACTTTTGCCGTTTGACTTGATTTGGAATTTTGAATTCGAACGGGATTGAACCATCGCGGGATTAACAACAGTAATCGTGGTGATGTGGCATCATTAGCAGAGGTTACTGTAGCTTAATTTTCCGGCCATCACATCTTTTCACCGGCAAGTTTGAAATCATAGTTAAGTTCTTTAATTGCCCAATATGCTTTATGTTCTAACTCAAGAGGCAAATGACAAGCTTTTCCATAAACCATTTTATAGGGAGACATACCCATAGGCTTTTTAATTTTTTATATGCTGTTCTGTAGGCCCAAAGTGCATCATCCTATTTCTTAGACCAATTCTTTCGGGACCTATTAACAGTTTTTTGTAATATTGGTTTTATTTCTCTATTGCTAAGTTCAACTTGTCCACTAGATTGAGGATGATAGGGTGAAGCAATTCTATGGTTAACATCATATTTAGCAAGCATTTTACGAAAAGCACCATGAATAAAGTGTGAACCACCATCAATCATTAAATATCTAGGGACTCCAAACCTTGGGAAAATAACTTCTTTAAGCATTTTAATGGAAGTGTTATGATCAGCACTACTAGTTGGAATAGCTTCTACCCACTTAGTAACATAATCAATAGCAACCAAAATATGTGTATACCCATTAGAGGAAGGAAATGGTCCCGTATAATCAAAACCCCAAACATCAAATGGTTCAACAACAAGTGAATAATTCATAGGCATTTCCTGACGCTTATCGATATTACCAATTCTTTGACATTCATCACAAGATAAAACAAACTTACGGGCATCCTTGAAGAGAGTAGGCCAATAAAAACCAGATTGCAATACCTTGTGAGCAGTTCTATCTCCTGCATGATGCCCTCCATAAGCTTCGGAGTGACATTTCCGTAGGATTTGTTCCTGTTCATGCTCAGGTACACAACTTCTAATAATACCATCTACTCCTTCTTTATAAAGATGTGGGTCATCCCAAAAGTAATGTCTTAAATCATAGAAGAATTTTTTCTTTTGTTGATATGTAAAACTAGGTGGTATATATTTAGCAACAATATAATTAGCATAGTCAGCATACCAAGGAGTATTATGAGAAACATTTATTGCAGCTAATTGTACATCAGGAAAGCTATCATTAATAGGTAGTAGGTCATCAAGAATATTCTCTAACCTAGACAAGTTATCAGCTACAGGGTTCTCAGCTCCTTTTCTATCAGTAATATGTAAATCAAATTCTTGTAGCAAGAGAACCCACCTAATGAGTCTAGGTTTATCATCTTTCTTTTCCATAAGATATTTTATAGCAGCATGATCAGTGTGAACAATTACTTTGGAATCAACAATATAAGATCTGAATTTGTCACAAGCAAACATAACTGCTAAAAAATCTTTTTCAGTAGTAGCATAATTTCTTTGGGCACTGTCTAGAGTTTTGCTAGCATAATGAATAACATTTAATTTCTTATCAACTCTTTGTCCTAGAACAACACCAACATCATAATCACTAGCATCACACATAATTTCAAAAGGCAAATTCCAATCACGTGGTTGAACAATAGGTGCAGAAGTTAAGGCTTTCTTAAGTGTTTCAAAGGCTTCTACACAATCATCATCAAAAACAAATTGAACATCCTTTTGTAAAAGATTTGAAAGAGGCCTAGAAATTTTAGAGAAGTCTTTAATAAACCTCCTATAGAAACCAGCATGACCAAGGAAACTACGAATACCTTTAATATCTTTAGGACATGGCATTTTCTCAATTGCATCAACTTTAGCTTTATCCACCTCAATACCTCGTTCAAAAATCTTATGCCCCAAGACAATACCTTCATTAACCATAAAGTGGCACTTCTCCCAATTCAAGACAAGATTAGTTTGCTCACATCTCTGCAAATCTCGATCAAGGTTGCTTAAGCAATCATCAAAAGAAGTTACATAAACAGAAAAATCATCCATGAAAACCTCAACAATCTTTTCACAAAAATCAGAGAATATAGCAGTCATACATCTTTGAAAGGTAGTAGGTGCATTGCATAAACCAAAAGGCATACGTCTATAAGCATAAGTTCCAAAAGGGCAAGTAAAGGTGGTTTTCTCTTGATTAGATTGTGAAATAGGTATTTGAGAAAAACCAGAATATCCATCTAGAAAACAAAAGTGTGTGTGCTTAGATAATCTTTCGAGCATTTGATCAATAAAAGGCAGAGGGTAATGATCTTTTCTAGTAGCTTTATTTAATTTTCTAAAATCAATTACCATTCTATAACCAGTAACAATTCTTTGTGGAATAAGTTCATTTTTATCATTAGGAACAACAGAAATACCTCCCTTCTTAGGGACACAATGAACAGGACTTACCCATCTACTATCAGCTATGTGATAGATTATACCTGCTTCTAGAAGTTTTAATATTTCAGTTCTTACCACTTCTTTCATCTTAGGATTCAAACATCATTGATGATCAACAAGGGGTTTAGCATCAAGTTCCATATTAATATTGTGCTGACAGAGAGTGGGACTAATGCCCTTAAGATCATCAAGAGTATATCCAATAGCAGCACTGTGCTTCTTCAGAATTTTCAATAATCTTTCTTCTTCATGTTCTGAAAGGTTAGCACTAATAATAACAGGATATATCTTTTTCTCATCGAGATAAGCATATTTCAAAGTGCCAGGCAATTGTTTTAATTCAAACACAGGATCACCTTTAGGTGGAGGAGGACCTCGTAGAGTTTCAGTTGGCAAATTATGTTTGAGCAGAGGTCGTTGTTCAAAGAAAATTGTATCTATCTCATTTCTTTCATGCATATGCATATCATTTTCATGGTCTAGCAAATATTGTTCTAGTGGATCAGTAGGAGGCACAGCAATAGAATCAAGACCAATTATTTCATCCTTACTAGGTAATTCTTTCTTATGAGGTTGTCTATTAAACTTGGAAAAATTAAACTCATGAGACTCATCACCAAAGCTAACACCGACAGTTTGTTTTTCACAATCTATTTTAGCATTGACAGTGTTCAAGAAAGGTCTACCAAAGATAATGGGACAAATGTCATCTTGTGGGGAACCGAGAACTAGAAAATTAGTGGGGTATTTTATTTTCCCACACAGGACTTCAACATCTCTAACAATCCCAAGTGGTGTGATGGTGTCTCTATTAGCAAGTTTAATAGTGACATCTATGTCTTCTATTTAAGCGGGTGCTATGTCATTCATAATTTCTTGGTATAAGGTAAAAGGAATAGCACTCACGCTAGCACCTAAATCACATAAACCATGATAACAATGATCTCCTATTTTAACTGAGACAACAGGCATGCCAACAACAGGTCTATGTTTATCTTTTTCATCGGGTTTGGCAATTCTAGCAGCTTCATCGTAGAAGTAAATAGCATGCCCATCAATATTTTATACCAAGAGATCTTTAACCGTAGCAACTCCAGGTTCTAATTTAATTTGTCCAGCAGGTTTAGGTGCCCTAATATTACTTTTGCGAACCACAGTTGAAACCTTAGCATGTTCCTTTATCCTAACAGGGAAAGGTGGTTTTTCAATATAAGCAGTAGGCACAACTGGATCAACATTGTAAATAATAGTTTCATCTTTAGCTATGTCAGGTTCTTTAATTTCTTCTTTAATAGGTGGGTGATATTTAAACGACTTCTCCTTAGGGAGATCAACATGAGTATCAAATGATTCACAAAAGGAGGCTACTATCTCAGAGTCAAGTCCATATTTAGTGCTAAACTTGTGAAAAGCATCAGTATTCATAAAAGATTTAACACAATCAAATTCAAGCTTAATACCTGACTCTTTACCTTCGTTGAGTTCCCAATCTTCAGAGTTGCATTTAATTCTTTCTAAAAGATCCCACCTGAATTCAATAGTCTTCTTCATAAAAGAACCAATACAAGAAGTATCGAGCATGGACTGATCATCACGAGAAAGCCGAGCATAAAAATTCTGAATAATAATTTCTCTTGAGAGCTCATGATTGGGCATGAATATAACATTGACTTAAGCCTCCCCCAAGCTAGAGCGATACTTTCTCCTTTACGAGGCCAAAAATTATATATAATTCCGATCATGATGAACTAGATGCATAGGATATTTTTTTTGATGAAATTTCAATTTCAATCGATTCCAGTTCCAAGATCCAATATCATCGCATAGCCTATACCATGCCAATGCTTTTCCCTTCAAGATAAAGGGAAAACCTTCTTCTTAGCTTCATCTCCATGCAAACCTGCAAGCTTAAATAATCCACAAATTTCATCCACATATATCAAGTGCATATCAGGGTGTTCAGTTCCATCTCCTACATAAGGATTAGCTAGCAGTTGTTCTATCATACCCAAAGGAATTTCATAACCAATATTTTTAGTAGGTGCAATAGGTTGAGGGGTAGCTAATTCTTGTTCCGGTCGAGGTGAAGATACCCCGAACAAACCCCTCAAAGGATGATTCTCCATAGTAACAATTGGCAATAAATTTCAGCACTAATAATAACAGGATATATCTTTTTCTCATCGAGATTAGCATATTTCAAAGTGTCAGGCAATTGTTTTAATTCAAACACAGGATCACCTTTAGGTGGAGGAGGACCAACTAGAGTTTCAATAGGCAAATTGTGTCTGAGCAGAGGTCGTTGTTCAAAGAAAATTTTATCTATTTCATTTCTTTCATGCATATGCATATCATTTTCATGGTCTAGCAAATATTGTTCTAGTGGATCAGTAGGAGGCACGGCAATAGAAGCAAGACCAATTATTTCATCCTTACTATGTAATTCTTTCTTATGAGGTTGTCCACTAAACTTGGAGAAATTAAACTCATGAGACTCATCACCAAAGCTAACACCGACAGTTTGTTTCTCACAATCTATTTTAGCATTAACGGTGTTCAAGAAAGGTCTACTAAAGATAATGGGACAAAATTCATCTTGTGGGGAACCAAGAACTATAAAATCAGTAGGGTATTTTATTTTCCCACACAAGACTTCAACATCTCTAACAATCCCAAGTGGTGTGATGGTGTCTCTATTAGCAAGTTCAATAGTAACATCTATGTCTTCTATTTCAGCGGGTGCTATGTCATTCATAATTTCTTGGTGTAAGGTAAAAGGAATAGCACTCACGCTAGCACCTAAGTCGCATAAACCATGATAACAATGATCTCCTATTTTAACTGAAACAACAGGCATGCCAACAATAGGTCTATGTTTATCTTTTTCATCGAGTTTGGCAATTCTAGCAGCTTCATCACAGAAGTAAATAGCATGCCCATCAATATTTTCCACCAAGAGATCTTTAACCATAGCAACACTAGGTTCTACTTTAATTTGCTCAGGAGGTTTAGGTGCTTTAATATTACTTTTGCGAACCACAGTTGAAACCTTAGCATGTTCCTTTATCCTAACAGGGAAAGGTGGGTTTTCAATATAAGCAGTAGGCACAACTGGATCAACATTGTAAATAATAGTTTCATCTTTAACTATGATCGGTTCTTTAATTTCTTATTTAATAGGGGGATGATATTTAAACCACTTATCCTTAGGGTGATCAACATGAGTAGCAAATGATTCACAAAAAGAGGCTACTATCTCAGAGTCAAGTCCATATTTAGTGCTAAACTTGTGAAAAGCTTCGGTATTCATAAAAGATTTAACAGAATCAAACTTAAGCTTAATACCTGACTCTTTACCTTCGTCGAGTTCCCAGTCTTCAGAGTTGCATTTAATTCTTTCTAAAAGATCCCACTTGAATTCAATAGTCTTCTTCATAAAAGAACCAGTACAAGAAGTATCGAGCTTGGATTGATCATCACGAGAAAGCTGAGCATAAAAGTTCTGAATAATAATTTCTCTTGAGAGCTCATGATTGGGGCATGAATATAACATTAACTTAAGCCTCCCCCAAGCTAGAGCGATACTTTATCCTTCACGAGGCCAAAAATTATATATATAATTCCGATCACGGTGAACTAGATGCATAGGGTAAATTTTTTGGTGAAATTCCAATTTCAATCGATTCCAGTTCCAAGATCCAATATCATCGCATAGCCTATACCATGTCAATGCTTTTCCCTTCAAAGATAAAGGGAAAACCTTCTTCTTAGCTTCATCTTCGGGCAAACCTGCAAGCTTAAATAATCCACAAATTTCATCCACATAGATCAAGTGCATATCAGGAAGTTCGGTTCCATCTCCTGCATAAGGATTAGCTAGCAGTTGTTCTATCATACCCAAAGGAATTTCATAACCAATATTTTTAGTAGGTGTAGTAGGTTGAGGGGCAACTAATTGTGCTTCCGGTCGAGGTGAAGATACCCCGAACAAACCCCTCAAAGGATGGTTTTCCATAGTATCAAGTGACAATAAATTTCAGCACGTAGTATAATTTTTCCTTACCAAGAGCGCTTCACTCCCCAGAAACGGTGCCAGAAAAGATTCTTGATGACCCACAAGTATAGGGGATCAATCTTAGTCCTTTCGATAAGTAAGAGTGTCGAACCCAACGAGGAGCAGAAGGAAATGACAAGTGGTTTTCAGCAAGGTATTTTCTGCAAGCACATAAATAGTCGGTAACGGGTAGTTTGATAGCAAGATAATTTGTAACGGACAAGTAACGGAAATGGTAAATAAAGTGCAGCAAGGTAGCCCAATCCTTTTGTGGCAAAGGACAGGCCAAAATGGTCTCTTATGATAAGCTAAGCGTTCTTGAGGGTACACGGGAATTTCATCATATCACTTTCATCATATTGGCTTGATTCGTGTTCGCTACTTTGATAATTTGATATGTGGGTGGATCGGTGCTTAGGTGCTGTTCTTACTTGAACAAACCTCCTACTTATGATTAACCCCCTCGCAAGCATCCGCAACTATGAGAAAAGTATTAAGATAAAATCTAACCATAGCATTAAACTTTTGGATCTAAATCGGTCCCTTACGAAGTAGCGCATAAATTAGGGTTTAAGCTTCTGTCACTCTAGCAACCCATCATCTAATAACTACTCCACAATGCATTCCCTTAGGCCCTAATAAGGTGAAGTGTCATGTAGTCGACATTCACATGACACCACTAAGGGAATCACAACATACATATCATCGAAATATCGAACACATATCAAGTTCACATGATTAATTGCAACATGACTTCTCCCGTGACCTCAAGAATAAAAGTAACTACTCACAAATGATAATCATGCTCAAGATCAGAGGGGTATTAAATAGCATAATGGATCAATCAACTACAAGATGTAATCAACAGTACTAGTCACCCACAAGTACCAATCTAAGGTTCCGGTACAAAGATTGAACACAAGAGATGAACTAGGGTTTGAGAGGAGATGGTGCTGTTGAAGATGTTGATGGAGATTGCCCTCCCAAAGATGGGAGAGTTGTTGGTGATGTTGATGGCGATGATTTCCCCCTCCAGGAGGGAAGTTCCCCCGGTGGAATCACTCCGCCGGAGGGCAAAAGTGCTCCTACCCAAGTTCTGCCTCGAGACGGCGGCGTTCTGTCCTGAAAGTCCTCTCCTTATTTTTTTCTTGGTCAAAATGACCTATATACTAGAAGATGGGAACCAGAAGTGGGCTGGGCTGAGCACAACCCACCAGGGCGCGCCTGGGGGGCCTGGCGCGCCCTGGTGTCTTGTGCTCACCAGGTGGCCCCCTCCGGTAGTTATTTGCTCAAGTATTTTTTGTATATTCCAAAATAATTCTCCGTAAATTTTCAGCTCATTTGGAGATGTGCAGAATAGGTAACTCTGATGTGCTTTTTCAGGTCCAGAATTCCAGCTGCCGGCATTCTCCCTCTTTGTGTAAACCTTGCATATTATGAGAGAAAAGGCATTAGAATTACTCTGTAAAGCATTATTATGCATAAAAACATTATAAATAACAATAGGAAATCATGATGCAAAATGGATGTATCAGTGCATAAAAGAGTTCAGAGAAGACTCAAATAATATTCATAGATAATCTGATCATAAATCCACAATTCATCGGATCTCAACAAACGCACCGCAAAATAAGATTACATCGGATAGGACTCCAAGAACATCGAGGAGAACATTGTATTGAAGATCAAAGAGAGAGAAGAAGCCATCTAGCTACTATCTATGGACCCTTAGTTCCATGGTAAACTACTCACGCTTCATCGGAAGGGCGGCAAGGTTGATGTAGAGGTCCTCTGTGATCGAATCCCCCCTCCGGCGGAGTGCCGGAAAAGGCCCCAAGATGGGATCTCATAGGAACAGAAGCTTGCGGCGGTGGAAAAGTATTTTTGGTGTGTCCTCTGGTATAGGGGGATATTTGAGGATTTATAGTGCTGAGATTAGGTCAAGACAGTCCACGAGGGACCCACAAGCCAGGGGCACGCCCTATGGCTTGTGGCCACCTCCTGGGTCTTCTGGCCTCCTCTCCAAGTCTCATGGGTTTCTTCTGGCCCAAGAAAAATCACCGTAAAGTTTTATTCCGTTTGGACTCAGTTTGATATTCCTTTTCTGTAAAATCAAAAACAAGGAAAAAACAGAAACTGGCACTGGGCTCTAGGTTAATAGGTTAGTCCCAAAAATAATATAAAATAGAATATTAATGCATATAAAACATCCAAAACAGATAATATAATAGCATGGAACAATCAAAAATTATAGATACGTTGGAGACATTTCAATCATCCCCAAGCTTAATTCCTGCTCATCCTCGAGTAGGTAAATGATAAAAACATATTTTTGATGTTAAACGCTACCTAACATATTTATCAATGCATTTTTCTTTATTGTGGCAACAATATTAAGATCCATAAGATTCAAAACAAAAGTTTAATATTGACATAAAAACAATAATACTTCAAGCATACTAATAAAGCAATCATGTCTTCTCAAAATAACATGGCCAAAGAAAGTTATCCCTACAAAATCATATAGTCTGGCTATGCTCCATATTCATCACACAAAGTATTTCATCATGCACAACCCCGATGACAAGCCAAGCAATTGTTTCATATTTTTGGTGTTCTCAAACTTTTTCAACTTTCACGCAATACATGAGTGTGAGCCATGGATATAGCACTATTGGTGGAATAGAATACGGTGGTTGTGGAGAAGACAAAAAGGAAGGAGAAAGTCTCACATCAACTAGGCAAATTAATGGGCTATGAAGATGCCCATCAATTGATATCGATGCAAGTGAGTAGGGACTGCCATGCAACGGATGCACTAGAGTTATAAGTGTATGAAAGCTCAAAAAGAAACTAAGTGGGTGTGCATCCAACTTGCTTGCTCATGAAGACCTAGGGAAATTTGAGGAAGCCCGTCATTGGAATATACAAGCCAAGTTCTGTAATGAAAAATTCCCACTAGTATATGAAAGTGACAAAATAGGAGACTCTCTATCATGAAGAACATGGTGCTATTTCAAAGCACAAGTGTGGAAAAGGATAGTAACATTGTCCCTTCTCTTTTTTTTATTTGGGCTTCTTTGGCCTCTTTTATTTTTTTAAAGTCCGGAGACTCATCCCAACTTGTGAGGGAATCATAGCTTCCATCATCCTTTCCTCACATGGGACAATGCTCTAATAATGATGATCATCACACTTTTATTTATTTACAACTCAAGAATTACAAGTCGATACTAGAACAAAGATATGACTCTATATGAATGCCTCCGGCGGTATACAGGGATGTGCAATGATCAAGAGTGACATGTATAAAAAATATGAACGGTGGCCAAGCCACAAATACTATGCCAACTACATGATCATGCAAAGCAATATGACAATGATGGTATGTGTCATAATAAACGGAACGGTGGAAGTTGCATGGCAATATATCTCGGAATGGCTCTGGAAATGCCACAATAGGTAGGTTTGGTGGCTGTTTTGAGGAAGGGTATATGGTGGGTGTAATGCACCGGCGAAAGTTGCGCGGTACTAGAGAGGCTAGCAATGGTGGAAGGGTGAGAGTGCGTATAATCCATGGACTCAACATTAGTCATAAAGAACTCACATACTTATTGCAAAAGTTTATTAGCCATCAAAACAAAGTACTAATACGCATGCTCCTAGGGGGATAGATTGGTAGGAAAAGACCATTGCTCATCCCCGACCGCCACTCATAAGGAAGACAATCAAAGAATAAATCATGCTCCGACTTCATCACATAATGGTTCACCATACGTGCATGCTACATGAATCACCAACTTTAACACAAGTATTTCTACCAATCAACAATTACTCACTAGCATGACTCTAATATCACCATCTCTATATCTCAAAACAAATGCAAGGAATCAAACTTCTCATATATTCAATGCTCTTTATATGAAAGTTTTTATTATATCCCTCTTGGATGCCCATCATATTAGGACTAAATTCATAACCTAAGCAAATTACCATGTTGTTTAAGACTCTCAAAATAATATAAGTGAAGCATGAGAGTTCAACAATTTCTATAAATAAAACCACCGCCGTGCTCTAAAAAGATATAAGTGAAGCACTAGAGCAAATTGCCTAGCTCAAAAGATATAAGTGAAGCACATAGAGTATTCTAATAAATTCACGATTAAAGCGTGTCCCTCTCAAAAGGTGTGTACAGCAAGGATGATTGTGGAAAACTAAAAAGCAAAGACTCATATCATACAAGACGCTCCAAGCAAAACACATATCATATGGTGAATAAAAATATAGCCTCAAGTAAATTTACCGATGGATTGAAGACGAAAGAGGGGATGCCATCCAGGGCATCCCCAAGATTAGATGCTTGGTTGTCCTTGAATATTACCTTGGGATGCCTTGGGAATCCCCAAGCTTATGCTCTTTTCACTCCTTATTCCATAGTCCATCAAATCTTTACCCAAAACTTGAAAACTTCACAACAGAAAACTCAACAGAAAACTCGTAAGATCCGTTCGTATAATAAAATAAATCACCACTTTATGTACTGTTGTGAACTAATTCTAAATTTATATTGGTATTATATCTAATGTATTCCAACTTCTCCATGGTTCATACCACCCATAGATTCATCAAAATAAGCAAACAACAGATAGAAAACAGAATCTGTCAAAAACAGAACAGTCTGTAGTAATCTGGAAATTTCATATACTTCTATAACTCCAAAAATTCTGAAAAATTAGGAAAACCTAGGAAATTTGTATATAAATCTTGTGTAAAACATTCAGATCAAAATCACGTTTCTGTGATTTTCTAAATTTCTGGCAATGAGCGCAAAAGTTTCTGTTTTTCAGCAAGATCAAATCAACTATCACCATAGACCATCCCAAAGGTCTTACTTGGCTCAAACACTAATTAAAAAACCAAAACATAATTACTACAGAGGTAATAATGTGTATTTATTGAAAAACAGAACCAAAAAGAAAAAACACAAAAAGAAAAATTGGGTTGCCTCCCAACAAGTGCTATTGTTTAACACCCCTAGCTAGGCATAAAACATAGATCTAGGTATTACAATAGAAGTGAGGGAGGTCATCCATACTCATCTCATAGTCCCTAATTTTGGCAGCAACTTTCCTTTGTGGTAAGCAAAAATAATCAAAGGGACTAAATTTAATAGGGTAAGGATCTATAAGATCAAGTTTCAGAGGAATAGGTTCCTCTTATGGCCCTTTGTAATTGATAATTATCTCTTCATTATAAACGTTCCTTTGATTGAATTCTCTAACTCTATCTCTTAGCACAAACCCTAATCCGTTATTTTGTATAGCAAAATTATCATTAAGTTCAGAAATCTTATCAATCAAAACATTGGTAGGAACCCTTTTTCTTAAATTTTCATTATAAGCAGCATAATCCGGAGATTGTAATCTCATTATCTCCTCTTGATTAAAAAGGATCTCCTCAGGGAGGGCAACCACTATTGATATTGTAATGAGCAAATATTTCACTAGCCTCTTTTATGATGTATCTAAATTCATGAGCTAGGAATATGGTGGTAACACATTTAACGGAGGGGTGATGAACATTAGAGAGTTCTAGGAAAATCCTTTGTATGCATGGATGCATGTGAACAAATTGTCTTTCAAGTTCAACTATAAGCAATGATATTGCATCCGCAAGGCTATTAGTTTTATTAAGGATAGACCCTCCAAGCATAGGTATCATACCACCACAAGTAAAGAAATCTTGAATAACACCTTTTCCAATAATATTACCGCTACCCACATGTAGTTTTTTAGTGTGCATGATAGTAGGTTCTTCTTCATGAGGATCATTATTAGCAAAATCATCAAAGTTTCCCTCAAGATTGTTACTATTTTTTTCGACGATAGCCTCCTCATATTCAGACATGATGAAAAGAAACCAATCTCACACAAGCAAACGGAAAGCAAATGAAAAGACGAACAAAAGAAGGGCGAATAAAAAGGCAAAAATTTCTGTATTTTTCTGAAAACATTTTAGAAGTGGGGGAAAGGAAAATGAGAGGCAAATGGAAAATAATGTAAGTCCAAGAAATGAGAGTTTATGATGGGTACATGGTAGGCTTGATGTAGAACCTCCCCGGCAACGGCGCCAAAAATTCTTCCTGCGACTTCTTGAGCTTGCGTTGATTTTTCCCTTGAAGAGGAAAGGGTGATGCAGCAAAGTAGAGATAAGTATTTCCCTCAATTAAGAACCAAGGTATCAATACATTAGGATGCACAAGCAAGTCCCCAATATATGCACCTGCACAAGCTAACTAACACTTGCACACAATGCGAAAAAGGGGTTGTCAATCCCTTCACTGTCACGAACAAGAGTGAGATCTAATAGAGATAGGTATAAAAGATAAATAAAAGAGCAAACTAAAGTAAATATAAATAAATTGCAGCAAGGTATTTTTAGGTTTTTTGGTTTATAGATCTGAAAATATATGATGGAAAATAGACCCGGGGGCCATAGGTTTCACTAGAGGCTTCTCTCTTGAAGAAAACATATGGTGGGTAAACAAATTACTGTTGAGTAATTGATAGAAAAGCGCATAATTATGACGATATCTAAGGTAATGATCATGAATATAGGCATCACATCCATGACAAGTAGACCGAAATGATTCTGCATCTACTACTATTACTCCACACATCGAACGACTCCTGCCTGCATCTAGAGTATTAAATTCATAAGAACAGAGCAACGCTTTAAGTAAGATGACATGATGTAGAGGGATAAACTCGAGCAATATGACATAAACCCCATCTTTTTATCCTTGATGGCAACAATACAATACGTGCCTCGCTACCCCTTATGTCACTGGGTGAGGAAACCGCAAGATTGAACCCAAAACTAAGCACCTCCCCCATTGCAAGAAAAACCAATCTAGTTGGCCAAACCAAACCGATAGTTCGAAGAGAAATACAAATATATCTTAATCATGCATAAAAGAGTTCAGAGAAGACTCAAATAATATTCATAGATAATCTGATCATAAATCCACAATTCATCGAATCTCAACAAACGCATCGCAAAAGAAGATTACATCGGATAGAACTCCAAGAACATCTAGGAGAACATTGTATTGAAGATCAAAGAGAGAGAAGAAACCATCTAGCTACTGGCTATGGACCCTTAGGTCCGTGGTAAACTACTCACGCTTCATCGGAAGGGCAGCAAGGTTGATGTAGAGGTCCTCCATAATCGAATCCCCCTCCGGCGAAGTGCCGGAAAAGGCCCCAAGATGGGATCTCACAGGAACAGAAGCTTGCGGCAGCGAAAAAGTATTTTTGGTGTGTACTTTGGTATAGGGAGAATATTTGAGGATTTATAGTGCTGAGATTAGGTCAAGAAGGTCCACGAGGGGCCCACAAGCCAGGCCCCCCCCTAGGGCACGCCCCCATGGCTTGTGGCCGCCTCGTGGGTCTTCTGGCCTCCTCTCCAAGTCTTGTGGGTTTCTTCTGGTCCAAGAAAAATCACCATAAAGTTTTATTCCGTTTGGACTCCGTTTGATATTCCTTTTCTGTAAAAGTCAAAAACAAGGAAAAAACAGAAACTGGCACTGCGCTCTAGGTTAATAGGTTAGTCCCAAAAATAATATCAAATAGCATATTAATGCGTATAAAACATCCAAAATAGATAATATAATAGAATGGAACAATCAAAAATTATAGATACGTTGGAGATGTATCAAGTCCCGAAATGAATTTTATTTATGTTGTCAAATAATAAATTCCTTGGAAAGTGTTACTATGGAAGGCACCCATGGATATGCCTAACCATGGATTGTGAAAGAATGGTGGAAAAATGAATAAACTTTATCTTATGTTTGGGAACCGCCTATGATGTATTGGATGTTTTTGTTGACGGGAAAAGCATGCCTCTCAAAATATTTCTCTCAATTTAAGCCTTGAGCTCTGGCACCTCTACAAATCTCTACTTCCCTCTGCGAAGGGCCTATCTATTTACTTTATGCAATTTTAATTTTTTATTTGAGTCTCCATCTTCTCTTATAAAGCACCAACTAGGGAGCACTATGATCATACTTGTGCATTGGATGTAGCTAATATTTGAGTGTGTTTCATGAATGGATCAATGATTGAGCATGATGGGCTAGGGATAGCTTTCTTTAGTGTTGATATTTTGAAAGACATGGTTGCTTATTGATATGCTTGAGTATTGATGTCCTCATGTCAATTATAGACTATTGCTTTGAATCATCTAACAGTCCAAATGTCCATGCTACAAAAGAAAAGAATATGTGATACGTCTCCAATGTATCTATAATTTTTTATTGTTCCATGCTGTTATATTGTCATTCTTGGATGTTTTACAATCATTTTATAGCAACTTTATATCATTTTTTGGGACTAACCTATTGACATAGTGCCCAGTGCCAGTTGTTGTTTTTTGCTTGTTTTTTACTTCGCAGAATATCAGTACCAAACGGAGTCCAAACGTAGCAAAACTTTTTGGAGATATTTTTTGGACCAGAAGACAACTTGGGAGCCAAGGAAGCACCCGAGGGAGGCCCGTGGAGCCCACGATACACCAGGGCACGCCAGAGGGCGCGCGGGGCCCACGGAGGTCTCATCCACTGCCTCTCAGCTCTATAAATACCCAAATATTCCAGAAACCCTAGGGGAGTCGACAAAACATAATTCCAGCCGCCGCAAGTTCCAGAACCATGAGATCCAATCTAACACGATCACGAAGGGGTTCATCATCCTCATTGGTGCCTCTTCGATGATGCGTGAGTAGTTTACCATAGACCTACAGGTCTGTAGGCAGTAGCTAGATGGCTTATTCTCTCTTTTTGATTCTCAATACAATGGTCTCTTGGAGATCTATTTGATGTAATGACTTTTTGCGGTGTGTTTGTTGGGATCCGATGAAGTTCGAGTTTATGATCAGATCTATATCCATGAAAGTTATTTGAGTCTTCTTTGATCTCTTATATGCATGATTATTTATAGCCTCGTATTTCCTGTTCGAATCTTTGGTTTAGTTAGGTCAACTAGATTGATTTTTCTTGCAATGGGAAGAGGTGCTTTGTGATGGGTTCGATCTTACGGTGTCCTCACCCAGTGACAAAAGGGGTATCGAGGCACGTATGTATCATTGCTATTAAGGATAACAAGATGGGGTCTATTCCTACATGAACAGATCGTGTCTACATCATGTCATCGTTCTTATTTCATTACTCCATTTCTCCATGAACTTAATACACTAGATGCATGCTGGATAGAGGTCGATGTGTGGAGTAATAGTAGTAGATGCAGAATCGGTTCGTTCTACTAATCTTGGACGTGATGCCTATATTCATGATCATTGCCTGGATATCGTCATAATTATTTGTTCTTCTATCAATTGCCCAACAGTAATTTGTTTACCCACCGTATGCTATTTTCTCGAGAGAAGCCACTAGTGAAATCTACGGCCCCCGGGTCTATCTTTTATCATATTGCTTTCAGATCTATCTTTTATCATATTTGTTTTCAGATCCATTATTCCAAAAACCCAAAAATACCTTGCTGCACTTTTTCTTTATTTATTTTATTTCATGTTTTATTCAGATCTATTTATCCAATCTCATACAAACCAATCTATCTTTTTACCGTGGAGGGATTGACAACCCCTCTTACGCGTCGGGTTGCAAGTATTTGTTCTTTGTGTGCAGGTACTGTTTACATAGTGTTGCTTGGTTCTCCTACTGGATTGATAACCTTGGTTTCATAACTGAGGGATATACTTACTGTAGCTGTGTTGCATTATCCCTTCCTCTTTCACTACAAAAAAAAGACACATCCATGACATTTAGGCCCGAACGAAATTTTTCTCTGTCATGGTTATGACACTTCTATGACGATAATTTTGACAAAAACATGTATCATCATAGATGTGGTGGGCTCCTACTTATATGACAAAAAATGGGCTTTCATCCTGGGTGGGCCGGGGACGCACCTGCATGACATTCTTTGGGCCATCCATGACATAAAAAATCATGGTAGAAGTGAGGGCGAGGAAATTTTCGCGGTGTTCCCGGTTACGGTGGGTGGTCGGGCCGAGCAATGCAATGTGGTTTGCGTGTTTCTCTCTCGTACATGCGCGTGGTGCGACCCGTGTTCGCTATAACTGAACCCAAGCGAGGCGAGAACCCGAGCGATCGCACTCCTATGTACTGAAGCCGATCGATTGTCGATCCCTTCGCTACTAACTGAACCTGACCGACTCCGCTGCTAACTGAACCCGATCGATCGCGCTGCTGGTGCTTACTAAAGCCTATCGAACCCCCGTGCGAGACGTAGCTAGCCGGTTGGGTTGCCTCTGGATGAACAGTGTCCGTTGCTACCGCGCGCGTGATATGTAGAACTAGTCGAGCCGGTTGGGTGTGGATGAACAGTTCCCGGTGGGGGTTGGATGAGTAGGCCCTCATCCGTGTGTAGGCGGTTGCCGCTGGATGAACAGGACCCCGTGGTAGTACGCAGTTGCCGCTGGATGAACAGGACCCTGTGGTAGTACGCGGTTGCGCTGGATGAATAGGACTGGCCGAGGAGGCCGCCACAAACGCCCAGCCGGTTGGGGTGGATGAACAGGACCCGTGGAGTCTGGATGAACAGTAGCCCGTGGATGAACAGTGCTGGTGAGGCTGGAGGAAGTCGACGGTGGATGAACAGTTGCCCGTGGAGTCCCGTTTTGCGGTACGCCACACACCCCTCCGATGAACAGGACCCCGTTTCGACCGTAGGCGGTTGGAGAGAATTCCGCTTCGTCCGTTTTGCGGTACGCCAGACCCCTCCTGATGAACAGGACCCCGTTTCGACCGTAGGTAGTTGGAGAGAACTCTGTTTCGTCCATTTTGCGGTACGCCAGACCCCTCCTGATGAATAGGACCCCATTTCGACCATAGGCGATCGAAGAGAACTCCATTTCCTCCATTTTACGGGACTCGAGACCCCGAGTTGATGAACAAGACCCCGGTTGGGCTGTTCCGTCCAAGTTGGTTGGCTCCCGATGAACAGGACGCATTCCGACCCAGTCGCTTGCCTCTCGATGAACACGACACGGTTTCCTCCATTCCGACCCAGCCGGCTGGCTGCCGATGAACAGGACGCCGTCGCTGTACGCGTTCGAGACCCCGCCCATATGTACGTATGTAGCCGTATTTACTTTCTTGCAGCGTGTCTGTATGTACATGTACATAATTTATACAGGACTGCCTCAACGTCTACGTCACACGTGTCGCTCCTTGCTCGTCCACGGTTCATCCTTGCAGAGAGACCGATCGATCAGTATGTACGTACATGTTCGCGACCAGAGAGACAACCCTACGTACGGTTCGACCGGGTGGGTCCCAGCTGTCAGGGAGGATAAGGAGGAACTTCCTTGCGTGCGAAGATATAGCTGATGGGTCCCAGCTGTTAGGGGGAGGAATTGTTTTTTTTGTAATAAGGATGCACTTCCTTGCGTGCGAAGATGTAGCTGGTGGGTCCCAGCTGTTAGGGGGAGAAAACATTATTGTTCAGCGTAAAAAGGGTGCAGTTGCATGCATGCGTCCATGGGCGTGGTGCGTCCCCACTGTCAGCCTCTCCACATACAGTCATCTTCCGATGACTCTCGTCTGTTGACCATGTTGACCACACCGTGCCGACCGCACCAAGGCCGGTGGAAGACGGCGAGGCCCCAGACTGGAACGCCCCAAAGATGGGGAAGATGCGGTAGTGGAGTCGCAGACGGAGAGGAGTGGGAAACTTGACTGGTTCGGGTGCGGGGTGGGCCTACACTCGGCAGAGAATAACAGGAGGTGCGGAGGAGTGGAGGGATGGCTTAGCCGTCGATGGGGTAGCGTTTCGCTGCTAGGCACGCAAAACAGCGCCGCTGGACACCGGAGGCTGGAGCAGGTGGTCCCGGCAGTGATGCAGGAAGAAGACAAGAGATTGAAGAAGAATGCCAGCCGTTGGATGTAAATCCAACGCCTTGCTTAGGCTTCGACCTTTGTATTTTTTTCCGAAAGTGCTTAGGCTTCGACCTCCTAACCCACATGTCAGCCAGTCCATTTGGTTTTTTTAGTCCATTTGGTGGGCTGGGTGAAACAATGATGTAGCGTCTATGTAGCCCGTTTATATATTTTGTTAGAATTTAAAGCCCATTTGCATTTTTCTCGAAATCCGTGGACTTCCTGGGCTGGGTGAAAATATCATGTTGGGCAAGATGGAGAAATGTTATAAAAACATAAACACGTGATTGCACGTCTTTTACTGCATTGGTCAGTAAAATCTTTGCAAGCTTATGTACGCAATCACCAGGAGTTAACTTGCCAAGTTATATATAAACAATTATTATTATTATTTTGTAAGAACTTTCGATTTACGAAATAAAATATCATTTTAATTTGTTGAGTTAATAGGACGTGTGGTATTATTATTTTTTAGGCTAGACGTGGGACAGTTGAGTTGGTTCTAGGAAAAAGTACTAGGAGAAAACTCAGATTACATCGAAAAAGAAAGTGGGAGAAAATTCAGATATAGGATTAATAAAAATGAAAAATAAAGGAAGTGGGAAGGTCTATACAATGGTTGGACGGACGACAGGTTTAACGGGACCTTATGTTGTTTCTATTATATATATGTAATAAAATAAGATATAAATATAAATATATATACTATTATAGAAGGGAAAACATAGGTTCAGTTTTGCATTCTTATAGAAAAATAGAACTGAGCTGTGCGTCGTCTTGAAAAAACAAACATAACTTGGGCTGCTGGTATTATAGACAAGCTAGGCTGGGAGGCCTAGAGGCCGCTTGATACCTGCTGGACCCCAAAAAAAGTTGAAACCAGCTGGATCAACTGTGTATGCATGTCATGGGCTGCGCATGTTAAACAACTAAACCTAGGCCATGGACCTGGTGGGCCCGGGACTGTCAGCCTCTCGACGAACAGTCGTCTCCCGATTCCTCTCGTTTTGTTGACCATGTTGGGAACGATAGACGGCGGCGCCGCGGCGAGAGCACCAATGCAGAGGACGACGTCGAGACCTCGGACCAGAACGAACCGGAGCTGGGGAAGACACAGGCGGAGGGGAGTACGAGGGTTGACTTGTTCGGGTGCAGTGTGGGCCGATGAAGCTACCGCCGCCGGAGAATGTGTGGGAGTAGAGGGATGGCCTGGCAGCGCCATAGGCTAGGATGGGTCACCAAGGCATGCGCGGTAGCGCCGCCAGCCGCTGTAGGAAGAGGATGAAAGATTGAACAAAATAAGGAAATACAAATGGATAGGTGGTTGGTCCCAGATGTCTGTGTACGAGACCTGCTGGGTCCACCTGAGAAGGGGAATATGTTGGGAGGAAAGAGATTCAAAGCACGGCAGCCCAGTGAACTAGTTACATACATAAGCAAATAGCCAGTCAAAAAAAGCAAACAGGTTAATGGGTTCTTAGATGAAATATTTCGGACAAAACAGATAATTACGACACATAGGCTAATGCATGAAGCACTCAGATGATAAAGGTGCTTAAACAGATAAAGTACATCATCTAGACCTTCGTGGCACGCTTGATCATGACGCTGCCGCTGTCCGAGTACTCATCGGTTACGGGAAGCAGGCACGCCCTCATGTCCAAGATCCGCCTGTACATGTCGTAGCATGCGTATGCGTCCTTGGCCGCGTAGGTTATGTAGGCTAGATTTAGAGGTACCTCCCATGTGTTCAGGTCCTTGGTATCGACGTCTTCTTTCATGTTGGCGTATGATACGTCTCCAATGTATCTATACTTTTTGATTGTTCCATGCTATTATATTATCTGTTTTGGATGTTTTATATGCATTAATATGTTATTTTATATTATTTTTGGGACTAACTTATTAACCTAGAGCCCAGTGCCAGTTTCTGTTTTTTTTCCTTGTTTTTGAGCTTCGCAGAAAAGGAATACTAAACGGAGTCCAAACGGAATAAAACTTCACGATGATTTTTCTTGGACCAGAAGACACCTAGGGGACTTGGAGTTGTAACACCCCCAGTGGTTAACTACAGTAATCCCCTTTTGATAATGCCATGTCATCATGATTAACAGTGCATGATCATCATTTGCATCATATTGCATTTCAACTCCTAACTCCAATTCAAATTTAAATGAAAGTGAAATATAAAAGTGGTCCAACATAAAAACTAAATTGTTCATTAAATAGCAAATAAATCAGAGACAATTCAAAAATTGGAACCAACATCATTGGAGTTGGGTAAGTGACTCAAACATCCCCAAACAGTGACTAAAGACAATATTTAATTACCTTTTATTTAATCTAAAATAAATATGAAAAGATATTTACCCCAAACTAGTTTTTGGTGGTAGGATATATTGTGCTGTGATTTGTGGGCCAGCTCTCATATTTTACAAAAGTGTTTTGAAATAAAAACAAGCCTAAACAGAAGCTAAAAAGAGAAAACAGAAAAGAAATTAGAAAAAGAAAAAGAGAAAGAAGCCCACCGCCGCTGGGCCTGAGTCACCCGCAACGGCCCAGCCCACCTAGCTTTTCCCCTATCCCCGCACTGCTCACCGCGCTGGCTCGCTGTCGATCACCGTGCGCGCGCGCCCCAGGCCCCCCCCCTCGCTCGCCGCTGGGCCTGAGTCACCCGCAACGGCCCAGCCCACCTAGCTTTTCCCCTACCCCCGCACTGCTCATCGTGCTGGCTTGCTGTCGAACACCGCGCGCGCGCGCCCCAGGCCCCCCCTCGCTCGCCGCTCGACAACGCACCGCGCCCGCGCCGTGGCTAAGGAGCAACCCCGCACCCCCCATGGCGAACCCTAGCCTTAGTTCCCCCCCTTCCTCCCTCGTTCCCCACCTCGCCCGACGCCCCATGATCGGCCGCCGCTGAAGCTCCGGCCACCGCCTCTCCCTCACCCACCATCCCCGACGTGTCCAACGTACTCGCCGTCGTCCCCTGCTTCGACTACGCCGACGAACCGAAGACGACGACCACCGCAGCGCCTCCTCGAGCCCTCCTCCCTCCTCGGATCGCCGCCGTGCGCCGTCGTCGATTCGCTCCGGCAGGCCCTCCCCGAGCTCGCTTACGGACACCTACAGGCTCTACGTGAGCACCCCCGTCCTCCTCCCTCTCTCCCTGCGTCTCCCCGTAGCCGTAGCTCGCCGCCACCGTGCTCGTGCTCTGTCCGCCGCCATCGCTGCCATTGCTGCGCTCCCAGAGCTGCTCGGCTCGGTCCCGCAGCACCAACGTGCTCCTGGTGAGCCGTAGAGGCCGCCCCGCCTTTTGCTTTGCTCGCTAGCCCACTTCAGCCGCGCGCCCGTGCACCACCCGAGAGCCCCGCCGCCAACCGTCATCGCCGGCGTCGTTCCGACCACCCCCGGGGCCAACCACCACCACCACGCGATGCGGCTCGCTGCGCCTGTTCGTTAGAGCCCAAGCACGCCCTCGGAGATGCCCTGTGGGCGGAACCCGGGCTCGCCGGAGCTCGGCGTCGCGTTCGAGCTAGCCGGAGAGCTCCGGCGGCCGGCGCTGACCTGGCCCCGATGGGCCCCGCTCCTGAGCCACTGACTGTGGGGCCCCGCGGGCCCCAGTTGACCTGTTGACCAGGTCAACAGCTGACGTGGCCGCCCTGTCTCGCTGACATGCGGGCCCCACTCGGTTAAACTGATTTAATTAAATAGAAAATCTGTTAATTAGTTAATTAATTAGTTTAAACACTAATCAGTCACTGACATGTGGGCCCAGTAGCCTAATTAATTGATTAGTTAAAAATAAACTCTGTTTAGATTAACCAGAGGCTAACATGTGGGTCCCACCTGTCAGGTTTGACCCTGGTCAGCCGACCGTTGACTGCTGACGTCAGCACTGCATCATGATGACGTCACCCCCGTACTGTTTTGGATAATGTTGATTTAGTTAATTAAATAAATTCCAGAAATTAATAAAAACTTTAGAAAATCATATCTTTTAATCCGTAACTCCGATCGAAAAACTTTATACATGAAAATTGCTCAGAACGACGAGACGAATCCGAATACGCGGTCTGTTCGTCCGTCACGCGTCCCTAACTATCCGAACGTGCAACCGTTCCCCTCTTATCGTCTGTCCGATAATTACAAAGACCCGGGAAATATCGTCAGATATTCTCCCGCTCCGTCTGATACTTGTAGTACTGCGTTAGACTACCCCTAGCACCGTGTATCGTATTTGTCATGCTCATGTTTGCTCTATATTTATACTGTTTCCTCCCCCTCTTCTCTCTCGATAGAGCCGGTACCGACGCAGCTCCGGAGTTCGATGACCCCTGAAGACCTTGCCCTCGCAGCCGAGCAACCAGGCAAGCCCCCCCTTTTTTATCATCCCGATATCGCCCATTCTATTTCTCATGCTTGCATTAGAATTGCTGCTGCTACTGCTTTACCTATTCTGATGCATAGCCTGTTTATTGTAACCTGCTATTGATAATTACGTGCATATCCTAAACTGCTTAGTATAGGCTGGGTAGAGACCTATCAGAGACCCCACTTATCCCGACTGCCGCGCTGGATCGTCAGAAGACCCGACCAACGGGAATTGAAGACCAGGCCCCGACACCGCACATCACCCCCCCCCCCCCTTAGTTGTAACGACACTGCAGCGTTACTATCGAGTGCCGAGGGTGAAACCTCTTGTAGCACTTCTGATGTTAACTCTGTAGAGTAGCTATTCGATCGTGGTCATCGAGGGTGATTCCTCCTTCACCGCTTTCGATAACGACGCCGTCGTACAACACCTCAAGTGTGAACCCAGTGAGGGTGATTCCTCCGAGTTCACCTTGACGGATACATCGAGTAGGAATCCAACGAGGGTGATACCTCGGATTCCCCTGATGATATGGACACACGGATAATTGGACTTTACATTGTTACTTGGATAGGCGGGTCGACCCTGAGGGGTACCCGCGTGCGCCTGAGAGGCGAGTGTTGTGAAGACGGGTGCCAGTGTGGTGCCCGAGTGGTGAATACGAGGCGCGGCCGGGCATTCTTAACCCTTGCAGCAAGTCCTCGAGACGGGGCGATGGGGTCACATCTTTCGTGAGTCTCTGCTCGTTACCGCAAGCCCCTAGTCCTAACGATTTGGATATTTGATCCGAGCAGGCCTCTGGTCTGATAGCACTAACCATCACGTGGGCATAGTATGGGCGTTCTGCATCGTATGCATCAGCCGAAAGCTCTGTCAGACGTCTAGTTCAGCATGGCGGCACGGACGGACCGGCGCCTTCCTGTAGTGTTGGTGCCTGGCTTCACCGTGTGCGCAACGACCCGGAGGGCGAGGGGCGATGGCCAAGACCCCCTTGCGCTTAGGTTGTAGACCGGCGGGGACCTCTCTGCTGAGCTTTAGGTAGGGCTGCGGTGTGTCGTTTGGCCGAGGCCGGGCATGACCCAGGAAAGTGTGTCCGGCCGGAATTAATCGAGCGTGTTGGGTAAGTTGGTGCACCCCTGCAGGGAAGAAAACTTCTATTGATAGCCGGTCCTACGGTAAAGGACACTCGGAGTTGTATCCTGATTGATACAATTTAGAACTGGATACATGGATACTATGGCTCTGGGATTGCTTCTCGCAGGGAGTCGAGAAGGGATCTCCGGACGAGGTTGATGACTTTATGGCTCTGGGATTGCTTTCTCGCAGGGAGTCGAGAAAGGATCTCTGGGAGAGGTTGAGACTTAATGATACTGCTACATTATATTGTACTGTTCTACTCTCTCCTATTGCTGCAAGACCGATGAAGATGCTAGTCTTCGATAGGACTAGGCCTTCTCTCTATTCTGGCATTTCTGCAGCCCAGTCCACATATACAGCCTTCCCTTTGATAATGTTGCATATGTAGTGTAGATCCTTGCTTGCTGAGTACTTCTGAGTACTCATGGTTGCTTTGTTTTCCTTTTCTCCCCATATCAGTTTGTCATGACCAGAGGACGGAGCCCCTTGAGACAGATGCCCCGTCAATCGTCTACTACTACTACCCATAGGATGGATACTGCTACGAGTTGACTGTCGACCAGGAGTAGGATCGGAGGGTCCCAGGCAGGAGGCCTTCGCCTTTCGATCGTAGTGTTTTATTTTGCCCCGCCTTTCTAAAGGCCTTTCTTTTTCTCTTTTAATATCTGTACTCAGATATCTGATGCTTCCGCTGACGCTTGTACGCAAGCTTATGTATTCGAGCCCTCGAGGCCCCTGGCTTGTAATATAAAGCTTGTATGACTTTATTTATGTTTTAGAGTTGTGTTGTGATAACTTCCCGTGAGTCCTTAGGCTTGATCGTGTGCATTTGCGTGTATGATTAGTGCACGATTGGGCCAGGGGCGTCACAAGTTGGTATCAGAGCCGACTGCCTCTAGGAATCCCCCTTTCCAACTCCTTGGCCGAAGTTGAGTCTAGTGTTCCAAAACTATTTTACTAACTTGGCTATGTGGCTTACGGGCCCACGTCGCCAATTGGGTGGTATTAGGATCTTTTACTCCTTGACCTATACTCTGGGACTCTGCTCTCTCTTCTATTCGGGTTAAATGATTTTACTAACTCCAACATTAGGCTCTCGTGCTCACATCCACTCGGAGTTCTGAAAATATCCCCCCTTGCTTCAAGATTGTGGACCAGGTTCTGCTTACAGGATCCTCTTATCGAGGGCACCCTGTGTTTCACTTGCAGATTCCTCGCTCCAATAGTTTTCTCCGACGTTGATGTAGCCTTTGCTATGTCTCGTTGTGTACTTCCCTACCGCGTGCCTGCGCGCCGCCTAGATGTCTAGCCCTCCCTTTTCTACTATCGTAATGCCGGATTCTAACCGAGGCTATGTGTGGATTTGAATGTCTGGTGCGAATATGATGAAGTATCTATTGCACTTCCTTCTGTTGTGCGTGTTACTTCATGAATCATTCCATACACCTGCAGTTTTTCTTGCTAAACTGCCCCTGTTGATTTGGCAGGATGGCTGATGATCCTCCACCTCCACCTTATATTGCCGCAATGATGCAGCAATTTGAACTAAACCGTCAGGTTATGACCGGGATATTGGCTCAATTCCCAACTCAGAATGCTCAGCAACAGAATGCTCCAATAACTCTGCCAGAATTTGTGCGCCTCAATCCATCCGTTTTCCGCAACTCCACCAATCCTATGGATGCTGTTGATTGGCTTCGTGACATCCTGTTTGAGATGGAGTCAGCTAATGTTGCCCCTGACAGTTACGTCACCTTTGCGACATTCCACCTGAAGGGCCCAGCTGCTCAATGGTGGGAAAGCCACAAGGCTATGTTGCCTGCAGAGACTGTAACCATTTGGCATGAATTTCAGTCAGCCTTTCGTGCACGGTACATTCCTCACGGTCTGATGGACCAGAAGAAGCGGGAGTTCCGTAAACTTTCTCAGGGCACAATGACTGTGGATGAATATCAGAGGAAATTTCTCGAACTATCCCGCTATACTGAAGATGACGTCAACACCGACACTCGCAAGCAGGAGAAATTCCATGAAGGACTGCGTACGGATATAAAACTTGCACTTGCTGTCCATGATTTCACAGACTTCGCAACGCTTGTCAGCAAATCTTTCAAGTTGAAACAGCTCTGACTGAGTACCAGGAGTCGCTCAAGCGTACTCGAGATGTCGGCTCGTCTTCCGGTCGACCTACTCAGAAATGTCGAGTCTGGATCCCACACAATATTCATCATCGACCTGCTCCAACACCAAGGCCGTCATATGCTGCACCTCGTCTGCCCCCACCACCAAGGCAACTGAACATTTCAAGTGGACAGCCCAATGTTGGTGTTTCTCCCCATAATGATGGTCTGTGCCACCAGTGTGGATAGCCAGGGCACCGTGCTTTTAACTGTCATCAAGGTCAGCCACAGAATGCATCACGTCATCCTGTTGTTCGTAGGAAGGGCCATCGGACCCATCATTCCAGAAATCGTAATGCCAGACTACCTGCTAGTCAACTTGTTCATGTCAACCAAGTCAACATGGAAGAAGCTCGACAGGACCCCAACATTGTGATGGGCACCCTTCTAGTGAATTCAATCCCAGCTTCAGTCCTCTTTGATTCTGGGGCATCGCACTCCTTCATGTCCGAAGGTTTTGCGCGAAGCCATGATATACTTTTCGAGGAGATGTCCATCCCATTAGTAATCCATTCACCTGGAGCTAATTGGCAAACTACCATGGTAAGCCACGGTAACCACATTGTGATCGGAGGATTGATGTTCCCCGTTTCACTCATTGCTCTCAAGACCTCCAACATAGACATTATTCTGGGTATGGACTGGTTGAAGCCTCATAAAGCTTTGATTGACTGTGCCACTGAAACGGTCCGCCTCACACACCCTTCTGGTCAGACTGTCACATACTCAGCTCGTACAGTGCAGGACGCCGAAGCTCAGATATATGTCCTAAATGCATTGAACGCTTCACCTCTTGAAGGCATCGAGAACGTTCCAGTTGTTCGTGAATTTCAAGATGTCTTTCCAGAAGAACTTCCAGGAATACCCCCTGCTAGAGCTGTCGAGTTCGTCATCGACTTGAAGCCTGGCACAACACCTATTGCAAAGCGTCCTTACAAGATGCCTCCGCATCATCTTCTCGAGCTTAAGGAAGAAATCGACACGTCACTTAAGAAAGGTTTCATCCGCCCCAGTTCCTCTGCTTGTGGAGCACCTTCACTCTTCGTTAAGAAGAAGGATGGAACTAACCGATTGGTTCAGGATTATCGACCCATTAACCAAGCTACAATCCAGAATAAATATCCGCTTCCTCGGATCAATGATTTGTATGATCAACTTGCCGGTTCCTCAGTATTCTCTAAGCTTGATTTGAGAGTGGGATACCATCAGATCCGTGTTCGTGAAGAGGATATTCCCAAGACTGCATTTGTTACTCGTTATGGCTCCTACGAGTACACGGTCATGTCATTTGGCTTAACAAATGCTCCAGCCACATTCTCCCGTCTGATGAATTATATTTTCATGGATTACCTCGACAAGTTCGTCGTGGTATATCTGGATGATATTCTGGTATATTCGAAGAATAAAGAAGAACATGCTGAACACCTCTGTCTAGTACTGGAAAGGCTTCGAGAACACCAGTTGTATGCCAAATACTCCAAATGCGAGTTCTGGTTATCTGAAGTGACATATCTTGGTCATGTGATTTCAAAAGATGGAATTGCCGTTAACCCAGAACGAGTTCAGGCTATTCTGGACTGGACTCCTCCAAAGAACGTCAAGCAAGTGAGAAGTTTTCTTGGCCTTGCAAGCTATTGCCGTCGATTTGTCGAGAACTTTTCCAAGATTGCTAAGCCCCTGACTGGTTTGCTTCACAAGGGCGTTAAGTTTGAATGGACAGAAAAATGTCAGGAAAGTTTTCAAACACTCAAAGACAAGCTAACATCTGCCCCAGTACTTGCTCCTCCAGATACCCGCAAAGACTTTGTGATTTATTGTGACGCATCCCGTGAAGGATTAGGCTGTATCCTAATGCAAGAGCGTAAAGTGATTGCTTATGGCTCTCGTCAGTTGCACCCACATGAAGAAAATTATCCGGTACATGATCTAGAACTAGCTGCTGTGATCTATGCATTGCAGTTGTGGCGACATTACCTTCTCGGTAATCGTTGCTAGATCTACACGGATCATAAAAGTCTGAAGTACTTGTTTACTCAACCATCTCTAAACCTCCGTCAGCAAAGATGGATGGAGGCCATTGCGGACTATGATTTGGGTATTTCCTATACCCCTGGCAGGGCTAACGTGATGGCTGATGCCTTAAGCCGCAAGTCCTATTGCGACAACCTCATGGTTAGGCGAGCTCAACCTCGTCTTTTTGAAGAACTGTGCAAGCTAAATCTGCGTATTGTTCCACAGGGCTCTCTTAATAACCTTGTGATACAACCAGATCTTGAGAAAGCTGTTAAGAGTGCGCAAGCTAAAGATGCTGAAGCTGATCTGATGAAGAAAGACCTTCACCTTGTAAAGTACAGGGATTTCTCGCTATCTGAAGATGGAACCTTGTATTTCAGAAACCGCATTGTCGTACCTCGCTTCGAGCTTATGACTGACAAAGTCATGAAGGAGGCACATGATACCCCGCTGTCTATTCATCCAGGTAGCACCAAGATGTATCGTGATCTCCGTCAAAGGTACTGGTGGTCTAAAATGAAGCAGGACATTGCTCGATATGTTGCTGAATGTGATGTGTGTCGTCGCGTTAAAGCAGAACATCAGAAACCAGCTGGAATTCTGCAACCACTTCCTATTCCTCTATGGAAATGGGATAAGGTTCAGATGGATTTCGTTACAGGACTTCCCAGGTCACAGAAGGGTCACGATGCTATTCTTGTCGTCGTCGACCAACTCTCAAAAGTTGCACACTTCCTGCCCGTCAAAGAGACTATCACTGCTAGTCAGTTAGCAGAGTTGTATATCTCCAGAATTGTTTCACTCCACGGTATTCCGAAGGAGATTAGTTCGGACCGTGGCGGTCTTTTCACTTCCAAATTCTGGGAAGGTTTTCAAACAGCTATGGGAACTCATATTACCTGGAGTTCAGCTTATCACCCCCAATCCCAAGGACAAGTTGAACAAGTTAATCAAGTGCTTGAAGACATGCTTTGAGCTTGTGTCATTTCTTTCGGCAATAAGTGGGAAGAATCTCTTCCGTATGCTGAGTTCTCTTATAACAACAGCTATCAAGCCAGCTTGAAAATGGCCCCCTTCGAAGTTCTATATGGACGTAAGTGTCGAACCCCTCTGAATTGGTCAGAAACTAGGGAACGACCGCTCGTGGGTCCGAATATTATTCAACATGCCGAAGAACAAGTCCGTATTGTCCGGGAAAATCTCAAGGCGGCTCAGGACCGCCAGAAGAGTAACTATGATCGCAAACGATGGGGTTTGACTTATCAACCTGGTGATCAAGCTTATCTACGTGTCACCCCTATGAAGGGCACTCACCGTTTTGGAATCAAGGGCAAGCTAGCTCCACGCTACATTGGTCCTTTCCGCATTATTGCTAGACGTGGACAGGTGGCGTTTAAATTGGAGTTGCCGCCGCAATTCTCCCATATCCACGACGTCTTCCATGTGTCGCAACTTCGTCAATGCTTCAAGTAATCTCCGCACCGAGCTGTGGATCACGAGGTGCTCGAATTGCAAGATGATCTATCTTATAAGGAGCATCCGATCCGCATTCTCGATGAAGCTGAACGTCGAACCCGTCAGAAGGTTACCAAGTTCCTCAAGGTACAGTGGTCAAATCATACCGAAGATGAAGCCACTTGGGAACGCGAGGATAATCTTCGTGCGGAATACCCCGAAATTTTTCCTTCTACCTCTTAATTCTCGGGACGATAATTCTTGTTAGTAGAGGAGATTTGTAACACCCCCAGTGGTTAACTACAGTAATCCCCTTTTGATAATGCCATGTCATCATGATTAACAGTGCATGATCATCATTTGCATCATATTGCATTTCAACTCCTAACTCCAATTCAAATTTAAATGAAAGTGAAATATAAAAGTGGTCCAACATAAAAACTAAATTGTTCATTAAATAGCAAATAAATCAGAGACAATTCAAAAATTGGAACCAACATCATTGGAGTTGGGTAAGCGACTCAAACATCTCCAAACAGTGACTAAAGACAATATTTAATTACCTTTTATTTAATCTAAAATAAATATGAAAAGATATTTACCCCAAACTAGTTTTTGGTGGTAGGATATATTGTGCTGTGATTTGTGGGCCAGCTCTCATATTTTACAAAAGTGTTTTGAAATAAAAACAAGCCTAAACAGAAGCTAAAAAGAGAAAACAGAAAAGAAATTAGAAAAAGAAAAAGAGAAAGAAGCCCACCGCCGCTGGGCCTGAGTCACCCGCAACGGCCCAGCCCACCTAGCTTTTCCCCTACCCCCGCACTGCTCACCGCGCTGGCTCGCTGTCGAACACCGCGCGCGCGCGCCCCAGGCCCCCCCCCCCCCTCGCTCGCCGCTCGACAACACGCCGCGCCCGCGCCGTGGTTAAGGAGCAACCCCGCACCCCCCCTGGCGAACCCTAGCCTTAGTTCCCCCCTTCCTCCCTCGTTCCCCACCTCGCCCGACGCCGCCATGATCGGCCGCCGCTGAAGCTCGCGGCCACCGCCCCGATGTGTCCAACGTACTCGCCGTCGTCCCCTGCTTCGACTACGCCGACGAACCGAAGACGACGACCACCGCATCGCCTCCTCGAGCCCTCCTCCCTCCTCGGATCGCCGCCGTGCGCCGTCGTCGATTCGCTCCGGCAGGCCCTCCCCGAGCTCGCTTACGCACACCTACAGGCTCTACGTGAGCACCCCCGTCCTCCTCCCTCTCTCCCTGCGTCTCCCCGTAGCCGTAGCTCGCCGCCACCGTGCTCGTGCTCTGTCCGCCGCCGTCGCTGCCATTGCTGCGCTCCCAGAGCCGCTCGGCTCGGTCCCGCAGCACCAACGTGCTCCTGGTGAGCCGTAGAGGCCGCCCCGCCTTTTGCTTTGCTCGCTAGCCCACTGCAGCCGCGCGCCCGTGCACCACCCGAGAGCCCCGCCGCCAACCGTCGTCGCCGGCGTCGTTCCGACCACCCCCGGGGCCAACCACCACCACCACGCGATGCGGCTCGCTGCGCCCGTTCGTTAGAGCCCAAGCACGCCCTCGGAGATGCCCTGTGGGCGAAACCCGGGCTCGCCGGAGCTCGGCGCCGCATTCGAGCTCGCCGGAGAGCTCCGGCGGCCGGCGCTGACCTGGCCCCGATGGGCCCCGCTCCTGAGCCACTGACTGTGGGGCCCCGCGGGCCCCAGTTGACCTGTTGACCAGGTCAACAGCTGACGTGGCCGCCCTGTCTCGCTGACATGCGGGCCCCACTCGGTTAAACTGATTTAATTAAATAGAAAATCTGTTAATTAGTTAATTAATTAGTTTAAACACTAATCAGTCACTGACATGTGGGCCCAGTAGCCTAATTAGTTGATTAGTTAAAAATAAACTCTGTTTAGATTAATCAGAGGCTGACATGTGGGTCCCACCTGTCAGGTTTGACCCTGGTCAGCCGACCGTTGACTGCTGACGTCAGCACTGCGTCATGATGACGTCACCCCCGTACTGTTTTGGATAATGTTGATTTAATTAATTAAATAAATTCCAGAAATTAATAAAAACTTTAGAAAATCATATCTTTTAATCCGTAACTCCGATCGAAAAACTTTATACATGAGAATTGCTCAGAACGACGAGACGAATCCGAATTCGCGGTCCGTTCGTCCGTCACGCATTCCTAACTATCCGAACGTGCAACCGTTCCCCTCTTATCGTTTGTCCGATAATTACAAAGACCCGGGAAATATCGTCAGATATTCTCCCGCTCCGTCTGATACTTGTAGTACTGCGTTAGACTACCCCTAGCACCGTGTATCGTATTTGTCATGCTCATGTTTGCTCTATATTTATACTGTTTCCTCCCCCTCTTCTCTCTCGATAGAGCCGGTACCGACACAGCTCCGGAGTTCGACGACCCCTGAAGACCTTGCCCTCGCTGCCGAGCAACCAGGCAAGCCCCCCCCCCTTTTTTATCATCCCGATATCGCCCATTCTATTTCTCATGCTTGCATTAGAATTGCTGCTGCTACTGCTTTACCTATTCTGATGCATAGCCTGTTTATTGTAACCTGCTATTGATAATTACGTGCATATCCTAAACTGCTTAGTATAGGCTGGGTAGAGACCTATCAGAGACCCCACTTATCCCGACTGCCGCGCTGGATCGTCAGAAGACCCGGTCAACGGGAATTGAAGACCAGGCCCCGACACCGCACATCACCCCCCCCTTAGTTGTAACGACACTGCAGCGTTACTATCGAGTGCCGAGGGTGAAACCTCTTGTAGCACTTCTGATGTTAACTCTATAGAGTAGCTATTCGATCGTGGTCATCGAGGGTGATTCCTCCTTCACCGCTTTCGATAACGACGCCGTCGTACAACACCTCAAGTGTGAACCCAGTGAGGGTGATTCCTCCGAGTTCACCTTGACGGATACATCGAGTAGGAATCCAACGAGGGTGATACCTCGGATTCCCCTGATGATATGGACACACGGATAATTGGACTTTACATTGTTACTTGGATAGGCGGGTCGACCCTGAGGGGTACATGCGTGCGCCTGAGAGGCGAGTGTTGTGAAGACGGGTGCCAGTGTGGTGCCCGAGTGGTGAATACGAGGCGCGGCCGGGCATTCTTAACCCTTGCAGCAAGTCCTCGAGATGGGGCGACGGGGTCACATCTTTCGTGAGTCTCTGCTCATTACCGCAAGCCCCTAGTCCTAACGATTTGGATATTTGATCCGAGCAGGCCTCTGGTCTGATAGCACTAACCATCACGTGGGCATAGTATGGGCGTTCCGCATCATATGCATCAGCCGAAAGCTCTGTCAGACGTCTAGTTCAGCATGGTGGCACGGACGGACCGGCGCCTTCCTGTAGTGTTGGTGCCTGGCTTCACCGTGTGCGCAACGACCCGGAGGGCGAGGGGCGATGGCCAAGACCCCCTTGCGCTTAGGTTGTAGACCGGTGGGGACCTCTCTGCTGAGCTTTAGGTAGGGCTGTGGTGTGTCGTTTGGCCGAGGCCGGGCATGACCCAGGAAAGTGTGTCCGGCCGGAATTAATCGATCGTGTTGGGTAAGTTGGTGCACCCCTGCAGGGAAGAAAACTTCTATCGATAGCCGGTCCTACGGTAAAGGACACTCGGAGTTGTATCCTGATTGATACAATTTAGAACTGGATACTTGGATACTATGGCTCTGGGATTGCTTCTCGTAGGGAGTCGAGAAGGGATCTCCGGACGAGGTTGATGACTTTATGGCTCTGGGATTGCTTTCTCGCAGGGAGTCGAGAAAGGATCTCTGGGTGAGGTTGAGACTTAATGATACTGCTACATTATATTGTACTGTTCTACTCTCTCCTATTGCTGCAAGACCAATGAAGATGCTAGTCTTCGATAGGACTAGGCCTTCTCTCTATTCTGGCATTTCTGCAGCCTAGTCCACATATACAGCCTTCCCTTTGATAATGTTGCATATGTAGTGTAGATCCTTGCTTGCTGAGTACTTCTGAGTACTCACGGTTGCTTTGTTTTCCTTTTCTCCCCATATCAGTTTGTCGTGACTAGAGGATGGAGCCCCTTGAGACAGATGCCCCGTCAATCGTCTACTACTACTACCCAGAGGATGGATACTGCTACGAGTTGACTATCGACAAGGAGTAGGATCGGAGGGTCCCAGGCAGGAGGCCTTCGCCTTTCGATCGTAGTGTTTTATTTTGCCCCGCCTTTCTAAAGGCCTTTCTTTTTCTCTTTTAATATCTGTACTCAGATATCTGATGCTTCCGCTGACGCTTGTACGCAAGCTTATGTATTCGAGCCCTCGAGGCCCCTGGCTTGTAATATAAAGATTGTATGACTTTATTTATGTTTTAGAGTTGTGTTGTGATAACTTCCCGTGAGTCCTTAGGCTTGATCGTGTGCATTTGCGTGTATGATTAGTGCACGATTGGGCCGGGGGCGTCACAGGAGTGCAAGTCAAAAGAGCCACGAGCGGCGGCAAGGGTGGAGGGGGCGCCCTAAGGGGGGCGCGCCCCCTGCCTTGTGGGCCCCTCGGTGACCCCCTGACCTAGATCTTCCTCCTATATATTCACATATATTCTAGAACCACCAGAAGCATCCACGAAAACACTTTTCCACCGCCGCAACCTTCTGTTCCCATGAGATCCCATCTTGGGGCCTTTTTCGGCATCCTGCCGGAGGAGGATTCGATCACGGAGAGCATCTACATCAAATCTATTGCCCTTCCGATGAAGCGTGAGTAGTTTACCTCAGACCGACGGGTCCATAGCTAGTAGCTTCTCTTTGAATCTCAATACCATGTTCTCCTTGATGTTCTTGGAGATCTATCCGATGTAATCTCCTTTTGCGGTGTGTTTGTCGAGATCCGATGAATTGTGGATTTATGATCATCTTATCTATGAATATTATTTGAATCTTCTCTGAATTCTTTTATGCATGATTTGATATCTTTGTATTTCTCTTCGAACTATCGGTTTGGTTTGGCCAACTAGATTGATTTTTCTTGCAATGGGAGAGGTGCTTAGCTTTGGGTTCAATATTGCGTGATTTCACCCAGTGACAAAGTAGGGGTAGCAAGACATGTATTGAATTGTTGCCATCGAGGATAAAAAGATGGGGTTTTCATCATATTGCTTGAGTTTATTCCTCTACATCATGTCATCTTACTTAAGGCGTTACTCCGTTCTTTATGAACTTAATACTCTAGATGCATGCTGGATAGCGGTCGATGTGTTGAGTAATAGTAGTAGATGCAGGCAGGAGTCGGTCTACTTGACACGGACGTGATGCCTATATTGCATAATCATTGCCTTGGATATCATCATAACTTTGCGCTTTTCTATCAATTGCTTGACAGTAATTTGTTCACCCACTGTATTATTTGCCATCATGAGAGAAGCCTCTAGTGAAACCTATGGCCCCCGGTTCTATCTTCCATCATATTAGTTTCCGATCTACTATTTTGCAATCTTTTATTTTCAGATCTATAAACCAAAAATATTTTATCTTTTGTTTAGTTTTATCTATCTCTATCAGATCTCACCTTTGCAAGTGACCGTGAAGGGATTGACAACCACTTTATCGCGTTGGGTGCAAGTGTTTGATTGTTTATGTAGGTGCATCTATTGGGGACTTGCGCGTTTCTCCTACTGGATTGATACCTTAGTTCTTAATTGAGGGAAATACTTATCTCTACTGTGCTGCATCACCCTTTCCTCTTCAAGGAAAAAACCAACGCAAGTTCAAGAAGTAGCAGGAAGAATTTCTGGCGCCGTTGCCGGGGAGATCTGCATCAAGCCTACCAAGTACCCATCATAAACTCTCATCTCTTACATTACATTATTCGCCATTTGCCTCTCGTTTTCCTCTCCCCCACTTCTAAAACGATTTTCAAAAAGATTTGCCTTTTTATTTGCCCTTCTTCCGTTCGTCTTTTCGTTTGCTTTTTGTTTGCTCGTGTGTTAGATTGCTTGCTTTGTCATGATGACTCAAGAGAATACCAAATTGTGTGACTTTTCCAATACTAATAATAATGATTTTATTAGTACTCCGATTGCTCCCGCCACTAGTGTGGAATCTTATGAAATTAATGCCGCTTTGCTGAACCTTGTTATGAAAGATCAATTTTCTGGCCTTCCTAGTGAAGATGCCGCATCCCATCTAAATAATTTCATTGAGTTGTGTGATATGCAAAAAAAGAAAGATGTGGATAATGATATTGTTAAATTGAAGCTATTTCCGTTCTCACTACGAGATCGTGCTAAAACTTGGTTTTCATCTTTGCCTAAAAATAGTATTGATTCATGGAATAAGTGTAAAGATGCTTTTATTTCCAAGTATTTTCCTCCCGCTAAAATTATCTCCCTTAGGAACGATATCATGAATTTTAAGCAACTTGATCATGAACATGTTGCACAATCTTGGGAGAGGATGAAATTGATGATACGAAATTGCCCTACTCATGGTTTAAATTTGTGGATGATCATACAAAAATTTTATGCCGGATTGAATTTTGCTTCTAGAAATCTTTTAGATTCGGTCGCGGGGGGTACTTTTATGGAAATTACTTTAGGAGAAGCTACTAAACTCCTAGATAATATTATGGTTAATTATTCTCAATGGCATACCAAAAGATCTTCTACTAGTAAAAAAGTGCATGCGATTGAAGAGATTAATGTTTTGAGTGGAAAGATGGATGAACTTATGAAATTATTTGCTAGCAAGAGTGCTCCTATTTATCCTAATGATATGCCTTTGTCTACTTTGATTGAGAATAATAATGAATCTATAGATGTGAATTTTGTTGGTAGGAACAACTTTGGTAATAACGCATATAGAGGTAATTTTAATCCTAGGCCGTTTCCTAGTAATTCCTATAAAAATTATGGTAATTCCTACAACAATTCTTATGGAAATTATAATAAGATGCCCTCTGATCTTGAGAATAGTATTAAAGAATTTATGAGTTCGCAAAAGAATTTCAATTCTTTGGTTGAAGAAAAATTGCTTAAGATTGATGATTTGGCTAGGAACGTGGATAGAATTTCTCTTGAGATAGATTCTTTGAAAATTAGATCTATTCCACCCAAGCATGATATTAATGAGTCTATAAAAGCTATGAGAATTTCTATTGATGAATGTAAAGAAAGGACCGCTAAGATGCGTGCTAAGCGAGATTGGTTTGTAAAAGCGTGTTCTTCTAGTTTTTGTGAGAATAATGATGAAGATCTTAAAGTGATTGATGTGACTCCTATTGAATCTTTGTTTTCTAAAATAAATCTTGATAAAGATGGGACTGGAGATGAGTCAACTTTAGCTAGAAGGCGTCCCAATGATTCGGAGTTTATAGATCTTGATGCAAAAATTGATAAACGTGGGATTGGAGAGGTCAAAACTTTAAGTAGCGATGAACCCACTCTTTTGGATTTCAAGGAATTTAATTATGATAATTGTTCTTTAATAGATTGTATTTCCTTGTTGCAATCCATGTTGAATTCTCCTCATGCTTATAATCAAAATAAAGCTTTTACTAAACATATCGTTGATGCTATGATGAAATCTTTTGAGGAAAAGCTTGAATTGGAAGTTTCTATCCCTAGAAAACTTTATGATGAGTGGGAACCTACTATTAAGATTAAAATAAAAGATTATGAGTGCCATGCTTTGTGTGATTTGGGTGCTAGCGTTTCCACGATTCCGAAAACTTTATGTGATGTGCTAGGTTTCCGTGAATTTGATGATTGTTCTTTAAATTTGCATCTTGCGGATTCCACTATTAAGAAACCTATGGGAAGGATTAACGATGTTCTTATTGTTGCTAATAGAAATTATGTGCCCGTAGATTTCATTGTTCTTGATATAGATTGCAATCCCACATGTCCTATTATTCTTGGTAGACCTTTCCTTAGAACGATTGGTGCAATTATTGATATGAAAGAAGGAAACATTAGATTTCAATTTCCATGAAGGAAGGGCATGGAACACTTTCCTAGAAATAAAATTAAGTTTCCATATGAATCTATTATGAGAGCTACTTATGGATTGCATACCAAAGATGACAATACCTAGATCTATGTTTTTTTATGCCTAGCTAAGGGCGTTAAACAATAGAGCTTGTTGGGAGGCAACCCAATTTTATTTTTGCATTTTTTGTTTTGCTTCTGTTTTTGAATAAAATACACATTATTACCTCTGTATTAATTGTGTTTGGGTGTTTTAATTAGTGTTTGTGCCAGGTAAGACCTTTGGGATGGCTTACGGTGATAGTTGATTTGATCTTGCTGAAAAACAGAAACTTTTGTGTCCAGTCACAGAATTTTAATAATTCAGTGGAGTGTCAAAAAATCCTTAATTATTTACACAAGATTTATATACAAATTTCCTCTGTTGTCCTAATTTTTTAGAATTGTTTGAGTTACATAAGTATTAGAACAATTCAGATATTCTCAGACTGTTTTGTTTTTGACAGATTCTGTTTTCTATGTGTTGTTTCCTTATTTTGATGAATCTATGGGTAGTATCAGGGGGTATGAACCATGGAGAAGTTGGAATACAGTAGATATTACACCAATATAAATAAATAATGAGTTCACAACAGTACCAAAAGTGGTGATTTATTTTCTTATACTAACGGATCTCATGAGTTTTCTGTGGAGTTTTGTGTTGTGAAGTTTTCAAGTTTTGGGTAAAGATTTGATGGACTATGGAATAAGGAGTGGCAAGAGCCTAAGCTTGGGGATGACCAAGGCACCCCAAGGTAATATTCAAGGACAACCAAGATCCTAAGCTTGGGGATGCCCCGGAAGGCATCCCCTCTTTCGTCTTCGTCTATCGGTAACTTTACTTGAGGCTATATTTTTATTCACCACGTGATATGTGTTTTGCTTGGAGCGTCTTGTATGATATGATTCTTTACTTTTTAGTTTGCCACAATCATCCTTGCTGTACACACCTTTTGAGAGGGACACGCATGAATCGTGATTTATTAGAATACTCTATGTGCTTCACTTATATCTTTTGAGCTAGGCAATTTTGCTCTAGTGCTTCACTTATATCTTTTTAGAGCACGGCGGTGGTTTTATTTTATAGAAATTGTTGAACTCTCATGCTTCACTTATATTATTTTGAGAGTCTCTCTAAACAGCATGGTAATTTGCTTTGGTTATGAATTTAGTCCTAGTATGATGGGCATCCAAGAGGGATATAATAAAAACTTTCATATAAAGTGCATTGAATACTATGAGAAGTTTGATTCCTTATGATTGTTTTGAGATATGAGGATGGTGATATTAGAGTCATGCTAGTGAGTAATTGTGGATTGTAGAAATACTTGTGTTGAAGTTTTTGATTCCCGTAGCATGCACGTATGATGAACCGTTATGTAACGAAGTTGGAGCATGATTTATTTATTGATTGTCTTCCTTATGAGTGGCGGTCGGGGACGAGCGATGGTCTTTTCCTACCAATCTATCCCCCTAGGAGCATGCGTGTAGTACTTTGTTTCGATGACTAATAGATTTTCGCAATAAGTATGTGAGTTCTTTATGACTAATGTTGAGTCCATGGATTATACGCACTCTCACCCTTCCACCATTGCTAGCCTCTCTAGTACCGCGCAACTTTCGCCGGTACCTTACACCTACCTTTTTCCTTCCTCAAAACAGCCACCATACCTACCTACTATGGCATTTCCATAGCCATTCCGAGATATATTGCCATGCAACTTTCCACCGTTCCATTTTATTATGACACGCTCCTTCATTGTCATATTGCTTTGCATGATCATGTAGTTGACATCGTGTTTGTGGCAAGGCCACCTTTTCATACTTATACATGTCACTCTTGAATCATTGCACATCCCGGTACACCGCTGGAGGCATTCATATAGAGTCATATTTTGTTCTAAGTATCTGTGGCGCCCCCGGCTCAATCGTACACTAATCATACACGCAAACGTGTACGATCAAGCACAGGGACTCACGGGAAGATATCACAACACAACCTTAAACACAAATAAACGGAGATCCACAATATTACAGACCGGGGATCCGAAGATCCGAATACATAAGTCAGTCATACAAATATTATCTGAGTAAAGACATAGTTAGAAAAGTTCTGCCTTAAGAAGGCTAGCACAAACAACGACACTAGATCGAAAGGCGTTGGCCTCCTGCCTGGGAGCCTCCGATCCTACTCCTGGTCGGCTGGCTTGATCCAGTAATACGTGCCCTCTGGACCCTCCTGGTAGTAAGCTCCTGTGGTGGCATCTGGCTGCTGGACTCCATCGTCTGATGTATCATCAAGGTGGGGTATGGGGAAAAGAGAAAGTAAAGCAACCGTGAGTACTCATCCGAAGTACTCAGCAAGCAAGGATCTATACTACATATGCAACATTATCAATGGAGAAAGGCTGTATAAGTGGACTGGGCTGCAGAAATGCCAGAATAGAGAGAAGGCCTAGTCCTATCGAAGACTAGCATCTTCAAACATCTTCACGAAGCCATCATCTTGCAGCAGTAGAAGAGAGTAGAATAGCATTTTATTTAACAAACATGTTGAAGCAAGCCTAGAGATCCTTCCTCGACTCCCAAGCGAGAAAGCGATCCCGAAGCTTCAATTAAGTAACAAGTATCCAGTTCAAGTAGTAGATCGGAATACACAAACTGAGCGTCCTTTACCGTAGGACCGGCTATCGAGAGATGATTCATCCCTACAGGAGTGCACTACTGTTACCCAACATGCTCGATCAACTCTGGCCGGACACACTTGCTGGGTAATGCCCGTCCTCGGAAGATCAACACGAAGCAACGCCCTACCTAGGCTCGGTAGAGAGGTCAGCACGCCGGACTAACCTATGCACCCAGAGGTCTTGGGCCATCGCCCTGGGCACCCTGCGCGTTGCGAGACTGGCCGGGGTGCAGGCGCGACACTGAACTCATCAGTGAAGTATCCAGCCCAATCGCGACAATCAGCCCGCATGGTGAATCGTGACGTCTGACGAGCTTTCGGGAGAAACGTACATCGCAGAGGGCCCCATAACCATTATCCCGCGTGGTGGTAGTGCGTATAGGGCACGTCGACCCACTCAGATCACACACCCAAATCCAATAGGCTCAATTAGTATCACGCGGAGACAATTAGAGACTCTGATGCTCCGCCACAATATCACACTCGAGTGCCCTTCCGGCACACTCGACATCATGATCCCCTGCGGGTACCCACCAGGGGGGACCCGCCTGTAACAAAGGTCAAAGTAACCGTGTGGTCATAACATCCAGGGGGAAACCCGAGGAATCACCCTCGGCTGATTCCACTCGATAAAATCATCAGGGTGAACGTATGAGGCATCACCCTCGAGGTTCACACTGAGGGGTTGCACGACAGAGTCGTATCAGAAGTGGAGAAGGAGGAATCACCCTCGATGATCACGACCGAACAGCTACACTGCAGAGTATTCATCGGGAGTGCGTTACGAGGTATCACCCTCGGCACTCGATAGTTACTACGCAGAGTCGTACAACTAAGGGGGTGTGAAGTGAGGTGTCGGTCTCTGGTCGACGATCACGTTGATCGAGTCGTCGATGATCAAGCAGGGGCAACAAGGATAAGGTGGTGGGGGTCACTGATGGTTCACTACCAACCTATCCTAAACAGTTTATCATAGGCAGGTAAGGTAACAATGAACAGGTTACAAAAGCAGGCTATGCATCAGAATAGGAGCATACATTAACAGTAGCAAAATCTAATGCAAGCAGGAGAATAGAATGGGCGATATCTGGATGCTCAAGGGCACGGGGGGGTAGGACCCACCGGCCACGTCGGACGCCGGCCGGAGAGCGCTCCGGCGAGCTCCAACGCGTCGGAGCGAGCCGGCGAGGTTCGGGATTCGCCCACAGGGCGTCTCCGGGGTTGGGGGAGGGTGCGTTCGACACGGCTCGACGCCGCGCGTCGAACGGTGGTGGTGCGGGGTGCTGGGGAGGCCGGAGTCAAGCGGCAGGAGCTCGTCAGTGGCGAGGCTTCTCGGGCGAGCTAGGGGAACGGCGCCACGGCGTGTTCTATGGGCGAAGCAAGGGGTAGGCGAGGCCTATGCGAGGCGGCGAAGCGAATGGGCAGCAGCACATGACCAAATGGTCGCCAGCGACGAGGTCCGCGGCGGTGGGTTCGCCCGAATGCGGAGTGGGCGCTATAGACGGTTTGAGGAGGCAGGGGAGGGCGCATCCGGTGCAGGGGCTCACCGGGGGAACGTGGGGTCTGGGCAGAGGGCTCGGGGAAGCGCGACGGAGCCGGAATCAATGGCGAACGGGGCGGGGATCCGAGGAGGAAGACGATGGTGCGGGGTCGATGTAGGGGTGTTCGGCTTCGGTTCGTTGGCGCAGTCGAAGGAGAGGACGACGGCGAGCACGCAGGACACGTCGGGGAGGCGAACGGGGCACGGTGGCCGCGAGCTTCAACGGAGGACGATCATGGTGGCGCTCGGGTGAAGTGGGGGAGCGAGAGAGGGAGCGAACGGAGTGGCTAGGGTTCGCCAGAAGGGTCGAGGGGACTCTTATCCACGGCGAGAGGGCGCGGCGCGCGCTGTCGAGCGAGGGAGAGGGGGGGCCTGGGGTGCGCGTGCGTGCGCGTTTGACAGCGGGGCGGCGGTGAGCAGTGAGAGGTGGGAGGAGGCGCGGGGTGGGCTGGGCCGCGGCTGTAGCGAGCAGGCCTAGTGCACAGTAGCTTCTTTAGGCCTTTTTCCTTTTCTCTTTTTCTGTTTCTTTCTTTTCTGTTTTGTTAATTATCTGGGCCCCAAATGGATTTTGTAAAAAGTGTGAGCTAGTCCTTAAATAGCAGTGCACTATACCCTAACACCAAAAACTAGTTTGGGCAAAACATCATTTCATATTTGATCTAGATTAATTAAAAGGCTATTAAATATTATTTCCAGCCACTGTTAAAAGAGGTATGGGTCACCTAATTAATTTATTAAATGTTGGTTACAATTTTAGAATGGTCTCTGTAATATTTGTTAGTTATTGAACATTTTAGTTTCTATGTTGAACAACTCTTATTTTCCACTTACATTTAAAATTGAATTTGAGTTAGGAGTTGAAATGCAATATGATGCTATTGATGATTTGGCACTGTTAAACATGCTGACTTGTCATTATCAAAAGTGATTACTGTGGCTAATGACATGGGGTGTTACAGTATCGAGTTGTAATTCTTGAGTTGTAAGTAAATAAAAGTGTGATGATCTTCATTATTAGAGCATTGCCCCATGTGAGGAAAAATAAAAGAGGCCAAAGAAGCCAAACAAAAAAAAGAGAGAAGGGGCAATGTTACTATCCTTTTTCCACACTTGTGCTTCAAAGTAGCACCATGATCTTCATGATAGAGAGTCTCCTATGTTATCACTTTCATATACTAGTGGGAATTTTTCATTATAGAATTTGGCTTGTATATTCCAATGATGGGCTTCCTCAAATTGCCCTAGGTCTTCGTGAGCAAGCGAGTTGGATGCACACCCACTTAGTTTCTTTTTGAGATTTCATAAACTTATAGCTCTAGTGCATCTATTGCATGGCAATCCCTACTCACTCACATTGATATCTATTGATGGGCATCTCCATAGCCCGTTGATACGCCTAGTTGATGTGAGACTATCTCCTTCTTTTTGTCTTCTCCACAACCACTATATTCTATTCCACCTATAGTGCTATGTCCATGGCTCATGCTCATGTATTGCGTGAAAGTTAAAAAGGTTTGAGAACATCAAAAGTATGAAACAATTGCTTGGCTTGTCATCGGGGTTGTGCATGATTTGAATACTTTGTGTGATGAAGATGGAGCATAGCCAAACTATATGATTTTGTAGGGATAGCTTTCTTTGGCCATGTTATTTTGAGAAGACATGATTGCTTTATTAGTATGCTTGAAGTATTATCGTTTTTATGTCAATATTAAAATTTTGTTTTGAATCTTATGGATCTGAACATTCATGCCACAATAAAGAAAATTACATGGATAAATATGTTAGGTAGCATTCCACATCAAAAATTCTGTTTTTATCATTTACCTACTCGAGGACGAGCAGGAATTAAGCTTGGGGATGCTTGATACGTCTCCAACCTATCTATAATTTTTTATTGTTCCATGCTATTATATTATCTGTTTTGGATGTTTTATATGCTATTTTATATTATTTTTTAGACTAACTTATTAACCTAGAGCCCAGTGCCAGTTTCTGTTTTTTTCCTTGTTTTTGAGCTTCGCAGAAAAGGAATACTAAACGGAGTCCAAACGGAATAACACTTCACGATGATTTTTCTTGGACCAGAAGACACCCAGGGGACTTGGAGTGCAAGTCAGAAGAGCCACAAGGCGGCGGCAAGGGTGGAAGGCGCGCCCTAGGGGGGGCGCCTCCCTGCATTGTGGGCCCCTCGGTGACCCCCTGACCTAGATCTTCCTCCAATATATTCACATATATTCCAGAACCACCAGAAGCATCCACGAAAACACTTTTCCACCGACGCAACCTTCTGTTCCCGTGAGATCCCATCTTGGGGCCTTTTCCGGCATCCTGCCGGAGGGGGATTCGATCACGGAGGGCATCTACATCAACTCTATTGCCCTTTCGATGAAGCGTGAGTAGTTTACCTCAGACCTATGGGTCCAGAGCTAGTAGCTAGATGGCTTCTTCTCTCTCTTTGAATCTCAATGCCATGTTCTCCTTGATGTTCTTGGAGATCTATCCGATGTAATCTCCTTTTGCGGTGTGTTTGTCGAGATCCGATGAATTGTGGATTTATGATCAGCTTATCTATGAATATTATTTGAATCTTCTCTGAATTCTTATATGCATGATTTGATATCTTTGTATTTCTCTTCGAACTATCGGCTTGGTTTGGCCAACTAGATTGGTTTTTCTTGCAATGGGAGAGGTGCTTAGCTTTGGGTTCAATATTGCGTGATTTCACCCAGTGACAAAGTAGGGGTAGCGAGACACGTATTGAATTGTTGTCATCGAGGATAAAAAGATGGGGTTTTCATCATATTGCTTGAGTTTATTCCTCTACATCATGTCATCTTACTTAAGGCGTTACTCCGTTCTTTATGAACTTAATACTCTAGATGCATGCTGGATAGCGGTCGATGTGTGGAGTAATAGTAGTAGATGCAGGCAGGAGTCGGTCTACTTGACACGGACGTGATGCCTATATTGCATAATCATTGCCTTGGATATCGTCATAACTTTGCGCTTTTCTATCAATTGCTTGACAGTAATTTGTTCACCCACCGTATTATTTGCCTTCATGAGAGAAGCATCTAGTGAAACCTATGGGCCTCGGGTCTATTTTCCATCATATTAGTTTCCGATCTACTATTTTTCAATATTTTATTTTCAGATCTATAAACCAAAAAAAACCAAAAATATTTTATCTTTTGTTTAGTTTTATCTATCTCTATCGGATCTCACCTTTGCAAGTGACCGTGAAGGGATTGACAACCCCTTTATCGCGTTGGGTGCAAGTGTTTGATTGTTTGTGTAGGTGCATCTATTGGGGACTTGCGCGTTTCTCCTACTGGATTGATACCTTGGTTCTTAACTGAGGGAAATACTTATCTCTACTGTGCTGCATCACCCTTTCCTCTTCAAGGGAAAAACCAACGCAAGCTCAAGAAGTAGCCGCGTAGCAGGGGTCGATGATGGTCGCGATGAGGTCAACCACGGAGTCCTTCTCCTGCCCGTTGCCGATGATCTTGTATTGCTTCTGGATGTCGACAAGCTTGTTGCACCAGATGGCCGAATCATAAAGCACAGTCGCGTTCTTCCTTCTCTCCACCATAGCGAAGGTGCAGTCGGCGGTGTCGATGAAACGGGCGAATGCTCCAGAACCTCTGATGGCCCTACAACAGTGGTAGACAAGAACCTCGTCCCGCACGCATACCTGGGCGATGGCGATCCGCTGGTCCCTGTTAGGAGACGAATGGATGGGCACAAGGTCTAGTCCTGCGACCTTGTGCTTTCTCCTCCTGGAGGTACTGCTTGAACTTGGCGAGGAAGAGGTTCACCGAGTCCGGATCATTGGTGTACATCACATTCAACTTGGTGCTGCCATGGGTCTGAACAACGAACTCAAAGGTGAACTCCTTGCTGAAGTCCATATCCAGCAGGCTCACCCCTCGGATCGCCATTGGAGTCTCTTCTCACGCAGAGTTGATGTGGCGGTTCTCATTTTGGGTGGATTGGGGGCAGGGGGATGAAGATGATCAGTGTGTACTGGGGTACTGGGGGGCGGCACCACGGCAGCAGCAGTTCGTTTTTCCAATCTTGGGGAACGGCAATCGACGGTGAACGAGTGGGTAGGCGGCGATAGCAGTTCATTTTTCAGCTCTTGGGGAACTGCATCCAACAGTAAACTGAGTGTGTACAGGCAACACCAGTTACTACACCTCCCTCGCCCGCTGCACGCCCGACAGAACATGCCCCCTCGAGTTCACGAGCGGGTCTGTATTGGTACTGTAATAGCAAGTGTTAGTGGTCACTTTACTTAAATTTTATTAGCTTTAATTAAAATTTATTCTTAAAACAACCAAAGCATTGGCTCGTTCTATCAGTGCCACAGGATCAACATGCACAGCAATTAGAATTATTATTCTCAGGACGCAAACGATCAGCTCATTTGCCGCACTTTCACACAGACAATACTACCAAGTTTGAACAGCTTGTTATGGTTGCTGTCCTCTGCATCATCATGCCGTGTTTCCCAGCTTGCAAGATTCAGAACCAACCAATAATATTCAAATAATAAGTAAAACAAAGATGCCTACACATCACAATGATTCCTAGCTTGCAAGATTCAGAACCAACCCATTAGATTCAAATAATAATAAGTACAACAAAGATGCCTACACATCTTAATGATTCACATATCAGAGCCAATCGTAATTGTACAACTCAAACGTTGTGAGAATGTGAACAAATAAATAAAAATTGATCGATGCTTCATGTAAGTAATTTGATCCAAGGATTTGCTTAAACATTGAAACCAGTCCTTTTTAAGGTCACGCAGGTCAAACATTGGCAGCTGAAATATTCTGCATCACTGGTGGCACTACCACTTCCAATATATGCACAAGAGGGCCTTCTAGATTTTGAAGTAGTGTGTATAGAGCCTCATCCTTAGTATTTAACAAAGGGGCAATTCCAGTTCTGCCCCTAACTCGAACCCACTACTCAGTTTTGCCCCTAGTTTTCGGGTATGCTCAGTTTTGCCCCTCTGCTGTCAAGTCACCTTATAGAAATGCCCTTCCGTGCCTTTACCGTCCGGTCAAAGGGCTTTGACCATCTGGTGAACAGTATCAAAAAAATCTAAAATTTTGTGGGATCGAAGATACTCAGGTGCGCAAGGTGCGTGCAAATTTTCGTGCTATTTGGACATTCCAGGAGCTCGTGGCAAAGGAAAATAGTAAATATGTACGCCTATGAACAGTAAATTCAAAAAAATAGCAAGGAAATTCAAAAAAATATGAATTTTTTTGGCATCCAAGATGCTCGGGTGCGCAAGGTGTGTGCAAATTTTTGTTGTGTTTAAACTTTGTAGGAGCTCATGGAGAAAAAACAAAATTTGGCTCAGAAAAAAACTTTGAAAAAATGCACTATTTTGTTTATTTTTTGCTAGAGTTCCTCGCATGTCATTTGATCACAAAAACTTGCAAGCACCTTGCACACCCAAGCCTCTTTGATGCCAAAAATTTTCATATTTTTTCGAATTTTCTTGCTATTTTTTTTGAATTTATTGTTCACAGGCGTATAGATTTACTGTTTTTCCTTTGCCACGAGCTCCTATAATGTCCAAACAGCACGAAAATTTGCACGCACCTTGCGCACCTGAGTATCTTCGATCCCACAAAATTTCAGATTTTTTTGATACTGTTCACCAGACGGTCAAAGCCCTTTGACCGGATGGTAAAGGCATGGAAGGGCATTTCTATAAGGTGACTTGACGGCAGAGGGGCAAAACTGAGCATACCCGAAAAATAGGGGCAAAACTGAGTAGTGGGTTCCAGTTAGGGGCATAAATGTAAATGTCCCTTTAACAAATATTCATAGCAGAATCTAGTGGAGTCATCAATCAATGTCCTGAAATATCTCTTTCCACCTTGCACACACGCATGGCACTTTAGAGCCTTTGGATAAAGTGAATCTCGGGATTAAATCCATCTTGGCTAGCCGTCTCATACAACCCAAGAACTTGGCGAATGCTTTTGACCATCACAACATCTGTAGTTGAGTATTCCTGTTTGCATAGATAAGAAAGAGCATGATTACTATAATATTGGCACTAGTTAAAGCAACTTTATTTCCAAAACGAGAAAAGATTGTGATAGAATAGCTTTATTAAAAAATACAATGTTAGCACAGTATGAAAAAGCACAATCATGTTGATAAAGGACAGTACTGACCTGTGTGAGATGACTTTGAGAGATCAAGTTATTCTTCATGTCTCCGTATCTTGCCATGAAGGCGATTCGTTGACATCCATTAACACCTCAGTGTGGCAGTAGAAGGAGCGTCGACTCATTTCAATGACTTTGTTTGTGCAGTTCAGCTAAAATTATGGCGCCCGCCAGTTAGAGAGGGGGCCCACGCCACCTCAATGGTAGGGGTGATGGACTCAACTAGTTCAGTGCAGCTATGTGATTGATGGTGCACATGGACTTGATTCTGCTGGATAGGCCTTCAGCAAGTTATCTACATTGGAAATGAAATGGTAGATAAGACAGTAGCTCTATTTTAAATGTATTATACTACATTTTATTAGTGGCAGTAGTGGTGCCAAAAGATTGCCTCAAATTGTTAGTGGCATTAAATTAAGATGCAAAAACAATATCATTATTGATTTCTCATAGCTGTGCCAAAATAGTAGCACAAGATCACTAGCTGGATGCAGAGTCAAAATCAACCAAAAGGAACATATCCGGTCATGGGAACCATAACTGAGAGAGGGGCCCTACGTGCCCACGACTCGGTGTGGTGAACCTGCAGATCCACTCGGATGATTCAATTCAAGCGACCTTTTTCTGTAGTCCGCCTGAAATGAAGCAAAGATCCACTCTCATGAGCTGGCAGGTTCTTCTTTAGTAGTTGCACTAAAATTGAGCAACATTAAGGTTGGCTGTCCTGCTCATGCAAGGTGCAACTATAATTTGGTTATCCTTTTGTGCAGTTCCACTAAAATAAAGTGCCATTGTGGTGACAGTGATGACTCATCTTGCAAAGGCTAATAAAATGTTGCACGAGATTACCAGCAGAGTTTGACGGAGATGTTGGAAACTCCAATCAACCTTTGTACAGTTCAACCAAATTGAGAGACGTTGCCCACGTGACATTTTAGTTAAACTGCACAAGACACTCATTCCAAAAAAAACTATTTTGTGCAGTTCACCAAAAGGTCACAATAGCAACGAGGTGAAATGGATATCCCTATCCACACAAAAAGATAGAAAGAAAACAGTTACTGGTCAATAACAAGATACAAAACATACACGAAATGAAAAGAATCATCTTGATTATGTTCATGGCAATCATGCAAGAACAGTAGAAATTTTAAAACAGCGGCATTCCTTCATGTTACCGGAAGCATTATGATCAACAATGACATTCGTCAAATATGGGATTACTTTAATGGTGGCATTGCTTGTTTACCAGATACAGTAGATCAACAGCAGCTAAAGAGTTGGTTTAAGGGCATGGGACAGTGGGGACACCAGGACACTCAGCAGCGTAAAAAAGCAACTTACTTACATACTGAGAAAAATAGTAGGAGTACCATTTTTAACACAGTTTAATTGCATCATATTACTGGAGGCATTAGATTAACAATAACATTGGTTAGACATGTCCTTACGGTAACAGGGTGATTGCTTTATTTTACATGCGCCCTTACATTAACAACAGCAAAAAGTTGGTATAAGGACATGCGACAGTGGACGCATTAGCATAATGTACCTACAAGGAGGCATAAAGTGGTGATGCCAAGTTTGTTCATACTCTGTGAGGGCAGCAAATCTAATCCTTGAGACCTTTTACTATGTGAGGGCAGCAAATCTAATCCTGGACATACTCTGTTGACTTGTCCATCAGCCGCCACTTTCTATCCTTTTTTCAACCAATAATAGATATGTTCCTTATCCAGTTTGTACTGTCTTTTCCCTTTATTTCCCTTTTCAACCAAGAGACCGGTTGGGTATCCAGTCTCTACTACTTTCCCCCTGTTATTTCCTCTTTGAATCAAGTCCTAGATTCATGCTACAACTTTACCCCTTTCTTCGTTGTTTGAACCAAGTCCTAGATTCGACTGCATGAAGTAGCTTTACCTCTAATAAAACTAAAAATTTAGGTGGCTTTGGAAGAGCTGATGGAAGTAGAAAAAGATCCACATGCAGACACGTGGGGAGCTGAGGCAGTAGAGCAAGGCCGCTTTCGAAGGAACTTATACCTAAGGGTCGTCGGAATGTGGCTAGGAGGCCAGCAGCAGGTCGGATCTGCCCACAATACGACAGGGAGGAAGAAGGGGTTGGAGGACCTCCCGAGCCGACGCTGTGTCAGAGAGAATGGCACGGGCAGAGGATCGGGCCCCGCCGGCAGCTGTGGGTTTCCTTCCTCGCCGCCGATGACCGCGTGAACGATGCACCTAGTCCCCTACACACCCTGGCCGAAGGGATCCGGTCGGATCTGTGACCAGCGGTGAGCAGAGAGAAAATGTCGCTACCGCTGTCTTGTTTAGATCTGGAGAGGATGAGAGAATGAAAAGAGCAACCCTAGTAAAGCAAGCGCTCAGGCCCCTGCCTATATATATAGTGGAGTGATTATCTTTTTCTCTCCACAACAAGCATTTCAATCTGTGTACGTGGCATTAAAGAAAATAAACTCTCTATTTAACGTGACTAACTGCACGTCGCACTTTGTACTGTACTGTACTACTCGTACTTACTAGTAGTATTGTTCACTTGTGCTCCCCGGCCCTCCATTCATTGAACAACCCCTCGGGTGAATAAACATACAATACTATTTATATAGAACGAACAAGCTCGAACTATTTTGGCTTTGAGATATCGATGGTACAGTTTGAGCACATTACATCAATGGACTCAGTACTTTGAAGTAACCTATACGTATAAACACATGCACGGTTTACATTCCGAATCGCTAGCTAGAGCTTGAACTGTATTTGTTTACATGTACCACCTTCTTCTTTTGGTTTTCTGCTCCATGGCGCAATTCATCGATACAAAATTATACTATGAGTATTTAAAAGTTGAGGGCGGGGCTTTTCTCGGGCAGTACGTGCGGCAGTTTTCGCGTAGCCGTTTTGACAAAGAGGCAAGGAGGGTGAGGGAGTAGCGGATTCAACATACTGCTAGAAAGGTAGGGCTGTGCGATTTGACGGCTCGTTACTGTTGGAAAGATGGGGTCTTGTGATATGACTAGTCATTATAGTCATTATTACTGCGGCGCTACAACCGGGGTGATGCCCCCCTTCTGTTCCCCACTCTAATCTAGTGCATGACACATCGACCCGGATGCTGGCTCTCCCACATGTCGGCGAAGTAAGAAGGAGCAAGGAATCATGCGGTATATATAGTACTACGTAGTATATACTACTACTCACGTTGGAGGAGTGCGAAACACGGTAGCCCAGTGAACCAGCAGTCCAGTCTCTAGCATGTATAGTACTCCTCCTCTTCCTCCTCCTCTCGGTTCATCGCCATCATACTTTCCCCATTCCTGTGTTTTCAGTATCCTGCGAAGCAAAGAGTCCCTTAGACTGGTTTAGGTCCGGTCATTTTTTATAAATGTGTTATGTCCAAAATTTAATGAACGTGCTCCGGTTTCTATGAAAACAATCCTGTTTGCATGTAGTAATTCATTTATTTATTTATTGTTCTGCGGGGGGTTTGCATGTATTTCGTCAGGTCTGAAACGTAAAGTACGCCGGCATGGTTGCATATGCTCTGAGTCGTGCATGCACTACGACCCAGATGCTCTATGTCCCACATGTCGGCGAAAGCAAGCACGTGGAAATAGCCTAAGAGTACATATAGGAGGAAAAATGTGTGAAAAAATATGTACTATGAAGCGTAGCTGCGGTTCGAAAAGGAGACCTAAAGTGATGACAAGTATAGGTCGCACGCACCCACCTAGTGGTACTCAATACTAGATGTACGAGTACTCAGTACTCCTATTCTATCAACACGAGTCCCATCTGACAACAGCGTCCGTGCTACAGCTAGCTCTTCTCCCTCGTTTCTCTCTTCTAATTCTAACTCAGCCGACGCGCGGTGGGCGGGGTGGGGATTTGCCGATAGTCGGTTTGCTCAACTGCGGCCCCACCTGACAGTGAAAATGCTAAGACAACAAGTGTTCCCTAGCTTGAGCGGCGTGCCGGACAGACCGTCTGGAGGTGCGACATGAACGCGGCAGTCCTTACCTTTAGAACTTGTACATAGAAAATGCCAAGCCAATGCGCGGTGAGCGGCGGGCCGGAATGACAGTGTGGGGTGCGACGCTGTCACGACCCGGATTTGACAAAATCCAAGTCTCTGTGCTTACTGTGCTATCCCTGGATCGTAGCTAGCACACACAGTAACAAGAATGAATATCAGTAAAACATACATCAGTTTACTACAACTGTAGATCCAGAATTAAGCAAATACATACCACTGGCACAGCTCAATGCTGGCACATAGTACAGCGGAATAATACGTAGTCGCTAAGTTAGGGCACCATCAACGCCACTGGGCTCGTTGAATGTAGACCATAACCCTATCGTCTCTTAATCTGCTGGGATCTGCACATGATAAGTGCAGATGAGTACGTGGAATGTACTCGCAAGTTGCAAAGGAAAGTTTAATAGAATATATATATGCAGGGTAAGTATTGGATGAGGTTTCCTTTGCATAAAGCCGATTTTCTCCTATACTAAATTTTGTAAACTTCTTTTGAAATAAAAATAGTTTTTAGTATAAAAGGTAGAAGCGAGACACTTGGATATACACACCAGTGCTCATTCTCCAAATTAGTTTAAAACATACATAAGGTTGAAGTGAAACACATTCTTATGCTCATTCCTCAACTTTAACCCTTAAAACAGATGTTTAGAAAAGAGAGGGGAGATTCTTCTTCAGTCCAAGTCGTCAGTTGCTCAAAATTGCCCGTAACCGGGGGCACGGCTAATCGATTAGGTTTAACCCTCTGCAGAGGTCGTACACTTCCCCACATGACACAATCAACCCTTTGTGTCATGACACCACTTTGGGTGTGTGACCGGGAGGAGATTGTGACGAAGCTTTTCCAAATAGCCCCCTTTATTTAGTTCTAGCACGGCCCGCTCCCTTAGCTATTAAGACCCATCTTCGATGACCGTACCTGAATAAGGGTTTCCCGACAAGGAAAAGCTAAGCCAGAGCCATAATAGCATGTGGCTGTACTGGAAGCTACATCAAACTGTACTTGGAAAATCTCGGTACCCTGGACGGCGGTCCCTACCAAAACCTGTGTGCAAGTCCCTAGTCGGGCGCATTCACTGCAAGACCCCGATGGGCGCAATCACTTGTAGACGCTCCCGTCATACCATTCCGCCCAGGGAGTAGAAGTAAAAATCGTATATAGTTTTTGTTTTTCAAAAGTTTTCACAAGACGTTGCCCCAAAAGAGGGCAAGTTTATTCGTTTAAAACTTGTTTGATTCCCAACCTCTTTCTTTGTAAGCATGGCTAAGCATAGCTACAAGTTTCTAGGGCTTTAACTAGCAATAGTTGTTTGCAAAACCTTTTCAGTAAAACATGCATAGTAGTAAAAGAGTTCATGCATATTACAAAAACATAGGACAAGGAATGATCAAGTTACAACTTGCCTGATTCTTGAAGTTGATTCTCTATTTGTTATCGTCACTCCTTCACTTTACGATATATCTAACGATAAAACAAAATACTTCAACACACAACAAATCCAAATGAAGATCCAAATGAAAGATTCAAATTAACAATATAAATACATTCGTAGGATAATTATCATGTCGTGGCTATGGTTGAGATAAGAAGTTTCTTTGGATGGGAATATGTCATAGATTTTATTCTAAGGTGGGTCAAGTTGGTTCAAGGGAAGATCATGGTGTCAATATATAGAGTGATTGAGAGATTGATAACCAAATTCCATAAAGAAACTATTTAGAATATTAGACTTGTGGTCGACTATGGGAATTGTAAGTTATGAGTTTAGGGAATTGAAACTAATAATTTACTAACTCCAATTTTTTGTGGTAGTAACATATGACCACAGAGATTTTCTAGGGATCAATCTAAGAGATTTATCTAAGCATAAAATTTAATTGGTCGAAGATGTTAAATTATGAGTAAAGAAAGTGATTTTATGGTGTAGAGGCTAAAACATGAAGTGAGCATGGTTGAAAAATTAAGTTATGGGTCCTAACAGATAGGTATGGTTCTAATGACCAATTTTTATATAATAAGCTTTTTGGTATGAATTATAGATTAAAAGATATGGCAAAAATATTCAATTTACCATTCAAATCAAAACTAAATTTTAGTTTTCTCAAAAGTGAAATTTTATAATTTCATAAAAAACTACAGGTTCCCACGAATCCGGAGATATCTTATTTGTCGAAATCGGACATACGGTTTGGGAGATACGAATTTCCGAAATTTGAATATTTTTCTGAAAAATGACTTACGGAATTTAGAGGAGGCTTGCCGGAGTTGGTCGCCGGAGTTGGTGAAGAAGCTCCCTGACATCAAGTAGCAGGAGAACGGCAAAGAGGTCGACGAGGGAGTTCCTTTGGGCAATGTCCCGGGCTCGGCCTCGTCCCGTGGCGGCGTGGAGCGGCTGCCGGAGTTGCCTAACTCCGACGAGCAATTGCTCGCAGAGGGCGAGGAAGAGAGGGGTTTTCTCGGGAGGGGGTGAGGGCTGTGAGGTGCACCTATGGGTACTATTTATAGGAGAGGGGGAGGTCAGAATTCGAGCAGATGGTGGTGCTTAATGGTGGCTGTTCCTCTGCCTTGTAATGGCCACTACGGGAGTCTCCAAGGCGCACCGAGGAAGGCAAAGGGTCGAGGGAGGTAGCGGGTGATGATTCAGGATGTCAGATGGTGCGGGGAGTGAAGGGGAGGCCCTAGGCGTGACCTGCTGCTGCCATGGATGTGTGTACTGCATATGTGTACGTGAGGTTGAAGACGACCTAATCCTCAGGTGAGGAAGTGGGCTGCTCACGTACGTACTAGTAGAATGATGGGCCTAGCCCAGTTAGGAAATGTTAGGATTTGTTAATTAATTACTATTTAACTGCGTGATCAAACGTGTGGGTACAGGATCCACCATATCCATATCGCTGGATCCCATCCACAGAATCCATGACTCCTATATTGAAACCTGCAAATACATCTGTCGAGTTGATCAGTGAGCTTATTGACTCTGACAACTAGACATGGAAGACGGAGTTTGTGCGTGGACTTTTTATTGCTCCTGACGCCCAAGCTATTCTGAATATACCTTTGCGGCAAGGAGGCGGTGATGATTTTATGGCATGGGCACATGAAAAATCTGGCATATACACAGTCAAATCGGCGTACCGTTCTCCAGTGAACAAAAAAGAGCGTTCTGCTCTCAAAGAAGGGGCGGGTACCGGATCCTCAAATGACGATACAGAGCTGTGGAGTGCGTTGTGGAAAATCAATGTGATCCCCAAAGTCCGGGTTTTCTATTGGCGAGTTTTGAAAGGAATCATTCCGGGGGAATGCACCTTGAGGCATCGTCACATTCAGGAACTTGGAAGATGTAAGATTTGCATGGCTACGGATGAGGACTTGGCACATGGCCTTGTTCATTGTTCGCATGCAAAGCAGTTCTGGGTACAAGCTCAAATGCTCTTCGATTTTACCCTACCGAAGCTGCACCCCAATACTTGGTCTCGTGACATCTTATGTGACCAACTGTTCTCAGAGAGGGAGCGAGCGAACACAGTCACAGTAATGTGGGCGATCTGGCACTCTCGGAATCGTCTCACTCATGATCAGGAGAAGATTGACCCGTCTACTTCTGTGAGGCGCATCAAAGAAAATCTTGCGATCTTGGATATACCTCGGCAAGACCTGAAAATCTTGCCAGGTTATGGGTGGCGGCCCCCTGATGGTACAATCATCAAAATAAACACCGACGCAGCAATTCATTTTGATGGTGGCAACGGTGGAGCGGGAGGGGTGGCTCGCTCAGCAGGTCGCCTCTTGGGAGCTTGGAGAAAACCCCTTGTGGGTGTCACTGATCCTCTTATAGCTGAAGCCATGTCTGTTCGGGAAGGCGTGCGCTTTGCGAAGCTCAGGGGCTTTCAGGAGGTGATCATCGAAACAGATTGCCTGGAGGTTTTGGAACTCTGGAAAAATCGCCACAATTCCTTTTCGGTTGTGGCACCTTTGTTTTATGAAATAGGAGAGCTAGCTACTGTTTTTTCTTCCTTTGATATTCTTCATGTAATCTGGTCAGCAAACTATCCAGCTCATCTCTGTGCCAAGCGTGCTTGCACACTGAGTGTGACTGAAAGTTGGCTGGAAGAGACCCCTAGCTTCCTGGTGAGCAGCCTGTTGGCTGATGATCCAGCGAATGCATTTATTTGAATAAAGCTCTCATTATTGCCTGCAAAAAAAATTTAACTGCGTGAAAAGTTTCATTAACAAGATTTAAAAAAATGTTTATGTTTACATGTTTATTATTTGGAGTCTGCGAACATTAGTTTCAGAATTCAATGAACTTATTTTCATGCACAAACTTGTTTTAATAATGCACTATGGGTTTCATAATTTCCCCAACATATGTCTTAGGGTTTTATGAATACCCAAATGACAAACAAGAAATAGTGAATATTTCTAATAATAGTTTTGGAGAAGTCATATTATCTCCTCTCATATTTTCATTAAATGGTTTATTGGAAATATTTACAAATAAGTTCCAACTTCAAAAGAGAAGCTCCAAATAAAATCCTTTACGAAATTTTTTTACACCACAATTGAGAAAGTCATTTTATTCTCACTCATCCATTTGAATGTGGTTTGAAAATATTTCAGAAAGTTCAAAAGTAAATGGAATGCCATTGAATAAACTTTCCAACCATAGTTTTCTTTATTGGATAAAGAACATTATCCAACTTTTATAACGTGGTTTGAAAAGTTTAAACAAGGTCTCAAAAAGTTTTAAATTCCCATGAAAATTGAAGCAATTCACACAATATTAATTATTTATTAACATTCCAAAATTTGGAAATTTTTGGGATGTTACAAACTACCACCCTTAAAAGAAATCTCGTCCTTGAGATTTGCAGAGGCTAACAAGAAATAGGTTAGGGTTTGGGTTCCTTGGGTTACTTCCCCAGGGTTTGGTCATATCATCTACAGGTTTGCGGTTTATCCTTTTGCCTTCTTTCTTGAGAGAATGTCTTCTATTAATTCAATTCCGTGTATTCTAGTTCTTCGGCATACCTAAGTCTGAGACTTCTGGCACCATTATGGAGTCTCTGCTGATTTGTCGTATGACCCAATTGTCCTTCGAGGGTGTTCGGGTGCTACCACCCTTAAGAACAAACTTGTAGGGATTTCTAGAAGTTCTTTATTCCATGATGGTTTCAATCAAGCTCCTCTGGGCCAGAATTGAGCCTTGAATCAAAAGAACAAGTCTTCACTCAAAGTCCATAATTTCCAGAACTACCTATCAAGACTCTCATGGGGGTCAATGAATTATCTTCCGATGGAACTCCTTGAAGATCTTCATGTTTTTTTCTCACATCGAATCTATGTTAGGCACAGTTGCCTATCTATATGGGTAATACATCTTACCATTCTATGGTTTTGGGCTTGTCGTATCGACACTCTCTAGGATTTCAAGTCTCTCTGATTTACTCATCAAACATATGAAAGTATATAATAAGAGTCTCCGGTATGGGGGCCAATCCATCCCGTACTCAAATCATTACTTCATATGTAGACAGGTGAATCGCGTATTCTAACACTCGGTCTTTCTCACTCCTCTTAAAGAGGTCTTCACCTGCAAACTAGTAAAACGCTTTTCGGTGACATTGATCCTACGCAGGTGGTTTATTCGAGTAGGAATGATAATCATAATCCTTGCACATAAAATCCTTATTACATCCTTTTACCTCTCTTACAACTTCAAGTTCAGAAACATAGCTTATTACAAGTGCTGCCATCCACATAGATTGGTATGGTGAAGCATTTATCCTCCAACCTTATTCATTTGTTCTCCTTGAGAAGCTTTAGTCCAACTGAAATCGTGCGATGTAATCCTTGAAATCATTAATCCTTTGTTTCTTCACGGCGGCCATGAATTTCATGTCCATCAGCTCAGCATATACTTCCCTCAAGTACTCTTGGGCATGACGGAGTCCGGCTTCAAGGATTTCCCCAATCTGACGTATGGCTTCCATGGCAGCTTCACGGACAGTGTCGAAGAAGGTGGTTCGAGCTACTCGAGAAATAAAAAAGTATTGCCAAGTAGTCTTTGGACAAACTCCTTTTCACGAAAGAGGTGTACTTCCACGTACCAAAGTTCCACTCCATTTTCAATGAAAGGATAACCCTTGTAGACTGCATCTCCTTCAAGGTGAATATGTCCCATCATATCCTTCAGGATTTTTGGAAAATCATGGTCACTAGTCAAAGTCATGATCATTTTTGGGCCCTTGTGGAATGACTCGTAAAGGGTTGCCATCTGCAAGTGAAAAGGAAAGGTAGAGTTCAAAACAACAAGGTATGTATCTCCTTCGAAGAAATGTGGCTGTTTCCACGAGGAAAAGTTTAGTGGTTGGTTCGTCCATGGTTCAAGGTTTTGGTCTAGGTGAGATAGAGCTTAGGAAGGAAAAGAGATGGACACACACACGCCACAATCAACAACTAGCTCCTATCTCAATGTTCTTAGCGTTTATAATAGGCTCGTTTACTATGGTTTCATCCTGAAGTCTTCAATCCTTCAGTTCTTGGAAGTCTTCAGTGTGTGATGCTTCACCTGTGTGAAGGTATCCTGTTAATCATCCGTAACTTGCACCTCTCAGGGTTGAATAAATAATACAACCTACGGAGTTCGTATCCTAATAATGAAAGATTTTAAATCACTCAAGTCAAATGACAACAACGGTTAAAACAATGAAAAACAATCCAATAAAACTCCAAATCCACACATATATTTTATTCAATCAATCCTATGTACCGCCATCCACATAGGTTCGGCATGGTCGGGTACACTACTCGCAAAGCGTTCCTCCTTTATTACACTCATGGTGGTCTTAAGTTCTAGATTCAACATCCAGGTTGATGCTGCTGAGGGAGGTATTGTCACTCTCATTAGAGGAGTTGACTGAGAAATCCTCTTCTTCAGCCTCTTCTCCTTTTAGAACCCTGTTCTCTAACTTGAGTTTCTTATTGCGAGCCTTTTCTTCCCATAATTTGTTCTGTAGCTTCTTGATTTCTATCTCTTGAGCCTGGACTTCGTCTTTGTTTTTCTCCAAATCTTCTCGCATTATCCCCACCTCCTGCTCCAGGAGGGTCCTAACTTCATTCATGGCCTCTATCTTATGCAAAGCTTCGGAATGCTCCAGTTGGAGACCTTTGATATACCTTTCTAAATCCTAATTATAACTCAACATGTCATTGAGTTTTCTCTTGTGATCTTCCCTGATCCTGCCAGGTTCTCCAGTGATCTCCTGCCACCCCAAATCACGGAAGAAGGTGCCTCCTAGCTCCTGGTGATAATGCCCGCATAGACGTGCTATTATGTCATGTACGGCATCACTAACAACTGCCTCAAGAGTTGGATGTGTTTTGAAGAAGATCATGTTCTCCATCTCTGAACATCCATAAATGGTAATGTTGGCATTCCAGTAGCTTTCCCCCTCCAGATGGTGCCATGCTGCAATCTTGGGGACTCGAAGTCTTAGTGTCTGAACCAACCTTAAAAGACGGGTTCCAAATAAAACTCTTTCATAGTGGGATGCCTGGCTCAAGTCACAATGTTCCATCTACAGGTTTGAAATAGGAGATACTTAGTAAAGAAAACAAAAGATACGAGAATTGTAATTTTAGTAATACCGAAAATAATTGTTGTTCCTATCAAGGTCTTCCTATTTCTAAACCATTTTCTAGGGTCACGTCCTACAGTCAACGTATGCTCTGATACCATTTTGTCACAACCCGGATTTGACAAAATCCAAGTCTCTGTGCTTACTGTGCTATACCTAGATCATAGCTAGCACACACAGTAACAAGAATGAATATCAGTAAAACATACATCATTTTACTACAACGGTAGATCCAGAATTAAGCAAATACATACCATTGGCACAGCTCAATGCTAGCACATAGTACAACGGAATAATACGTAGTCGCTAAGTTAGGGCACCATCAACGCCACTGGGCTCGTTGAGTGTAGACCATAACCCTATCGTCTCTTAATCTGTTGGGATCTGCACATGACAAGTGCAGATGAGTACGTCGAATGTACTCGCAAGTTGCAAAGGAAAGTTTAACAGAATATATATATATATATATATATATATATATATATATATATATTATATTCTCTATATCTATATATATCTATCTATATATCTATATAGATATCTCTTGCAGGGTTAATTATGGTTGGGTTTCCTTGCATAAAGCCGATTTTCTCCTATACTAATTTTTGTAAACTTCTTTTGAAATAAAAATAGTTTTTAGTATAAAAGGTAGGAGTGAGACACTTTGATATACACACCAGTGCTCATTCTCCAAATTAGTTTAAAACATACATAAGGTTCAAGTGAAACACATTCACTGTGCTCATTCCTCAACTTTAACCCTTAAAACAGATGTTTAGAAAAGATAGGGGAGATTCTTCTTCAGTCCAAGTCTTCAGTTGCTCAAAATTGCCCATAACCGGGGCACGGCTAATCGATTAGGTTTAACCCTCTGCAGAGGTCGTACACTGTGACACCCGGATAATTAAGCTATAGTAATCCTCTGCTAATGAGGCCACGTCATCACTGTTACTGTTGATAATCTCGTTTAGATTCAAAACAGTTCAAATTCAAATTTAAAATTTAAATCAAAAATAAAAGTTTTCAAATGTCAAAACTAAAATGTGCGAACTGTGGCAAATAATTCATAAATATTATTGGTGAAGAAACCATATTTTTATAAAAGGTTTAAATGCCTTAAAATAATTAAAACGGTGGCATTCATAATTAATTAAATGCCTTTTCTAAATTATAAAATAGCAACTATTTTATTTGGGAGTAGAACTTTTCGTGGCAGAGGGTTAAACTAAAACATTAATTTAGGTGCTAGTTTTATATTTTAATAAACTAAGATAATGTGAAAGTTAAATAAAATAAATAAAACAGAAAAGTTAAAGGAAAAATAAAAACAAAAAGAAAAGACCCTGGCCAACTGGGCCAAACGGCCCAGCCGACCAGCCCACTGGCCCAGCGGCTCACCCCACTCCCCTTAACCCCCACTAACCGAAACCCTAGCCTACCCGGTCGCCCACTCCCCCCCACTCGTTCGCCTCTCCCTCTCCCCTCCCGATCCGATCTGGATCGGGGCGAACCCGGCGCCCCGACGCTAACCGCCGTCGCCAGACGCGTCCCCGACTCCACGCCGGACCGCCCCGTCGTCGGACCTCCTCCTCGCCGTCGCCTCCTCGCCCCTCCTTCTCCGTTGCGCGTCGCCCGCCGGAGGCCTCTGCCTCGCCTCGCCGACCAACGTCGTCGACCGCTTCCCCGGCCCCTCCCCGAGCCGACTTTTGCACAACTACAGGGCCCCGATGAGGCCTCGTCCGCCCTCGCTTCGTTCCCCTGTGCTCCGGTCGCCGTAGGTCGCCTCACCGCACGCGCCGCTGCCAGCCATCCCGTTGTGCCTTCGCGCTGCCGCCCACGGCCACCGCTGCCTCGTCCCGTGGTCGCCGCGCCCTGGTCCGCTGTGGCCGCGCCGCCCTCGCCCTCGCACACTGCACCGCCGCCTGCCGCTCCGCCCCACGCACCGCGCCGCGCGCGCGCTCATCACCTATCGCGCCCGTCCGCCGTTTGCCCCGCGCCGACGGCTGTCCTCGCCGGCCCCTGCCCGCCGGCCAGCGCCGCCTGCCTCTGTTGTGGCCGCTGCCGCACCCCTGGCGTGTGCACAAGCGGGCTGGCGCCCAGCACCCGTAGCCCGTACGCCCGCCCCGTGTGGCCTGGGCAGATGACAGCCGGGGCCCACGCCCCAGAAAATCTTAAAAATATATATATATACATAATAATTAAATTAATTAATTAAGTGAATTAATTAACCTAATTAATTCTGTTTAATTAACCTAATCAATTAGTTAAACTAATTAACTCTGTTAGTTAATCTATGGCAATGACAACCGGGACCCACGCGTCAGTTGACCTAGTCAGCGGTCAATGTTGACCGCTGACATCATACTGATGTCATGCTGATGCAGTAAACATATTTTTGAATTAAATTAATCTTGTTAATTCCAAAATTGATTTAAAACTTTGAAGAATCATATAAAAAAACCATCTCTCGGATGAAAAACTTTTATACATGAAAGTTGCTCAGAACAACGAGACGAATCTGAATACGCAGTTCGTTCGTCTGCCACACATCCCTAGCATAGCGAACATGCAACCGTCCCCCTCCGATTCATCTGTCCGAAAATGCCAAACTTCGAGAAAACTTTCGCGGATGTTATCCCCCTTCGCCGGTATCGTGTAGCACTGCGTTAGAACACCCCTAGCTCTGCCTGTAGTCATGTCATGCATCTGTGTGCTTTGTATTTACTGTTTCTTCCCCCTCTTCTTCTCTGGTAGACCCCGAGACTGCTGCTGGTGCCCCTGTGATCGACTACGTCGACGACGACACTTCTTCCTTTTCAGCAGAGCTTCCAGGCAAGCCCCCCCTTGATCACTTCGATATCGCCCATTCCATTCTCTCTCATGCTTGCATTAGATTTTGCTACTGTTATTGTTTGCTCCTTTTCTGATGCATAGCCTGCTTTTGTAACCTGCTCATTGTACCTTACCTGCTTATCCTAAACTGCTTAGTACAGGTTGGTTGGTGATCCATCAGTGACCCCCACCTTGTCCCTGTTGCCCCTGCTTCATCATCGATGACTCGATCAACGTGATCGATGACCAAAGACCGACACATCACATCACACCCCCTTAGTTGCTCGACTCTACAGAGCTACTATCGAGTGCCGAGGGTGATATCTCGTAACGCACTCCTGACGATAACTCTGTAGTGTAGCTATTCAGTCGTGGTCATCGAGGGTGATTCCTCCTTCACCACCCCCGATACGACTCTGTCGTGCAACGCCTCTAGTGTGAACCTCGAGGGTGATTCCTCCTAAGCTCAACTTGAGGATTACATCGAGTGGAATCCATCGAGGGTGATTCCTCGGGGTTTCCCCCTTGATGTTTGGACACACGGTTACCTTGACATTACTTGAGACCTTTGTGAAAGTCGGGCAGGCCCGGAGAGCACCCGCGAGATGTTACGGTGGCGGCTGGCTGTTTAGTGGTATCACCCAGGAGGGGGTGGTAGCTCCGGACTTGTCCTGACAACCGTCACTTCATTTAATAATGCACTAACAGGTTTGGGTATTTGTTCTGAGTTGGCCACTGGCCTATACGCACTAACCACCACGCGGGAACAGTTATGGGCACTCGGCGTCGTAGTATCAGTCGAAGCCTTGTCAGACGTCCAGTTCAGCATTGTGGCACGGTCGGATCGTGCCGACCATCCGAGGCGGTGCTGGTATTCACCCTGCGCACAACGACCTGGAGTGCAACGGGCGATGGGCCCAAGACCCCGGAGTGCTTAGGATGTAGACCGGCGGAGACCTCTCTGCTGAGCCTAGGTAGGGCTGCGACGTGTTGATCTTCCAAGGCCGGGCATTGACTCAGAAAAGTGTGTCCGGCCAGAGTAATCAAGCGTGTTGGGTAATGTGGTGCACCCCTACAGGGAAGATTATCTATTAATAGCCGTGTCCTCGGTAACGGACGTTCAGACTTGTATCCTGATCTATTATAACTAGAAATGGATACTTGAGATATGTGATGGATATGTTGGCTCCGGGATTGCTTTCTGACAGGGAGTCGTGGAAGGATCTCTGGGCGTTAATTCTACAACATGCTTGTTAATTATAAAATGCTATTCTTTACTCTTCTAAATGCTGCAAGATGCTTGAAGATGCTAGTATTCGATAGGCTAGGCCTTCCCCTCTATTCTGGCATTCTGCAGTTCAGTCCACAGATACAGGTCATTCCTTTGATACCAATGCATACTTAGTATAGATCTGATCCTTGCGAGTACTTTGAATGAGTACTCACGGTTGCTTTGCTACCCCTTTTCCTTCTTCTTTCTTCTTTCCGGTTGTTGCAACCAGTTGGTGGATCCCAGGTGCCAGATGCCAGCCCCGCCGACTACTACTACTACCCCGAGGGAGCCTACTAGTACGTGGAGCCCGCCGACGACCAGGAGTAGTTAGGAGGTCCCAGGCAGGAGGCCTTGCCTCCTCGATCATTGTTGTGTTTGTGCTAGCCTTCTTAAGGCAAACTTGTTTAACTTATGTCTATACTCATATATTGTTGCTTCCGCTGACTCGCTTATGTATCGAGCTTATGTATTCGAGCCCTCGAGGCCCCTGGCTTGTAATATAAAGCTTGTATTATTTTATTGGTGTCTAGAGTTGTGTTGTGATATCTTCCCGTGAGTCCCTGATCTTGATCGTACATATTTGCGTGTATGATTAGTGTACGATTGAATCGGGGGCGTCACAAGTTGATATCAGAGACGACTGCCTGTAGGAACCCCCCTTCCAACTCCTTGGCCGAAGTTGAGTCTAGTCTTTGAAAAACTGATTTACTAACATGGCTGTGTGGCTTACGGGTCCACATCACCATTGGGTGGTATTAGGATCTTTTACTCCTCGTCTATACTCTGGGGCTCTGATCTCTCTTCTACTCGGGTTAAAGTTTTCGCTAACTCTAACATTAGGTTCTCGTGATCACATCTACCCGGAGGTTTGTATTACCCCTTTCTCGAATCGAGGGCTAAGTTCTGCTTCACAATATTCATTGATCGCAGGATCCTCTTATCGAGGGCACCTTGCGTCATCACTTGCAAACCTTCACTCTAGTGGTTTTCTCCGACGCTGATGTAGCCTTTGCTATGTCCCGTTGTTGTAGCCCTCCATCGCGTGCATGTGTGTTGCCTAGTATGTCTAGGATGTTTCTCTTGTCCGAAATCATATGAACAACGTGTAATTGGCCCCGTATATGTATCTATATGTCTTCAATGACTACTGCTTTGTACATACTGCGCCTTTGCTCACTGTTCAAGATACATCATGAATGACTCCATACACTTTCTCCACCCCTTGCTAAACTACCCCTGTTGCATTAAGCAGGATGGTTAGACCCGCTGGTCATGGCCACCCAAATACATGGCCGGAATGATACAACTGTTGAGTTGAATCGCCAGTTCATGGAAGGAGTCATGGCTCAGTTTTCGTGCCCCAATATGAATCAGTAACCCGCCCGAGTGACGCTGCAAGACTTTGCGCGTCTCAACCCTGTCATCTACCGCAGCTCAACTCAGCCCCTTGATGCTGATGACAGGCTCCGTGACACCACTTTCTAGCTGGAGTCTGCTGATGTAGCCCCTGCCAGCTATGTCACCTTCGCGGCTTACTACCTGAAAGGTCCTGCTGCTCAATGGTGAGACAGCCACAAGCGTTCCTTACCTATTGGAACCGCCATCACTTGGCCGGAATTCTAACCTGCATTCCGCGGGCCAATGTCGAACCACCATGGTTAGTCACAACGTCCCCGTTGAAGTTGAAGGGCTAGAATTCCATGTTTTCCCCCATTGTTTTGAAGTCGTCCAATACCGACCTCATTCTGGGAATGGAATGGTTGAAAACCCATACCGCTTCTATCATTTGCGCCACTAAAACTGTCCGTCTACTACATCCTTCAAATGAGATAGTAAGCTACCATGCTCATCTTGATCGAAATGCCGAAGAACGGATTTATTCCTTGAATGTGTTAAACGCTTCTCCTCTTGTGAGAATTGAAAGCGCTCCAGTCATTTGCGAATTCTAAGAGGTCCTTCCCGAAGAACTACCCAATCCATGACCACGAACTTGCTGCAGTTAAGTTTGCACCAAGGTTGTGGCGACCTTTCCTTCTTTGTAATCATTGCGTGATCTTCACCGATCATCAAAGTTTGAAGTATCTGTTTACTCAGCTAGGTCTGGATCTCCGTCAGCAGCGATGTATGGAAACAATTATAGACTATGACTATGGTATCTCTTATACCCTTGGCAAGGCTAATGTCACGGCAAATACCCTGAGTTGCAAGTCTTATTGCTACAACCACATGGCTTATAAAGCTCAACCCATGCAAGATGATCTCGCTTACAGAGAGCATCCGATCCGCGTTCTCGTTCAAGCTGAACGTCGCACCCGTCTGAGGGCTATCAAATTTCTAAAAAGTTCAGTGGTCAAATCGTTCTGAAGATGAAGCCACTTGGGAACTCGAGGATCGTCTTCGAGATGAATACCCCGTTTTGTTTCCGTCTACCTCCTAAAATCTTGGGACGAGATTTTTTGTAGTGGAGGAGAATTGTGACGCCTGGATAATTAAGCTTCAGTAATCCTCTGCTAATGAGGCCATGTCACCACTATTACTGTTGCTAATCTCGTTTAGATTCAAAAGTTCAAATTCAAATTTAAAATTTAAATCAAAAATAAAAGTTTTCAAATGTCAAAACTAAAATGTGCGAACTGTGGCAAATAATTCATAAATATTATTGATGAAGAAACCATATTTTTATAAAAGGTTTAAATGCCTTAAAATAATTAAAATAGTGGCATTCATAATTAATTAAATGCCTTTTCTAAATTATAAAATAGCAACTATTTTATTTGGGAGTAGAACTTTTCATGGCAGAGGGTTAAACTAAAACATTAATTTAGGTGCTAGTTTTCTATTTTAATAAACTAAGATAATGTGAAAATTAAATTAAATAAATAAAACAGAAAAGTTAAAGGAAAAATAAAAATAAAAAGAAAAGACCCACTGGCCAACTAGGCCAAATGGCCCAGCCGACCAGCCGACCAGCCCACTGGCCCAGCGGCCCACCCCACTCCCCTTAACCCCAACTAACCGAAACCCTAGCCTACCCGGTCGCCCACTCCCCCCCCCCACTCGTTCGCCTCTCCCTCTCCCCCTCCCGATCCGATCTGGATCGGGCCGAACCCGGCGCCCCGACGCCAACCGCCGTCGTCAGACGCGTCCCCGACTCCACGCTGGACCGCCCCGTCATTGGACCTCCTCCCCGCTGTCGCCTCCTCGCCCCTCCTTCTTCGTCGCGCATCGCCCACCGAAGGCCTCTGCCTCGCCTCGCAGACCAACGTCGCCGACCGCTTCCCCGGCCCCTCCTCGAGCCGACTTTTGCACAACTACAGGGCCCCGGTGAGGCCTCGTCCGCCCTCGCTCCGTTCCCCTGTGCTTCGATCCCCGTAGGTCGCCTCACCGCACGCGCCGCTGCCAGCCATCCCGTCATGCCTTCGCGCTGCCGCCCGCGGCCACCGCTGCCTCCCCGCTGCTCCCTGCCGCCTCGTCCCGCGGTCGCCGCGCCCTGGTCCGTTGTGGCCGCGCCGTCCTCGCCCTCGCACACTGCACCGCCGCCTGCCGCACCGCCCCACGCACCGCGCCGCGCGCGCGCTCATCACCGGCCGCGCCCGTCCGTCGTTTGCCCCACGCCGATGGCCGTCCTCGCCGGCCCCTGCCCGTCGGCCAGCGCCGCCTGCCTCTACTATGGCCGCTCCCGCACCCCTGGGCGTGTGCCCAAGCGGGCTGGCGCCCAGCGCCCGTAGCCCGTACGCCCGCCCCGTGTGGCCTAGGCAGATGATAGCCGAGGCCCACGCCCCAGAAAATCTTTAAAAAAATGTATATAAAAAAGAATAATTAAAATAATTAATTAAGTGAATTAATTAACCTAATTAATTCTGTTTAATTAACCTAATCAATTAGTTAAACTAATTAACTCTGTTAGTTAATCTGTGGCAATGACAACCGGGACCCACACGTCAGTTGACCCAGTCAACGGTCAATGTTGACCGCTGACGTCATACTGATGTCATGCTGATGCAGTAAACATATTTTTGAATTAAATAAATCCTGTTAATTCCAAAATTGATTTAAAACTTTGAAGAATCATACAAAATAAACCGTATCTCGGATGAAAAAGTTTTATACATGAAAGTTGCTCAGAACGACGAGACGAATCTGAATACGCAGTCCGTTCGTCTGCCACACATCCCTAGCATAGCGAACATGCAACCATCCCCCTCCGATTCATCTGTCTGAAAATGCCAAACTTCGGGAAAACTTTCCCGGATGTTATCCCCCTTCGCCGGTATCGTGTTGCACTGCGTTAGAACACCCCTAGCTCTGTCTGTAGTCATGTCATGCATCTGTGTGCTTTGTATTTACTGTTTCTTCCCCCTCTTCTTCTCCGGTAGACCCCGAGACTGCTGCTGGTGCCCCTGTGATCGACTACGTCGACGACGACACTTCTTCCTTTTCAGCAGAGCTTCCAGGCAAGCCCCCCCCCTTGATCACTTCGATATCGCCCATTCCATGCTCTCTCATGTTTGCATTAGATTTTGCTACTGTTATTGTTTGCTCCTATTCTGATGCATAGCCTGCTTTTGTAACCTGCTCATTGTACCTTACCTGCTTAATCTAAACTGCTTAGTATAGGTTGGTTGGTGATCCATCAGTGACCCCCACCTTGTCCCTGTTGCCCCTGCTTCATGATCGATGACTCGATCAACGTGATCGACGACCAGAGACCGACACATCACATCACACCCCCTTAGTTGCTTGACTCTGCAAAGCTACTATCGAGTGCCGAGGGTGATACCTCGTAACGCACTCCTGATGATAACTCTGTAGTGTAGTTATTCGGTCGTGGTCATCGAGGGTGATTCCTCCTTCACCACTCCCGATACGACTCTGTCGTGCAACGCCTCTAGTGTGAACCTCGAGGGTGATTCCTCCTAAGCTCACCTTGAGGATTACATCGAGTGGAATCCATCGAGGGTGATTCCTCGGGGTTTCCCCCTTGATGTTTGGACACACGGTTACCTTGACATTACTTGAGACCTTTGTGAAAGTCAGACAGGCCCGGAGAGCACCCGCGAGATGTTACGGTGGCGGCTGGCTGTTTAGCGGTATCACCCAGGAGGGGGTGGTAGCTCCGGACTTGTCCCGACAGCCGTCACTTCATTTAATAATGCACTAATAGGTTTGGGTATTTGTTCTGATTTGGCCACTGGCCTATACGCACTAACCACCACACGGGAACAGTTATGGGCACTCGGCGTCGTAGTATCAGCCGAAGCTTTATCAGACGTGCAGTTTAGCATTGTGGCACGGTCGGATCATGCCGACCATCCGAGGTGGTGCTGGTATCCACCCTGCACACAACGACCCGGAGTGCAATGGGCGATGGGCCCAACACCCCGGAGTGCTTAGGATGTAGACCGGCGGGGACCTCTCTGCTGAGCCTAGGTAGGGCTGCGATGTGTTGATCTTCCGAGGCCAGGCATTGACTCAGAAAAGTGTGTCCGGCCAGAGTAATCAAGTTTGTTGGGTAATGTGGTGCACCCCTGCAGGGAAGATTATCTATTAATAGCCGTGTCCTCGGTAACGGACGTTCAGACTTGTATCCTGATCTATTATAACTAGAAATGGATACTTGAGATATGTGATGGATATGTTGGCTCCGGGATTGCTTTCTCGCAGGGAGTCGTGGAAGGATCTCTGGGCGTTAATTCTACAACATGCTTGTTAATTATAAAATGCTATTCTTTACTCTTCTAAATGCTGCAAGATGCTTGAAGATGCTAGTCTTCGATAGGCTAGGCCTTCCCCTCTATTCTGGCATTCTGCAGTTCAGTCCACAGATACAGGTCATTCCTTTGATACCAATGCATACTTAGTATAGATCTGATGCTTGCGAGTACTTTGGATGAGTACTCACGGTTGCTTTGCTACCCCTTTTCGCCGTTCTTTCTTCTTTCCGGTTGTTGCAACCAGTTGGTGGATCCCAGGTGCCAGATGCCAACCCCCCTGACTACTACTACTACTACCCCGAGGGAGCCTACTACTACGTGGAGCCCGCCGACGACCAGGAGTAGTTAGGAGGTCCCAGGCAGGAGGCCTTGCCTCTTCGATCATTGTTGTGTTTGTGCTAGCCTTCTTAAGGCAAACTTGTTTAACTTATGTCTGTACTCAGATATTGTTGCTTCCGCTGACTCGCTTATGTATTCGAGCCGTCGAGGCCCCTGACTTGTAATATAAAGCTTGTATTATTTTATTGGTGTCTAGAGTTGTGTTGTGATATCTTCCCGTGAGTTCCTGATCTTGATCGTACACATTTACGTGTATGATTAGTGTACGATTGAATCGGGGGCGTCACATACACATTCCCCACATGACACAATCAACCCTTTGTGTCGTGACACCACTTTGGGTGTGTGATCGGGAGGAGATTGTGACGAAGCTTTTCCAAATGGCCCCCTTTATTTAGTTCTAGCACTGTAACACCCCCGGTGTCATGCTACAGGGAGCTCACGCTAATGATGCCTTGTCACCATGTTTTACAAAGCTAAAGTGCCACTTGATAAAAATCAAAGCCAATTTCAATATTTAAAATAAAGTCAAATAAATTATTTCTTCAGATAGTAAAACTAAAATGTTCACATTATTCAAAAAAAATTCCTCTGACCTTTGCCATGTTGAAGCCAACTTCATTTGACTCACAAATAAATTCCTAGAAAATTAATAAGTGGTCCAACAGAAGTTAAATAACCTTTTAAATATAAACTTAATTTCATATGTTTTTCAATTGATCCCCAAGCTTTGTGGCAACCACATAAAATTGCACAGTATTTATGTGAAAAGTATCATATTTAACAAAACTCTTTTAGTAAGTATATAAAAGGCAAAACAGAGAGGTATATATATAACGGAATTTAAAAAAACATCACAGTGCACTTTTGGCCCACTATGAATAGGAGCTAGCAGGCCCAACCCAGCTCCCCAGCTCCTTTCTCTGTTCACAGAAGCCTCGTGGACAGAGGGGGCGCGTCCATGGCCAGGGATCCCCACGCGCCGGCCATCCGAGCTCCCCGACGAGTATAAAACTGTCCCCGACGCCCTAGGGTTCAGCCTCGTCCACTCTCCCTCGCGGTTCTCCCCCTCTCGCCCCAGATCCGCCGCTCCGCCCGCCACCGCCGCCGCCGCCGCCATGGACTACCTCCCCGCCGTGGCCACCGTCATCCTCGCCGGCTGAGATTGCGCCAGGAGCTCCGCCTGCTCCCTCTGCTTCTACTCCGACCACGAGCCCAAGACCTACGCCATTGCATCGAGCGAATCGAGCTCCTCCCTCTTCTTCTGTCGCCGGCGCTTCTCCGATGAATTGCTCGATGTCTGCTGCTCCCGTCCCTCGCAGAGCCTTCCTTGTGCTCCACGGTGAGCCCCTCGTCAAAAACCCACTCCTTGCACGTTGTTTCCATGCCCGTAACAATTGCTCCCATTGCCACCGTAGTTAGTCGCCGTCGTCCGCTTCGCCGCCGTGGCCACCGCCGGCTTGGCACTCGCCCGCCTACACGCACGCCCTGCCTACTGCCGCTACTTGGCGTTGCCCACCCCCGCAACTGCTGGCCACTGCTGCTGCTGCTTTGCCGCCGCTCCGGCTCTGCTACTGCGCTGCTGCCCACGCTCCTCTGCTACTCGCCACGACCCCGCGAGCGCCCCGCCGTGTTCGGCCCCGCCCGCCTCCGTTGGTCGCGCGCCCCACCTGCCCTAGCCACGCCCGCTGGCTGCTAGCCGCGCTCGCCGCGAGCCCGACGCCCAACCATGCGTGCCCTGCCCACGCCCCTGACCTCCTCCCGTGCGCTGCTGCTCCTTTCTTCTGCCGCCGCTGCTCCTAACTGTCGATGTTGTACTGTTGCTGCTTGCCGCGTACTGATCCTGTGCGCTATTCCTGCTGCTTGCTGCTTACTACCGCTGCTCGGCTGCTGCCTAGAGCCGCTGCCACTAGGTTGGTGCGCTGCTGCTCCTCAATACTATTACTACTAGTTGCTGCTCAATTGCCGCGGATGCTGCTGCTACTGAACATGGCCATGGCTATGATATGTTGTATGCGTGTGTGCTTGTGGTCGGCCAGGCCACTATCCAATGCGGCCGGCCCTTGTTTAATTAGACTAGATTAGTTAGTGTTAATTCATTGCTAATTTAGTTTAGTAGAAAATAATATGTGAGCCACCCCTGATGATTATCTCAAATTAATTGACATAATAAAACAGAGTCTATGACAACTGGGCCCTCACCGGCACTGTTCACCAGTTGACCAGTCAAGTCAAGTATTGACTGGGTCAACCCAGACCCTGGCCCCACCTGTAAGCCTCTAGGTCTAGCTGTCCGTGGGTACAAAAAGTAATTCTGCTTTTTATTCTCGAAATTAATAATAAATCCAGAAGATGTTTTAAACTCTGAAAATTAATTTAAAATAATCCGTAACTCGGATGAAAATATTTTATATATGAAAGTTGCTCAGAAAAATTCAACGAATCCGAAAACGCAGTCCGTTCGTATGTCATGTGCCTCTAGCATGGCGAACATGGATCCGTCCCCTTCGATTCATCTGTCCGAAAAATGCCAAACGCTGACGTTAGATCACCCCTAGCACCGCGTTTTGCCATGTTATGTTTTGTTTGCATTATATTTATTGTTTCTTCCCCCTCTTCTCTCCAGTAGACCCCGAGATCGCTATCGATGCCACTGTGATCGACTATGTCGACGATGACCCTTCCTTCTCAGCAAAGCTTCCAGGCAAGCCCCCCCCCCCCTTGAACAATCTGATATCGCCCATTCCATTCTCTCATGCTTGCATTAGATTTTGCTACTGTAATTGATTGCTCATATCTAGATGCATAGCCTGTTTTTTTTTGTAACCTCCTTATTGATACCTACCTGCTTAACCTAAACTGCTTAGTATAGGTTGGTTAGTGATCCATCAGTGACCCCCACTTTGTCCTTGTTGCCTCTGCTTCATCATCGACGACTCGATCAACGTGATCGACGACCAGAGATCGACACCTCACTTCATCCCCCCCTTTGTTGTACGACTCTGCATAGTTACTATCGAGTGCCGAGGGTGATACCTCGTAACGCACTCCTGATGACAACTCTGCAGTGTAGCTGTTCGGTCATGGCCATCGAGGGTGATTCCTCGTGAACCACTCCCGATACGACTCTGTCGTGCAACCCCTCAAGTGTGAACCTCGAGGGTGATTCCTCCTATGTTCACCTTGATGATTTCATCGAGTGGAATCCACCGAGGGTGATTCCTCGGGGTTTCCCCCTTGATGTTATGACCATACGGTTACTTTGATCTTTGTCGCAGGCGGGTCGACCCTGAGGGGTACCGCGGGGAAATTATGTAGTCGGGCTTGCCAGGAGGGCACCCGAGAGAGATATTGTGGCGGAGCGTCAGAAACTCTGATCGTCTTCGCGAATTATTAAATACGCCTAACTGATTTGGGTATTTGATCTGAGTGGGTCGTCGTGCCCTATACGCACTACCACCACACGGGATAATGGTTTATGGGTCCCTCTACGTTGTACGTTTCTCCCGAAAGCTCATCAGACGTCATAGTTCACCGTGCGAGCTGATTGTTGGGGTTGGGCTGGATACTTCACTGAAGAGTTCAGTGTCGCGCCTGCTCCCCGGCCAGTCTCGCAACGCGCAGGAGCGCCCGGGGCGATGGCCCAAGACCCCTGGATGCATAGTTTAGTCTAGCGTGTTGACCTCTCTGGTGAGCCTAGGTAGGGCGCTGCTTCGTGTTGATCTCCCGAGGCCGGGCATTACCCAGCAAGTGTGTCCGATCAGAGGTGTTCGAGCGTGTTGATTAACAATAATGCACCCCTGCAGGGAAGTGATCTATTCGAATAGCCGTGTCCATAGTAACAGGACGCTCAGTTTGGTATCCCGATCTAAAACTTGAACTGGGTACTTGTTTAATTAATTGAAGCTCCGGGATCGCTTTCTCGTAGGTTGTCGAGGAAGGATCTCTAGGCTTTGCCTCAACATGCTTGCTTAATAAAATGCTTTTCTGTACTCTTCTAATTGCTGCAAGATGGTGGCTTCGTGAAGATGCTAGTCTTCGATAGGACTAGGTCTTCTCTCTATTCTGGCATTTCTGCAGCCCAGTCCACATATACAGCCTTTTTTGATAATGTTGCATATGTAGTGTAGATCCTTGCTTGCTGAGTACTTCGGATGAGTACTCACGATTGCTTTGCTACCTCTTTTTCCCCCATACCCCTTTTGATGTTACCTCAGACGATGGGGCTGAGGAGCCAGATGACACCGCAGGAGCTTACTATCAGGAGGACCCAGACGGCAAATACTACTAGATTGAGCCGACGACCTGGAGTAGGATCGGAGGGTCCCAGGCAGGAGGCCTGCGTCTTTTCGATCGTAGTGTTTTTCTTTTGCACCGCCTTCTTAAAGGCTTATCTGTTTTATCTTTTATATATGTACTCAGATATCTAACGCTTTCGCTGATGCTTGTTGACATCAAGCTTATGTATTCGAGCCCCTGAGGCCCTGGCTTGTAATATAATGCTTGTATGCCTTTATTTATGTTTTATAGTTGTGTTGTGATTCCTTCAAGTGAGTCCTTAGGCTTGATCGTGTGCATTTGTGTGTATGAATAGTGCATGATTGAGCCGAGGGCGTCACAGGTTGGTATCAGAGCCGACTGCCTATAGGAAACCCCTTTCCAATTCCTTGGCCGAAGTTGAGTCTAGAACTTCAAAACTATTTTACTAACTTGGCTGTGTGGCTTACGGGTCCATGTCTCCAGTTGGGTGGTACTAGGATCTTTTATTCCTCGTCTTTACTCTGGGACACTGATCTCTCTTCTATTCGGGTTAAATGATTTTGCTAACTCTGACTCTAGGATCTCGTAACCACTTCCTCTCGGAGAGCCCCTTCATTCCAGATGATCGCCTGCTTCACCAGAAGACTTCGAAGATACTCTCTGATGTTCTCCCGAGAACATGTGCTCATCGCTGTTGTAATTCCCTTCCACCGCCAACCCCTATGAATAACTACATACACCTGTCGTTCTTACATCATATTCCAGTTGCTCTTGTTGTTACAAGATGCCTCGTAATACAATCCGATGTTTCGAGAATCCATTGTGCCCGCTGCCTTGCAGCTCCATTTCCACATGAATACCCCTACGGATAATTCCTCGCACTTATCGAGTATCCGTTCATCCTCAATTGTTCGTATGCTTCATAAGATACTCTAAAATACTACCCGATCTTTCGATAATCCTCTCCAACTATTACTCTGCAAATATTTGTCTGCTTGCATTATAGATACTTTCCATATGTCTGGCAATATTCATTAGTATCCTTTGTCATTGTCATTTGGAACATTTGATTCAATATGTTTGTGAATGCTCGCAATCATCAGTCACAATTAAAATTCTTCCCTTCGGCTCAGACGTCATCCCGGACATGAGCTAGTGTTTGGCAAATCAAACCTTGATTGATTATCGATCTATGTCTATTCAACTTACTTGTCTTTGATCAGAGCCTCTGCTTCTGATCCCCCGATTTGGAAATCATAATTTCTTTGCATTTGAGCTTTGAATTAGTCAGCTGTTTCTGTAATATGACCTCCTTGCCTTCTTTCTTCTTCTGGTTGAGTACTAGTACTCACATCAGATCCCTTGTGGACCACCAGATCCTTTGTTGGATTTTATCCAACAGCGTCCTTCGTATTCAATAACTTTGTGGTCCTCTCCTCGGATACATAATGCCTTTGGTAAATTGTATCATCTGCTTTTGTCAACCATACTATGCTTTCGAGCTTGTGCTAATTACTTCTGAATATTGTGGTATATGTTCCTAAGATGCCCCGATGGGTTGAGCCTATGCCTTTTCTAATCTGTGTGAACCCGGAAACTTGTACGGTTTATACTCTACTGGTGTAATGCCAGATAAAATTTCAACACTACAACTTCATCGAAAGCGAAAAGTGAATGAAAGGTTATGCATTGAAGAAGTGGGTCGACCTTGAACTTTGTGTTCATGCCCATGGACACGATGTAGATCCTATCATGGAAGCTTCATGTAATAATAACTATTTCCTTGATACAATATCATCTGGTATCGGTGAATTGATCCTTTGCAATCGTGGTTCCGACTATATTTTCTCCTTGATTCCATTTCTCAGACAAGTTAAAGCACTTGTCTCCTGTAGATGAATAAATTTCCTCAACCTCTATTTTGATCTTTCTTCGAGTATTATCCTCTGGTATCTCGAGAATATCAAAGAATTGTGTTGCTTCCTGTGAGTCTTCATCTAGTATTGCTTCTCACCGAATTCAGATTTCCCTCGGGTTCTGAGTTATTAGTCACTCGACAACACCGATAAGTGAATCGATTCCGCACTCCGATTCAATAAATCTAAGTAATTTTCGTTGCTTACGAGTTTAATAATCCTTCAAGTCATTCCTAGCCTGATCGGCTATATCATTATCGTGCTAAATTTTGACTGTGCTACCTGGTCATTCTTCCCGAAGCACAATTTTCGACGATGACCTAAGCTTATGTCGATCTTCCTCGTCATATCATTTCGCCTTGAACAACAAGCTTGATTTCGAGTTTGTGTCGTACCCGTGGTTCCAATAACCTTTCGCTTCATCATTCCTTTGACTTGATGTCATCATCGATCGATTACATCTTCATGAAATCTCTCGACAAATGTGTCGTGATCATCATCTACATTCTGAGCTCTTCCAGGATATCAATCAAATTCATGATGAGAAATACCATCCTTGCCCCTTGATGATTTTTGTTATCATCGACAACATTCTTGCCTTCGCCCCCCCCAACACAAACTTGTTCAGATAATGTTGTAAATACATCCTTTTTGACATGTCGATGGATTGCTGCCGGACCCATCGGCCACGTCCTCATCTTTTCCTGGTAAAATTGCATGAGATGTTCTAAAAATTCCCGATGGAACCTTGTGTTTCCGAAGTCCGACCTTTACCTGTTGACCATGTCGATGCTTCCTCGAAGCATGACTGTGGTATTCCGATCATCAAAAGGAACATTGGAAGCACGATGCTAATTGTTTCTTGTTCAATTATCCAAGCACCGTTGTATGGGTAAACCTTATGTTCTCTGTTACCCCTTTATCTAAATGGTTATGTATTGAATGTCCTGTCATGTATACCATACTCTTCTTGTCCTTGGGAAAAGATATACCCCTGATATTTGAGTTTAAACACATTTTTTTTCTTTCCAATGTTCTGATTAATCTAATGATCATATTTTCCTTTCCATTGTTTTGTTTAACCTTTCTTGTGATTTACGAGATCTAAGCAGTAATAGTTCCCTGCTTATGTAAACACCTCGGTGTACAATTTGTCAGTAAGACCCTGTTATTATTGTTGTTGACATTCCGGTAACCACCGATGGATGAGAACTTTGCCTATTGGTCCGCCTCGTTTCAATGTGCAGGAAAATGGTTCTCTTCGTCCCTCGCCCTTGGTACCAATGTTGTTGCCAACATAACTGACACGCTATCCTCTGACATGCTTTGCTACCATGACCGTGCAATATGTCAGCGTCCTTCCTACTTTTGAACCACATGGTGGGCCCATAACCCACAGTTCTACAGGATCGAAACCTGACTCTCATGTACATCCTTGATTCCGAAGTATCCTTTGCACTTGCCTTCGTATGTAATTCATGAGCCACCGTCCTAGAGATGATCTATTCTGGTATCAGACGCAATACTTATTCCGTTGCTCTGACCCCCCCCCCCTTCACACTCTACTTCAGGCATCGAACGATTGCTTGCCCGTTTGAAACTTACGTACCCCCCTATAATGCTCTTGAGGTGTTTCATGTAATCAACTCGAGAGACACTTTATGCTTCTTCCCCTGAGTTAATCGTCCGATGCTCAATCTTGTTAAAACCCGTCCTTATAAAGTTTCCCCTCTCATCCTTTCGTAAGTACGATGAAGATCCTGAAGGGAGGACGATGACTTCATCGTGATGCCCTGATGTAGCGAAATGAAGGCATCAACGAAAGGGATCAACTTCTTCGAGAAGGGCAACCAAGACCGTGAAGACTCATTAGGATTTCGTAACCAAAATTTCCCCCCAACTCCACCTCTTAAATCTCGGGACGAGATTTCTTGTAGTGGAGGAGATTTGTAACACCCCTGGTGTCATGCTACAGCGAGCTCACGCTAATGATGCCTTGTCACCATGTTTTACAAAGCTTAAGTGCCACTTGATAAAAATCAAAGCCAATTTCAATATTTAAAATAAAGTCAAATAAATAATTTCTTCAGACAATAAAACTAAAATGTTCACATTATTCTAAAAAAAATCCTCTGACCTTTGCCATGTTGAAGCCAACTTCATTTGACTCACAAATAAATTCCTAGAAAATTAATAAGTGGTCCAACAGAAGTTAAATAACCTTTTAAATATAAACTTAATTTCATATGTTTTTCAATTGACCCCCAAGCTTTGTGGCAACCACATAAAATTGCATAGTATTTATGGGAAAAGTATCATATTTAACAAAACTCTTTTAGTAAGTATATAAAAGGCAAAACAAAGAGGTATATATATAACGGAATTTAAAAAAACATCACGGTGCACTTTTGGCCCACTATGAATAGGAGCTAGCAGGCCCAACCCAGCTCCCCAGCTCCTTTCTCTGTTCACAGAAGCCTCGTGGACAGAGGGGGCGCGTCCATGGCAGGGGATCGCCACGCGCCGGCCATCCGAGCTCCCCGGCGAGTACAAAAACGTCCCCGACGCCCTAGGGTTCAGCCTCGTCCACTCTCCTTCGCGGTTCTCCCCCTCTCGCCCCAGATCCACCGCTCCGCGCGCCACCGCCGCCGCCGCCATGGACTACCTCCCCGCCGTGGCCACCGTCATCCTCGCCGGCTGAGATTGCGCCAGGAGCTCCGCCTGCTCCCTCTGCTTCTACTCCGACCACGGGCCCAAGACCTACGCCACTGCATCGAGCGGATCGAGCTCCTCCCTCTTCTTCTGTCGTCGACGCTTCTCTGACGAATTGCTCGCTGTCTGCTGCTCCCGTCCCTCGTAGAGCCTTCCTTGTGCTCCACGGTGAGCCCCTCGTCAAAAACCCACTCCTTGCGTGTTGTTTCCATGCCCGTAACAATTGCTCCCATTGCCACCGTAGTTAGTCGCCATCGTCCGCTTCGCCGCCGCGGCCACTGCCGGCTTGGCACTCGCCCGCCTGCACGCACGCCCCTGCCTACTGCCGCTACTTGGCGCTGCTCACCCCCGCAACTGCTGGCCACTGCTGCCGCTGCTTTGCCGCCGCTCCGGCTCTGCTACCGCGCCGCTGCCCATGCTCCTCTGCTACTCGCCATGACCCCGCGAGCGCCCCGCCGTGTTCGGCCCCGCCCCCCTCCGCTGGTCGCGCGCCCTGCCTGCCCTGGCCGCGCCCGCTGGCTGCTGGCCGTGCTTGCCGCGAGCCTGACGCCCAACCATGCGTGCCCTGCCCACGCCCCTGACCTCCTCCCGTGCGCTGCTGCTCCTTTCTTCTGCCGCCGCTGCTAAACTGCTGCTGCTCCTAACTGTCGATGTTGTGCTGTTGCTGCTTGCCGCGTACTGATCCTGTGCGCTATTCCTGCTGCTTGCTGCTTACTACCGCTGCTCGGCTGCTGCCTAGAGCCGCTGCCGCTAGGTTGGTGCACTGCTGCTCCTCAATACTATTGCTACTAGTTGCTGCTCAATTGCCGCGGATGCTGCTTCTACTGAACATGGCCATGGCCATGATATGTTGTATGCATGTGTGCTTGTGGCCGATCAGGCCACCGTCCAATGCGGCCGGCCCTTGTTTAATTAGACTAGATTAGTTAGTGTTAATTCATTGCTAATTTAGTTTAGTAGAAAATAATATGTGAGCCACCCCGGATGATTATCTCAAATTAATTGACATAATAAAATAGAGTCTATGACAACTGGGCCCTCACCGGCACTGTTCACCAGTTGACCAGTCAAGTCAAGTATTGACTGGGTCAACTCAGACCCTGGCCCCACCTGTAAGCCTCTAGGTCTAGCTGTCCGTGGGTACAAAAAGTAATTCTGCTTTTTATTCTCGAAATTAATAATAAATCCAGAAGATGTTTTAAACTCTGAAAATTAATTTAAAATAATCCGTAACTCGGATGAAAATATTTTATATATGAAAGTTGCTCAAAAAAATCCAACGAATCCGAATACGCGGTCCGTTCGTATGCCACGTGCCTCTAGCATAGCGAACATGGATCCATCCCCTCCGATTCATCTGTCCGAAAAATGCCAAACGCTGGGAAAACATTCTCGGATGTTTTCTCTCTTCGTCTGTATCACCTAGCATTGCGTTAGATCACCCCTAGCACCGCGTTTTGCCATGTTATGCTTTGTGATGCTTTGTTTGCATTATATTTATTGTTCCTTCCCCCTCTTCTCTTCGGTAGACCCCGAGATCGCTGCCGATGCCACTGTGATCGACTACGTCGACGACGACCCTTCCTTCTCAGCAGAGCTTCCAGGCAAGCCCCCCCACTGAACAATCCGATATCGCCCATTCCATTCTCTCATGCTTGCATTAGATTTTACTACTGTAATTGATTGCTCCTATCCTGATGCATAGCCTGTTTTTTTTATAACCTGCTTATTGATACCTACCTGCTTAACCTAAACTGCTTAGTATAGGTTGGTTAGTGATCCATCAGTGACCCCCACTTTGTCATTGTTGCCTCTGCTTCATCATCGATGATTCGATCAACGTGATCGATGACCAGAGACCGACACCTCACTTCATCCCCCCCCTTTGTTGTACGACTCTGCATAGTTACTATCGAGTGCCGAGGGTGATACCTCGTAACGCACTCCTGATGATAACTCTGCAGTGTAGCTGTTCGGTCGTGGTCATCGAGGGTGATTCCTCCTGAACCACTCCCGATACGACTCTGTCGTGCAACCCCTCAAGTGTGAACCTCGACGGTGATTCCTCCTACGTTCACCTTGATGATTTCATCGAGTGGAATCCACCGAGGGTGATTCCTCGGGGTTTCCTCCTTGATGTTATGACCACACGGTTACTTTGACCTTTGTCGCAGGCGGGTCGACCCTGAGGGGTACCCGCAGGGAAATTATGCAGTCGGGCTTGCCAGGAGGGCACCCGAGAGAGATATTGTGGCGGAGCGTCAGAAACTCTGATTGTCTCCGCGAATTATTAAATACGCCTAACGGATTTGGGTATTTAATCTGAGTGGGTCATCGTGCCCTATACGCACTACCACCACCCAAGATAATGGTTTATGGGGCCCTCTACGTCGTACGTTTCTCCCGAAAGCTCATCAGACGTCACAGTTCACCGTGCGGGCTGATTGTTGGGGTTGGGCTCGATACTTCACTGACGAGTTCAGTGTCGTGGCTGCTCCCCGGCCAGTCTCGCAACGCGCAGGAGTGCCCGGGGCGATGGCCCAAGACCCCTGGATGCATAGGTTAGTCTGGCGTGTTGACCTCTTTGGTGAGCCTAGGTAGGGCGCTGCTTCGTGTCGATCTCCCGAGGCCGGGCATTACCCAGCAAGTGTGTCCGGCCAGAGGTGTTCGAGCGTGTTGGGTAACAGTAGTGCACCCCTGCAGGAAAGTGATCTATTCGAATAGCCGTGTCCACGGTAACAGGACGCTCAGTTTGGTATCTCGATCTAATACTTGAACTGGGTACTTGTTTAATTAATTGAAGCTCTAGGATCGCTTTCTCGCAGGGAGTCGAGGAAGGATCTCTAGGCTTTGCCTCAACATGCTTGCTTAATAAAATGATTTTCTTTACTCTTCTAATTGCTGCAAGATGGTGGCTTCGTGAAGATGCTAGTCTTCGATAGGACTAGGTCTTCTCTCTATTCTGGCATTTCTGCAGCCCAGTCCACATATACAGCCTTTCTTGATAATGTTGCATATGTAGTGTATATCCTTGCTTGCTGAGTACTTCGGATGAGTACTCACGGTTGCTTTGCTACCTCTTTTTTCCCCATACCCCTTTTGATGTTACCTCAGATGATGGGTCTCAGGAGCCAGATGACACCGCAGGAGCTTACTACCAGGATGGCCCAGACGGTAAATAATACTGGATTGAGCCAACGACCAGGAGTAGGATCGGAGGGTCCCAGGCAGGAGGCCTGCGCCTTTTTGATCGTAGTGTTTTTCTTTTGCACTGCCTTCTTAAAGGCTTATCTATTTTATCTTTTATATCTGTACTCAGATATCTAACGCTTCCGCTGATGCTTGTTGACATCAAGCTTATGTATTCAAGCCCTCGAGGCCCTGGCTTGTAATATAATGCTTGTATGCCTTTATTTATGTTTTATAGTTGTGTTGTGATTCCTTCAAGTGAGTCCTTAGGCTTGATCGTGTGCATTTGCGTGTATGAATAGTGCACGATTGAGCCGGGGGCGTCACAAGTACGGCCCGCTCCCTTGGCTATTAAGACCCATCTTTGATGACCGTACCTGAATAAGGGTTTCCCTATAAGGAAAAGCTAAGCCAGAGCCATAATAGAGTGTGGCTGTACTGGAAGCTACATCAAACTGTACTTGGAAGATCTCGGTCCCCTGGACGGCGATCCCCACCAAAACCTGTGTGCAAGTCCCCAGTCGGGCGCATTCACTGCAAGACCCCGATAGGCGCAATCACTTGTAGACGCTCCCGTCATACCATTCCGCCCAGGGAGTAGAAGTAAAAATAGTATATAGTTTTTGTTTTTCAAAAGTTTTCACAAGATGTTGCCCCAAAAGAGAGCAAGTTTATTCGTTTAAAACTTGTTTGATTCCCAACCCCTTTCTTTGTAAGCATGGCTAAGCATAGCTACAAGTTCCTAGGGCTTTAACTAGCAATAGTTGTTTGCAAAACCTTTTCAGTAAAACATGCATAGTAATAAAAGAGTTCATGCATATTATGAAAACATAGGACAAGGAATGATCAAGTTGCAACTTGCCTGATTCTTGAAGTTGATTCTCTATTTGTTATCATCACTCCTTCACTTTACGATATATCTAACGATAAAATAAAATACTTCAACACACAACAATTCCAAATGAAGATCCAAATGAAAGATTCAAATTAACAATATAAATACATTCGTAGGATAATTATCATGTCGTGGCTATGGTTGAGATAAGAAGTTTCTTTGGATGGGAATATGTCATAGATTTTATCCTAGGGTGGGTCAAGTTGGTTCAAGGGAAGATCATGGTGTCAATATATAGAGTGATTGAGAGATAAGTTTTGATAACCAAATTTTCATAAAGAAACTATTTAGAATATTAGACTTGTGGTCGACTATGGGAATTGTAAGTTATGAGTTTAGGGAATTGAAACTAATAATTTACTAACTCCAATTTTTTGTTGTAGTAACATATGACCACAGAGGTTTTCTAGGGATCAATCTAAGAGATTTATCTAAGCATAAAATTTAATTGGTCGAAGATGTTAAATTATGAGTAAAGAAAGTGATTTTATGGTGTAGAGGCTAAAACATGAAGTGAGCATGGTTGAAAAATTAAGTTATGGGTCCAAACAGATAGGTATGGTTCTAATGACCAATTTTTATATAATAAGCTTTTTGGTATGAATTATAGATTAAAAGATATGGCAAAAATATTCAATTTACAATTCAAATCAAAACTAAATTTTAGTTTTCTCAAAAGTGAAATTTTATAATTTCATAAAAAAACTACAGGTTCCCACGAATCCGGAGATATCTTATTTGTCGAAATCGGACATACGGTTTGGGAGATACGAATTTCCGAAATTTGAATATTTTTCTGAAAAATGACTTACGGAATTTAGAGGAGGCTCGCCGGAGTTGGTGAAGAAGCTCCCTTAAATCAAGTAGCAGGAGAACGGCGAAGAGGTCGACGAGGGAGTTCCGTTGGGCAATGTCCCGGGCTCGGCCTCGTCCCATGGCGGCGTGGAGCGGTTGCCGGAGTTGCCGAACTCCGACGAGCAATTGCTCGCAGAGGAGGGCGAGGAAGAGAGGAGTTTTCTCGGGAGGGGGTGAGGGCTGTGAGGTGCACCTATGGGTACTATTTATAGGAGAGGGGGAGGTCAGAATTCGAGCAGATGGTGGTGCTTAATGGTGGCTGTTCCTCTGCCTTGTAATGGCCACTACGGGAGTCTCCAAGGCGCACTGAGGAAGGCAAATGGTCGAGGGAGGGAGCGGGTGACGATTCAGGAGGTCAGATGGTGCGGGGAGTGAAGGGGAGGCGCTAGGCGTGACCTGCTGCTGCCATGGATGTGTGTACTGCATTTTTTTTTTGAGAATGGATGTGTGTACTGCATATGTGTACGTGAGGTTGAAGACGACCTAATCCTCAGGTGAGGAAGTGGGCTGCTCACGTACGTACTAGTAGAATGATCGGCCTAGCCCAGTTAGGACAGGTTAGGATTTGTTAATTAATTATTTAACTGCGTGAAAAGTTTCATTAACAAGATTTAAAAAAATGTTTATGTTTACATGTTTATTATTTGGAGTCTGCGCACATTAGTTTCAGAATTCAATGAACTTATTTGCGTGCACAAACTTGTTTTAATAATGCACTATGGGTTTCATAATTTCCCCAACATATGTCTTAGGGTTTTATGAATACCCAAATGACAAACAAGAAATAGTGAATATTTCTAATAATAGTTTTGGAGAAGTCATATTATCTCCTCTCATATTTTCATTAAATGGTTTATTGAAAATATTTACAAATAAGTTCCAACTTCAAAAGAGAAGCTCCAAATAAAATCCTTTAAGAAATATTTTTACACCACAATTGAGAAAGTCATTTTATTCTCACTCATCCATTTGAATGTGGTTTGAAAATATTTCAGAAAGTTCAAAAGTAAATGGAATGCCATTGAATAAACTTTCCAACCATAGTTTTCTTTTTTGGATAAAGAACATTATCCAACTTTTATAACATGGTTTGAAAAGTTTAAACAAGGTCTCAAAAAGTTTTAAATTCCCGTGAAAATTGAAGCAATTCACACAATATTAATTATTTATTAACATTCCAAAATTTGGAAATTTTTGGGATGGCACAGGCGTGCTGTACTTTTTCCACTTTCTCGTTTTGAACTTGTGACATGTAGTAACGCTCAGTTTTGAATATACTAGTATATAAGTTTGGTTGTGGCGCCAATATATATATATAGTACTCCCTCCATGTAGGTTGGGTCGTTGAAGTCAAAATTTAGCACAAATTACAAAAAGGACTAATAAACCAGGACCTAGGTAGTACACCAGGACGAAGACAGTGATACTACATACAATTAACGCCAAATAAGAGAAATGGATCACACATGTCATTTACAACTGAAATAGAAATGCCATACACTAATAAAACATTAAGGCCACAAGGCGATGCAGTGCTGGTTACAGGAGGCGAGAAGAAAGATGCATCCATCGACGACCTCCTCCTCTTCGACTCAGGGCGCCGGCCCACCGAACGGTGGCTAAGTAGCAGCGGCTTTCGTGGCCAGGTCAACGTGCTTCTGAACAATGGCGTCCAAAGATTCCAGCCGGTCGAAGAAGGCCAACGTCTTTCTGTCCTCCCTAGCCTTGTAGTGGCCTATGTAGACGATTTCCTCGTAGACGTGGATGTGTAGGTCGACGGTTTCTTGCATGGTGAGGCGCTGCGTGGCGAGCGCGGACTCGAGGTGCACATTCTTTGTCGCGACCTCCGGCAGCTGCAGGGCCACATGGCTTGAAAGAGTTCGTCACCATGGAGGCCAATGAGGGTGGCAGGCAACAAGGAGCCTGGGCGCGCGGGCTCGAGCAGTACGGCAAGGTCGTCCGTGCGCTTTTTGACGTTGGTGAACTTGCGGATGGAGCGGACCATCATCTCGTCCATGCGAGAGGCGAAGCCGGCGTCGGCGAGGGCTACGACGCCGGCGGTTGCCAGCACCGTCTGGAAACGCTGCGCGGTGCGGGGCCGCAGGCCGGCATCTTGGATGATCTGGCACAGCCGACTGCCGCTCGTGTCCACCGCCTCCATAGGTGTTTGTGGCTTCTGGTCAGTTGGTCTTGGGTCTTGGATTGGAGTGAGCAGTGGTGCGTACGATTTGGTAGATGGATTGGAGTGGTGGGGCGGCTTCAAAGAGTGCAAACTGCGTTGCATTCACATCGTGTTGGCTCCATTCTACTTCTCCAATTAATTCCCTCTGCATGCTACTAATTGAGGATGCATCATTGACCATTCAACGTCTCGGGAACCGCTACCCTCTCCCTCCTTGGCATTCAAGCCGTATCAATGTAAATGCGGGTCAAGAAGAGACTAGTCATTACTACATTGTGCACTACGACCAAGGCGGAGGGGAAAATGAGAGAACTTAATATTTACTGTAGTACTACCATTGCATGCAATGAACTGACCATAGCATGCCGAGCTAGGTAGTCTCAAGGTATTAAAAACATACACGGCCCACGTCTCTTATTGGTTGATTCCCTTATTCATGTCAAGAAACAAAAAACGAGGTCGAGTTAATCCACCGCGCCTAAGTGTTTTGGGATTATAAGGTTTTCATAAGCTATTGACACAATAACCGTAAGATCTGCATCCGACGGTGGCACCTATTGGACGCAAACAACAATAGAAAAGAAATGCCACAAAACTGCGACACCATGCCCCTCCCCTACCACTGGTACAGCGGGTGCTATACAAACGGTTTTTAACCCCTTTCCGCGACGGCATTTGGAACCGTCACCAAGTGAGTGAGTGCGATAGGGGGGGTCCTTCCCACACTACCCAAAAACCGTCGGGGATAGGGAGCCATGATGCATACAGTTGTCCATATATAACTGTTTCTGATATCTCGAATATCCCAAACGCTCCATCCTTGCAACTCATTTGTGCTCGCATTGCCATCGCAGTCGGTATTCTGTGGTGCTACATTTACGATGCGTGGCCCATCACAAACGGTTCACGATTATAGAACGTGTATGATAAGCAGACAATCACACACATTCACTTTTCCCGAACCGTATGCGATAACTAATTAAGAAGATTAGCTATTCATCGTACGAGTGTCGGATAGGATTACAAAATGTCGGACCGTCGTAACATCATCATACATGACAACTATCGCACACGCTATTCTGTGGTGCAACATTTACGATGCGTACCACATCAGAAACAGTTCATGGTTGCAAATCGTGTACGATAAGGAAACTATCACAAACGTTTAGTTTGCCCGCACCGTTTGTGATATTGTCTGACATCGCACACGCTTTGCAAACGACAACTGTGTGCATGCTTGCACATGTTTACTCTCTGTGAACCGTGTCGGATTATGGTGTATATCACAAACGTTTGTGTTTTACCGACCGTGTGCGCTGTAAAGACCTGCAGAGCATAATTTCACCATAATTTAATTGCTGCTATTTCAAATTGTACTGGATTTGAATTTGAAAGTATGCTATAGCTTTATTCATATCCATCAGGTTCAAACAACCAATGCATTATTTGATTCACAGGTACATATGTTCAAGAATTACATAAGCACCAAATAAAGAATGACGAACCACAGTTGTATAATTGTACTATTAAAGACGGTAAAGAAAGAGGCGAAATACATTCTGGTTGCTGAACAAGGTGAAGCGGAATGCCCATATTGTGCCCTCCTCCATGCAGAAGGCACGTACGACTCTAGTCCAACCCCTTGTGATGGCCGACCACCCATCCTTCACTGTCTTCATGAAAACATCTAGATAATCATCGTGTTCTGATAGAAATACTTTAACCTTTGCATGCCCACCAATCATGTAGTTTGAGAGGTAATCTTGAGTAAACTGCTTTGGGAACCATTGCAAAGGAAAAAAATTCAGACATTGTCATCTAACACAACTCATTATGGGCAGTAAAAAGAAGGCTGCAGAGTTCTTACTTACCATCCTGCAGTTCATTGTTGTCTTGGATAAAGTGTAAACAAATAGTTTAATTGCCATCTTTTGACCCATTTTACTAACAATCTTTATCAGCTTCCTCACTTGATGTTGGTTCATCAATATCTCATTGCCCCATATGCAGAAAGGGTCGAAGCGCGGATCTTTACCAATGACATATGTACCTAAAAGCACCAAGTTAATATTAGAAGCTAAACAGCAATTGCACAATGATGTAGTACAACACTCTTTTACAATATCTTATAACATCCAATATACTAACATATTAGATGAATTAACATCTTATATTATGGGCCGGAGGGAGTTTATTGCATTTTTACAAATTATCGGCTGATTAACTGCTGCTGTATCCATGGGTTAGAGTTAGTTTGAGCTAGTTTGGGCTCAAATAGCCCTAAAGTATATCCAAACATAAGGGCTAGTTTGAGCTAGTTGCATCCAACCCACCAAAAAAACTATCCCACCTAAGAGGTGCTAATTGGAGCTAGTTCTCCTAGTGCATTTATTGTCAATCTAACCATGTCATCCAAACACCTCTTTGGCTAGAGTTAGTTCAGGGTTAGTCATGAGCTAGAAACTAACTCTAACCTCTAGCTAAGTTAGAGTATCCAAACAGGGTTGTGTTGTTGTTGTTGCTGCTGCTCTTCTACGTATATCTAGACATCATCAGAACATTAAGGTAATACTCTTCGTTGTTGCTATGTAGCCTAGGATTGCATATTTAGACATTCAGTACAGTGCATGTTGCTATGTAGCCTCAGATATATTACATATGGCCCTAGTTAACCTAACGATAAATGGGTTACAGATATATTCAGTTAAAAGTCCGATTCACCGATTAGTCCCTTATCAGCCCCCGACCTATATGGTACCAGCTACCGATATCCTGAACAGTGAGCATATATAAGCCATGGGATGAAACTAACCTCGATGGAAAACAGCAGTCGTTTCCAAAATTGTCCTGTGTAAGTACATCGAGAGGCATGTTAAGCACAACAGGCTAAACATCAACCAAATATATCCATGGCAGACAAAATAATCTTCAAAAGATAGCTTCAGTGTGCAGGTTTAAGCACGCTAGTAACGCAAAACAAGTGGAAAGATGTGTTAACTACAACAGGCCTAACATTTAACAACAAGCAAACATAGTCATTCAAACTGGTATTGTGCCGGTCTAAGTACACTGGTTATTGTTAAATAAAAATGAAAAGGTGTGTTAACTACAAGATGCAGCAACCAAATGTAGTCATTCATAGTGGTATTGCTGAAACTGGTATTGATGAAATTGTGCTGCACAGTTCATACTTGCACATATAGAACATCACGTTGTGAATAACTGGAATAAACAAGGCATACTACGTACAACCAAAGATAGCATTTGAAACTGGACATATGCTAACTACAAACAACCGAACAATCAAAAAACTTTAAAAGAGGCATATGCTAGCTATAACAGGCTTAACAACAAGCAAATATATGCATTCCTATCGGTATGTTTAAAACTGGATTGATGAAAATGTACTGCACAGTAAATAGTTGCACATATAGAGCATCACATTGTGACCAACTGAAATAAACAAGGCATACTGCAAACAACCAAATATAGCAATTAAAACTGGACATATTCTCACTACACTACAAAAGGGACTCGACAAAACAAATCATGGGTTCCCCCCCTGTGAAGAGGCACGGCAAAAAAAATCATGGGTTTCCTCACTTGTCACAGATGGGCTCGTTCCCGTGGGAAGAGCACGGACCCTGGATGCGCTCCATGTTGTCGCAGATGGGCTCCTTCCCCTTGGAAGAGCACGGCTATAGGGTGCCCTCCCTGATGTCGCAGACGGGCTCTTTCCCCTTGGAAGAGCAGATGGGCTCTTTCCACTTGGAAGAGCCGGAGAGGGTGCCCTCCCCGTGGTGGCCGTCGATGAGGTCTGACTTGGAAGCTGTGGATCCCAAGCCAGCGTCACAGAACGTGCCCTTCAGAAATGACAAAAGGGGCTCGATGGCGATGTAGGATGGCAAATTCTTGACAGCGAGCCAGATGAGATCAGCGGCGGGGCCATGGATGAGATCAACGGCGATTGAACCCGAGGGGTTGGGGGTGGGCCACTTAACCTGAGACATAGCCCGCGTCAGGCCGTCGCTGTCGACGACCTCGATGTCGTAGCCGACGTCCGCGACATACCTGCATACTCTAGCCCGCTGATTGAGTGCCCACGGCCAGTAATGGTCGTCAGCTTCCTCGGCGGCCACCTCGGCCACGTCGGGCGAAGAGGCCGCGATACACCTCTTTCGGGCCAGTCGCTCCTCGAGCTCCATGGGAAGCGTAGCCGGGCTTAGGCTGCAACACTCTGGAGTGGGGGATGAGGATGGGGATCTATGGGAAAGGGGGTGTTTGGTAGGCGTCATCTAAGAAACTCAGGGCGGCCTGGGTATGGAGATCGGTGGGTAAGCTGCACGGGCAAACCAGCAGATGTTGACAATGGAGGCCTTGCGGCAGCGGCAGCGACCTTGCTAGGGTCTCGAGCGAGGGAGGGGTTGTGGTTGGGGGTGTGTGTGTGTGCGCGCGCGCGCCCGATGAGGTTTTGGGGTGTGTGTGTGTGTGGGGGGGGGGGGTTGAGGAAATGACGCGGCTACTGAAAATTTTACTACGCGGGAGTCAAACGCGGGAGTGAAATGCCGGGGCTATTGAAAATTTGGATGATGGTGCATCACACACGGTCCGGAAATAACAACCGTGTATTATGAAACAAAAAAAACCTCGGGCCGGGAAAATATTTTCGAGGGATGCAGGCGAGAGCGGGAACAACAAACATCACACACGGTCGAAACATAATAACCCTGTGTTATCAAACAGAAAAAACCTACACGCGGTGATACGTCTCCATCGTATCTACTTTTCCAAACTCTTTTGCCCTTGTTTTGGACTCTAATTTGCATGATTTGAATGGAACTAACCCGGACTGACGCTATTTTCAGCAGAACTGCCTTGGTGTTATTTTTGTGCAGAAATAAAAGTTCTCAGAATGACCTGGAAATTTACGGAGAATATTTTTGGAATAAATAAAAAATACTGGTGAAAGAATCAACCAGAGGGGACCCACCAGGAGACCACAAGGGTGGGGGGCGCGCCCCCTGGCTTGTGGGTCCCCTGTACCTCCACCGTCCTCAACTCCAACTCTATATATTCACGTTCGGGGAGAAAAAAATCGGAGAGAAGGATTCATCATGTTTTACAATACGGAGCCGCCGCCGCCTCCTGTTCTTCATCGGGAGGATAGATCTGGAGTCCGTTTGGGGCTCCGGAGAGGGGGATTCGTCGCCATCATCATCATCAACCTTCTTCCATCATCAATTTCATGATGCTCACCGCCGTGCGTGAGGTATTCCATAGTAGGCTTGCTGGACGGTGATGAGTTGGATGAGATTTATCATGTAATCGAGTTAGTTTTGTTAGGGTTTGATCCCTAGTTTCCACTATGTTCTAAGATTGATATTGCTATGACTTTGCTATGCTTAATGCTTGTCACTAGGGCCCGAGTGCCATGATTTCAGATCTGAACCTACTATGTTTTCATGAATATATATGTGTTCTTGATCCTATCTTGCAAGTTGTAGATACCTTACGTGTTATGATCCGCATACCCCAAGGTGACAATAATTGGGGTTCTTTCCGTTGATTACCGTAGTTTGAGGAGTTCATGTATTCACTAAGTGCTAATGCTTTGGTCCGGTTCTCTATTAAAAGGAGGCCTTAATATCCCTTAGTTTCCATTAGGACCCCGCTGCCACGGGAGGGTAGGACAAAAGATGTCATGCAAATTCTTTTCCATAAGCACGTATGACTATATTAGGAATACATGCCTACATTATATTGATGAATTGGAGCTAGTTCTGTGTCACCCTAGGTTATAACTGTTGCATGATGAATGCCATCCGACATAATTATCCATCATTGATCCATTGCCTACGAGCTTTTCACATATTGATCGTTGCTATGTTACTTTGCCGTTGCCACTGTTACAATTGCTACAAAACTGCTACTGTTACTTTTGCCATCGTTACCGTTACTTCCATACTACTTTGCTATTAAATACTTTGCTGCAGATATCAAGTCTTTCAGGTGTGGTTGAATTGACAACTCAGCTGCTAATACTCGGGAATATTCTTTGGCTCCCTTTGTGTCGAATCAATAAATTTGGGTTGAATACTCTACCCTCGAAAACTGTTGCGATCCCCTATACTTGTGGGTTATCAAGACCTTTTTCTGGCGCCTTTGCCGGGGAGCATAGCTCTATTCTTTGAGTCACTTGGGATTTATATCTGTTGATCACTATGAAGAATTTGAAAGATACCAAAACCAAGATCTATCCCTCTACTACGAGGGGAGGTAAGGAACTGCCATCTAGCTCTGCACTTGATTCACCTTCTGCTTTGAGTAAGCTTGCGACACCACCACCTGCTATTGATTCCGATATGTCGCATGTTATCGATGATGCCACCTCTGCTATGCATGATGCTTATGATGATACTACTGCTTTGCTTGATAATACTATGCCACTAGGTGAATTTCTTGATGAACAACTTGCTAGGGTTAGAGAGAATGAAATTACTGAAACTGATGAAATTATTGAAACTGAACACTTTGAGACACCTGCTAGACCTAGCTCTCCTAGATATGAATTGCCTGATATACCTGAGGGTTATGTTATGGATGGAGAGGTAGCTAGGGACTTTCTTGCTTGTAAGGATAGAGATGATCTTAAGAAATTATTATGCAAGTGGAAAGAAAAATCTTTGAATGCTAGAATGCAATATGACCCTAAGTTTGCTACTTCACCTATCTTTGTTACTGATAAGGATTATGAATTCTCTGTCGATCCTGAGTTAATTACTTTGGTTGAATCTGATCCTTTCCATGGTTATGAATCTGAAACTGTTGTGGCACATGTCACAAAATTGAATGACATAGCCACCCTTTTTGCTCATGAGGAAAAAATTCGCTATTACTATATTCTTAAGTTGTTTCCTTTCTCATTAAAGGGTGATGCTAAGTTATGGTTTAATTCTCTTGCTCCTGGTTGTGTGCGTAGTCCCCAGGATATGATATATTACTTCTCTGAAAAATATTTTCCTGCTCACAAGAAACAAGCTGCTTTAAGGGAAATATTTAACTTTGTGCAATCTGAAGAAGAGAGTCTCCCACAAGCTTGGGGGAGGCTTCTCCAATTACTTAATGCTTTGCCTGATCATCCTCTCAAGAAAAATAAAATACTTGATATCTTCTATAATGGACTAACCGATGCTTCTAGGGACCACCTAAATAGTTGTGCTGGTTGTGTTTTCAGGGAACAAACTGTGGAACAAGTTGAATTACTATTGAATAATATTTTGAGCAATGATAATGATTGGACTCTTCCCGAACCAACTCCTAAGCCAACTCCGAAGAAAATAGGTATTCTATTTCTCAGTCCTGAAGATATGAAAGAGGCAAAGAAATCTATGAAATAAAAAGGTATTAAAGCTGAAGATGTTAAGAATTTACCAACTATTGAGGAAATACATGGCCTTAATATTCCGACACAGGTAGTAGAGGTAAACTCTCTCTATAGATTTGATGAAGGTGATATTCCTCATAATAAGTCTGCTAGTTAATGCTTGGATGAGTTTGATAATTTCATTGTTAAACAAGAAAACTTCAATGCTTATGTTAGTAGACAATTGAAATGTAATGCTTACATGCTTGACTGCTTGGGTGACTATATGAGTAGAACTGTTAGTGATCTTAAGATTATTAGTAAGCATGCTTCCATGGTAAAAACTCAAGTAGAACAAGTACTTAAGGCACATGATGATTTGCTTAATGAGTTGAATAGTAAGAACAATGATAATGCTGTTAGGGTTATGACTAGAGATGGTAAAATGACCCAGGAACCTTTGTATCCTGAGGGCCATCGTAAGAGAGTAGAGCAAGATTCTCAGAGAATTAATTCTGATGCACCTAGTCCTCATAGTAGTAAAAAGAAAAGGAAGACTGATAGGATTTTGCATGCTTCTAGTGAACCTATTATAGACACTTCCGAGAATCCAAATGATATTTCTATCTCTGATGCTGAGACACAATCTGGTGATGAACATGAACCTAGTGATAATGTTAATGATGATGTTCATGTTGATGCTCAACCTAGTAATGAAAATGATGTGGAAATTGAACCTGCTGTTGATCTTGATAACCCACAATCTAAGAATCAACGTTATGATAAGAGAGACTTCATTGCTAGGAAGCAATGTTGGGGATATCGCTTATCGGGAACTTATCGGTCGACCCATGATAAGGGGTAAATCGGCCAGTTTATCGGCATATCGACCGATTTATCGCCATGTCGGCTGATTTATCGGCTGATTTATCTTATCGGTGGGACACCGGTAAGCGATAAATCGGCCGATTTATCGGAATATCGGAAGATATCTTGAACAGTGCTAGGAAGCATGGTAAAGAAAGAGAACCATGGGTTCAGAAACTTATGCCCTTTCCTCCTAAGCCATCCAAGAAAAAGGATGATGAGGATTTTGAGCGCTTTGTTGAAATGCTTAGACCTATCTTTTTGCGTATGCGTTTGACTGATATTCTTAAAATGTCCCCTTATGCTAAGTATATGAAAGATATTGTTACAAATAAAAGAAAGATACCGGAAGCTAAAATTTCCACCATGCTTGCTAATTACACTTTTAAGGGTGGAATACCAAAGAAACTGGGAGATCCAGGAATACCAACTATATCATGCTCCATTAAAAGAAACTATGTTAAAATTGCTGTATGTGATCTTGGAGCCGGTGTTAGTGTTATGCCTTTCTCTTTATATCGTAGACTTGATTTGAATAAGTTGACACCTACTAAAATCTCTTTTCAAATGGCTGATAAATCGACTGCTATGCCCATCGGTATTTGTGAGGATGTGCCTATTGTGGTTGCAAACGTTACTATCTTAACGGACTTTGTTATTCTTGATATTCCTGAGGACGATAGCATGTCGATTATCCTTGGTAGACCCTTTTTGAATACTACAGGGGCTGTTATTGATTGCAATAAAGGCAATGTCACTTCTCATGTTAATGGTAATGAGCATACGGTACACTTTCCGAAGAAACAACCTCAAGTTCATAGTATCAACTCTATTGGAAAATTTTCAACGATTACTATTGGAGGTTTTGAATTCCCTCTTCCTACTGTCAAAAAGAAATATGATATTCTCATTGTTGGGGACATGCATATCCCCGTTGAGGTAACCTAGTGTTATTCAAAAATTCTCCGGTTTCATGTCATTTGGAAGAAGTTTGTTACTAAGACTTGATCAACCTTGTTAATGGATTCCTTTTGATGAGCATGAGATGGATGAATTTAGAAAGCACAACTTTCTGTACCCACCTTTTACCTTCTGTTATTTAGATTAAATAAAGCAAAAATAGTATTATTCATCTGTTTTTTGAATTATCCGTGCAATAAAAACATGTCCCGAAAATAAAAGTTCTCCAAATGCCCTGAAAATTTATTATGATTTTTTATAGAATATTTGAGAATTTTTGGCACTGAGAACACACCAGGGAGCAGCACCAGTGGGCCACAAGCCCTGGAGGCGCGCCCACCCCCCTGGGCGCGCCCTGGTGGCTTGTGGATCCCACGTGGGTCCCCCTCACTTATTCCAGCACCCATCCACTTCGTCTTCCTCCAGAAAAAATCATCCCGTAGCTCAAACCCGTGTTCTAGCTCATCTTGCTACCATTTTCGATCTCCTTGTGTAAAGCTCCATTTGCAAAACTGTTTTGGGGGATTATTCATCGGTATGTGACTCCTCCAATGATCCAATTAGTTTTTGTTCTAGTGCTTTATATATTGCAAATTTTTGCTACTGTGGTGACCGTGTTCTTGAGCTTGCATGTCAAATTTATATGGTCCCAAGTAGTTTTGATGCATGATATAACTTCTAGGCACTTGCGGGAGTAGTTGCTTTTAGTTTTGTTGAGTTTGGTTCACTTTTATTTTGAGTCACTAAAAATTTCAGAAATTTTCAAAGGAAGAAAATGACGAGGATATTGTTAAGAGGCTCTTCAAGCCGGGGTTCTAAAGAAGATGAAAATAAGGAGAAGAAGAAGCCCAAGTACAACCTTCCTCGCACCGCGGAGGTTCGGCCGTGTGAATGGCCAAGTGATGTATTCTTGAGAGCGGCCGGAATTTATGATGATTTTTATTATTTGGCGGAGAATGCAGGCATCACCGACTTCCTCCACGATAAGTGTGACCAATACCTCTTACTCACTAATACCTTCATGCAAAATTTTCACTTTCGTTATAGGGAAGATCCTCCTATGGTAGAATTTCACTTATATGATGTGCCTAAGAAAATGACTCTTTATGATTTTTGCAATATTTGCAAATTACCTTATGAGGGCAGCGTCAGTGAACCACGTCCTAGAGATGTGGAGGACTTTATTGTTGAAATTACTGTGGGAGAAGAGAGATGGGTGTCGGAAGCGAGAGTGGCTAGTTTACATTTTCCTGTTTTACTCTATTATTCATTATTTGCGGGGAGATGTTTGATTGGTCGTGGGGAAAGTGGAGGCCTCAATGCTCCTGACCTTGCCATTTTGCGTCATGCTTTATATCGTGATAGAACTTTTAGTTTAGGCGCTATTGTTGCTCGACGGTTGAGCTTAAACCGTTCGAGGGGTCCTATCTTTGGAGGTATCTACGCCTCTCGCCTTGCTAAACATTTTGAGATTCCCATCAGGCTATATGAAAAGGAAGAAATGTTGTTACCCACTAAGTATTTAGACTATGACAGTATGGTAGCACATGATTTTATTTCCACAGATGATGACAAGCGGCTCATCTATAACTTAGTGTTCAGTCAGGGTACCTATCAGATTATTACTTTGCCTGCACCTTCTTTGTTCAATATTCAGTCAGGTAGGTACATTATTATGCCCGATGACATTTATGCATACTGGGAGCAGACTCGATCCCCAGTTCCTGAGCCAGAACCATCACTTGATCCGTATGAAGAGTCTGTTTATCAGTGGGAGCCGCAGGAGCTCGCTAACCAGTGGAACCCTCAGGACCCTCCTCAGTACCCAGGAGAGGGCTACTTTGATCCATGGGCCTAGACCAACTTAGGCCAAAAGCCTATGCTTGGGGGAGTACGTATTTCTCACCGACATTACATTCATGTTCACACACTCATTCCAGTTGTCGGTGTTCATACTTTTTCATTGTATTATCCATATTAGTTTATTTTTCTTGCTTTCTTCTTGTGTGTTTGGAAAAATTTGAGAAAATCCAAAAAAATTAGTTCTAGTTTCTCTCTAGTTTAATTTAGTTGTAGTACTATTAAAAGAAACCCCAAAAAGATTTCTTGTTCTTCTTTTGTTTGTTGGGAGCTTTCCCGTGTAAATAGTTTTTCTCGTTCTTGTTTTGCTTTCTTCAGAAAAACAAAAACTCCAAAAACATTTTAGTGTGTTTCTTTGAAATTCTTTTTCTTTTTCTTTGGGTCGTAAGGAGAAGACCACGATGAAAATGTTGAGTGGCTCTCATATGCATTATTGTTGATCTAACAAAGAGCCCATATTACCTTGTCTTCTCCTTTGAATAAATGTTTGCAGATTCCAGCTTAGTCCAATGCACGTGCACTATTATTATTATCCACACCGTTCGGTCATGCAAGTGAAAGGCAATAATGATGATATTTGATGAAATGATTGAGATGGAGAAAAGCTGGTATGAACTCGACCTATTTTGTTTTTGTAAATATGATTAGCTCATCGTTCTTGATTTAGCTCATTATGGATGAAACATGTTTGCAATGACAATTAGAGATTATAGTTACTCATGCCATGCTTAATTAGCTAAGAGTGTATAATGGTTTATCTTGTGTGCCAACATGCTTTTAAGATGGTTGTGATATAGTATGATAGGATGGTATCCTCCTTTGAATGATTCGAGTGGCTTGACTTGACACATGTTCACGCATGTAGTTGAAACAAAATCAACATAGCCTCCATGATATTTATGTTCATGGTGATTTATATCCTACTCATGCTTGCACTCAATGTTGGTTAATCTCAATGCATGTTTATGACCGTTGTCGCTCTCTAGTTGGTCGCTTCCCAGTCTTTTGCTAGCCTTCACTTATACTAAGCGGGAATACTGCTTGTACGTCCACTTCCTTAAACCCAAAGTTGTTCCATATGAGTCCACCATACCTTCCTATATGTGGTATTTACCTGCCGTTCCAAGTAAATTTGCATGTCCCAAACTCTAAACCTTCAAATGATATTCTGTTTTGTATGCCCGAATCGCTCATGTAGCGACTGGGGGCTGTCAGTATCTTCCATGTTAGGTGGGTTATTCTCACGATAAGTGTTGATTCACTTGTCATTCACGAGAAAGTGGCTGGTAATCGGGATGCCCAGTTCCATGCTCGAAATCAAATCAAAATAAATTTCAAACAAAACTCCCCCAGGATTGTTGTTGGTATGGACGGTACCCATTGTTTCGGATTAGCCGTGGAGTGTGATTGTTGGTTGAGGGGGAGTAAAAACTTCACCATTCTGTTTGGGAACCGCCTATATTGTATCTAGCATGGAAGATACCGAGATCTCTTGGTTGTTATGTTGACAATGAAAGCATACCGCTCAAAATTATATTCATCTCTGTTTTAAAAGCTCGAGCTCTGGCACCTCTGCAAATCCCTGCTTCCCTCTGCGAAGGGCCTATCTATTTACTTTTATGTTGAGTCATCATTCTCTTATAAAAAGCACCAGTTAGAGAGCACCACTATCATTTGTATGCGTTGTTGTTAATTGATATTGAGTATGACTGTGACTGGATCTCTTTTACCATGAATTACAATGTCTAGTCAGTCCTTGATCTTCAGGGGTGCTCTGCATTTATGTTTTGCGGTCTCAGAAAGGGCTAGTGAGATACCATTTTATTATATCATATCATGATTGTTTTGAGAAAGTGTTGTCATCCGAGATTCATTATTATTGCTCGCTAGTTGATTGTGCCATTGATATGAGTAAATGTGAGACCTAAATGTTATTGTGAATATGGTTAGTTCATAATCTTTACTGAAAACCTGAATGCTGGCTATACATATTTGCAACAACAAGATCAAACAGAGTTTGTAAAAGTTTTTCTTTATCACTTCCAGTTTGTCAACTGAATTGCTTGAGGACAAGCAATGGGTTAAGCTTGGGGGAGTTGATACGTCTCCATCGTATCTACTTTTCCAAACTCTTTTGCCCTTGTTTTGGACTCTAATTTGCATGATTTGAATGGAACAAACCCGGACTGACGCTGTTTTCAGCAGAACTGCCTTGGTGTTATTTTTGTGCAGAAATAAAAGTTCTCGGAATGACTTGGAAATTTACGGAGAATATTTTTGGAATAAATAAAAAATACCGGCGAAAGAATCAACCAGAGGGGACCCACCAGGAGACCACAAGGGTGGGAGGCGCGCCCTACCCCCCTGGGCGCGCCCCCTGGCTTGTGGGTCCCCTGGACCTCCACCGACCTCAACTCCAACTCTATATATTCACGTTCGGGGAGAAAAATCAAAGAGAAGGATTCATCGCATTTTACGATACGGAGCCGCTGCCGCCTCCTGTTCTTCATCGGGAGGACAGATCTGGAGTCCGTTTGGGGCTCCGGAGAGGGGGATTCGTCTCCATCATCATCATCAACCTTCTTCCATCATCAATTTCATGATGCTCACCGCCGTGCGTGAGTAATTCCATCGTAGACTTGCTGGACGGTGATGGGTTGGATGAGATTTATCATGTAATCGAGTTAGTTTTGTTAGGGTTTGATCCCTAGTATCCACTATGTTCTGAGATTGATGTTGCTATGACTTTGCTATGCTTAATGCTTGTCACTAGGGCCCGAGTGCCATGATTTCAGATCTGAACCTACTATGTTTTCATGAATATATATGTGTTCTTGATCCTATCTTGCAAGTTGTAGACACCTATTACGTGTTATGATCCGCATACCCCAAGGTGACAATAATTGGGATTCTTTCCGGTGATTACCATAGTTTGAGAAGTTCATGTATTCACTAAGTGCTAATGCTTTGGTCCGGTTCTCTATTAAAAGGAGGCCTTAATATCCCTGGTTTCCATTAGGACCCCGCTGCCACGGGAGGGTAGGACAAAAGATGTCATGCAAGTTCTTTTCCATAAGCACGTATGACTATATTCGGAATACATGCCTACATTATATTGATGAATTGGAGCTAGTTCTGTGTCATCCTAGGTTATAACTGTTGCATGATGAATGCCATCCGACATAATTATCCATCATTGATCCATTGCCTATGAGCTTTTCACATATTGATAGTTGCTACGTTACTTTGCCGTTGCCACTATTACAATTGCTACAAAACTGCTACTGTTACTTTTGCCATCGTTACCGTTACTTCCATACTAATTTGCTACTAAATACTTTGCTGCAGATATTAAGTCTTTCAGGTGTGGTTGAATTGACAACTCAGCTGCTAATACTCGGGAATATTCTTTGGCTCCCCTTGTGTCGAATCAATAAATTTGGGTTGAATACTCTACCCTCGAAAACTATTACGATCCCCTATACTTGTGGGTTATCAGGCGGGTAGATATTTTTGAGAGGGGATGCCTTGTGGAGCCCAATGTACTGTGCTGATGTGCGTGACAGGGGCATCGGCATGGCACACGGTTAGTGTGAGTGAACCATGTCTGTTGCGTCATCCGACTTGTCTAATGTTCATAAATTTGGCGAAAATGACGCAGGAAAGGGTCAGAACACGAACACACTTTCATGTGGACCAAATAAATGTATGAAAAGGGTGGTTTGATGTTCAAATACCAAATGCAACTTCGATGTGACACCTATATCGCAAAGAGCACGGTATTGCTTGCCCCCCCCTCGTGTCAGCAGGAGGGGAATCCTAAGCTATGAACACATGCCCACCCCCACGGAGGTTCACCTAGCAAAGTGCGAAGTAGCAGTCCCCCCTAACACACACACACACGCGCGCGCGCGCGCGTGCACGCACACACACACACACACACACACACACACACACACTTTCAGTCGGCGGGAGAGGGCATCTCACCAAGATGTATCATAAAACGGACCAAGAATAATCCACCTTGGTCGTACAACCTCTCTCTTGTTGTTGGTCAAAGTGATGGCCGTCCATGCGACCCCAGAGATGGGCTAGCTCGCCAATAATCATGCAAGTAGCTAGTCCCCGAAGACAACCACTGCCTGCGTGTGGCCCAAACATATGTATGGAGAGGTGTTGATGTTTGAATACACAATGGAACAACTTTGATGTGGCACCGTGCTTTCGAACCAGAAATCCCCACACGGAGCGAGGGTTAGTTGGCGATGCATATGTATGTCACACCACACTTCGAGCCGATGACGGGGAATCATGCATGCATGCATGCATAGTATGCGCTCAAACTTAATTAGGTCTGAATCTCACCATGACCTATACTACGATAACACGAACCAAAGGAAGAATCTGCCATGGTAACCTATCTTGTTGTCGGTCAAAGTGATCATGGATGTCCACGCGGGCCCACAAATATATAGGCTTGTCGCCGATAACCACGCGAGGGAGTGTACCATTCGAAGACAACCACTACATGCATATGTATGGAGGTGATGTGTGCATGCATGTTTGAATACCATTCACAACATTGATGTGGCGCGTGCGTAAAAAATCGTACAATCCCCACACAGAGCAAGATCGGTTCATGACGTGTCGTGGTACTGGCCACTTCGACTTGATGGGAGGTATTCATGCGTACACATGCATGTGTGTGCTCAAACTGTATCATGTCATCCCAGAGCATGACCTATATACCGTATTACAAACAAAAAAATAATCCCCTCCCAAGTCAAATTAACCTCTCTCGTTGTCAGGCAAAGTAGTGATGGACCAAGCGGGCCCATAGATGGAAAGCATCGATATTGCTGATAACCGCGTGAGTGGATGCGAGAGGGCAACCACCATCGCTTTGCATGTGGGCCAAACATATGTGGAATACCCAAAATGCACAACTTTGATGTGGCACATGCCTCGAAAACCGTAAAGTCCCCACACAGAGCGAGGTTCATGAAGCGTACTACATATGATGGTCCCCTTCCCCCTCTTCGACGCATACTATATGCTCCTACTATAATACAACCCAAAAATAATCCTCCTTGATGGTGCAATTAATTAACCTCTCCTGATGTAGGTCAAAGTGAGATGCATGCATCGACGATGACCTCGTGGGCCCATAGATGGAAGCGTCACACGTGAGTGTCCTAGGATAACCACCTCCTGCATGAATGTGGCCCAAAGTGGTGTTGTGTGATGTTTGAATAGCCAATTCACAACTTTGATGTGGCACGTGCCTCGGAAACCAAAAAGTCCCGACAATGAGTGAGGTGTACTTGTTCATGGACGTGTACGTATAGTATATATGCTAGTCCCCTCCCACCTCTTCGACGCGTACTATATACTCCCACCATAACACAAACAAAAAAGATTCTACCTTGCTGGTCAAATTAACCTCTCTGCCGGCTGTTGGTCAAAGTGATGGACGATGACCTCGCGGGCCCACAGAATGCGTCACACGCGAGTGAGTGTCATGTAGGACAACCACCGACTGCATGTGGCCATAACATGTATGTATGAAAGAGTTGTGTAATGTTTTAAATAACGAATTCACGACTCTGATGTGGCACCTGCCTCACAAAATGGCCAACCCACACGGTGGCTCACGACTCGTAGTGTACTGCCAGCCACCCCCCAGACGCGCACACACACACACACACCGCGCATCCACCGCAACTACGATGCATGTTAAATTTTCTCGCGGTGAACATATGTTACCAAAGGAGGGACGTTTTAATTTTGAAAAAAAAACAGAGATCATTAAGATGTTTTAGTACATTGATTGATTTTCTAGGGGTATAATGTGCAAAAATCAAATTTGAGCTACATGCACACATGATAGTGCACCTAAATGGATTGGAAAAACACATGTGTCTCACTGGGTGCATGTTTACTCCCCGTGCAAGAAACTTCAAACATTGGGAATCTTGATTTTTAAATTCTAGTACATCCAAAACTTATTTGAAATTCATGAAACTTATCGTGTTATCATATGGACACCAGTACACAGTGGCATTGTACTTTTTTGTCAAATTTGAGACCAGTTTTGATGTAATCTTTATCTTCTTACAAATGGGAGATTATTAATAATTGGGAATATCACAAACGGATTATTTATTCGAACCGTGGGCATTAGACCAACAATGGATACGTGCCATGCTTCGGTTAAGCAATAAAGCGGCAGCATTAATCATCAAAACAGAAAAACAATATACGTGCCGCCACGCGACCCGTGTGTCGTGCGAGCAGGCGTGAGTTGACGGGATGCATGCGAGCAGTCTGCCGCGCAGGCAGACCAGGAGGCGTGCATGCAGGTGTGTGAATTGACGGGAGGCGTGCTTGCTGCGCAGTGTCATCGGGAGGCGTGCGAGTAGCTGTGTGAAATGACGGTAGGCATGCCAGCAGTCCGGTGCGCAGGTTCACCGGGAGGCGAGCCAGCGGTTTGACCGCCGTCCGCCTCTCTCCCACTACTCCATATTAATGGCGCGCCCGAGCGACCGTACCCCCATCCTCGCCACACACACAATCCTCTCTCTCTGCTTGCATCCTCGACGCCGCTCTCAGTCCTCAAAGCCGTCAGTGTATGAGGATGCCGCCGAAGCGCCCCATCGGAGGTAGTGGCGACGCCGGGGCTGCTGAAGCACCGGAGCACAGCGTGGAGTTGGAGACAGAGGTTGCCGTCGCCGCCGGCGAGGTATCGCTGCACCCTGACATTGTCGATGGCGTCGTGCTTCCATAGCAGGAGCCGGAGGTCCACATCGACTCCGATGATGACTCGGGCGACGACTTCGACGACGACGGAGAACCGGTTAGTCATCTATACCCATTTATGTGTCAAATACATCCTAGGGTTTCTCCGGTTACTCCTGCGTCCTGCCTCCCCCTTTTTGGAATAGAAATCCTATGGTTATGTTCTCCCAATCCATGAAATCTAAGTAAGTTTCGTTAGATCCGTGTAGTGTATTGATTGTTTGAATGGTACAAGTGATAAGTGATTAGTTGTTTCATCTGTGCAAATAATTTCTGCTAATAATCCAATTAGGGTTAGTGTTCGTGCTAATAATTCCTAGCCAGGTCTTGACAATTGATTTTGAATGACCTACATATATGTTTGTGCCATTATTTTCTTCAAGATTGGTCTGTACATAGACGATTGTGCTTAAAAATCGAACCATAATCTCTGGATATGTCTAAAAAAATAGTCATAAATTCCTAATCCTACTTTATGGCATGTAAACATTGATTTGATGCCAAATTTTGGCAAATGCCAAATGTTCGCTAGAGATTAGTTTGTAAACATTAATTTGACGCCACATTTTTTTACTATATGTATAGGTGCTGTCAGACGATGTCGACAACGAGGATGAAGATGGCCAGAGGAGGTACAAGAGGCAAATCCTCAGGGAGCTTTATGCGGGAATGCATAACAGGCGTATTAGGACCTGGGACGGCGGCTTTCGATGCCCATTTTGCAACCAAAAGCTTCATCACGCGTATCAAAGTGTTCTGGTGCATGCAAGAGGACGAGCCGTTGGCTCCTTCAAGCAGAAGTATTCTCGCAGGGTGGCGCACACCGCGTACGCCGAGTACCTGCAGAAGCTTCAGGATCATGCCGGCAGATGAGATGAGATGTGGGATCGAACTACGTATGGCTATGTAGTGTCTTAATTATAAATGTGCTTGAGTATGCTTAATGACGGTTGAACTATGCTTGTGTACGCTTATTATCTATGTCTGAGTATGTTTAATCTATGTTTACTTATGTCTAAATATGGGATATGGATGCAATCAGTTCGGTTGATGGAATCAACCTCCGTCCTGGTTTATTGGTCCCCTTTGTAATTTGTGTTAAATTTTGACCAAAGATTTAACTGACAAAATGTTAGTGCAGGTCAGCAAAAATTATATCGTTGGATGCGTATTTGAACATAGTCTTCAATGATATAATTTTTGGTGACATGCATAGACATTTGTTAGTTAAATCTTTGGTTAAAATTTGGCACAAATTACAAAGGGGACCAATAAACCAAGACGGAGGTAGTACGTCAATCACACACGGTTCCCAAAATTGGAACCGTGTGCAATGACTTTCATTTTCCCTGTCACGTCAATCACACACGGTTGGCTCTAGCAAACCGTTGCCTCTGAAACTCTTTGTGGAACAGAAAACCCTCACCACCCAATTCAAAAAAGAAAAAATAAAACCCTCACCATCCGCACATCACAAAAACCCTCACCCCACCCGCCACCCCCTCTGGTCCCCATTCACACCCGCACAAGCTCCTCCGTGACTCTGCATAGCACCGCCTATCGCCGCGGCAACCACTTAGCTCGACGCCTGGCACCGCCGCTAGGCTGCCGGCAAACCCCACCGCATTTTGCCACTTCCGCTTGCCGCCGCCTATCGCCATCGACTTTCTCGATGCTGCTCACGGTCGACCCAGCTCCGCCCGATTGGGGAATCCACCGTATTGAGGGTTTTTTCTCATGGACAACAAGGTAACTAATTTAATGAGATATTATCTCATCTCTTATCCCAGTTCATCTACCTCCTTTAATCACCCGGCCGAAATTGCCGTGAATTCATTTTTATTCGAGCTGATTTGAGGATTTTCTTTCATTCATAGAGTGTACAGTGCACGGACACATCAGGACTTTGCGGCCTCGGCCAAACATCCATGGAGTTCCATCTCACCGTACCAGATGACTTGAGGATGCGCGCGGTATGTTCAATCTCACCCTAAATCGGTTGGCATGGCCTACTTTCCTGAACATATACTATATATTGCTGCATTTGGATAAAAGGTACCACATGCAGCATATACGTCAAAGGGGATTTTTTTTCCTCTTCTTTCTATATTAGACAAATTAATGATGTATTTTTTCTTTCGATTACTCTCATATTTCCATGACATCATGGTTACCCTATCTGTTTAATTATAGATTTTTGACCTTTAATTTCAACTGCTGTACAGTTCTTTCAATTTCGCCCATATTTACATGTTACCATATTCTTTAACAATCCTACCATATTCTGCAGCGCGTCCTTTGCTATGCAACAGAATCTGTAGTACATAATCTTTCCCTTTACATAAATCAAGACTGCAGGGACGTCATACTGAACACAAACCATGGATTTACAATCGTTGCTACTGTAAGACTTGATGAACATGGTCACTCCTATTTTGGCAGGGGCCTTTGGACAGAAATTTCTAAGTTTTATGTACTGAAAGCTGGCACTAAAATTGCACTGCACGTAAAAGAGCCTGGTCATGAGGTATATGCTAACTTCCCGGACGATATCATCCATCCAGACTTTGTTCGAAGTAAATGTTCTTTTCAAGTATCTGCATGTTGACTTACCCTGCAATATCAAAGG